>CM056997.1:113273405-113955489 GCA_029891345.1 Dryococelus australis
AATATTGCATTCGTTTAAAAATTGATTCTGTTGTTTTGACAGTTGGAGAATGAAAATTGATACATTTTACAAAGGCTTAAGATGCAATGCATTTATTGAATTAAAGATTGTATTAAAATTTTGTAAAGAGAAAACAAAATTCATGCTTTTCCTTTCGATCAAAAAAACGGAAAAATGGAAAAGCCATTCAGAATAACAGAAACTGTCCTAATTTTCCGTACGAACTAAATCTCAAGTCAAATTTATTGCTCATGAACAACACAACCATGTCATCCATGATGAACATAAATCAGAGGTGAATAATAATGATAACAAAAAGTGGATCAGTAGCAGCCTTATGGATGTTCAGTTTAAGAGGGTGGCTGCAGAAAGTAAAAAAAAAATGAATTATCTATTTTACTTTTAATTACCGGGCACTTCTCCTCTTTTTTATTTTCCTTCGTCTCAAAAAAATACAAACCATTTTCAAAATCAAATGTCTTCACAAAATTTATGCAAAAATTTCATTAAAATATTTAAAAATTATAATTATTTAAAAACTTTCAAAACATTAGCTATAAAATTTAGGGGTTACAATAAAAATGTGCCTTTACAAAAAATTAGTAGTTACAGAAATATATTCAATTATTTAACTCGCACCATTTCCCCCAATATACCATTTACTATAGTCCCAAATTTACATGTCTCGAACGAGACCAAAACCCCTATGTATGACCCCCCAAGTGTCCGCAGTCGCTGAATTTACCAGAGTATTTATAGTTAAGTTTCCACTCCAAAGCTGTGAAGAACATCCTAAAAGCGGAAGCAGATCTTTGTCCAATACAATTCAAAGGTGGTGTTGACGTCACAAGGCAACCCCCTCTCAGTGGCATCAGCCTCCGCTAGGTGGAAAGAAACACTGTGCATCAGTATAATTCCGACCTTCATTGAACTACCAAACACCCCCATCATGGAGTCTAACCCTCCTTGGCTGCCGTCAACGGGCAACGTCTTTGAAAACTTAAGTACCTATGATCACTGTGAGGCAGTGTAAAACTGTTACACCATCATAACATTTGTTGTAGCACAGTGGCATTTTTTCTGAAAAAATTTCACGTATTCCAAATTACAAACAGCAAAAACCAATTTCTGGGAAAAAGTTGCATAACTACTGAATTGTACTGCTACAAGCACAGCCAGTTATATCTTATATTATCACCAAGACATTCCACTCAAGGCTACTGAACGTAAGTTGGACAGGGCTAAAATTACAATAGTTTTGATGGATTCTGGTCATTACAATTGGTAGGCCATTACTATGAACTGCCCACCCCATTTATAGTAAACAAGAAAATACTAAGGAAGAAAAATATTAGTCAACACTTGACACTATGACCTGGAAATTAATAACCTCTTTTCTTGTCATAAAAAAAATAGGAAGAAAATAGGTTAAAAATTCAGTTTGTTGCATTATTTTGGTTGCTAACCATCGTGATTCTCTTAGCTGCTACTGTAGGAATTGGAGAGAAATATCTAACAATAGACACCCTTCCTCTAGCACTTTACTGTCTGCTCCTTCTATCAAGGTCGCCAGTAGTATGTCGTGTTGGTCCTAGACCATATTTTTTACATAGCTAATTTTCATTAAAAAAATCTACACTTTAACATTAGAAAAACATTAAATAACTGTTGGCCACCACCCATATTTTTTGGCATCGTTCATTTCCATTAAAAACTCTACATTTTATCATAAAACTAAAGATAAAAATGCGCTGATCTCACTTTTATTCTTTTTTATCTTAAATTATGATTTATTTTTTTGAAACTCTGGAAAAACCAACACCATAAAAATTTGGGGTACAAAATTGTGTGCCATATAAGAAAGAAATAATATATATATTTTTTAATTGGTACAATACAACCATTCTATAAATATATAATGGAGTTAAGTATTTTGTAAACCAGCATGAAGTTGGATAAACAATATAGGACCTTGTCTAATATACTCTGTGTATATTGGAAAACAGTTGACATCCGTAGTGACTGTTTACCAACTTCAAAAAACTTCTGCCAATTGTATGCAGTTCCCCCTTTGTGTGTAGAGAATGGAAAGTTAGGCGTAGCAAGGCAGAACATAATATCCGTCAGGCCGGCTACGTATGCAGCTCTGCTGCCAAAGGGAGGGCAAGCTAGCCATCTTCCCCTCTGTAGTTATTTGGCAAGGGTGCTCGGCTACACTGTACTGGTACACTGCTTGTTCAGAATGACATTGAAAAGAGCCAAGCTAATTGCAACTGCATTAGGACATCTACCTTTAACCACCCTTGTGTTGAATGTGTGTAAAGCCAGCAAAGGATTGGGTAATGGACCTTTGATAATAAGTTAACAATGAAATAATAAATCAACTGATATTTTTTTGCAAAAGGACAGTGAAAATGTAGTTTTGCTTGCTAAGTTCCTTGACGTGCTGTATGTAGGTTTTTTCTGTGACAAGGAGAGAACCTTTATGTTCCTCTAGATCATACCTGACAACTTTCACGAATTTTCGAAAAAATGTACAAAAATAGCTGTCTTTTACAATTTTACAGACAAATCTATTGTTTATGAATTTTTGTATACTTAAGATTTGGTTTTCCATGCAGTTAAGATGTACTTCCATCATTGTAACATGACCACCAATATATCCGTTATGTGCACCTACATCAACATGTGTGTTAAGGTAAATTTAATCAGGTATCGTTTGTCTATTGTTTATGCAGCCGATATGGTCATGTTAAAAGATTTAATACAAGGATTAAGTAAATTAAAAGAGTTTTGGCACTGTGGTAAACCATTTAGGCAGTATAATGTTTTGTATGTAACATATGAATTATTTATTTTGGTTGTTCCCAAGTGTGTTAATTTTTACCAGTTTAAATTTTGTGCGGCACAAATCATTAAGTATTAATTAGGTTAGCATGGTCTCGTGTGATACAACTAAATACATTGATATTTATTTAAAATGAGTACTAAAAAAATTTTCTCGTAAGGTATTCAGGGACCAATATAGTCAATTTTCCATTTATTAAATCTTAAAAAGGAGATTTTTTTTTTATTTTTGTAAGTTTTGCCGTTGTGATATTAACACAGCACATGGCGGGAGAACCGACATAACGGATCATGTTACAAGTGTGAAACACATGACAAATGTGAAATGCCAAAAAGAAAAAAGAAATTAATTTTTTTTATCAAATCCGGAAATTCTAACTTTGATGTAATAAGACCAGAGTATCTGTTCACTTCATTATTGGTAGAGCATAATATACCATTAATTGCCACAGATCACGCAGGTGAACTGCTAAGAAAAATGTTTCCTACTCAGAAGTTACAAAGAAACACGAATGCACAAGAACCAAAACCTCAGTTATTTTAAACCAAATGACTTCTGACATAACATCTGGTGTAGTACAGTGCTTACAAAATGGATCATTCCCTGTTGCAACTGATGGTAGTAATAACATGATTTTGAAGTTGTATTCCATTGTTTACACATTTTCCGATAAAAAAACCAACAGAAAATTGTAAATGCTGTTCTGGCCATCCCTGCACTGGAAGGTGATTCTACAGGACGAAATGTAGGGAATTTACTTGATTTCACAATTTGAACTCAAGAAAATGCACACCATTTGATCACTGTATAGCATTATGTTCTAATAATGCAGCTGTTATGATAGGCCACAAGAATGTTGTTAGAGCTGTATTAAAAGAAAAACCAAATGAGCTCATTGTTATTGGTTGCATTTGCCATTTAATAAACCTAACTGTGGAAAAAGCTGCCAGTGTTTTGCCTATCAGAATAGATGAAATACTTAGACATATTTTATAACTTAGAGAAAAGTGCCAAGAGGAAAGAAAGATTCCATAAATTTCAAGAGCTATATAATAAAGAAGCAAAGAATATTCTGAAAGACATGTGTTCAAGGTGGCTCTCTCTTGAATGTCACCTCTAACTCAAAAATCACACTTTCTTAAAGGAAATAATATTTATCATATCAAAAGGCAAATATTTGCCAAATAAAAGATGGTATTTATCACTTCAAAAGGCAGATGTTTGCCAAATAAAAGACAGTCTTGTATGTACAATTTAGAAGCATGCATAGCTTCCATTACGAATAAACTGTGTTGGCAAGTAAAAGATCAACTTCAAACCGCTTGTTTTGACAGTTAAGAAAGAAAAGGAGATAGGAAGTGATAGTGAAAGGAGTGCATAAGTGAGAGCAGTACACGTAACCAAGGACACTTGGTTTCCATTGCATACAGGATGCCTTGCACACAGCTCTTTCAGTGTGACTGTGAAGGGAGCCAAACTAATTGCAACTGCATTATGTTACGTGTGTTTAAAGACTGTTCACGATAAAGTGAACACTTTTTAAATCAACCTTAGAAAAAATCACTGCCCTTACCTGAACATAGATTAATGGGTGCACTCAGTGGCATGCGCCCAGTAAAGTTGGTATTAATGGATGGGAAGTAGTTCCATATCTTGACGTTGAATATAAAGTGTTAGGTAAATATTTATAATAACTTAAATTATTCCTTTTGCTTTTCTTTTTAATCATCTAAGTGTACATATTAACCAGATTTGTAAAATACATATTGTTTTTAATGATTCCACTCTTTCACCTGACCGACACATGAATAAAGTGATGAGGCCCATGACAATGTTAATATTACATAAGGGCAGAAGAATACACAACGTACATACAAGTAGATCTTAAGCAAGACTTTCAAAAGTGCTCATTTTACTGTGAACAGTCTATAGTAAAGAAATGGGTAATGGACCTGTGATAAGTTAACGTTTAAAAATTAATTCCTTCGATTTTCCAGCGAAGGCCAGCGATAAGTACTTTGTAAGCTGTGTTTAGGCTTTTTATTTGGCAAAAAGGAGAGGACCTGTGTGTCAATCTGTGGAATTTATCTAGGAAGATGTCAAAATATTAAAATTAATTAATATTTCATTATAACATCCTGATACTTTTACCCTAGAAACTATTGAACACAGATTAAATTTTTTATTATGTTTTTGGGGGGAGGGAGTCAAAATATTCAAAATAAGTCAAATTTTATCTTATAAGCACACAGATCTTACAAATTAATTCATTGGGAATCATGAGAATTATTAAGATCACCATTTTACTGTGTTTAACAACTATAAAATGTAACATTGCAGCTAAAAATCATATTCCATGAAATTCCAAGTTCCTTTTAAATTGAGATAGGTGCACTACACGGCGAAGTAACTGTGCATGCTGAGGGACGGAGTGAGTAATTACGGCAATGTACCATCCCTTCCTTACACGTGAACACTGGTGAACAATACACGCACTATAAATGAAACAAGATAACACACCCTGAGATCTCAACAACGTTGCACTCCCCCATTTTTCTTTGCGGAACATTTACAACGAAACTTCTAACACAGCTTGTACTCCAGAAATTTTCCCACAAACTTCACACTGCAAAATGTGACAATGTTGGTGCTCTGAAATGTCTTAGAACCAAACCTCTAAATGTAACTTTTTTGGACAAACTGCAACTTACATAGCACTATTCTCCATAATGGCACACTTTTCAGGAAAGTAACATGATATATCAGGACTTACTTTACACCTTATGCTACATACAAAAATACTCAGGATTTCAACTTTTTTTTAACTTTTTCACCATTGAAAACTGTTTTTGCTGTGCAAAGTTAATGTCATCTCATATAGCTTTGATGTTCTGCAATACACAAATATGTGCCCAAATAATTTTTGTGCAGTGTATGGATCAGGAAAGATACTGAACAAGGCCAATACTAACACAGAAATGTTGTACCGTAAAGAAAGAATGACCGCCATGTTGATCACACTGCAATCTACTAGCAAGCAGCTGGCCAGGTAATAATGACTTAACATGAACAAAGAGGGAATAAAAATTTGAAACAGAAGGTATCAATGAAAACGAATAAAATCACCAAAATAAATAGTATGGGGCTGGAGTGGTGAAAATTGCTACACTGCAGAATCATGGCCGAGAGACAATAAATTACTTATTTATACAATATATGGTCATGGATATAAGAAAAATAGTGCTCTACAACAGTATGTTTGCAGCAAAACTGCAAAACATAGAAAACTTGTGAGGTTACTGCTTTCCATGAAAGTCAGGAGCACATGATACTGATGCCATGTGCATGTGCTTTGCACAATAAACAGGAGCAAGGAATGAAAACCTTCAGTCTGGCAACACGCTATAATGGTGAGAGCGAAAGCTCCAATACCTGACTACAGATATACCCAGAATGGTTGTTTAAACAGAGAAGTAAAACTGTTGCTTAACCAGAACACACATGTCGCACAAAAATCAACTAAATATTATCAAAGCAGAGGATACTTGACCTCAGTGTTGTGGTACATTTGCAGTCAACCACACTATGTAATTACGAGGATAAGTCAAAAAGTAAGTTCCCCTATATTTTGTTGGTGAATGGGTAAAGATAGGTTAAGACACAAAACACCTTTTAATTTTGGTACCATTACTTTATTATCCAACATAATCACCAAATTTATTTAAGCATTTGTCATAGCATAAAATGAGGTTTTCAATTCCATGATGATATAAATTTCTGTAAAAGAGGTGAAACCGAGCCTTAAGATACCTTCATGTTTCCTGACATACAGCCACATTCACAGTTGCACCACACTCACATGAAATAAACAAGGAGCACTCCATGAATATACCAAAAGATGGTTACCATCACCTTCCCTGCGCTTGTGATAGTTAACATTTTGTATATTGGTGACTTGGGATGTTTTCATTCCATGTTTTCCATTATCGGCTCTAGTTCAAAGTGGTGCACCCACATCTCATTACCTGTAACGATGAGTGACAAATGGCATCAACATCAACGGCATAATACTGCACATTGGTTAGTGAGGTGGCCATTCTTTCAAACGTTTGTTGGTCAGATAGTTGTTTGGGGACCCACCTGGCACACACTTTCTGGTAGCCCAAACGTTTATGAACACCCCTGCACAGTGTCATGTGAAAGATCAAAGTGCACCTCCTACTGTTTCAATGTCACACATTTATCCTCCCCTACCATTTCATCAATGTCATTAACGACTGTCTGATGATGATGGACAGCCACTTTATTCTTCCAGTTTTCACATTCCTTCAACCCTCTGCAAATTCACAGCACCATTTCCGTACTTGTTGGGACAGACATTACTTTCTCTCTGTATACAGACACAATACTTGTGTGAATGTTGACAGGTTCCATGTTTTTTGCCCACAAAGAACTGATAACCACGTGCACCCCCTCCTCCTGAGACCACTCATTCAGTACCTTTGCCATTTTGCTACTGCAAGTGCACCCAGATTCTGTTTTACCAACTTGTGCACCTATGCAGTATATTATCCAGGAAACTATCAACTAGAAGATATATACATTGCTGCAAGCTACAATTCTAAGTAAAAAAATAGGGAAACTTACTTTTTGACTTACCCTCATGTGAATTACTTCACAGATCTGGGTTTGGAAAATAGTATTGTAGGAATGTACATTATATACTGTCAAATCACATTATTATGACCACCTGCTAATATTCAGAGTAACCGGTCTTCGCAGCACGGACAGCAGCTAGACGTGCTGGCAGTGACTCAGTCAGGTGCTGATAGGTCTCCACGGGTATCTAGAGCTATACTGTCTGCAGTGTGTCCTACATATGTTCAACTGGATTGAGATTGGGTCTGTTTGGGGGCCAGGGACGAACTTTGAAGTCTTGATTGTGCTATTCCAGCCATGTGTGGACCACTTCTAGCTATGTGGCAAGATGCATTATTGTGCTGGAAGATCCCATCCTCCCAAGGAAAGACAATCATCATGTACAGATGGACATGATAGCCAAGGATTGATTCATAACCAAATTAATCAAGAGTGCCTTCCACATAGATGATGGGACCTAGGGAATGCCACAATAACGTTCCCCAGACCATAACACTGCCCCCACTACCTCGTGTTCATCCAGTAATGGATACAGGATGTCAGATCTCTGATGTTTCTTGCTGGACACACTGACATCCATCTGTTCTAGGCAGCTGAAAACGTGACTCGTCGGAGAAAGCTACCCATCGCCAATCAACAGCGGTCCAGTCGCCATACTGTCTAGCAAATTCCAATTGTTTTTGTTGATGCACCTGCATGGGTGCAGTCACCCTCCATCTACTCCGAATCCCCATTCACAGAAAGGTCCACTCAACTGTTGTGGTAGACACGTATCGGATGCCCCCTGGTTCATTTGGATGGTGATATGTTCTACTGTACCCTGTCGGTTGGCCTTCACGCCCATAGTCAACATTCACCTCAGACATCAGTGGAGCGTGGAGCTCCACAGTTTCCATGATGGTTATTCCCAATGGTGGCATTTGTCCACTCACAATACACCTTTACCACAGAAGCACGTGAACAGTTCACAAACGCAGTTTCCGAACTACTGCCCCTCTTGGCCCGAAAGGCGATCTTTCTGCCACTTGGTTAAATCAGTTTCCTTAATCATGACAGCAGAAACCGCAATGTGTACAGCCAGCCTGTCAGTTGCATTATATACCCGCTTCACCAGCCCATGTCACGGGTCATACGTTATGGGCTAGGCACTGCAAATGGCACTTCTAGCAGTTGGTCATAATAATGTGATTCGACTTTGTATATCCACAACATCAACTTACATTCTATGCTAAATTATGAAGATGACTGTGCTTACCTTCCAGCATTCTCTGAAACTGATGTGACTACACCAATATTTGATTCATTGACCTTCTTGCTAACAAATTCCACATCAATATCACAAATTATTTTATCCTTGCTTCCATCACAACACTGGCCTTCCGGCGGAACTTCGCCACAAACATCCTGCCTAAGATAGCCTGCTTTGTGAGCACAACTCTCGAGCACAATGTCTGTTGCAATGCTCGACACTCCAACGTGAACTACGAGCTGCAAAAATATATAGGTGGAACATCTAGGTAAAGCACTATCATGCAAATACAATTTGTCACAAGAAAGTTAGCACATCCCTGCCCTGCAGTGGGTAACAGTTACAATGTGTACCTCTACAGGGTTGCCACCCTTTTTACATTGTAAAATTTTCCTGACATTTCCCTGATTTCTAGACAAAAAGAATTTTTTTCCCTGACCTTAATCTAACATTTTTTTCTGTAAGGATTGCTTCCTTTGCATTATAACACACATTTACACCAAAATACTTCTCAGATCTTACAAAATTGCTAACTACATAGATTGCAAAGAAAAATGCCTAAGCATTTAGTCCACAATCATTAAAACAATTTTATATGATTCTGGCAGAGGTGCACGATTGATGAAAGAACTGCAAAATATATCACAGAATTCCCTGATATTTAGCTAATCTGTTTGAAATTCCCTGACATTTCCCTGTTTTCCAGATCTATGGCAACCCTGTTCTACCTACTGTAAAAACACAAAACTGGCACGTTATTTGTGTTCAACCAAAGAATTTTCAAACTACTCATAATATTATCAAGCTGCTTCCTTGTTGTACCTTCTCACCTGCAATTATCCATTAGGGTGGCTCAGTCAACTAGATTACCAACTCCTGGCAAAGAGATTGACTTCAAATACAAAGCATTCACTAGCAATGGATTTTGCAAAGCTGCATTCTAGTCCAAAATAGCAATGGGTCCATTCAGCTTTGTTTACAATGAATAACAGTGTGTTTCTTGGGGGTAACAGGCCGACCCCTCCCTCCTCCTGAAGCCTTCACTCCACAATGGTCTGCCAGTTGAAAAGCACAACACTCCTAGACCTTTAATTACCACAATTAATATTCTGAAATTGTATTATAGTAACTTCAGAAACCTATAAATTAGCCGGGTTACTATAGCTATAAAACAAATACCTGGTGCTCTGACTTTCTATTTTGTACCAGACATAGTTTTTATTGATTGACTTGACTCATTTACTGGTACTGGTAATTGTACAGTACAAATAAGTCGAAATCACATTTTCGGATGGATGTTAAATTTTTTTCTGTCTGCTGGCAATGTATGCTATTATATAAAGAAATACAACCTAGTAAAATCCTTCCATAGACTGTACTACATCAGTAAACATGTACACTTGTAATGTCAGTATTAGATGTGCAAGAAACGACTCTGAAATAACGTACAGCGTGTAACTAGAACAATCATCCAATTTCACAAGGCTATAACTTATACATAAATGAAGATAGGGCCATGCAGCAAATTGTAAAATACACATCAACTCGTAAATTTTCCCTTGGCACAGTTTTCACGTTCCTGGTTCACTTGGTTACTGGTAGGTGTTGTCATTGGCTCTACAGCTGGTGCTGCTAGCACGCTCATTCAGTATGCATCAGATTGAGATAACACAGCAACAAAAAATTTATTACATTTTCCGTTTCAACAAATGTGTGTCAGTTATAACTGTATGTGATTTTCATCAACAGTATGGCATTGCACCTCCTATTGTGCACAGCATCTGATGGCGACACAAGCAGTTTCAAGAGACTGGTTATTTATGTAAGGGGAAGTCTACAGGTTGCCCCTACATGCCTAGGCAAGACGTAAAGTGCATCCGGCAGATTTTTGTACATAGTCCCCAAAAGTCCACTCATTGTGACAGTTGAGAGCTTGCAATCTCCCATATGACAGTTTGAGATGTGTTTTCAGCGACAATTTTTTTCAAACCATAGAAGATACAAGTGCTAAGTCCTTCATGATGATGATGATGATGATAAATAACATCTTGAGTTTTGTGAATTCATTCTGGGCATGGAGATACACAATGAAAACTTTTGATCATGTTTGGTATTCAGTGATGAGACCCATGTTCCATTAAGTACAAAAATGTACTGCCACAATGTACAAATATGGGGAACACAGCGACCAGATACCATAGTCGAGCATGAGAGAATCTCTCCAAAGCTGAATGTGTTTTGTGCCATTTCCTGAGAGCAAATGTACAGTCCGTTCTTTTTTGCGGAAAACACTGTTACGAGAAAATTCTAATAATTTAATTTTTCAACAGGATGAAGTACCACCATACTGGCACTTACACGTCAGAGAATTTCTCAACAATGAGCTTCCAGAATGATGGATCAGTAGTAAGGGGATTTCAGATTGTGCATAGCACCAATGGCCTTCAAGGTTGCCTGATCTCAATATATGTGAATTTTTCTTGTGGCAATTTGTGAAAGACTCCGTCTATGTGCCTCCCCTTCCATCAACTGTGGACGAACTGCGACACGGCACAGCAACAGCAGTGACTGCAGTAACATCTGACATGCTTTCTTCAGTATGGGAGGAGTTTGATTAGCATTAAGACATATGCTGTGGAGGGCACATTAAACATTTGCGACAAGGTAAATCATAAGCTATTCATTGTAAAGTGAGCAGTTTTTGAAGTCTCTTATTTGGAATAATACTTCATAAATATATTAAATATATTTTACTGTAGCCTTAGAGTGAGTCTAGAGATTTGAACGGCTCTTAACATGAGAGTGATTGAGGTGAGTATGGAGCAGCGCCGGAATGAAAGGGCGGGGGGAATGGGAGATCCCCAAGAAAACACGCCAACCAACGGCATCATCCGGCACAATTCCCACATGCGAAAATCCGGAGTGACCCGGCCAGGGATTGAACCAGGATCACCTTGGTGGGAGATAAGCAGGCTAACTGTTCAGCCACTGTAGACTCTTGTAGCCTTGGATGTTAACTTTTGAGCCCAGTGAAATATGTACACTGTTTACATAGCAATATTATTTTTAAAAAGAGGTTGAAGGATGAAAAAGGTTGATACGAAAAAAAGAACTACAGCCTCAAAACTGCTCACTTTACTGTGAACAGCCTATGAAATTTTGTATTCTTATATACATTTTAAAATTCATCGTAAGGTGTTATGAGCATTCAAGTCAAAGTTATGGCCTTGTAAAATGGATGAAACTTTTGGATACATGCTGTATATCAGTTTTTACTGTCTTTGTGCTACCCCACAAATAAATATTCGAATATTTCACTGAAAACTTTAATATTTGTAAGATGATGGGTGATTACAAACTACAAGAAAGAACAAACAAATTCAAGATTAATAACTGCACCAAAAAGTTTATGGGAAATTTAAAAAATGCAATTGGTACAATCAACTGCGAAATTTCATCAATTACAGGTTGTATTTCAATTTGGAACAACAGTTACATATTACACAACATGAAAGCCAAATTTACCGAACACACTGCCAAAGCTTAATTTAAAAAATACTGCTCATACAAAGCAATAAGTATTAATAGTTTAGGCAAAGGCAGCTTGAGTTCTGCAACTTACCATAGGTTTCAACGTCTGCCACAGATAAGGCACTTGTGTGGAGACACTATTGTATGCAACAGAAACCTCCTCAACATGCAGCCGTATGTCGAGCTCTTCCTCCATGCCCAAAGATGGCAGCAGCTTCACTGCTTCCCAGCTGGCATTCACGCTGTGCTCCCCGAATGGTCCAAAGCCTGTCACCACCACTGTGTTCTCTTTCCTACCCATTTCTGTATACAAAAAAATAACTCATTTTCAAGACTATAAGAATTAAACACATACCATATGACATTTTTATGGATGTGTAAAAAATTTCACTTAAAATTTGTTAAATCAACAAAATCCAAACAGTCCCTAAAAAGGTATACTAAATGCAAAATTCAGTTGAGAACTTCTATTCCAATAACTGAAACACTACAAAAAATCAGACATCTGTATCAATTATTTGCCTGCAGTGGCATGAACAACTAAATTATCTTTATTTAGCAGGCAAACACTTTTAATACAATACAAGTTATCCATACTAATACTATAAAGAGGACATGTGAGTTTGTTTATTTATTTATATGTCTCGAGTATCTCGGAAACTACACAGCCGATTCTTATAATTCTTTCATTATTAGAAAGCTACATTCTTCCAGATGGTCAAAAAGAAAAGAAAAAGTCATTGAAAAATTTCAAAATTGTACATCAAGTCTGAGAAAAATGAACTACTTGGCTGCTTTTTAAGCATGATCTACAAAAACTACATGGCAGATTCATATAATTCTTTCACTACTAGGAAGACACATCATTTCAGATAGTCATAGGCATATATCAAGTGGGGCCACAAAGGCCCAGTGGGCAGAGAAAAGAGAAATGCCAAGTGGAGCGGCAGTGACCAGAGCGGGCAGGAAATGGCGGTACGACTGTGCCCAGTGGTGCGTACAACACCTCACAACACCAGTGTACCACCCCCAGGCTAACCCAACTGAGCGCCAGAACCAGGAGGTGAAGACCTAGTTGCAGATACAAATAGAGTAGAATCACGTGGAGTGGTACACTCATTTACCGTTGTCACCCTTCTGCCCGAGAAAATGTGCCAATGTCGCAACAGGAGTTTCTCCAGCACAATTAGTGCAAGGATGGAACCTACCCAGGCCTGGACAGTTGGGGGTGCAGGACCAGAAGGAGCCGGCGTAGGACACTGTATAGAGGGGGGGAAAGGCTGCTACACAAGAGGGACACGTCACGCGACCACCATGCCAAGTACATCATGGGATGCACCATCACCACCACATGCACACAACCTGAGTTGAGGCCAAGTCAACTGGTCTACGCTCGTGCTCACCCCTTATTGGCCGGTCAGAGACAGTTTTGCATGGGGTTGGCGCCCTGCTGGACGGGACCGGGCACAACCGTAGAAAGTGCCACATAGACATTGTACCTCATGCATCTAGGCAATGGCAGGCCTCAATAGATCCACAGTAATAACCTGCACACCGCAAACAGTCCGACAGGCAATCCCGCGGAGGGAGACTAACGACAACCTCCCTCAACAACACGATCATAGGTCTGACGCAAACTTGGACACTACACCCGTCACACCCATTGGGTTCGCGCCGTCTGATGTAATTGATTAACTCTCCTCATCAAGAGGTAACCTCGGTGGGGACTCTTCTCCCTTGTCTTTGATTCCCCTCAATTCCCTTCCCTTATTCACCTGCCTCGTGCATCATGATTTTGTCATTGTTAATAAAAGGGCTTGCAAGCCCGTTCCCCCTCCTATTTTGCTATTTCTGTGCCTAATCTACGTGTTTCAACTAAGAGCTACATCAGCCATATTTTAAGCCTGCTGATCATCGCCGATCTATATTGCAAAACGCAATATGTGCTGATACCTTTTGATTGCCATCCTCCCAGAAGCAATGCATGATGTCAAGTTTAAGTGTTAATAGTTTAGCACCCAGCAAGAATAAACTGTGAACAGTGAGTCATGGGTGTTTGTTTTTATTACATTAAAGGCTAGATATTGTTTTTAAATTAATATTGCATGCAGTTTACAAGTATTTTCTAAGTTCTCCTTTTGGCAACCCTTCCAAATTCCTTTCAGCTTAACTATATGCTGGCTTACTGCATCTTTTTCCCAATTTTAATATGTTTGAGAAAGCTTTGTCTACAGCCCCTGATTGAGCCAGCCCAGAGAGGAAAGTGTTTGGTAATTTGTGCACATGACTCACTCAAAGAAATTAGCTTTTAAATTGTTTTGTCTTCTTGTAGACACATAGTGCTCTAATGGGTTGTGGGTTGACTGCCACTACAGTCATATTATTTTAATATAAAATTTTAATACCTTTGGTATATGTTTTTCTTGGCGAGGAAGGCTCTGACGGGCCTCACTCGGCTGCTCTTCCCATGCAAGACGTTCCATAATTAATCCATCAGAAATGAATACAGTATTACATATTTCTATGTGATATTTTAGTAACATTTATAGTCATAATTGAGTATTTTGCAAATCAAAAGAGAATGTATTATTTATCACAGCTGTTTTATTGCAAGCACATTTTGTGGAGCAACTTATTAAGACTTTATTAAAATATTGTGTATTCAGTGGAGACTTGCTATATATGTTTAATTATCTTTGTGTATGGAGAATTTCATTTAACGCAAGTGGTGTTTTAATGTACGGTAGTACTTTGTGTCATTTAGAGCCTTTATCTATGATGGTGTGAGCTTGGTGGTTTTAATAGTAATCATAGTATTTTATTGGAATATTATATATATATATATATATATATATATATATATATATATATATATATATATATATATATATATATATATATATATATATATATATATATATATTTCCCCTTGATCTGTGAACCATTTGCCATTTAGGGCCCCTTTGTTGTATAATGAATATAGTATAAAATATATTTATTGAACCATTTTTGTATCCAAAATTATTTGTGGCAGACTAGTCTATCGCAGCGGGATTTTCAGCCGGTCGCTCGATACCTGGGGGCGCTTGGCTCACTTCATTTGCGCAGGGGAGACATCTGATGACGTGGTCTGCTAGCCCATCACACCTCACAGATTCACCGAGTTCTCCCCCCAGGGTCGAGTTTCCTCCGTTGCGACCAGAAACCCCTGAGGGGCTCTGGGTACAGTGGTCAAATTACATCTCATTTAGTGGCTCCACTTTTGTTTGCATGGTCGAGGAAACAGACGAGCCACAGTCCCGCGCAGTGATAGACAGGCCCCAAGACTTGGCTATCATGGACCACCCTGACAGGCGACACACCCCCACACCTCACAGACGGAGAATATGCAGAGGAGCACGGGCTCCAGGCAGGGAGGAGAGACGCGCATGCACTACTACAGATACTATGCCAAGGTGCTACAATCTGTGAACAAATTGATGCCGGCGAAGGCACAGTTGCTGCAACTCCCACCCTTCCCTCTCACATATTACTCACAAGAAAACCTTAGCCAGGGCAGCCCAACCCCTTTTCGTCAGGACGCGTGTGTTTTGGTCTCGTGCATTCATGCCTGTGCGGGCCTAGCAGGGAGGGGACATTTGTCACTTGTCCTCGTCGCTCAGCCAGTGTAAGGCCACAGCAGGCCACTCGAGAACAAGTCCTATGCATGTGATGCTGTCTGTGCATGTGTTGCGTATGCACCGAAGCCCCCTGAGGGCCCACCAGGAAAATGCCAGCATGTGTTAAATTAAAGTATTTTCTTTTGTAGTATCATCTTGCAATGCACTCCTGTGCACATTTTGAGATTAAGTGTTGTGTAAGCTTTAACTATTCTTTGTTATGTCTCGTTTGCAGTTAACTCCTGTGCACATTTTTGTGATTTGAGAGTTGTGATAAATTAAAGTATTCTTTGAATGTTTTTTGCAGTGTACTCCTGTGCCGGTTTTTGTGATATAAAGGTTATGCTAAATTTAATTATTTTTGTACGATTATTTTGCAGAGCGCTCCCGCACACGTTATAGTGATTTCTTGTGTTAATATTATTCCATACCATTTTCTTCTATGCTCACGTTACATCTTTGCTTGTCACTTCTGGCAGTGTACTTGTGCTCTGCTTCCGGCGGCCATTGGTCAATCTCTTCTCTAAGCCCGTGCCGGACAGAGACGTGCCGCATGGGCTTCATCTTTGCTTTCAATGATCATTACACAGACCATTATTCTGGACGCTTAATTAATTTTAAACCTTTACGTTACGCCCCACAGTTGGCTTTTGGCACACCCACCTTTCGGGAGGCTTTTCACTTAATTATTTCTACCACGAGGTTTTTCAACTTGATATGATCTCGTAATGTATACCTGGGCTGAAGCAGATGGGAATTCATCACAATTTGAGTGCGACCACCTGGCTATTTCACAGTGTAACTATTTTGTATGAATTTTCTGTATTGCCTGAAGTGTTAATGTACATATTTGTTGCTAATTACATGCCGAATGGCACCTAATTCTAACGAACGCATGATCGACTCCATCTCTGTGGTCTATCACCCTCCCAGCAGTGTTACAGTGTGAAGTGTGTTCTGCGGCCAACAGCAGAACAGAAGAATGAGGTGAGTATGTGCCAGTGTCATAAGTAGCCACGTGGCGATGTCACGCTCTGCAGTCTCTGCCTACTGCGTGGCAGTGGGTGTATTCACGGCCTGGTGCCCGGGTATTTAATGTTCAGTAACAAACTGAACAGCCTATACTGCTGTTGCTTAAAGGTGGAGCTCATATCATCTGTGATCTTTTGAGTACAGTCTTACTACTGCATCACACAAGGTTCACCTAATCGCCTCTTTTGACCATCACATGGCAACTCAACCTCTTGCCAGCTCATCCCTGCACCCCTTGTGGGTAATGAGGTCAGGCACTTCCACAGATCTGCAAGATTTTGCTGGGCAGGACAAGTTGAGAGATGTGTAGCCGTTCTCACTACATCCAACAGGTTTGGTATGTTAAGAGTGTACAAGCATACATACTGAAATTTATAAACTTCGCATAGGCCTATATCATTCCACAAGCTAAATTAAGAACAAATATGTTTAGCAATTTATATAATTTCTTCCAATAACTAACAAACTGATAATCTTAAAACCAAAATTTTGATACAAATACATGTCTAATAGTTTGCCTCGGCAGACAATTTTATTTACATAATTTTAACAATTTAACCCAAAATGAAATAATGCATCTAAAAAAAATATATATAGCAAAGCATTTACAATTTTCTAATGCAAAAGTGTTATCACATTACAGCAGAATATCTTAATGAATAAAATTACTACTTTCAGTAGATTTTCATCTGGTAGAAGTGAAGCTGGCAGCGTTGTTTGAAATAAAACCACTTCAGTCCAAAACAGATGTTCATGTCAACACACACTTAATTAAACTTTGAGGCACCTCTCTACACATCTCCTAGGCTTACAATGAGCAGCTGTGGCAAAATTTAACAAGAAAATCGACACACCAAAATTAGGATGGATTGCCTTTCATCTTGTCTGGTTTGACAGTCTCGGGGTTCACACAAAAAACTATTAACCCGGAAAAGAATCTAAGATGACGTCATTTCCTGATATCACACACTTAAGTTAAAGTAGCAAAAAATTCCTCTGAGGTGCAAATTAACTTACAGTACCTACTTACGTTTTTATAGGCTGCTGTGCAAAGATAAATTTAAATTGCATGTACTTCTGCCACTGAATATAGACTGCATTCTTTACAAATATTTAAATATATTACAAAATATAATTATAAAAAAATTTAAGGGAGGTTGTCCTAAAGTTACATGTATAACCAAAACTAAGAAAAAAATTTACAAATAAATGTGATAAAATTTAAAATACTGACTCAGTTCAGATGTAAACACATAAACCTATTGGGAATATACTGTCTCACTACAGTAGGCCTATAGCACGCACACTGGTTCTGTTCTAAACAATTCCAAATCCTTTTAATTTGGAGATGATGTCTAAAGTAATGAAGTGGTTATTTTGTTTTGGAATATTTTATGTAAAATAATTAGCATTTCTCCATTTTAGTTTTGATGTGGTTTTACGTATTTTGTGTAATGGTCTGAAGGATGCCTGGAGAGGCTGCATTTCTGCTGCCATATTGCTAGTCATCAAACAGCAGCACTGAGGAATTGACATGCATCCCATAGATACCTGCATCTCAAATTGTGTTAACTGGTCATTTTAGTTTCTGGCAGATTTTAATTATTTTTGGAACCTTTTTATTGCCTCCATGCACGCCCTCACTACACATGGAGTTGTTTAATTAGTTTTTGGCCTGAGCTGAGGTGCCCCTGGTCACCCACATCTGTGCAGGCTTACTGCACTTGCTATCCGTCTGCATCTGGGCTAGCAGAGATTGTGCAGAAATCAAGCTTAGTTTATTTCCAAGCGGCATATGTGGGCTGACAGCATAAGTGGTATTTTACAGTTTTAAAATGGAGATGTGTTGTACTGAGTTTTGAGTTGTGTACCACATTGCGGCTACGGCCAATAAAACTGTAATTGTTATGGCACACACATATGCTTATTTCTTCTAGCATTTACTTACTTGTCCAGATGACAATTATATAGAATAGGGGTTTTTCTGAAAATCAGAAAAATAATACCTGCAAATGTTATACATGGTCATTACTAATCACACTTAATTGGAATTTTACTGGGGCTTCACGTAATTTGCAGTATATATCATGAAATGTGATGGCGAGGAGAGCTACAAAGATTGAGGTGTTTTATGTGGTGAAACACGTAAATTTTATGTCCAATATATTTCTATTGGGTCGCAAAATTCTGTTAATGCAATAATACCTTAGGAAACCAAACAGTAATTCAAAACCTGCCTCACAGGGTATATTTATGCCGACATACTAAGGTTACAGAGGTATAAAACACTGTAATCAAGAAGTGTCGAAATATCATTTAATTCTGTTGAATATCTCAAGGCTTAAATTGTCTATATTTACGAGAGGATTGTACTACGTAAGAAATTAGTAGTAGAAAAAATATACATATATTGTATCATAAAAAACAACATTGACAGGTCGTGTTTATAAACAGTTGACTTACATTGCCATGATACATTCCAATACATTCATTGGCCAATGATGCATAGAAACAGGCAACAAATTATGGTAATTCTTAAGAATAGGGGCTTTTTTGAAAATCTGAAAAATATTACCTGGATATGTTAGATATGATTATTAGTAAGCATAATTACTATGAATTTTGGAAGGGCTTCAAGCAGTTTTCTGTAAAAATAAATAAAATGTGATACGGAGGAGGGTGATTAAGATTGCTGCATTTATGCTATAAAATAAGTATAATTTAAGTAGAATATATTTATATAGGGTCGCTGAATTGTTTTGCACGTAAGAATAAAGTTTGCAACAAATATTTAATGCGTAAAATGTAATTTACGTGATATATTTATAGTGTGGTGCTTAGATTTATACAGGTAAACAACACAGGTATGGAGCAGTACATGTCATTCTGGTGAATTACTCAAGGCTTACCTGGTCTATACTATTTTTCCAGAAAAGACCGTATGTTTAAGAATTACCGCTTTATCAGCAATTAATCACATAGGAACTATGATTGCCACCTCAATGGTGAGCAACGTAATACATTGGGAGTTTTTGCATGCAAAGTGTATACAGTGTAATGAATTGTACTGTGTAGTACTGCCTGTGTGGTAATTGAAGAGCTTACGTGATTTTGCTGCTAGTCATGTGAAATGCAGCAGACCTAACCAAATTAAACCTAACTACACCGTGAGTGCATCAATAGGGTGGCCTCTTCTTGCATTTAAGCTGGGCTGTGTTCGATTTCGGTGCGATATGCCCTTGACCACTTACCCTTGATCCCTTCCTGTTTCACAAGCCCTTGTTCCCTTCCATAGATATATTAGATAATTAAATTTGGACGCTTGTGTTCGTTTCCACCTAGAGTTCTAATTGTGTAGAATTTTGCCCCATGCGAGTTTCATTTGTCTTTGTGACGTTTGCAAGTGTTTTCTGCAGCCATGCAGAGTTGTAAAAACAAACAAACAAAACATTTCAAACAATTGTGAATAAAAACTATCTAGGGCTCCAGAAAGGCAAGTTACTCGTGCCCTTAGCTGAAAGGGACACTCTAGGGTGCATAATGTGCCCTTGCTGCAAATTCAAACAGCTGCAATATGATGTCACATCCAGGATGCACTTTTTAAGGGCACAAAGCCAAATACGAGCCCTTAGCTGGCGATTTCGAACTCAGGCCTGGTTAACGAACCGTAATAATATGCAATTTAAATAGATTTTTAATTTTTTACCTCACAATTTCCCTGAACTTCATAGCCCTCCCCATGATCGCATTTGGTATTAACTAATGCAAATATTGTGATGTCCCTAGTAAATTCGTTCTCAGTGTAATTAGGAACATACGTTTCAACTTGTTTAGAAATTAAAATGACATCGAATTTATATACATTTTACATGTTTTACCTCAAGATTTCCCTGATCTTCATAGCCCTTCCCACAATCGAATTTGGTAGTATGTAATGCAAACATCACAATGCCCCTAGTAAATTCGTGGTTTCTGTAATTAGTAATATCGATTTATACAATTTTCTATGGAAACTTATCTAATTTTCGGAAATGTCTCTATTCTATATAATTACCATCACAATGCTATCACAACAAAGACCAAATAAAGTAGAGCGCACAGAATCTATAGGCTACTCAAATATGCAAGCAGCGTTGTTTATTATTGTGTTTAGTATAGGCCTGGCGGTAATTTGGACCACCATATTATATACACAGTATTGTCACAACACATGGAGCAAAGTAATGAAATACGTGCACTTGGAAAGCGTTCTGACCAAATCCGTGCGACTGTTTCTTATCAAAACCGAACCCCCATATACCCGATCGTCTTCCCAACAGAAATAAGCTTACCTGTCAGCAATTCGGAAGCCAATCACTTAATCTATTTCGTTAGAAATTTAGATCTCTATGAGTCAATGAAGTCTACTTAAATGTAAAATCTTCACAAAACACAGAGATAATACATTTCAAACATAACCTTTGTATTTAGAACTTAGAACTTATTAACAACACCGCCATAGATAACACTGATAGGACTATTAAAAGATGACACGTATTGAAATATTTTGTTCATAAATAGAACCACAGAGCACTCTGACGACTAAAAAAAAATCAGGAGTAAAGAGAACAACAAAAATGTATATAATTTAACACTGACAACTAGAACACGCCAAGATAACAGTTCAAGACAATCGAGACAAAAAATCATATATGGAGAAAAATACTTGAAATGCAATGTTGATAAAAGGATTTCAATTTCAATTTATGTAATTCCTAACAGATAATATTCTCCAATTTAAGTTTTTTACACATCAACAAATGTACGAACGAGACACTGGGGGAAAATAACCTCATACACTAAAGACGGGGTAGACCGCACAGCTAACCTACGTGTTCCAAAATTGAACTGCTTTTCTTCCTACACGACTAGAAAAATTTAAGGATTGAATTTTAGGTTATAAACAAAAATGTAAACAAATGCGTTGATATAAATTTATACTTCCTCTAACTTATTTGTAATGAATTTTTATTATATTATAAATGGTAAAACTATTTTATTAATATAATAGTGCTAGACATATAAAAATTAAAATGTAAAATGATACTTACATTACGGTAAATCAATGAACTTTGACAGTTGTGTAGGAGTTCTATAGGATTGGGGTAGGTCAATTTCGGGTACATGCGCAGAAGACGGATACGCAATCTTCTTCATATTTAGTTTATGCTGTATTTACAAACGATATTGTAAATATATCAAGAGCTTGTAGTTCCAAATTAACTATTATGTTTTATTCAGCTACCGAAATGATATATATTGTAGAATTCCCGACATCGCAATAATTATTGTGTTGTTTTCATAATCCCAGGTAACCACTACATCACTTTGAGAAGCACAACTGACTACAAACTCGGTACAGAAATAATGGTCTCTGTTCGAACTCGTTCTATACAACTTGCAATTGGAATACGAAAATCCGACTGCCGTCACAGATACATCCGTTAATTGGAACATGTGGAAGTCGGCCAGTGTGCAACGAGTGCAGTCCAGAGCAGTAATAGGATTACGCCATAACATTAGCGCACAGCAAAGCAAATAAAACTCAGCCGATAATCACAGTGGCCGATGAAATCATTTGTTACAAGGTATTCACTTCCACAGTGATACATAAACTGCGGATGTAAGGAGCGCGTAGGCTGCAGGCCATTAACCCTGTTGTGCCAGCAGAGACGTCAGGAATACAAAACAACATCACAGTGAAGTACTTGGGACGGCAAGCCAGTGCCATGTGCGTGTTATTTGTTAAGTGCAAGGGCGTATAAATGTGTAACTGGGGTTACGTCAGTTGTCAAGGCGTGTGCAGTGTATGTTTATTTTTGTATGAGTAGGTCATCATTTACAATGCCACAGGCTTGGTGTAAATATCAAATGTTCTTATCCCACAAGTGTTAATGTTCCCCATATTGCATCAATATGCACGAGTATGGAAAGTAAGACTATCACACTACTATGTACGTACTGATACGAATACTAGCGTACATGTGTCAGGCCAAATGCAATGTGTTTTTTGTTTACATTTAGTGTATGAATTTTTGAGGGTCAGTGGTATGTAGTGCCATCTGTTAAAATTTTTTTTTTTTTCTTATTATCCATAACACATAAGTAGGAGACAAATAAACTCTTGTATTTTTATTATTATGGTTTCTGTATGTTGAGTGTAATATTGCAAGTCAGTAATTATTAACCTGTTGAAAAAAATTCCAATAGAGGCGCCATTTTGTGCATTTACTAGAACGGCAACAGATGAAGTTAGTGTTCAACATAGACATCTCTATAATATTGCTAATAATTATTAATGTAACATTTATGCATTACAAATCATTATTTTATATTTTTTATTTTTCAAGTGTGTTCGACCATTACTGGCAGTATTGAAATATTGGACTTCCGTAACGCGTACCTAAACAACACATCAAAGTGAGCAGATACTCACGGCCAAGAGGCAAAAAGTCACTACAAAATTGTAAAAGAAGTTTTTAACTCTTTTTATGCCAAGTCAGATCAACTCAGATGTTTTGCCATGAGCAAAAATTATATAGACATAATACATATGACTGGTTCAGCCCTTCTAGAGATATTATTGATAATTGACACGTGATGATAGTGAGTTTAGATTCACCACAGAAATTCAGTCTGGAAAAAATGTGTATTTTTTGTTATATTTTAATTAGGTACTTTTATGTTTGGTTAAAATGAGTTTATTCATGTGTTCATCTCATCAGCATTGTAGAACCCATTTGGTTTTATTTATTGTTTTTCGCATCAAGTAAAATTATTTCACGAGACATTTGAGCAGGAGCGTCGGCCAGAAAGCAGCCTCACAGCCAAAAGAAAAAATAGTAGCAACTGAGATTTCGTGAGACTACCAACACGCTGCGGTACTCTGGGTATTTCATCTTTGTTCATCTTTTTCACCTTCAATTCCTCTTTTACACGACCGAGGCGTAATATCCCATGTAATTGCATAGGCTCTAGCTTAAGAGACCACCCGGCTAGAACGGCAGTTTGTAAATTTCAGTGGCCCGATGGAGAACTTATAATAAATGCGTATTGGCGAGATGCCGACTTTCTTTTGTGATTATTCGCATATTGGTTATTTAACCTTTTTCGTAAATTTGTATCTTTAATAATGGTGTTGGGTAACCAAAATAACCCTTCGGGAGTGAGCTGGCGTATAGTGTAGAGGGGGTGGGGGAACATCCCTGACTAGATGAGACAATTGGAGTAAAGTTCACAACTGGCGGAAGGTATTACAACTGGTAACATCTATCAAGACGAGGACATGGGGGCAGGCCATCACAACCCGAGAGGAGAAGTCTCTGCCAAGGGTAAATTTGTGCTTGCACCGCTGCTGGCGCCCATAACCCTGGCAGACAACATTTCCTATCCATCACATCTCATTTCCCCCCTTGGTCCAGGCAAACAAAAGCATACCGAACGTGTCTGCAAAGGAGTATACATGCAGCGTATTCGTAAATTCACTGGTGGTACCACCTATGTACATCGGACGTTCGAAAATGCATCAATTACCTTGTCTGGTTGAACAGGTGTATCAATCGGTTCCACAGCCTTGAAAATCCTATGAATTAGGTGGATATCCATCGAAACCTCAAGTAGTGAATTTTGGAACACTGCTCCTGAAATGCAACAACATAAACAAACATGTAGCAGGTGGTTTTACAAGTTCAGAAAGCAATGGAGGTGGTGGAAATTGTGTTCACATGTATTAATTTTGAATCTCGAATTAGACTTAAAGACATGGCTAGCATAGGGTGGAGAATTGCAATTATTTCTTAAAATTGGGAAATGACATTCATATCTCTATGATGTTAACTCTATACCAGTTATGTTAAAAAAAAAAAAAGTAGTTTGCTTGCAGCACCCTGCTGCTACTGCATAAACTAAATTAGTCAATAAGGGGGTCAATTTGCCAACATTGTTAAATAGATGAGTGTCCAGACCTATCTTCTACAGCCGTGATTTGCAGTTTATGATTGAATTACAACTTTTAAGTCTAGAAAATCATAATCATAGGAGACGAAAGCCGACACGATATAACCTGGAAATATGGATAAGAATTAGGATTACTCTCATATATTTAATCATTTGTGGTTACTGTGTGCGTAATAATTTTGAAAACCTGTGCTATCTTATAGAAAGGGATGCCAATGTCAGCTGGCGGGGTGTGGTGGCTGGGTGAAGTGTGTAAGGTTGATTTGAGGGGATAGTAAAGGTTGGAATAAGAAATCTCATTAAATTAGAAATAACCCTGATGTATGCCACATTCCACTTACCCCTCTAAGACATTTTGTCTGGCCGTAACATGCATTATTATCGCAGCTGGGATGTAAGCTCTACCGGCGCATGGTGTATGCACCAGCTCGGTTGTGCACGACCAGATCATCAGTGAAGAGTAGTGCAGCATGGAGGGCACACCAGTGCAATGTAGCCAGTGGTTGCCAAAATCAACTATAGCAGAAACTCCACAAGGATGAGGGATATGGAAGTAGATCTTCGCAATGACTAGACGTAAAGGCCCAGGGCACATTCCGTTCATTATTTTGTTATTTCTTTTTAAAGGATTTGTGTGTTTACTGTTATGTTCTCAGTGCATTGTTTAGTCTCTTTCTTATGTGTATGTTTTTTCATCACTCCTCTAGCACTATGCCCATCATCATCCATTAGTGTTGTGTGTTTCAGTGGACTGTAAGTAATTTGTAATGTACATGTTTGTAGTCAGCATGATGTTGTTAAGCAGGAGTTGTATTTTTGCCACATAAAGTAGTTCCCATCCTGGCGTGTCAGCCAGCATCCACTTCCGTGTTCCCCTGAGAGGGATGGTAAATCACGCAGAAAAAAATACCACAGAGAATGGATCAGTGTGCATGTTATTCTGACAACCAGTGTGAATTTAAGGGGACGGGTCCTAAATACATGCTCAGGTCCTATCAGTGTTCTTAATTTTTTTTCAGGCTTTTTCCAAAGTCGGATGGATAATCAGTTATACTGTTTCTTGTGGATGTGTGGTTGGCCCTAACAATCAACGTGAGTGTTAAAACATTTTTGCAAAGTTACCACCAAAACTCCGATCAGTATGGTGCATAGCCGACCCACGGGTTACCATTTCGCAAACAACAATATTACAGATTAAATGGGATTACCGTCATCGGGGCAGAGGTCAACACCTTCATCGGCAAGGAGATTTCGTCCGTGTATATAGCCTGCCATCGAGGGATTCATGAATCATTGTTCTATAACTTTATCTTCATGGCATCATCACCCTGATGCTGGGCACCTAGTTAGTCAACTTCATTCCACACCTCACCTTCACCATCCCCCAAAACCTGTTTAGCCGATGTTATCCCAACAAAATGATGGCAAGTGTCGGCCTTCTGTGTGGCCAAATAACATGCCAAAATTTTCGCATAATTTCAAAAAAAAAATATTGTATTGCATCTTTTCCTGACCAAAGAGTTATTCCCGTCTATTCCTGCCCACCAACATCATGAGGAAGAAAGGACACCATTATCAAGGACAACTGCAGGATTTCTACGCAACTGGATGCTTGGGAAACATCACGTGCGTCAACAATAGCGGAGCTAGGGGTCAGCAAAAGACAACCATTGTTGGTAGCGTGTGACGCCACTGCAGCATGCCATCCAGCTGCGCAGGAGAGCATGCACACTAGCATACCTCCCCGCCGCCACACGCCAGCTGAGCAGTGATAACCATGCCTGCCAATACCCCCTGCCAGCACGCTGAAAGGACATCCACAAGTGGAGAGGGCCTCCCTACTTCCACCGCTTCCGCCGCTCTTCCTCGACATGGTAATCCTGCATCTACCATGCAAATGGATTTGTTGGTAAACAAACCATGGCTGGCCGGACAACTGATAACGCATCAACACTGTGTTGTCCACAATGTTTACAACCTGTGTGACAGGACTTCAAAGCAAAACCTGAAGTCGGGAATAAAATCTGTCAGTGCCGTCATAAGTCCAGCTTTGTTGACAGCCACATTGGTGACAAATTTGGAGCAGTGACTAACAGTGGCCATTCAATAATGAAAAATAGTGTGTGCACACTGGTGTGCATAGCCAAGTTAAAACTAACAATTATAACCTTCCTAAATACTGTGTAAACCTCTTGTGTAATGGCCAAGGTATCATTGAGGTAAAATTCACTAGGTGCTGACGTGTGCTGCTGAGTCTCCCGCCTCATAGACTGTTCGCCCGGCCTAGCACTGAATCCCACACTACGAACAACACATACAGTGCAAAGTTCGTGTGAATGATGCGCCCGTGCACATAGTGCAATAAAAGGTTACAGTGCAATCTAGTGCAAATCAGTGCACAGAGTGTCAGGTGCAGCACCGGCTGCCAACAAAAAAGAAAGAGTTATGAATATTCTACGTCATTGTCGAGTGAACCCTGGTGCATTTCTTTTTTATAAGGTTGCTGTTAACAACATGACCTGTGTCCTATGCAGAAAGGAGCCTTGGTAAGGGCCTAGACAGCCTATGCCTTAAGTTCTCGAAGATTGTTTCACATCGACTTCGTGGGTCGTCTTCAGGGGTGCAGGGATTTGACGATTATCCCTGCACATCAAACAAAAGCTGAACTGACGGAACCATATGAAGTTGAGAAAAAGTTGGCAGTTTGGGATGGCTTACCTTCGCTGCAATGGGGGTTCGTTTGACAAGCTCCACGCCTTACGATCATGGGGCGGGCCTGCCGGTCTGTAAGTGTGGGTGCCGTGGGGCTGCTGCTGGCCACGAAACTTTGGTTTGTGGTTCTCCTCCTTTGAACGTCACCTTGACCACATGATGCCAACCAGCTAGTCGCGTACCACAAGGGTGTCATTCCAGGACTTCCGAATATCGACGAAGTGAAGATCATTTTTTAATGTTCTCGTTCGTTTTCAATAAAATATAAATAGAGGTGTCTCGCCCAGGTTTGGGGAGACAGCTGTTTTCAAACTTAAAATACCTACATTAGAAGCACTGATACAAAGTCATCAACCTGCGTATGTTGGCAAACACCATCACAAAGTCCCGCCAGAATATCAGTCTGCATTTCAGCGCATCATTGACGAATGCCACGATGTGTTCGGTAAACACGACGTGTTAAAAAGAACTACAGTTACTGAGCACACAATCCCGCATATGAAAAAGAAGTTAGTATGCGCCAATCTGCGTGGATATTTACCCCATCAGGACTGGATAATTAAGGTGCAAATTCAGGAAATGTTTAAGGACGAAGTAATGAATACAACAGACTTTCAGTTCAATTTGGTCATTACCGTGGCAACCAAAAAAGATGGAATCTGGCATATTCTGTGTCGACTTTCGCCCGTTTAATCAGGTTACATGTAGAGCACTCCCGCCTTAAATTAGTGTTAAGGATGCTTTGAGCGTGCTGGGGCAAGCAAAAAGTTGTACATCCCTGGACTTTTAAATTGGGTACTGGCAAGTACCTGTGAAGTTAGAGGATACTCCGAAAACAGCATTCACGGCCGCAGACGGCCAGTGATTTCAGTTATGCGCAATGCCGTTTGGACTGAAATGCGCCCCTGCTACTTTCCAGGTGATAATGGTATGTGTGTTCAATGGCATTATTGGAGAGTATACGCTCGCGAATCTCGATGATTTTAATTTTTGGTCAGACAGTTGGGAGGAGCCTCTTAGAAAGGCTAGCGATTAAAGGCTTAACATGTTCAGTAGAGAAATGTCCCGTGAGAAAAACCAGTATTTTTTGGGTCATGTGATCGACCAGGAGGGGAACAGGCTGAACCCTGAACAATTGAAACTCATTGAAAGCTACCCCCAGTCACACAAACGTAAACAATTACATAAATTTTTCGGATGCATTAATTGTATGCGGGGAGATATTTCAAATTTTCCAATAATCAGAGCCCCATTGACAGACTTATTCTCGCCACAAAATCGATTCCAATGGACAGATACAGTGGGGAAGGCCTTCGTGGACATTAAGAGCGAATTTCGACCATGCCCAACACAGGTGCGCTATGGTGCAAGCAAACATTTGTACCTCCGAACTGACGCAAGCCAAGAAGGGATCGGTGCAGTATAGTACAAGATCGACAATAGGGGGGCAAAACATGTCATTTATTTTGCAAGTGCCAAGCTAGGGCAAACGGAAAGACATTACAACGTGAACGAGAGGGGATGTTTATTGGTCATATGGCCCATCAAAAAGTACCGTGCTTAACTCGAATACCAAAGGTTCACTCTGCGGACAGACAACTGGGGCTTGGTATGGTTGCATAGCATAAAGGAGCTCGAAGCAATCTAACAAAATGGGCATTACTTTTGCATGCCTACGATCTCGTAGTGGAACACACGCTCGGTAGGGAAAACAAACTGGCAGATGCATTATCACGAGACCGCAACAATGAGGTAATTGTCAAAGATGAGGCAGACTGGGAGGAGATTTTGCCACAAGGTCCGTATGATCCCATATCCAAGGTTTGCATCGAATGCGAGAATTTTAACTCATTCTCTTTGGAATGTCTTGCCCAGTATAATTCTCGTTGTATGCCCTCGCAGCAGTATGTGACGAAAGCAATCTGTGTGAAAGGCCTAATCTTCTCGTTTAATCGAAATACTTATGTTTGGTAATTTAGGCTGTTTCATGTTTCTCTTTCCTTTATTCACAACACACGTCAGTGTATATATTATACATTTTTTTCTATTCTTTATTGAAAAAAAATGGCTTTCCCAGCGTGGTGGCTTATTGTAGCATATAAAATATTCTTTATTAACCCTTATTCTTCAGAATTAACATTTTTACACTTACATTTCTGAAACTATCAGTTTCCCACCAACAATAACTACTGCATGTTTTGAAAGGTTTTCACCTCATAAATTTAACTTAAGATATAAAATATTAATTTTAACACTTAAGGAAATCCCAATCACGCCACTACCTGCTAAGTACCATTCAAAACCAACATTTAAGATAACACAATTTAATTTCCCATGCACGCGTCTTAACGCATAACGTAATGCTGACTTTTTCCATTGTAAACTCAATTTTAGGGCACTACTTAGGTCAAGCGCTTTAGCGGCCACTTCATCAACTTCTTGGTTCATATCTAGTTACTTTACGATTCAAAGCCGTAGCTGATTTCGGAACATTATTTTATTAAAAAAATACGAAGTGAAATCATTGCGCCAAAGTTTTTTGCGCCACGAAAACTGTCATTCAAAAACATGTACACATTGTGTGGGACGTTTTTTCTGATATTTGCGAAGTAGCAGTATTATTTGTGAAAATACGATTATGGTGCAGTAGTTATGGTACATCATAAAATAGTTATTATGTGAACTTGATGTAAAGTCACTGGTATGTGATTGCAATATTTATTTATACGCCTGTATTTGTAATAACAGGTTTTTTTTTGGCAGATGTTTCATTTCTTGTAAATTAAAATTACTTGTTTTTATTTATTTTCGGCATATTTTTTTGTTTTCCGGAATAATTCTCCGAGTCTTGCCAAGTCTTAGGCCTGGTTACAATTGATTTAGCACATTAAACCGCATAGGCACAGAAAGTAGAATACATATATTAGCATGGGTCCTTTGTTATTTACCATAATGGTAAATTGCATGGGTTTGAGGATTAGAGGAAAAATCAGATTGTTTGCAGATGATTGTGTTGTATATGCTGCGGGGGGAGAGGGGGGCGGAAATTTGCAGGCGGACATTGATAAGATATGATTGTGGACCAGAAAAAATAAAATGAAGATAAATGTAAGAAAAACTAAGGTAGTGAGGTTCACAAGGAAAAAGATTATAAGCAGGGACATGTACAGATGGGAGGGACAAGAGATAGAAGAAGCAGCAGCAGTATATAAGTATGACACTCGCTACAATCACTCACAGCACACACACAGAAAATAGGGCTATATCCTATAATTCCTATGTGTGTGAGCCATGCGTGGCCAATCAGAATTTGAATACTACCGAGCATGTGACGATGAAAATGGTTACAGTAGTAGTGAATGTGACTACTACTTGAAGAGCTTGGCACCATATAAACAGAAGTTTGTTTTAATTGAAATTGTTTCTCTACAAGCTATTCATGTTAAGAAGAATGGTATAGGTCGAGCTACTATTGATTTAGCACAGAAAATAGAATATATATATTAGCATGACATTTGCTTCAAACACACAGCACATGCACAGAAAAACAACATATGGGAAGTGCACATAAAGTAGGGCTATATCCTATAATTCGTGTGCGTCGTGCGTGGCCAATCAGAATGTCGATACCACAGAGTTCATGTGACTATGAAAATGGTTACAAAAGTCATTAATTTGACTAGTGCTTAAAAAGTTTGGTGCCATATAAACAGAAGTTTGGTTTGATTGAAATTATTGTACAAGCAATGTATGTTAAGAAGAACGGTATAACATATTATATATTTTTACAAATTACAACACTATCAGCAAAGTAAACAGAGCTGTCAACAGTATTTTTTCATTCCAATGCGACTAACACACGCACACGTAATTTACCGAGCATCGTTTTCATTACTGTTTTCTGTAAACATTGGTCGTTCCTGTGCATGTGCTATTTTGACTAGCTTTCAGATTCAAGCTGTGCATGTTTTCTGTGCTATCGCACATGCTGTGCATATGGTAAATCAATTGTAGCCCCACCTTCAATAACCATAACCCCTTTAATAATAAGAAATGATTATGTTAATTACACTGGCATTTTGTCACTGTCACTTGTAACGACAGTCGTAACTATTGCCATTTCTAGCCACATGTTAGCAAACTTTCAACTCTAATGTACAGTGTGTAAAAAAAGTGTTCGTCTCATGCTGTGTAGGACTTTCGATGTTCATCATAAGGAGAACAGTAAAGAAAACACTGTCATTGATTTTATTCTGTGGTATTATAAAGCAAATAATTAAATTGTTAACACAAAAACTGACAATGGTTGTAAAAAGAAACAGAAAAGGGATAAAATAAAGTGGGATTATTGTGGAACCCGATTCCACGATGTTCACACACATTCTATGTCGTCACCAATATGGTGTCAGTGACATCATAGGTATTTTACTATCGCCCCATCCCTTACCTATGATAATCTAACGGGGTATCCACGGGAATGTGGAGGTTTTCGGGCATTTCAGCATTTATAGACGGTATCTGGAAGTACACTAGCGCCTATCCACTCTAGCGTATTACCCAGTTCCATGTACGGTATTGGGAAGTACACTAAGAGCCCATCTGCTGAAGTGTACTACGTGATACAACATAGAGATTATATTCAATAAATTAATATTTTGCCGCCTAAACTAACATATGAGATTTGTAAACGACGATTCTCTATTTTCAGCATTTCAGCCACACCTTGTTTATCATGAGTCATGTGTGGGGGAATCTTGGGTTTATATTTCAAACAAATATAGTCAATAAATTATTAATTTGCCGCCCTAACTGAAGCATTTTGAATTACTTTAGGAATATTTTTTTATATTGTCTGTTTATTATTTTAATCAATTGTTTACTATTTGAAAAGATTGTGTTTGCATGACTTGTAATATTTACTTTTGCATTTGAGGTTAATTTGTAAAGATACGAAGGAAGTCACGCCGTGCATTTTTTGTGTGCAATTGTGAGTTAATGCACCTGACTTTCTCCCTGGAATTTTCAGAATCCACTACGTTTATTGCTTTAGAGCCTTCACGTATAAAATATGTTCTGTCTATGTATTCATACTATTTATTATCATAAAAAGGTGCATGCATGTGTGTGTGCGCGCACGTGTTTTTTTCTTCTTCTCCTGCTAGAGTTTTCATTCTATTACAGTAGTTTACACTGTGTTTTGCATTACAATTACATTAATTACTCTGATTTAGATTGTGGGAGTTCATTATATAATTTGCTATCTAGTTGCAACTATTTTTATTAAGTCTTTAAGAAGCCTGTTGGAATTAGTGGAACATCTTCATCTTCACCGTAATGATGCCGAAGGCTGATCATCGCTGCACTATGGCTCCCGGAACCCCTGTCGTCATCCCATCTTGGCTTGTTGACAGCTGGCTGTGGTAAGACGGCGCTCTATGCCCTGCAGACCTTAATTTAGTTACTATATTGTTTCCGTGTTTAGTAAACTGGTGCATATCACAATTTCTGCTGCTCGTGCCCTCGCTCGCAGCGCCGTTCCACTTCTCTGCGCCCGTAACAATATAAATTAATAACATTACCATTACATCCAAACATTCGTTCGTAGTTAAGATTTTGGACAAATGTTCTTTTCTCAGAAAGTTTAAAAATTATTTAAAGTGACTGTAAAGTAAAAAAATTTAAAAAACAATACAGATTTGTAAACACCTTCAATTAAAAGTTATATATAAAAAAAATTACATCATCAAACTAAGAAAAACCATACACAACATTATACACCTCCACTTTGAACATTCCATCAAATTTCCACAGTATTATTCAATTCTAGGTATGCTCATTATTACTTCAATTCCTTGCTTGGATCAGCACGCATCTATAAAGGGGGCCGAGGTCTGCCCAAAACTGCCACTGCATTATTTACGTTAAACCTTATAGTCTTTATTAGGTCAGTGCTGACAAAAAAGGGACTTAGACCTGTCCCGAAAAACAACTTCCGCAGTGCTAAGATCCAAGGACAAGATATACCTTTTACCATTTCAACTCGCTCTTATTCAATTTCAATATATTACAACACCTCAATGTTTTAATTTTAGTAAACTTTTTATGTTAATTATCTTTTTTAATTTCACATACAGTGTTACTGTTAAATAATTATCATTCACTTTGCAAAATATTTTCATTTCTTTTTCAAATTGATTACTTTGTATTACTCTATTCTTTAAAACCCTGGTAATAACATCCATCATATTCTTCAAAACTGCGTTCCTTTGGCAGAGTAACCAGTTGTTATGTTTGCGTCCTCCTTTCCATGGAAAGTGAATGAACGTGTTCGGGGAAACTGGAGTTTTCTTATGATTAGTAATATGATCTATAAATAATATTCAGTTTGATTACTATTACATTCATTTTGTTTCTGTTTTATAACAAATGTTAGGTATTATAAAACTGTATGTACATGTAGAGGATAAGCAAAGTAGGAAGTTGCATTTGTTAGTAGAAATTGAAAATGGAACCACAGTCTGGCACTAGCAAATATAATCTAAAACACTCAAATGTATAGGGCTATTATATTGCTTACCCTGTAAAAAAAAAAACTCGCTACACTCCACTGCTTGACACCATTCATTTTTTCTAAGTGTTGCTGTCAACAACACATCGCAACAAAAAAAATTTGAAATTATATCTATATTTTTTGTTTGGTTTTTTAAACTCATAATGTTTTTCTTTCTATCAGAATTATTCCTTATAATGTACTGTTGTTTACTGCTCGCCCCATTACTCACACTCCCCTACTTGTTTCTTGTTTCTCTCCTACCCCTCTGTTTCTCTTTCAAACAGAGCAAAACTAAAACACCCATGACTTCTATAATCTGCAATCACCCAACTGCTTTAAAGGCAGTCACCAAGTTAATTGCAGCAGCCAATTACATTGTTGTTATGGCCTACGTAATAAATCATTTAATCATAAACCTCCTCTTAGTGTAATTCCACTAAGAGGTCGGGATATTGCTCCCCTAACATGTTGCCTATAGAAAATGAAATGGAAGAAGGTAAATAATAAAAATTTGAGTACAGATTCAAGTCACAAACCAGATGATAGGATAGATTTTTGTGGGTGGGGCCCCATTGGATGACTAAGAGAAGGTTCGTCACATGCCATCCACGACAGACTAGATAAGAGAAAGACAGAACTAGAACAGTGGAAAATGAAGTAGGAAAATTCAGAGCACAGGTTGTGCCAGCTTTCCTGAAAACTATTGGTATAGCAGTCACCCTTTACACCTGACCTGACAGAAATACTCTCGTAAACAGTAGTATCATACATTGATACACTTGCCAATTCTTGTACATTGTTCTTTAAAAAACATAAAAATCACCACTCTGTTTCACAATAGTAATTTCTTACAAACTATATTTTTATAGGTCAGCTAGTCTGACACCTTTCATAACCACAATAATCTAATACATAATATAATCTTACTTTCCCTCTCAGTTTCTTACTTTAACCACAGAATTCTTACTCAAAATAAACACATTTTAATAATTATTATCTCACTGTAACAGCATTATTTAAAAAAAATAGTAAAAAAAAACTATACACAAACTGACTTCTCTACCTTGAAACATATCTGTCCTGATTTACTTATTTTTTCTTTGTCTTTCTCCACAACATTTTCAGTGTCTCCATTTCCACCCCTTCTTTCTTACCACCTTCCTCCCACTGTACTTTAGAATTTTCCTTTTCTCTATTGTCTTCCATCTACCTTCCCTAAATCTATCCCCTTTTTCCTTTTCCTCATTACTTGTCTGACTTCGTGCTTCAATTTTTTCTTTCATCTTACAAACTTGTTTCTGAATAATATATTACAGTGTTTCACTCGAGAGTACCCCCTCCTCACCCCCCCCCCCCCCTACTTTCACAATAATCTTTTACTGCATGTACTGTACCTTCAATAAATTCTGATTGGTGCAACACAATATCTGTTCCTAATCGTAACTTTAATTCCTTATAAGCATTTTGTTTTTCACCCCCCATATCTGAAGTCTCCCTTCATTTACTTCATTTCTCATTATCACATTTACTTCTGAACCATTAGGTACACTATTTTCAAAATTATTAATTTGCTGCAATAATTTAATTTTACTTTACCTGCATTATTACACACACTACAAACATTATGACAACCATTAATAACCTCTTTGTTTGCATTCTTGCAGTTGGTGATCTCAACCTATTCTTACAAATATCATCTGACCTGTCATCATCATTGCTTGGGGCAGTTAATGTGATTGCATTTTCTAACCTGTTCTCTTCATATTCTACCCCCCAGCTTTCTACCCTTGTTATTAATCCTTCAATTTTTTTTCTCACTTTTTCTGCAGTTTGCCTAATCTTTCGTCCTCAGTATGCTTACGTTGTTCTTTAAACTCCTGAAATTCCTTTTGTAATAAAAGACACCAGAATATTGTACATTTCTAACTGATTATGCTGTGTACTTTTATGAGATTCTGGGGAATTTCCTATAATTATGTTTTATCAAATCACTATCAGCTATTTCGCTTAGGTGTATTTCACTGTCTGAGTAGTGTGCCATTTCTAATCCTGAGTGGTTATTTTCTATCCTAAGTATACGTCTGTGTCAGACCAGCTACGATTTATTACACAACTTTGTGGCCTAGACACAAAGAAAATTACGCATTACTACAACGAATACCTACCCTAAAACTAAACTAAACAAATGGATTTACTTATGTTGTCTTCCTTGATGTTCCCCAAAGTGAAGTGATGCTTGGTGAATAAATACCTTTGCACATGCAACCAGTGACTGTAGTCTGTTGTTTGATACCTGAATTTTTTGTTGTTCCTAGAACAATAGAACTGCTACGTTGCTACCTCTCGCTGACTCCTTCTGAAGAACTGTTGTGAACTCGTAATAAATGGTATGCTGCTACTGTTGTGTTGAACCAAGCCCCGAATAAAATTTGTCCAAAATAATTAAACTTCTCATGTGTAGCGACTGTCCCAAATAACTAAACTTCTCAGGTGTGTTGAAAATTTGTGCCCCATGTTGGGCGCCATTTTGTAATATTCGTAGTTACCACAAAATAGGTGACTGGAGCATTTCATCCCATTCTAGCTCAATCGAAATACACAAGAGACATTAAAGGGTGCCATATTAAATAAGAAATTTTATTTCAGTGTCAGATTAATTCTTTAATTTAATTTTTTTTTTTTTTTTTTTTCAGATAGTACTTTCACACTCTTCCAGAAATGTAGATACATGCAGTTAGTTCAGCGATACGACAGAACAGAGTCACAGTAATTCAGTACTATGTTAATTACGAATCCTCATGCTTACGTTACGAGACAATCACGAGGTACGTCAGACTTAAATCCTGCCGGTAGTCAATCGTTTACTGTTACTGCAAAGCTCGCATCGCAAGTTCAATATAAAGATGCTCCACACCAGTGAAAATGTCTGCCGGTGTGGGTTAAATATTTCCACGTATGGTATCGGAAATGTGTCGCCGCTAACCCCATCGTACTTTGAGAATAAAAACTGCTTACAGACTTATTACAAGCTCCAAATACTGATGCATCTTCAATACAATTTTATAAAATGGCAAACACAATCCCAAAAACCCTCAAACATGGCCACAAATTAAAACTGAAACTATTTTACTCTACGTGGCACCAAAGAAAAATTTAGAATATTACACTTCCTTGCAAAAGAAAAAGGAATCTAACCAAAAGTCCCTATTTAAAAATGTTATAATAACTATGGAAGATATAAATTGACACGCTCTCGCCTATTTAAGGGGTACGCAATGTACACCATACTCTGGGCACAAATTGCCGTACTCCTGCCTCACCAGTTTTGAACAGGTAGCGGGATTAATCAAAGTGGACCAGAGTGCTGATTTCCTCTGGGATGTGACTTTGTTGCCCTTCTACGGTTTAATAATCTCTGGGTGGTGTTTTGCCGGGCGGGTCAAGGATCTGCTCATGTTGGAGATCTAGCGGGGCACCGGATGGATGAAGGGCTGAGAGAAGATGTAGGGGAATCAAACCCCAGGGTGAGTTTGAGCAAAAATGTCTCCCTTCCAGGGAGCTTAACCTTACTCTCCCTAAAGGCTGTCAAGAAACTTAATGCCAGCTGTTACTAATAAAATTAAATTAAATATATTGGGTTGGTTACAAAACGAGATGGGGTGAACCAATTACTGTCGTGAGTAGCACCTAGTCAGTTTCCCTTACCCTACCGGGCATCTGTATTGGGCTGGCCTTGTAGGTATACTCACTGGGACAAAATCAGTTGAGGTGGTCACTGCCTTACATGCGTGCACAGGCATTGGAGGAATGATTATATTAAATACCTTTCCTGCCACGGTGCGTACTTGGCATGTTTTAGGGGATGTGTTACTGATGGAGCACGGTTGTGTCACGGGCTTGCATTCTGGGGGTGCCAAAAAGATATGGTGTTAGAGATCTGGCCATGGTAAACATGTCCCTAATAAAGAACATGCCATCTGAGATGGGGGTACTTCCCTGACTGAGTTGGCTAATCTTGCTATTAAGGGGAGTGGAGGGTGTAGTAGTATAACAATTTGGGAAATCGTCTCATTTTTAGGGTGTTTTTTTATTGGCTCTCTCTCTCTCCTTCTCTCTCTCTCTCTCTCTCTCTCTCTCTCTCTCTCTCTCCTCTCTCTCTCTCTCTCTCTCTCTCCTCTCTCTCTCTCTCTCTCTCTCTCTCTCTCCTCTCTCTCTCTCTCTCTCTCTCTCTCTCTCTCTCCTCTCTCCTCTCTCTCTCTCTCTCTCTCTCTCTCTCTCTCTCTCTCCTCTCTCTCTCTCTCTCTCTCTCCTCTCTCTCTCTCTCCTCTCCCTCTCTCTCCTCTCTCTCTCTCTCTCTCTCTCTCTCTCTCTTCCTCTCTCTCTCTCCTCTCTCTCTCTCCTCTCTCCTCTTCTCTCTCTCTCTCCTCTCTCTCTCCTCTCCTCTCTCTCTCTCTCTCTCTCTCTCTGTGCGTGTGTTTAATCCTATCATTTGATAGTTTATACTGTGTAATCATTTGATACAACATTTAATCATAAGCACCATTATTCATTGCATAAGAATTATCATAGTGTTCTTGCTGGGTATCGTTGTAATAGGGGCTATTAATCGATTATGGTTGTTGTCCCTTTTGCAGCCTTTCAAAAGTAAAGAGCAGCCACCAGGTATCGCCCCTAGCGTGTCCCACGTGATGTTGCAGGGGAAAGGGGACGTCATCGGTGACGCTTGTATGCTAGGCCGGGGAGTCGAGGAGTAGTCGCTGAGTTGCGGACAGAGAGTGTTATAAACCATACATGGCTGGAGTATGTGTGTTCGGTGAGAAAGTCTGACTTCAGCGGGCGAAATAGTCAGCTGTGTGCTATTGCTATGAAATGTTGCAGAACTTAATAATAATAATAATAATTGTGCGGCTGGATAGTGGGTGTTGGTTGACACGGGTGCATTCACGCGGGAGGCCCAAATATGTGTATTATTAACCAGCTGAGAATGGACGGTGCGTTTGTTTGTTGGACTGCAACAATATTTCCATGATCGTTGTGTCACACAAAATTTGGAGTGTGCCTGAATTAAATGTGTTGTAGATGCGACAAAACTTTCTGCAAGCGAGCGAGGTGCAGCTTGATAAGTAACATTGTGGAATGGGGCACAGCTGGTGTGTAGTTTCTCGTGAGATCCAACTCTCCCAGGGAAATGTGGGCTGAACTGATTAGAAACGTAGACTGTTTGTGCAGAGACCTGGAACATTATGTTGACTGTAGTAAGATCACCAAATGCCCATAGATCAAATTATTCACCTCGGAAGTCATTGAAATATTTGCAGGACTTTGCTACAGAAAATTTCTTGAGAATCCGGACTGTATGTGAACGACGGACGTGGTAGAAGTTAGGCCCCATGCTACTGGACAGTCACCCTGGTAAAATTGTGGTGCTTAATGGCGAAAATTATTCTGGCCGGGGGATACCACCTGGACTGTTCCGCTAGCCAAAATTTCCCATGGTAAACTTCACGTGTGTGCGAGTGTATCGCGACAGAGCGACGTATTTAACATCTAGAGCCGATGGAATTGAAGTTCGCACCTACGGGAAGAAAACAGCTGTGCCGATTGTCGGGAGTGGAATAGTACTTCACGACGGCGTCACTGGTGGAGGCGGCCCGGCCGCTGCATTTCGTTGTGGCCAGAATTGGTGGGCTGTTCCCAACACTTCAACAGGCCCATGGTAGGGCCGCTGCAAGGTACTGTGATTAGCATATGTATATTTTCCTCGCGTCGGGGTGCAACACATCATGCTGTGGTTTAAACTTGCCAGCGGGCAAACTCAGTGGCTTCTCTGTGGTGGCTTGCAATAATAAATTGGTTGAACTTGCATTAAAATGTATTGGTACGCAATGTTACGTAGAGTGAGAAATGAACTGTCCAAACTTGTGTAAGAGTAATGTTTTTTATGCAGTATTTTAAATATGAGGGTTTGAGATTTTTGCAAGGCCACATGGATCAATGGATTGTATCTTCAAAATAAATTATTTGCCACAAAAAGTTTAGCCTTGGAAAAACATCCTTTCGTAGGCCACTGAAATGAGCCTCTACTGCTGTAGAATGCATTTTATCAGTAATTTATTTGTAAGATCATGACGGGACATGGCTCAGATGGGTGTTAACATCGAGTACGTCTAACTGCATCCAGGGACAGGGGGTTGGGGATTGTTTTTGTCTGAGTTAGGCACATTTTATTGCCCCTCTCCTTGGGTGTTGGAAGGCGTCTCAGTAGGCTCATTGTTTTGCTCAGAGGTTGCTACAGTGGCAGGCTGATTTAACTCAACATTGCAGTGCCCTTCTTGCAAGACGTCTCAATTAGCTGTTCCGCACACCTCCTTTCTTGTGCATTTGATTAATTAATGATATAATTAAATAATTGAAACAAGAAAATATTTTACTAGCTCGTTATTATTAATATTATGGCATGCTCGTAACCTAGCAGCGGAGCTCAAGTCCCTCCTGGGTGTCGTCTTGTCCATATGCACCATGGTAATGAGCGTGACAAGACTGACTAGTTAGGAGTGTTTTATGGGGAAGGTTCGGGTGCATCAGATACACCTCAGGTGTTCCCGGTCTTATTCAGACTAAAACCTTCTTCAGGCTCCAGGAGTTCTAAGAGGTTCGACCCACTCATGTCTGATCCGGAGAGGTCGCTTGATTCTAATGAGCCACAAATTGCACTTTCTCATGTTAGAATAATGACAAGGGAGCAAAATAAATACCTCACAAGAATTTAAGTTTGCCGGAACATATTTATTATGTCTATGTGAAAACACGGGATGCTTGGCTCTGTATAATAAATTCTAAAGAATGTAAAATATTTATGTTACATTAATGCAGGTGTACGCAAACCTGCGTAATAAAATAAAACCAAATTAACTCTAAAATTTCAAATCATGATTAACAGGGAGTATTAAGGGGTGGTTGCCGAGAAGGAGCGATGTATATGGCCTGCTGCCGCAGAGTTTGGAGGATTGACTCGAGTAGTGAGGATGCAGGGAAGGGACATTGAGATACCTTGGAGCTTCACCGTGGGTTTTGTTCACGGGCTGCGGGGTTGGAGTTGGAGCTTCTGGTTGGTGGTAGGAGAGCCTTCTTCAGATTACTGCCGAGTGATTCTTTTGCAGACTGGGGAGTCTTTGCAGGCTGTTGAATCTTCCACAGACTATGGAGAGCCCTCTGACCTTATTCAGGTTGGTGAGCTGATGTGACTGGTGAGAGCGGTGTCGCTTCTCCTTATATAGTGCAATCTGTAGTTTGGTGGCTGCCCCAGGGGTGCGGGGGTGGCTAACCCCATATCGAAGAGGTTGTTTAAAACAGGGCAGTGGCCTCCGCCACACATTTATCTCCCTGTGTGGAGGCTGTTAACATGTTTACCTCCTCTCCACGAGGCTTTGACAGTAGTGACGACATCAGCCGCAGGAGTGCTGCTCTCTTACGGCATCCTGGTTAACTATCTTCTTCCTCTGTGCCATGGGGGTGGCGACCGCGTGTGTGAATAAACTAAAAATCAAATTTACTTCTTTTATTTTTATTTCGACTTCTATCCCTCACAAACTTGGATACTCCCCTCAGGCATCCATGTAACAATTTGCATCAGTTTGCTAATATAATAATTATTATTATTATTTTGTAGATTCCTTCCTTCCCTCCCTCCTCCCTCCTTCCCTCCCTCCCTCCCTCCTTCCCTCCTTCCCTCCTTCCCTCCCTCCCTCCTCCCTCCCTCCTTCCCTCCCTCCTCCCTCCCTCCCTCCTCCCTCCTCCCTCCCTCCCTTCCCTCCCTCCCTCCCTCCCTCCCTCCTTCCCTCCTTCCCTCCCTCCCTCCCTCCCTCCCTCCTTCCCTCCCTCCCTCCCTCCCTCCCTCCCTCCTTCCCTCCTTCCCTCCCTCCCTCCCTCCCTCCATCCCTCCCTCCCTCCCTCCCTCCTTCCCTCCTTCCCTCCCTCCCTCCCTCCCTTCCTCCCTCCCTTCCTCCCTTCCTTCCTTCCTTCCTTCCTTCCTTACTTACTTACTTACTTACTTACTTACTTACTTACTTACTTACTTACTTACTTACTTACTTCCTTCCTTCCTTCCTTCCTTCCTTCCTTCCTTCCTGCCTTCCTTCCTTCCTTCCTTCCTTCCTTCCTTCCTTCCTTCCTTCCTTCCTTCCTTCCTTCCTTCCAGTAGGCTTTATGGTTTGCTTATCTTAAGACCTATGTACCTTAAGCTTAATTATTCTTGAGACAACAAATGGACAGTGAAATCTAAATTTGCTTGTAATAGTCTAGTTGTGGGCAAGTTGTGACAACTTTCCTTCAACTGGATTTGCTGAAGACCTTTTGTCTTCTTTGTGCCATGTTTCTTGGTTAATTCTTTCCTTTGATGAATATGGTTTGCAGTATGCCTTCTTATGATCTCAAGAGGATAGTTTTACACATATTAAGAAGTGTTTATTTTTTTGTGAGGTACTGTCTTTTCTTGGCATGTAAGTTGAAATTCACAGCAGGTGCATTGTTCCTTAAATAATCCAAACACGTGGCCAAAAAATTTTATCAGTCATTTTCATTATTTTACTTGATTACCATTGAAGAACATGTGTTTTCACAAGTGGTAGAAAAGTGGTGAAATGGCAGCAGAATATAAGTATCTAGGGATTGTACTGCAGGGAGACCTCAGGTGGAAAAAACAGGTAGAGAGCGTGGTTGCAAAGGGAAGAAGGGTTCTGGGTATGCTGGGAAGGGTGCTGAATGGAGTCAGCTGTGAGATGAAGGAGAAGGCGTATGGCACAATGGTACAGCTCATGTTAGAATATGCTGCAGCAGTATGGGACCCGTATGTGGAGGTGGAGGTGCGAGAACTGGAAAAGGTTCAGAGAAGGGCAGCAAGATGGGTGAAGGGTAGGTGGCGAAGGCAGGGGCAAAATGGTGAGGAAGAAGGGAAGTATAGACCATCAGTGATGATGAAATAAATGGGGTGGAACTCATTGAAGGACAGGAGGGAAGTTGAACGGCTAGTCAGGATGTACAGGGTGGAGAATGAAGAGGGAGGATGGGGAGGGCTACACTGCAAGCTAAGTAAGGGGGTGTTTAGAGGAAGAAGAAACAACAGTGAGAAGCTTCCAAGGGTGTGGAGGAGAATGGAGCGGGGTAGGCAGTCCACGCTTGTGAGGTCTGTGAGGGAGTGGAATGTGTTGAGGGAGGAATTGGTATCTATGAGAGGGGTTGGTAAGTTCAGGAAGGGAGTGGAAAAGGAGTTGGTTGGGTGAAGGAGAGGTGAGAGAGCTCGGCACTGGACGGTAGCCTAATTGCAAGTGTATTTATGTATTGTATGTCATGATTCCTCTGTTCTGGATTCCCCCACTCTTCCAAACTACAGACCATGTGTCTACCCTACTAAAATACATGGTAACATCATTCTAAATCTTGCAGAATTGAGTGACATTAAAAATGACTGGTTAAAAAAAAAGTGTTAAGTGACAAGTATACCATTTTGCAATGTCTTCATGATTTTAAATGAAAAACTAAATTTTTTAAAACCCAGATGTACTCAGATCCAACCAATTTTAAAGCTAGTAGTCTAAAGATTGGTTTGATAAATGTAAAAAGCATTGGAGTTTTTGTTACATGTATATGTTAGGAAAATAAAATTCTCAAGTGATACCACAGCTAAAATTGTCTTTAAAAATTCAAAAACAGGAATTTTTCCCCCCAAAATTATTTACAATGCATATAAGAGCAGCTTTATATATATATATATATATATATACACACACACACACACACACGCCCATTGTCCAAAATACAGGCCAAAATATTTATATTAATTATTCACAATTAACCAAAATAATGTTGTATTGTACATTAAAGTTATAGTCACGCAAAGTGAAATACCTATTTTGTGGTACATACATACTTTGAGGTTTTAGTGTTAATGTTAACAATGTAGACTTAAATAGGTGTAATTGAATTTTGATTGTTGTGTCTCAATCTCAAATTATTTGATAAATAATGTTTTACTGCAAACAGAATACTTCTAGAATATCACTACAGGAGTAAAAATGTTATTTTAGTTTTTCTATATTTTGTGTGTGTGTGTGCATGCACGTGCACACGCACATGCATGAGTGAGAGAAAATGCAAAGAGTGACAGAGATGAAAAACTATTTTTAATTGCACAGCTTTTGCCTGCGCCGCCAGCGTTATAGAGTGTGTGAATCTGGTGTAAAGAACTTGAACTGCTGCTCCACCTGCGATTGCCTTGGCTACTGCTCCCCTCCCGTTTTCCTGCCTACCTCTTAGCAGCCCCTACCCCTTCTCTGCATGCATGAGTAACAATGTTCTGATTTGTTGGTATATTTTTTGACTGGACGAGGCTTGCTTTCGAGCAAAGCTCGTCCACTTCTACTCAGTTCAGCTCAGCGAGATACCTCTCTAGTATTTTTGCTCATCTGTCCACTGTGGACTCTGTTCAAAAGCCTAAACCTCGCTAGTATGGAGCGAGCTGAGATGTTTGCTGCAGTGCACGATGAGTCACATGATGATGTGGGTTCATGACATGTTGTAGCGAATTGATGATAAATATCGCTAGTAAGCGCTATTTTATTTGCATACTAAATTCTGTTTGGCCTTTCCTTGGTATTTTTTTCCAAATTAAGTTTGGAGTAACTTGTATGTGGTGCCCCTAGTTCCTTTGCTTTAAATGGTCTACTTGTTGAAGTAATGTAAATTCCTAGCTGCTTGTTGCCTGAAAACCTCATGGCATTGAACTGGGACCGCATCGACTTGCGCTATGTGAAAGCTTTAAATAATTAATAACTCATCAGCGGGTGCCTTTACATTTGGAATCATCGGTGCTAGAACTGCTTTAAGGAGTTTTAAAGTGTGTTTTTTAAATGTGTGTACGTAGTTCAGATTGGCTTTGGAAAGGCTATTGTCCCCATCTGATGCAACTTTCATTTAAAATGTTCAAGTTTGGCTGTTTGAGATCAAGTATTTATATTTCAATATATTTTGATTGTATCAATTTTCCTGTGATAATTTATTCAGTTTTGAAGGCTTGAAAGAATTCATAATCCTCACTTATCTAGTCTCTTGTATCTTGAATTGAGTATACATTTGCTTGGTCATAATATTCTGTCAGTGTACAAGAATGTGTAATTTTACTGTTTTATTGGAGCGCCGTGCTTTGACAGCCGTTTGATGCCAGGGTTGTCTTTTTTAATGTTTTTAATATTAATAAAATTTGGTAAAAGCTGTGAACAGAGTAAATGGAAAACTGAATAAAAGAAAATTGAAACTGAATCTGTTTGTGCTCCTGTGTTTTCGTCACATAACAAATAATAGCTTGTGATGTATATTCCATTCACAGTTACTTCTAATCTTGCTGGAGCCCTGCTAGATTTCTACTTCTATGATCTTCCTCCACCTCATGCAAACATATCTTAACCAAGTCTATAAAATTACACCAAAGGAACAACGCAACACATTTGTGCGTGCTCAGTGTAATAATATTTTGCATAAGAACTATATTTTACAAGTCAATACTATTACACCTACCTTCTTCCTGTTTTATTCATATTAATTATAAATGAAATATTATAATTTAATGACAACATTTACTTAAGTAAAATTTAGGTAAGCCACACACTAAGTATTTTTATATTCACAGAAGTATTAAATGCTTGCTATACATGACATATTCAGTAAATAACCAAGTATGCCCAACATGGGGTGATTTTTTCAAAGGTTTAATTAAAAAATTGTGAAGAAACCACAAATAGACTATATCGACAATTTTAACTAGGGAAGTAGAATGAAAGTTTTGAAACTTTAAGGCGACCGGTCGCCTACCTAGCACTTGGAAAGTATTGCAGCATTTTTGAAAATTGGATTTTTTGGTGAACCTATTAAACATGGCTCCAATGTGTTTACTTATAGAAAGTAAGCTCATTCCAGATGATGATGGAACAGTACTTTCAAAACATCATGCACATTGGAAACATTTTCATGCCCTTCAGCATAGCTAATATCTGCTTTTTAGACTGATGTATCTCAAAACATACTATCCAAATATATGTGAAACTACTATAGAAACATGTATTGAACTTTGCTATAGGGTTACTTACAATAAAATTATAAGGTTACTGCCTAAATTCTCAAAATTTGATGATCACAGGGAAACCACTGCGTGCTAGTTCAGTTGCTTGCATGTAGAGGTGATACTGTTTTACATACACCGATTGGCATCGCCTGTAGCATTTAATTTATTTTTTACCTTGCTTACACAAACATACCCTTCACTAGGCAACCATCTGAAGCAGGTTCAACAGTTGATTACGTGCTTTGGGAAGACCTATTTAGTTCTTTATATCCAAAATTCAGATTCTTTCACCATATGTAAATATTAATATTCCTGTGAACTTGAATTTCTAGTTGTTGCCTTAGTCAGGTGACACTGAAATTGCTAAAAACACTATATTTACTTCTACACCTACTTTCATCATGTCCTCAATAAAACAAAAATTGGTTCTAATTGAGATATCCTTCTTTTCAACATGGCACTTTTAATAAAATGTTAATGTGTAGTTAACTTATTTTCTTAATTTTCTACCATCACGGTCGTGGGTACTTCAACAATTAGTGTTCACACTCTGTGCATGTGTGTGTTCACACATGTGCACATTTATTGCCAAAAACATTTTTAGGGGTTGATTCCATCAATTTTGTTTAATTTTTACCATGGGCTGTTTACATAAAGTGAACACTTCTGTAATCAAGTATTGAGAAAAAATCACTGCCTGATACTATAGTACACACTTGCGTACAAATTTCCAGTTAAGTTAGCAGTGAATCAAGTAAAATAGTTCTGTGTCTCGATGTTCTATTGCAAGTGTAAAGTTTAAACTTTTGGCAATTATAATTGGTCCTTCTTTTATTTATACATATTAAAATTAGATTTTGCATGTTAGTAAAATACTTATGTTCCTAACAGTTTCACATTTTCACTTATCTGATGCATGAATAAAGCTATTAGGCCCACTGCAATGTAAGGCAGTGTCTCAATTCAAAAACACTCTTTCAAGTGAACACACTTTCGCACATCCTGGCGAGAGCACTGCTTCATGCTCTTTCATGCTCTCGCTCTGTGAAATTGAGACACCCACTCTCTCGCTTCTCTCCGATGTCACACAGACAACTGATGCCAAAAAGGTGCAAAATGGTATTAAGCTTAAATCACAATCATAGCAATTGTAAGTAATTTTTTATGCTAAAAAAATCACATAATTACAATCTCTCTGATGTCATAATGACGTCACGAGAACACAAAGAGAGAGCTCTCTGGGCCAATTGAGACACTGCCTAAATTTCACATATTATTGAAGGATACAAAATAAAAAATAATCTTAAGGGGAACCTACCCCAACCATATTGCATTCTTCATTTTTCTAGGTTTTTTTATGTTTTAAAAATAAAAGACAAATCCTAAAGTATGCTACTCTATACCGACGCAACTAGCTGTTGACTTTACCCAGCTGTAGAGACACGACGACTGAACTAAGAGCATGTATTTACATCACAATATTGAATTTTGCCAGATTTTGGCAGAATTAAAATTGTGACATAATTATGAGCTCATAGTTCCCATGTCTTGTCTTTAGTGGAGTGTACAGTGAATTGCTATTCAGATATATGGGTACTTTTGGAATTTTCATTCTTAAAAATAAAACAAGCTATAAAAACCAAAAATCCAATATGGCCATACAAGGTTCCCCTTAAGCAGGACTTTCAATAGCGCTGAGTTAACTGTGAGCAGCTATATTTGCATTTTTGTTTTATGGTAGACTTTTATGATTTTGTGTTGCAGAATTTTTTCTTAAGGATTGACAATGTCAGTAAAAAAGGAGATTGCTCGACTCACTGAAATGATAAAAAAATATGATGATCTGATAGCTCGTGAAGAAAACTTGTTGAAGCTGCAGGAAAAAAACAATGCAGTTGTTGTCGGTGTTGAGGTTACGGCGAAGAGTGGCATTGTTAGGTGTGTACACTAAGCCTACTCATTTTCATTCACCTTCATCTGTTGAAAGTACTCATGGTAGTTTGCAAAATAAATAGTCAAGTGTGTGCAGTAATGCAGATTACTGTAGTATCAACTAAAAAGAGAATCTTTTGGTAGTTGATAAAAAAAAGAGTTCATTTCTATTAGAAAATAGTGAGTGAGTAGAGAATTTTTTTTTTTTTTTAAATTAACTTAACTGTAAAATGGAAAAGTGTCATTGTGAAAATAAACACAGAATGTTTTTGTTCGTGTACAAAAGTGACAGAAAACTGTGCTTTTGTTTTCAGTCACCACCTCTCTGAAGCTGTTGAGTCTAATGAGTCAATGATGGGAAGACTCCAAAAATGTGAATTGCTTCACAAAATGAAATTTGCAGATGAACAAATTGAGCAGTTGTCTAGTAACGTATACAGATACACAGCTACAGGGTTTTCGGGACCTGTTGAGTTTAATATCTGTTTTGAAGTGGAGGAGCCCAGGGATGACGATGAGGTATAAAAATACTGTTTGTCGTTTTCATGTTGCACAATTAATATAGCCATGCTGAGAAGTTGCACAAGATATTGTATTATAGAATCTGTTGTTGTTTTTTAATTGTTTTGTACAATTTTCTAATAGCAAAGGGGTTTAACAAAATACTAATGCTTTTTTGGTAGAACCATCTTGTGGCATTGCTTCATACATCATTTTTTGGGTTACCAATACTTGATTCCCAGATTTTTTTTTTAAACCCTGTTGTAATATTTTATTCCTCTAAAATATAAATGTTTTTAATCCCTGAGAAAATGTTATCACTAGAGTTATAGTATACTGCAATTAATTTATTTAAATGCACACAGTTGTTTAAGACTGTGCATTGATAGTACACGATATGTTTGTTGTTTGAATGGATTGTGTACATTATCAAACAGTAGTAAAAAAAAATTATTAATGGAAATAGGCCACCACTAACAATTACAGAAAAATATATGACATCTTGGGAGCAACACAAGGATCCTAGCAATCATTAAACACATTGCCAGCAGAAACAACTGAACGGAAAGAAAGTATGAGAAAAACAAGCATAGTGAAAAACCAATCAGGAATATATAACACCCTCAAATAAATGTTAAGTTAAAAAAAGTTTAGTAATAACCACAAAATGAAAATTGTGGTAAAAAACAACTGGATCAAAAATGACAACATTAAACAGATGGTATATGAAAATTAATCAAGGAAACAGTAATACAGGAAAGTAGATCAGAATATAAACATTCAATACAAATTGAAAAATATGGAACTTGGACGCACAATGCAGCAGAGAACAACGCACCACATTATTTCAAGTCTTGTAATCTGTCACCTTCTTCAAGCCATACACAATGTAAACACAATTGCAGTATTGTCCTATTTCTGTTAAAAAAATTTACTTTTGTCTTACAACATACAGTTAATAAAATGATCAAAGCATTTTTTGTCAATAACTAGTCTGTCAGTACTTAACACCACTTCAAAAAGCTGCAAAATTCACAATATAGTTACTGTTTGCTAAAGATAGTTACTCAAGCAACACACACTTGTTCTGGTATCCAAAGAGCTATAATTTTCATTGCCATAGGATTTGGCCAGCTCACTGTTTTCGCATTACTATTACAATCCAAATAACTCAAGAAATTGCTGGTTGTTTTAAATATTGGTATCTTAGACTGGCCAGTAAAGATTGGTATGCAAGATGTTGCAAATTGGTTCCATTGCGAGTTCCAATACAACATTTTTGCGTGTGTTGCAATATTGTGACCGAACTTGCAATGGTGTGTGTTTTGCAGTTGAAAAATTTAAACAGTGGAATGAAGTGTGCGGTATACACTCATTTACTGGGCTTGGGTTGGTGTCCAATACACCCTCATTCTTTATCTGAAACATTATTAAACTATCAAAGGTTGATAGCTGATAGTACAAATGCGTAGTGATTAGTCCTACACGCACAGAAGGTGGATTATTTATCATCTGCAAAGCACATGTTCAATACCGTATAAAGTAGAGCCTCCTCGCTGCTGTAAAGGCAGTGATGTGATGAGGCATTCCATCACACAGGTGGTGGATAGTGTCCTGAGGCACCACCATGTTTCCTGCAGCTGCACATAAACATCAGTCACTGTTTGGGCATGTGACTGATGGTGGTGCAAAAGTCACCCTGTATATTTTCAATAGGGGATAAATCTGGAGCAGGCCAAGGAATGGTGTCCACATCTTGCAGAGCCTGTTGGGAGGTGTGAGCTGTATGAGAACAAGCATTATCTTGCTGCATGATAGCCTTGGGTATGCTGTGCAATAATGGCATAAAAAGAGACCACAGAACCATATTGACATATCATCATGCTGCCTCCATACATTCATAAATATCGGACATGACCAGGAGTCATAACTGATGGCACCCCATACCATAACCACTCTAGTGCCATTGCGATACCAACTCTTGGTATCTGTTATTATCGGCCGATATTAAACATCTGAGTCCCAAGTAATTGGTACCAGTATCTGTGCAGAGGTATAGGGAAATGTATATTTCATAAAATTTTTATTTCACCCCAAAAACAAGACTAGTACATAATACAAAATCAAAGCAAGTCCCACCTAATGCATTCAAATCAACGTAATTACCTGCTGTTAGCCTTCAGCAGTGAAACCCAGACCGGAGAGTATAAACTTAGTTCTGCTGAACCAAAACATAACCTCCCAATGAAGATCCCAAATTGGTCCCACAGAAAATTTTATTATGATAATTATTTACCAAATATATTTGTCAAAATTGAATATCTGTCACTCAAAGTAATTTTTAACGCACAGTTATAATTTTTAGATGTCATTTGACGCATGATGTCCTTTAGGCAGCTGAGGTACGTCACTGTCAAGTGTTTTTGGTGGGTTCTAGGCAGGCGCACCTGAGGTGAGTTTGGATCTCTTCTCGCTGCACGGAACTGGAGCCCGACCAGTATACAGCACTGGCTTTACAGCAGGGCACAAAATCTGTTACTGTGTGTATGACTTTGCGTTTAGGTGGGACCATTCTCACATGCTTTACTGGGCGATGGGTGATCAACAATGGTTGCTGGGCCTGTGGTGGCTCAGACGGAGAAGTGCTAGTGCTGGCTCTGGAGCTTGGAGTACAGGCGGGCAAGTGTTTGTGGGTGCTGCATGTTGCCGGGGTGATTTCAGTGATTGGGGCCCCAAAACCACGGGTTAGCAATCCAGAATTAAGTGTCTTGACCACTTAGGTAGGTGCTGGAGACTGGGTGAGTTTCTATGTTGATTGTTGTGAAGAGTTCTAGTGTGGGTTCAAGTGATGCTGGTCTCTCTAGGTGTCTGAGGGCTTGAGCTCTTTCCCGTGGGGAGGTGGCTAAACTCCTGCTGGTACTAAGAGATAGTAAGTATCTGCCCTTTTAGTCCTCTTACAGATACCACTTCGGTGGGAAAAGGGCATGAGGAAAGTGTAATTAAACCAGACTCGTGGAGGTGGGACGAGTAACGCAGTGGTCCTACTCAGTTGTACTTCCACGTACCGTCTCCACTAAACCAATGCGGTTTCCCTATCTTAGTACCTGGGGCCAGAAATGCAGTCGATACTCGCCGTCCAAGATGTGTGTGTGTTTCTATGGGAGTGTTTGGCGGTTTGAGCAAATTTCCCGGTCACCTGCCATCCCTCTGGCGGGACTGATGTCTACAGGGAGAGGTTCTACGCCTACTGGAAAGATATCCTTAATTGGATTTAACTTGTGTATTCCGGTAAGGAAATAAAATAAACAAGGTGCTGTTTAACTACCTCCTATCAGCGAGAGCTTAACAGGAGCTAACCTATGCTTGACAGGTGAAGGTGACCTGTTCCTAGGCTAACAGAGGTAGGTAGATGAAGTGCTACAAAAATAACTAACTTAGACTACGCTACCGTGCTTGCCCTGAAGAGGCTGAAAGTGTCTAAGTGTTTGACTACTTAACGACGGGATCTTCGGCACCAGGAGTGTAGTGAAGATAAGGTTAGAGGATGTTCTTCAGGAATGCTGTGAAGAATTGATGATGACTGGTGGTTCGGTGGGAGTCTTTGCATCAGGAATACGGTAAAGACAAGATTAGAAGATGATCTTCGGCACCAGGAGCACGGTGAAGACCAGGGAGCTGATGGTTCCTTCGGCACCAGGTGTGCAGAGAAGGAACAGGACAGATTATCATTCCAAGGGCTGGGCCCCAGTATTTGTAATCTTCCTGGCTCACCCTTGATCTTGGTGGAGGAGGGTAGCTGCGTTAGATCCTCTGGGCATGTGACTTAACTGGCCGGCGCTAGATCCAGGTGCTACATGTCTTGGCGGTCGTATTAGTGGTGCCATCCGGCAGAGTACTATAGTACTTGGTGATCTTGATTCATAGTCTCGGGTGCTCAGGTGCTGAACAGTACAATTCTTCGGACGTGGAGCATGCGTCTTTTGCTGTGGGTAAACAGTATAAGTTCTGACGTCTCATATGTTGTACTGCCAATCAAACTCCGTTGACATGTGCAGTTGAGTGATGCGCACAGATGAGAAGAAGTCTATTTAATAGAAAAGACATCTTGCATCACATTGCATAGATGAAAATGAATTTTTGTAGATGTAATGGCGACATGTGTTACCAACACTTGCACTACTCCAGTTGAATGTTACAACAAGATTCGGAAACCAATTCATCTCGTACCACGAGTCATTGTCTCAAACTCTTCAGTACGTAGCGTAATAAGTAATGGCATACAAAGTTGTGACCACGAACACCTGCTCACAGTATAATATAATGTATGCAGACCTCTCTGCATTTAATCACAATCGCAGACTTGTATAACAACCAAATAATAACCAAAACATGGATATAAACTTTGAAGTTAGAGCGCTCATATGACCATAGTTGCATAGTAGTACAGCAAAGGGGCAGCGTTGGCGCAGTGGCTAGGGCGCTCGCCTCCCACCATGGCGGTCCGGGTTCAATCCCCGGTAGGTTCACTCCCGGATTTTCGCATGTGGGAATTGTGCTGGACAACGCTGCTTGCTGGCTGGTTTTCTCGGGGTACTCCCATTTCCCCCGCCCTTACATTCCAGCACCGCTCCATCCTAGGGTCTCATTTCCTGTCATGTCTGGGGATGACAGGCACTTACGGGTCCTAGCTAGAAAGCCCGTCACTCGGAGTGTGTTGCCTCGCCCTGGGTTCACTCCCTACGCAAGGAGGGGGAGGGGGGTCGTGATTTTTTTTCTCTGCCTATTTCCTTTTTACTTAAATAAAGAATGAATACTATTTGTGTTGGCTATTTTTTAACTTGTTACTGAACTGCGATGAGTATCGGTGGTGGTATCGAAAATTGCTATCGGAAATCAAGGTATCAGAACAGCCCTAACCTAGCGTCCTGGACATACTGGCATCATGAATCATTGCAGGATTGTTGCGTTGCCCACTTTGACATCAAACTCTGCTGCAACCATCATCTATATTGAGATGGAAGTGGGACTCGTCAGAGTAAACAATGCATCACCAATCCTCTGTCCTAAATAGACATTTCTGGCACCATTAATGGTATGCCCCACAGTGCTGAGGGGTCAGAGGCAAACTGTGCAGTGATGCAATGCCTATAGGTCAGTCTTCTTCAAATGGTGATGAATGGTTCTTGTTGACACCAGCAAATGTAGTGCAATCCCCACAGACTGCAGGATTTTGCTGAATGTGGTTTCACGTTCTGCTACTGCACATCGGCTGATGCGATGATCTTCTTTATCTGTAGTGCGTCTGGCAGGACCAGAAAGTACTCTATGCGACATGTGACCTATATTATATGTATCCATGCCTGCACACATGTCACAGTGATGACTGCACTGCCAAGAAGAACGGCTATATGATGAGCCGACCATCTGGCTTCGTGCAGTTCAAGTTCAGCTATAGGACTCTGTTCAAATGGGTCTGGGTGGTGGTATTATTCACAAGTACAATGCTTTGGCATACTGTACTGATCTTCCCCTTAACATCCATATGGTCTGGCCCTTTTAAACACATGGTATCTGGCCAAAAGCATCCTCTATATCACGGGTTGCAGCAATATATCTGCAATGTCACTTTAACCATTTGCATTGTGCAATTGATACTGTCTGTGGTTTTCATTTTATTGCAAATGAATGGGTGTAATGATTTTCATCTACAGCAGTATGTATTCACTTTAATATAACTGGGTTAACAACATTTATAAATATGCTGCCAGTTCTAATTTAGTGACTTTTCTTTGTACTTTCAAAATTTATCATGCTGCACATTAATAAAAAAAAATTTCTAATGTTTTGTAAAATTTGGCATGAAAATAAATTTAAATAACCTTAACACCACTATCAAAATTCAATCAACTACAAACTAATGAATTCAATATTTAAAAGCAATAGCATTTTTTACATATTGTGGGCTTAACATCAGGACACGGTGCATTTAACAGCTGATCCTATATTATGATGTTTTGTAGAAACAAACATCTGTAATATTAATAATAACAATATCTGTGTCTTGTATGGTAGTGAACGTGTTGGCTGCCTCCAAGGTTCAGATGGCAACCCTTATTCCAAATGGAGCAGTTTAGTATGTTATAAAGCAACCTTTTCTGTAATTTTGTGTGTGGTGATTAATAATCAATTTTGTAATTGTATAAAATACTCAGGTCTACAATATTTACCTACTGTGATCTTAGAGTATTAGGCTATTCATTGTAAAGTGAGTACTTTTGAAATCCCTCTCATTTGGAATAATAGTCAATAAATATATTTTATTTTAGCCTTAGGCGTTAACTTCCTAGTACTGTAGAATCTACCTGCTGTATTTATTATTTATATGGCAATATTTAATTAAAAAGGTAGTTAAAGGATATAACATTGCTTGCCCACTTTACCGTGAACAGTCTATAGCAATTCCTATTTTGTTTCTGGCTGGGAATGTTTTTTACAGTTATGTTTGTAGAGATTGATGATCTTTGGTTGCTGATATGTTATGAGAATTTGTTTTCTTTCCAAATTTTTAGCTAAATGTTTGTTATTTTACCACTTTTGATGGTGAATAACACCCTTAATGTGGTAAACACTTTAGGCAATAAGTCCTACGTACCTTTTCTACTTAATTTTTTATGTGGAATTGTCTTTCAGCCACTGTAACACTTAAGAATGTCTCGTATGCATGCTTCTTCAAAGAAATAAACAGAATCACAGTTTTTTTTTTTTTTTTTTCCCCCAGATATAGTATCTGATTTTTACAATCTTTAGAGCATATAATGGAAAAGTTATTAATTGAACAAGAGAACAAAAACCATGAGCTGGCCATCTTTTCCAATAATCTAATCATGGTATACATAAACTTAATACTAGAAACAGTTTATGTTCATAAAAATATGTTCTATAGGAAATAGACCTGTGTCATGTTAGTAACAAAATATTTTTAATGATTGCTTGTTTTCAACAAAGGAAGTCTGTTTATGTAAGTGAATACAAATCCTAAATTAGCTGTCCTATTTCACTCTCCTACTCACATGTTCATAGCAGTTACTGTTGTGGAATTCTTTAAAAAATGTTTAATTTGAAACATTGTGTTTTTCTGCCAGCAAAATTTAAATGTTAAGTAATGAATCATTTATAATTTATTAATTAAGTTGTTTACTTGAAACTTACACATTAAGATTTGATGAACAGTAACGACCGCCACACATCCAGACACACTGGCTGCCATCTTCTTCTGCCTCATCACTCCTAGTGGCCACCAGGAGAACGGAAGTTGTGGCGCTCTGTAGTGGCACTAAGTTTACACACACTTGTTGAACGTCTCATATTAACACTATGCTCCTCATCACTATTCAGACTCAAGCCCTCGCAACATTTTAAACAAGCAATTTACAGTCTCAACATCCCGCACACCAAAATGAACATTTAATGGTTTTTTGAGATGGTAGTGGGCACAGCTCGACCACAGGCTCTTGAGGACTCCCTGGTTTGTCTTCACCTCCGCCACTCTGACAAGGGATTCTGGGCCTGGAAAAGTCTTCAGTACTCGCCCTAGTTTTCAGCAAAAAATGGGTAAGTTGTCATCCTTGATTACTAGCACTAATGTGCCAATAGTAAGGTTCTCTTGGACACCATAGCCCTTGGGTCGTTGCTGAAGATGATGGAGGTATTCTTGATACCACCGCCTCCAAAAGGATTTGTGTATTTGCTGGATAAGTTGCCAACGTGAGAGTCTATTGAGTGAGATGTATGACAAATATGATTCAAGCAGCAGACCTAGGGTCCCAACATCATAAAGTAGCGTGGAGTCAATGCCATCAGGGAGTTCGGGTCGTTGGAAATAATGCGCAGTGGCCGAGAATTAAGGGTTGCCTCCACCTGTGTCTTAACATTATGCAGTTCTTTGTGAGTGTTTGTAAAGCCACACACTTGATGAGCAAGGATTTGGCCGACTTGACCCCAGCCTTCCCCAATCCTCCAAAATGAGGGGCTGAAAGGGGGTTAAAATGCCATGTCACTTGTTCGTTCAGGGCTTGTGCCAACACATCCTACGTGCCCTTATCAATCATGAATGTCCTCAATTCTGCCAAGTATCGATCGGCACCAATAAAGTTGGTACCACAGTTGCTATAGATGTCGGCACATCAACCACGATTAGAGAGAAAACAATGCCAGAAATGCCTCAATGGTGAGATCAGACGCAAATTCAAGATGAATTACCTTGGTGGCAACACTAGCAAATAAGCACATATATGTATCAAGGACTCGTGCCTTCCTCAACCATGATAATGTAATCTTGAAGGGTCCTGCATAAACAACACCCACCTTGAGGAATGGCTTTGACTGCCAAACACAGTCAGCTGGGAGATATCCCATGGGTAGCTCCAGTTGTGTAGGGCATACCTTGAAGCAAGGCATACACGTTGAATGAAGTTGCGAGCACCCATGATCCAAAATTCTTGTTGCAAGACTAACTACAGGATCATTGGCCCACAGTGCAACAGGTGTTCATGAAGGTGGTCAATCAAGAGCTCTGTGAGACGATGGTGTTTTGGTAGCCTCTAGTTATAAGGTAAATCAAACAAATGCAAGTTTCCGCCCACCCTAACAATTCCAGAAGTATCCACAAGGGGAGACAACTTCGATAGTGGGCCCCTGTATGGCTGCCTGGCCTGCAGTGTCCTTACATCTTTGGCAAAGGCTTCAAATTGTGCAATTTTAATCCATACCATCAAAGCAGCATTAAGTTCCTCAGGTCACAGAGGGCCATCATAGGTTTATTTACATACAGACTTTGCACAAATCGCAGACAGTAGGCAGTGATACGTTTTATCTTACTCGAAGACGAGAATCTGTGCAACAGTGAAGTGTCAGCAGGAATTCCAATAGCATGGAGTGTGACAACATGTTGTTCTACAGCACTTCACCAGCGTGATTCCTTTTCGGGTAAGACTGAAACCAGTGTTCTAGCGACTCACTAAGCCATGGTGGACCTGTCCACCACAATGGATGTGAAGTCAGCCCACTGGGAAAGATACCTCGAGAAACGCAGTCAGCCAGGTTGTTTTCTGATCGTACTGTAACATCTGGTTATTTGTAAATATTTTTGTGTACTTGTTTTGTCAATTTTAGATAGGATAAGCGAGTAATTTATTGAAGTTCTTTATGCTTTCAAAGTTATTATAGCAAGGTGTGTAAAGATGATAATCAGGATGGTCTCTATATGTTAGCGAAACTGTTATGCTTCCCATATTATTTGTTATTGATGTAGAAACATTTGAGTTCATCTCTTTGAACTTGAAAATGTATTGCAAATGTAAAGAGGCGACACTTCTAATGACAAATTTCGTTGATCAGCTTTTGGTTTTATTTCGTTAGGAATATTATTGTTTGTCTTCAGAAGGGCAAAGAATGTTGAGCAATTGGCCACAGATTCACCTCATTCTGGTCCTTGTCATTGGTAATTAAAAGAAGGGTTATTAATTATGTCATTATTTTTGTATGTTAGTTGTACATTAGTATCTTTTGTCCTAGTGACGATCTCTATGTCTAGTTTACATGGGTTAGTGTTACCTACACTTGAATGAAGAATTGTTTTTCTCACTATTGAAAGATTCCGAAGCTAGCAGTGCAAAAATGTATAGTAAAACTAAATTTATGACGTTTGGGAAGTGAAAGTCCAAATTCTTCCTTCTCCGTTATAGTACATGATTCCAGTTTTTTGATGGAATAAGATCCTGGATTTGACTGACCTGATTAGGGACAAATGTTTTCCAGCAATGTGGTGAGCCATTGATCCATTGACGAACAGTCATTGAATTAGTCCAGGTAAAGGTTTGGGAGATGTGACCATGGCGACTGAGGTTATCTTGTATTTTGCACATGGTACATGCAAGCAGTAGAACCCTACATATCTCTAGATGAGGTAGATACATGCTTGATGGGAGCCACCTTCGACTTGCAAATTATTAAATTAACAGTTACTGGGCCATCGGGTAAGGTGATTCGCAGGTAGCCTTGAGATATTAGGGCATGAGAACCAGGCTCTTTCAATTCCTCACTGCTGTCTGTAGGTGAAGCTTCAGCAAAGTGTAGTAATGTGTGATGTTGGGAGCTACAGGTACAACAGTTTCTATATAACCGTCATGTCCTGGACTGGTGGGAACCACATTGATGCATGCCACATTGCTGCCCAGCATGCCTGCGCACCCTACGGGCGACTTTGTCCCATGAACGAGCTAGGAAGAACTCGTGGCGTCGTAACAGTGGCAGTGTACTATTCACGTGCCGACAGAGTTGACTCCACATGTTGAACAACCTCGGAGACATTTATAACTAACACGTTTAATTAGATAAAGTTGTACTACCAGCCCAGATTCCTACATTCGATCACCACCCCCCTTGAACCAAGATTGTTTTACCAGACGAGCCACTACCCAGAGAAAACAGAGAAGAAAGTTACAAGAGACACCACAGGATCGCAGCACCCCTGCTGCCCCGTAACACAAAACCCTCCGAGCCTCGAGCGGAAGTTGTAAACCTTTCGCCAGCCTCGACTCGGGGTGATAAGGTATATTTGGCGCCGCGGCAACCCTGTGATAAAACAACCCCTGCGGGTGAAGATTATCATCCCCCGTACCCCCGGAAGAGCCATGGAGCGCTGATCTTGGACTATATAAGGAGGCACAGAAATGCCTCAAGCGAGAGTTTGCTGCCTCGCCAGCTGCATAGGTCAGCGAGCTCTCCCTGGTTTGACCAAGACCTCCTCCTCTCCCAGCTTGCAAAGGCTGTACCTCATCCGCAGCTTTTGAAGGCTCTATCTGCAGCTTGTAAAGGCTCTTCCTCACGTACATCTTGAGAAGACTCCCCCTACACCTGCTCAACCGCATCTCCCGCAAGACACCCCAGAGGTAACCTCGACATCCAAACCCTACACCCCTTTTACCCTAGTCACTCCTTGACTCCGTGGTAGCAGGTCGTCGCGACGTCCTATCGGGAGACAAATGCTGTTAATTCCGTTTAGTAGATTTTTGTGTAACAAGTTTCGCCTAAGCTCACCTTCGCCTGTGTAGAGTAATCACGTAATTATTGTAATCTTTTTAGAGTGTACGTTAACCAGGATTCCCCATTGTTTTCAAGATGTAACAATAAACTTTACGTCAAACTTAATTTAGTTGACTACGTTATTCCTTATTACCTTCTTTACCTTACTGTAGTTGAAGTGTTTTTGGTGCACTAAACAATTGGCAGTACAAATTAATAGAAGGCGAGGTGGGATACACAGCCGGAATAGGCATAGAGAGAGGCGTGTTCTACAGAGAGAACTGCGAACACAGACTATGGTGAGCTCTAACTGTGAGGACGCACCCTCATCCACAGCTCCAGAGTTCACCCCACGCCCCGTCTCACAGATCATACAGCTCGACCACCAATTTGAGCTTGATGCCTACCAATGGATCTGTTGGCCGTAGCCAAACTTAGATCATGTAAGTTACTATCAGCCGGAAACATCCCCATCTTCAGTACACGTGCCGACCCCTAATAAAGACAAGAATACGAGCCCGCCCAATATGTGTACTATCCGTACCGCATCCGGGAAAGTGGTCAAAATCAACTTACCCCCTGAAACTGTTTCCAAACTTCAGGTAGTTTCTGCCTGTTAAATTTCATCCCCAGCTGTAGACCAACAAGACCGAGCAGGTCAAGCCAGCACCTCAGACCGTATCACCAACTCTCCCCCCCCCCCCCCCCCCCTTGTTTAGCTATCACCTGGCGTCCCTACCGTGGCAAGCGACGACAGCTGGCATCCTGCTTATTGGCAACCCTATCGGTGAGTAAGATTGTGCTCCCTGGGTGGGAGTAATTTACGGTACAAATCAAATTAAGGTTTGATTCCCCTCCAATCCGAAATTATCCTTCCAATAAGCGGCACACACATGAACCAACCATGACCCCCCCCCCCCCCCCGAGCCAAGACAACTAGTTTGAATAGAGAATGCACCGCGGAAGGACTCTATATAGAATTCAGGAGGGTAATCGGCATACTAACTGCAACCCACAAAACAAAAACAAACCAGCACGCGTCAACATAAACAATTAAAACAAAGCTGAGCTGACTTAACTAGCTTATGCCGTTCTTGGGTAGATGCCTCTAAGAATTAAAAACATCAATACACTTCATGGTCATCACTGCAGACAACACACTTAACATTCACATTGGTCACAGTGTTCACAGCAAATGACTGTGATTGGGAAATGGTGAAGTTGTGTTTTTTGTGGCATCATAGTTAACCTTGACTTAAATTGTGATGCAGTGGCTAATTGCAATTCATAGGCCCTGCGGTGCCCTTCTAGAAATGTTAAAAACTCTGTCACCTTGGCAGCTCAGCTATCTTGTCATTTATGCATAGTTCCCATTGGTTGCGCAAAAGGGGATTCAATTTGGTCTCAATGATATGGAGAAGCAATGGGTCCCACTTGTCTACACCAACATCTAATACATGTAGTGCAGCAATATGTTCATCTAAAACTGACAGTATCCCATTTATTGATGCTGGAAAATCTGGTGATACTGAGGGAGCATGCATGATAACATCTGTTTGTAAAGACAAAATAGTCTTTTGTTTTTATATTGTTTGTTCAATAATTCCCAAGCCATTTCATAATTCCTTTCAGTAAGTGGCAATGCTTTGATTACAGACATTGCACGTGGAGACAGGGATGATTTTAGATACGAAAATTACTCCACATTAATGGAAGGGAGGTGAGGAGATGTAGTGGCTGAGCAAGAACTGCGTGCAGGCTTCGTAGACTCCTTACTGGGTTCTAAGGAGTCGCAAATTACAGTAATTTCATAGACTATGTCATCAAAACGATCTAACCTTGTAACAGGTTTCTGTCCTGTTCTCTCGATGTAGTGCTCAGTAAACACCAACGGACTAGCTCAGCGTGAGTTGGAGACTTTGACTACATAATAATAAAAGTTTGTTGATACAGGATTGCCAATAAATAAAAGAAGAAGTTAAATGTTTACTGGAGGTTTATTGAGGTCTTGGCAGAACAAACTATTGACACTCGCAGCTAACGAACAAACAAAAAAAAAACAAGACAGAATGACAGCCTTCATAAAACAAAACTTCTCTCTTCAAGAGTTACGAAGACGAGATAGAATCGTTACTTTTCTCTCCCGGCACCCTATTGACTCCTCGCACTGATGGAAAATAAATCTAATAGATATTTGAATTGAAATGTTTGAAATACAAAAGAAGGTTATAGTCGCAGGTGCTGGTTGGTGCGAGTCACGTGATCACACATTGCAGGCTGTCCGACTGACAGCTGACAAACGATCGCGCTGTGACGAACTGTTGTTATACCCGAGAAAGGTTGTGCTTCCTTATATATTGGTAGAAAGTTTCCTCGTTGAAAACATATTGTTTTCGAGCAGTCGGTCATGTCAGCTAAAGTTGACCTCTGTTATTTTCCTCGTTTCACCATGTTGCGCCTTGCGGTGGCAATGTTTTTAGTTTACTAACCCAATGAAATGAAATAGATGCGCTATCGTCCTATGACATCTGTTGTTGACGACGTCTGTTACTACTGATTAAATGAGGAAAGAAAAATAACAAATTTGGAAAAACAAATATATGAAATACAGACAAGTTGTCATTGCCACGACCTTTCAAATATTACATGAATTACTATCCTTGACTGAAATATAGACAGTTGAAATAATTCCCGAGTATACCAATTATATGTATAAATATCTAGCTGCAATGCTACAACCTTTTTGAGTGTGTTCCAACATCAAAGTCCATATGTCCTTACTTGTTAGTTCATAGGCCAGATTATCGTCTTCAAAATCCTGAACATATCTGGGCTAAATCCCGTCAGGTAGGAGAAAACAGCTGCCTTTTGGTCAAATCTGTGGAAACCTTTTTGGCGAGTTTGGCAGCCCGCTGTAACCTATTTTCCGCACGTCCCAAGCATCGCTATAATTCTGCAGCCTTGTTAGCCATGGTGAGACACAAAATTCTTCAATCACAAAACTTCTTCACTCCACCGCTAAAACCAACAGCATAGTGTATAGAATGTGCCCATAGACCTGGTCACCAAGCACTCAGTCACAATTAATATTACCGGCCGCGGTAATTCGAAACAACAGAATGCACCAGCTCTCACTACTTAACATCAAGTTTATGATTGGTGTGTATCATGCTGCAGAATTTTGATCACACACATTCGTAACACGACACAAAATATGTTCCTTGCTGTGTATTGGTGAATAAAGCCGGTGCCGGCGAAACAAAGAGGTTAGAGCAACACGGCAATAATATGAGTAAGCCACACCGAATCAAGATACTTGCTGTAGCCGGCTGAACCCGCCCTTATCTAATGCCCGTGCATGAACCCTGCGTTACACAAAGTGGGAAAGCAGGACGCTAGGGATTGCGTCAAGCAGGATTTATAAACAGTTGCAGAGGTCCCAAACGAAGAAGAATATAAGGCAGCACGAGGCTCGTTGCAATATCAGACGTCTACTAGAAGCGTGAGGGCTCTGTCTGGACGTCAGCCAGTGGTCGACCTCACGAAGGACAGCGAGAGGGGTGTGCCGAACTGCCGTTGCAATACGTCGAGGGAAGCAGCCTTCTGCATCTTATAAGGTGAAACGGTTCCAGTGATACGTCATAAGGACATTAATTAGTTATCAGAGAGTAGCTATTACATAACTTTTAGTAGTAAACGTATTGCTTTCCCATTTAGATATATATATATGTTGTAAAGTGTTGTCTCTTGTGAGTTACAAGGTGTATGTATGTGTGTGCACATACGTGTGTGTGTGTGAAGGAGAACCCGCCTTTATATTCTACGAGCCCGTAGTCCACTTAAAGACTCATACAGCCAGGCAGAGTTGCCTGCAGTACTTTAGTATAATATTTATATTGGCTGACTTTTAAGTCAGTACACTGGGTAGGAAAAGGAAGGAGTGTTACATCACGTAAACACAACAAAAGATGAGAAAATTACGCTGATCCTAATTCGACCCCGGAGGACCAAATATTTCGACTTGAAACTTACACATTCATGATTTTATGAACAGAAACGACCGCCACGCATCCGGCTACACCAGCCGCCATATTCTACTGCTTTGCCACTCCTAGCGACCACTGGGAGAACTGAAGTCGTGGTGCTCTGTTAGTGGCGCCAAGTTCAAACACTCATGTACTCATGAAATAGTATTGCATATTTGACATAGAGGTGATATGATTTGAATTGTTTGCCTATATTGTTTTAATACACTGAAATTATTGACTGTCTTATTTTTTAATCTGATTTTTGAGGCATCGTAATTTAAGCACCAAACAAAAAAAAAATTGTTCAATGTGCAATGAAAACAGTAGTTATAGCATAAAGGATAAATCTGATCAAGATGGAAAATATGAGAGAACCAGAATTCATAAATATTAACAATATCACTGCATGGTAATGTTTTTTTACATATACCTTTTGAAGTTTCTGCACTTTGTATTTATCAACTTTGTACTTAAACTTGGTCTGTAATCTTTTTATGCAGGTTGAATATAATAGAAATGTTAAGACCATAGACATTAATTTTCTGGAGCCTTTCCACAACGTAGAAATGTCGTTATGGTTACCCAACTGTCTACGAAACAACGACCTACAAACAATTCTCCGGAACATACCAGTGTACGGAGAGCTTTATGCAACAAGAGGAAAGATCATTGATATGTTGGAGAACAACTACTCAAGATTCTTCACAGTTGATGTCAAAACAGAAGTTGGTGGTGTTCTAATAACTGCTCATAATGAGCACAGAGACACATATTTTGAAGCTGAGTGGAAGATCATAAAGTATCATCGTCATCAGTCTTTATGCAACTCTCTCTTTTTCAGTGGTAAGTGTGTAGTACTCTGAGTAGTAGGCATTGTTTTCACTGTCATTTATTTTATCACCTTTATTTTGTTTCAGTAGAATTTTGACAGAAATTGTACCAAGGAAATAAAATGTGCTTGTAAACAAAAACTTTTTTAATGTAGTGAAGTGCAGTGTGTTTGTATTGTTTGATATAGGCTGTTCACTGTAAAATGAGAACTTTTGAAAACCCTGCTTAAGATCTACTTGTATGCACCTTGTGTATTCTTCGGCCTTATGTAAGATTAATGTTGTCATGGGCCTCATCACTTTATTCATGTGTCGGTTAAGTGAAACTGTGAAATTATTAGAAAAGTAAATATTTTACAAATCTGCTCATTTTTACACTTTGATGCATTAAAAAAAAACACAGAAAGCGTAAGAAATAATTTTAATTATCAAAAGTGGTTACCTAACACTTTTTATTCAACGTTTAGATACGGAACTTCTTCCCATCCATCGTTGCCAACTTAACTGGGCGCATGTCACTCAGGGCATCCATTATAATATATGCAGGTAGGGGCAGTGACTTTTTTCTAAGGTGGATTTCTAAAGTGCTCACTTTATCGTGAATAGCCTTTACAAGGTTTACCATTAACTGAAACAATAATTTTTTATGGTAGTCAGGAAAGCATCTCTGTGGGTGTCTACCTTTGCTGGAATGGGACTTTAAACCTTTTCAGACCCACTTTAATTTACAGTTTCAGGTATTGCAAACAAAATATTTTATGATGCGTGCTGTACTTAACATCATCACAACACTTGTTTCATTGTCACAGTCAATGAGCTGTAGAGTATATTTTCAGCTACAGTTATATGAACCAGTTATGACCTAAACCAGTAATACGGTTTACGAATTATTCCCCAACAGGTAAGATTGCTATGTTAGTGTTGTTGCGTTAAGTTTATCAACGCCATCTACTCCTGTGTTGTGGTGTACTTTTTGCTCTGCTTGGATCCCCTCCTTTTCTTCCCGGTTTTCCCTCCATGCTTTCCCCTTTGTGCATCACAATTTTTTGATTGGTCGTGGTAGTTTATTTAAGGTCTTGCACAACCCCGCTCTGTCTACTTTACCCGCTCTGTCTACTTTACGCCTTTCAGATGTCTGCTTCGTTATGCCGCTTCCCTATGTCTGCAAGATCTTCGTTTGTTCCTTATGGCTTAGTTGCACTTCACCTTGTTCAACTGAGGTCAAACACGGTTACCATGTTTTCGAGCAGACGTTGTACTAGTCACGCTACAGAGCAATGGGGCACTTAATGAACAGTGAGTTGTGGAAAACAATAAGTTTGCAGTAGTTTTAAAATGTTGAGTAATTTGTTTGGCAAGTGGTGTTGTACCTTGTGTGTACAGTAGTGCTAGTCCATATCAAAATTTTGGTTTTGACACTGCTCTTCCAAATAATCTTTTGGCTTAACTGTGGTGTTGGGTTACTATGTGTCATTTTGTAACATGTCACGTTCAATCTTGTTCGCCGACCAAGTTTAAGTACAGTTTCCATGACTTCATTATTAGGGTGTTACTCTTTTAAATTGTTTGTTGTTCGATTTGTAAAGTTTTTAACGGTCGGAGCTTTGATGGGTCCCAAACAGTTGCCCCACTGTAATGGTTTTAATTGTTTTTATGTTATTTTATTGGAAATTGAGGTTTTGATGGGCATTTCTTGCTGCCTTCCTTTCTGTAGCATTTTAAAGATAAATAGGTGCTGTGAATAATTCTAAGTCAAGAAGTCAATAAAGGATAGTCATATTTTAGCTGTTGTGTTGGCGAAGTAAATTTTGGATCAATGTAATCTCTGTAAATAAAAGTTTTGAAAATATAACTTTTGGTCAGAAATGATAAAAAATAATTATCTATGGCCCTATTTTGTTACTTTTGTCATATTATGTGTATTCTTGGAGAAAGTAATTCGTGAATATGGTCAAGTATAGCCTTTTTAAAGCACGCCTATGCAGTTTCCGTAAGCGGCAAGAGAAAAGTACAAAGATACAGGCTTAGTTTAATCTGTGGTCTTTCGTTGCATGTAATAAAAACCCCACTGTTACAGATCTAACTTGCACAGTACAACATTACGACGGAAACACTGCATACCTTGCGTGTAGGAGCGATGAGGCGCTAGGCGTGCGTGTTAGTGTAGCCCGTATATCTCCCTCGCTTCTTGACCTTCGACACGCAGCTACATACTCCCCTTAATGAGTTGTTGCTAATTGTGATCACTTTTTATCCATGCCTGATTTTTATACGCACTAAATTTTATTAGTACTTTATGGGTTGTTTGCCATACATCTTCTGTGTGTGTGTGATTTTTTTTTTTTTTTTTTTTTTTTTTTTATTAAAGTGATAAAACATGTCTGTAGTTACTTGTCACATCATCATTCGTCATTGTGCTTTGCAATGCGCAATACAGATCAAAAATTACTTATAGGCTGTTCACTGTAAAGTGATCACTTTTGAGGCCCTAGTTACTTTTTTCTTTCAGCCATTTTTTTAAATCCTTTTACCACCTTTTTAAATAAATACTGCCATGTAAATAATAAACACAGTGTGTATATATCCCACCACACTTGGAAGTTAACATCAAGGGCTAAAACAAAATATAGGTATGTATTGACTAATATTTCAAATGAGAGGAATTTCAAAAGTGCTCACTTTACCATTAACAGCCTATGCACATGCATAATGTACACAATTTCATACATTAGGTCTGAATGGATTGAAAACCATTGTGTTAGAATAATGACCTGGAGTATTATGGCCATGTGATGTTGATCATAGTTCACAGTTCTTCATTTTTGGCGTAGGAGGGTATTCAAACAATTTCCAATTGTGTCCCACAGATTCTCAATTGGTGAGATATTGGGTCGACCAAGGAAGCATGTGTACACTTTGCAAAGCATTGAGGTGTGTCTGAGTATGTAACAAGTAGTCATCCTGTTGAAAATTTGCATTTTGGATACCCTGCAGATATTGTATTGCCTCTGGCCGCAGCACCTCATCAACATAGTGGTGTGACATTAATGTGCCTGTAATTTGTACTAGAGGTGAGCGACTCTTGGTGCTGATAGCACCCCCAAATCATGGCCCCACACTTACGGGCTATGTGGCACTCCACAGTGGCATAGGAATCCACCCAAAGGCTACATTGCTGTCGTGCACTCACTTGGTGATCATCTTCGTGAGACAGAAATAATTTTAGTCGCTGAAGATTACACTGTTCCATTCTGCTTAGCCCCATGCAGCTTAGCTGCAACACTATTCTAAGTGATGATAATGGCTCACTGATAACGGTAGCCTTCGCAACAGACGGCTAGACAACAAACCTGCCTCATTCAATTCAGCTTGACACTGTATTGATATCAGAGCATCCAAAACACCCTGCACACGTTGCAAAATGTTGTTGGTCATGGATTGTGAGTGTGTTACAGCATAACATCTTATGTGATGATCTCTGCTGGTTGACATCTGTCAAGCTCTGGTTCTACTACAACAATGTATGATTCCTTCCTGGGACTACTGTCACTAAATGTGACTGATAGTTGTGGTATAACGTTGCATTTCTTCCACTATATGATGTAAGGGCCAACCGCAGTACAGAGACCTACAACAAAACCTCTCATGAACTCATCCATTTGAGTCTTGAATGATGGTTTTGCATGCTGGTTGTCTGCCTATGTTACATGTGCAGTTCATGCAATTGGCCAGAAATGGTAATCAATTGCATTACAGAAATATTTACATTTGCTCTGCATATTTATGGTACCGCATTCACGCCTCCATGGTGTTGCATTTTCTCTGTCTGGCAGTGTAGTTAACAGTTCCAAGTAAATACAGTTCATAATGTTTAATGCATAGAAAACAATACATGTCTATTGAAAAATTAGAAAAAATGTGTTTTCAAGACTTTGAGTTATGTAAATTTTTAAAATGCAATTAATCCCTATATCCAGGCCATTGGACATTGCCCTTTCATCACTGGGGTTTGTGGTCACACATGTACAAATATAAACAAGGAATGCAAATGGGGTAGGTTCTTTTTCTTCTGTCATATTTTATACTGGTGTCGCATCCTTGCATTTCACAAAGTTTTCCCATCATTTAATATGCCAAAAATCAAAACTTTTAAGTTCAAATATGTACTACTGATTGTCTTTACAGTTGGAATTATGCCATTTTTAAGTGTAAACTTCAAAATATCTCTTCACAGTTACAGTTCTTTATTGAAATGTTCTGTTACTATTATTGATATTTCTTACATTTTGGCCATTTTATTCAACATATTGAGGCGTTATTTAATAAAAAGAAGTGTAAACTTTTAAAGTATTATGTTTACACACAGTTTTTAACACTTGCATTATTGCTCTGTGCTCTACATGAACACACCATTTGACTATCATGGCAAGCCTCTTGACATACATCCTAGTTGTATTTTCAGATTTTTTATATGAAATATATTTAAAGAAACCTACTGAATGGAGTTGGACATGAAGTGTACTCGTGATAGATGCATAGGTACTGCCCATCATTTTTTCAGTACAAGCATATAAAAGTCTGTAAAATTATAAGAGTTCTGTGAAAAATATGGTGTCCACAGTCAATTTGTGTGTTCTATCCATGAGTCCACCTTTGCAATTGTCTTGCATCAAAAGTACACATTATTTGAGAAGCTTCTTTGTTGAGTAACCTTATTATTAAGGGGAGGGAAGGAAGTTTTACAACTCTTATAATTCCTTATATTTTTGTATCTTGGTTTACGAGAATACTCAAGTATATTGATATTAACCATGTATTCTTTCTAAATTTGATCATTCAGAATATTGAGGATTTTTTATTTTATTTATTTATTATTTAGCTTATGAAAATGAGAAATTCTGACACTTCAGATGTGCAGTGTAAAGCCATTGAATAGGAGGTACTGAATAATATTTCTACTTTTTTTTCTTTCTTTTCAGTATATGATTCTTTTGAAACACCAGATTTACTTGGTAAGTGTGAAGATGCTTTTGAATCTCTTGTAGAAGACTCAGCAGCAACATTTGAGTCCCTGATGGCTAACTGGGAGACTATTGTCAAAGTAGTGTCTGGAGCCAGTTCGTAATTATTGCGTCTTTCATGAAATGGTAGATTTTTTATAAGCCTTGCTTGGGTAATGGGTATTGACCCAAGAATTGGCATACTCCTCCTGCGTTCATTTGTAATTGCTATTATTATTATCATCATCAGGTTCAGTCTTAAACTGTATGGAAATTCAGTATCTTGTTCTTGAAAAAGTATTTTACTAACCAGGAGCAGCATTTTTTGTAAAGTTCTCACAAAGCTTTAATATTATGGTGTTCATGGTGTCACCTTAGGGGCCAATTCATTTTCATGATTGTGTTTAGTGTTTGTGTGTGCTCAGTTAACTTGGTGTTGTTCATCATTTATATTGGCATATGTGATATTCTCAACAGGCAATTTACTGCTCTCAGAGTGAAAATGGAGTAGAAAGATTTTAAGTTACTGTGCGTAGGTTCCAAGATGTTAGTAATTGATTGTGTGTGTGGTCAAAACAGTTGTCATTATATATACAAAAAATAGTGAAATTTGAGCATAATTTGAAGAAACTAAAAATGTTCCAAGATTTGTAGTGAAAAGTTTAGGTTATTTCTTGTGTTGTGTAAAATCACACTTTCATAGATGTGAAAGGGAATTTGCAAAGTTAGTTATTTACAGCAAGTTGGTAAATGTATCGTTAGGCTATATTTTTTCAGAAATTTTGCAAACTATTTCAAGGGATGTGTAAATATTCAGATAGGTGCGAATAGTAATTTAAGAATTACTCACTTTGGAATTGCTAATATTTCTTGTGAAAATTGTGAATAATTTACATTCCCATGTCAAGTGTTTATTTGCATTACATTATATGTCTACTCATGTAAAGTCATTCATTAAAATTTTTATTCCATAGTTACTAAAGCTAGACCATTAAGACTGCGCTACAATTGATTTAGCACATAAAATAGCATGCGTGTGACGGGTTCAGATATAGAGTTAATTAGCTACGTCTAAAGGTGGCTACTTTGTTAGTGCCCGTTGGATGGCACTTTCGGGTGTGACCTGCATCTCATTTACTGCTGGGCAGGGACTCGACCTGTATACAGAGTGGGCCGTGTTGGCTGCAGACCAGGCACAAATTCATTGGCTGGTTTGGCTATGGGCCTACTGATGGGCTTAGGTGCCAGTGGCTTACTCAGTCCTGTGCTAGGGTAGCAGACCAGTGCTGCTGGCTTGTTGGCGGAGGCACGGCTGCTGGTGGATCCGGACTGCCTCCACGGGCTGCTGCGAGTGGAACTCCGACTGCTGCTGTTGAAGGACCTTGGCAGACTGGGGTAGCGTTAGGTCTTGAGCTAAGAGCAAGCTGCTCCTACTGGAACCTTTTCCTCCTGTTGAAAGCGGCGATGATGGGATGGACGGCGCCGGAAGCTTCTGGGGAGGCTGAAACAAAGATGGGGAGGGAGTCTAGGGATAGTCCCCACCAACTGACGGGCAGCTTGAGCTTATTCCCGTGGGGTTAGTTGGCAAAGTGCCTTATTGGACTGAGTGCAATCCCAGGTAGATTGGTAGGCACTAGTTGCCTGTCGTTCCCTAATGTCCTTCCCACCTCTCTTGGTGAGGGGCATTAGGTTCAAGAAACTGGGTCCAGTAGATAGGAACAGGTGACGTGCGTTCCCTATCTAAGTGTGTTCTGCCATCTTGGCACACCAGAACGATGCTGAGTATAACCTTATTCCTCAACCGGAAACACAAATGGTGTGTTGGTTGAAGAGCGGGTTCCCTTGGAGGCACTCCAATAGCTTCGACGGGTGAGCCCCTTGAGCGGATGGGTCCACCCAGAGCCAACCAAACACTCCTCCAGCAACACAAACAGTGCGGTGGACGGGTGCAAGCTGGTCTAGCGACTTATCCTTTCAAGCAGGGATATGACTAATGGTTGTGATTCTATCGTACAATACTGTGTGTGTACAGAATTAGTGGCCATCGAATGGTATGTGTTCTGACGTACAAATTCCCCCATCCGGAAAAACTCTCAGTCCTACAATAAGTGGCAAATGGTATTGGCAAACCCAGCTCCTGCTCTGCTCTGCGGGACGTAGGTGTTTACTATGGTACTGTGGACAAATACAAAGTAAAATGAGAGAGTACTTATGTTCTGATTGTGTTTATTCCTTGAGGAATAAGATACGGTGGCCCGTACTATCTCCTTTCTACCCAGAATTGACTGGAAGTAGTAAATTACACTGTCCAGGTGAACAGGACCTTGTTCTAATCTGGCTGGGGGCAGTTTCGACTAGGTAGCTAATGACAACTTTCCCTGGTTAACTGCGTACGTACGTGCCCAGATGGGGCTTAAGAGGGCCCACGCCCAAGGGGGCATGGGGTAGCTGTTGCCAGGGGCAAGTGACTAAGAGTGACAGATATCTTCTGGAAGACTTTGTAAGGGAAGGGGCTCCCTTCAGAAGTACTGCTGTAGGCAGCGGTGAGCTGATGATCCCTAGAGGGATATTGGTTGCTCGTCAGGACTCTGGCAAATGAGCGCAGTGGAGCTATCTACTCGACTGGTGCGGCTCATAACTGATATTTTCAGCCTCTGCACAGGCATATATTCTGCTTCGGCTGAGGGCACTCCAGCCCGGTTGTGGGGGGTGCTATTGGTTCCATGCCAAATATCTCGGTTCGCCTTTGAACTTCTTTGAGGTTGCAATGGGTGTCGATTACTGATAATCTATTGTTACCTTCTCGAGGAGAAGTAGCGTATTTGCATGGATTACTGGCTGGCGGTGTTGTTGAAATGTAGAACTCTGACACGTAATAATCCCTGGTCCAAGGAAAATCCTGTAGGTGCTCCGGTAGAAATTCTAGGCTTCCAAAACCCGTTCATTGTTGCTTTTAGAGAAACGTGTAGATGAAGCAAAGTAGTTTGTTAAAATAACCAGTAAGCATCACACGTTAACGCAAAGGCATGATGGAGGTTGCCATTAAAATTAAATGAAACATTTCTTTGTAAATAATGCAGTTTTATATTAATACTGGTATTGCAAAAAAAGTCCTGACAGTGTTTTGATGTTACCCTCATTCCTCACGTAACCTATTTTTTTTTGTTTGCTGGGAAAATGAACCAAAACAAAGTTTTCATACACATTTCCATTTCTAAGGCCCATCCGGCTTTTGTCATATAATATGAGTTCTCCAGAAACTACATTAATGTCAAAATATAATGGATTTATTATGTTGCCGTACTTAACAGCACAACCAAAATAAACACTGGCTCGGCTAGAATTTTCCAAGCAGTAGTTGAGTTAATTTCTTTCCATAACTTTATCTATCTACATAAGAACGCAGTGGTATCCTCATTCTGGTTGGCTACACACGATGCACACACACAGAACATCTTAGATTTTGCTCAATTTTCTGTGCATCTCTCCTGTGTCATTTTTCTGTCTGTATGCTGTGTGTGATTGTAGCAAGTATAACACAACATGCTTTCTACTTTCTGTGCTAAGTCAATTGTAGAGCAGCCTTTGGCAATCATGATAACTAGTAATGTTTATAATTTTTGCCAATTGATTTGGCTTTAAATCAGTGGTTATTATTCTTTAGAGAGAGCACGAAATTGTGTTCTTGCTGATTCTCTTTGCACTCTCTGAACACACTCCATATTTTTTACATTGTTTCAGTGTTTGAATAAGGTTTTAGTAGTTTTCTGGGCCAAAACCACATCACATTTTACCTGTAAGTGAATAATTATAACTTTTAGTCAACTAAATAATTTTCTGGTATGTAATACGTATTTATAAATGTAAATAAGGATTTCCGATGGGGTGTGTGTTTTTTGTCACTTTGCTGTAACATGATGGAAATGTACAAAAAATATGTAGTGTTTTATGTCCCAGCAATTATTCTGGTACAGCTGATTTGTGAATTTTTTCTACATATATAAATTACTTCTTATAGCCATGAACATGATTTTAGCTTAATATAGATTTGCACCTTTTGGCATCAGCTGTCTGTATAGTGTCTGAGTGAAACAAATGTGTGATTGTCTCAATTTCACAGAGTGAGAGCATGAGAGAGCACGAAGCAGTACTCTCGCCAAGTTGTGCTCTCTTGGAGTACTCTTTAAATTGACACACTGCCTAAACAATGCAATTCTCCATTTCATATAACTTCATTAAACTTTGCAAGCATTTACAATGAAATATTTGTATTTAGAAAGCATTTAATATACTATAACAGAACTCAGGACTGTGGTTTGCAAACAATTTGTAATATTTTAGCAAATGGTACTGCAATCGCACACACTTAACCACAACATTTGCAGAATCAGCTACCAGTTCAATAGCGAAAATACACCTATTAAACGTCACTGTTTTATGCAAGTCGTAAACTGTGCTGATCACTGAAAATTAAACTGCAACACCAAGGAAATAGTTTCCTTTTCTGATAAAAGATTTATTGTTATTGCTAAGAATTTTTTGCTATTTTCTGTCAACCAAAACGTATCTATTCATTCTTTCCTGTGAAGGAAACCCATTTACCTTGTAACAGTGACCAATGCATTTTTCTCCATCCGCAACATCCATATCAATATGGGCTAATAAACTCTTTAAAACTTTGTGCAGATATCACAAATACGTTGGAAAACTCAAATAAAAGAAACCCATCCCATATGAACCAATGACAAGATGAATTATCCTCAGTTGTGAGAAATGAACAATTGATGCTAGTTTTGTTTTTAACCATAATTGTGGGCTAATATATTTTTTGTTTCTTTTGCAAAATGCCCTAAACATTTCCAATACAAAAATATAAATGATTACTAAAAACTATTTTAAACATATTGAAAAAAATACAATTAAATTTTCTCTTAGGCCGTTGGGTGAGAGACGAGACGAACGATGACACAACTACTTACTGGTAATTTGGACGCCAGCGGTGCTTCCCAATCACCGCACTATTGAGACTCAGGGTTCTCAGGGATGCTGTGGGTTCTGTTTGTCCATCTCACCCATGCGTACTTACAAACACATAGACAATACTAAACTTTTAATAAAATCACTGGAATAAACACTTAATAAAACATAAGTGGCTAGGACACTGTCACAACTGAATAAAAGAGTTCAGTTCACTCTAGACTTGTTTTTATTGTTATTATGCATACACATCAACGTGCCAATGAAATGATTATCTCTGTCATGACTAGTCAAATGGATGATCTCACCGAGGTACGTGAAAGCACAGCCTTCACAAGGGAAGAGGGCCGACAGCCGCTAGGGTGGACTGACGGTTTTCCCTGAAGACAGGACACTGTGAATTACAAATGAAACCCTTAATACATATTAATACGTGTGATTACTTGGCATCACTAACGCAAACTCGGGGCTCACCCTCCAGCACGTGGGTAGTGTGGTTACGACCTATACACAGATCCAGCTAGGACGGGAATAAATGCACCATACACTAATTACAAAATTACATAAACCCTTTAATGATACATGGAACAAGATGGGACATGCGATGAATATTCACAATAAACACACACGTGTGAAAACAAGCTTAGATGGCGCGGATGCCGCTGGATGAAGTTCGTAGCAATATTTCTGCATGGAAACGGCAAACTAAATTCAGACAAAAGGTTACTCTTGCTGAGAAAATTATTCCCTTTATGATCGTAGTGGTTACAGGCGTGCAACGTACTTGATGGCGGTAAAATCAAACATTAATGTGACAGCGTGGTCAAGTACGAAAAGCATCAATTTACGTAAAAAAAAATACATTGAACCCTAAATAAAATTGACATAGAACCCTGAAATAAATTATTGCACATACAATGTTACATAAATAAGCTCTCAAACGCAACGATGGTGTATACAAAGACTTGGCATCGGTCGGCCACGTTTGTTATACGTGATGTCGCCGTAAAATATTCAAACACAAAAAATTACCCTCAAATACATACATAGAAAAAAGCTCTTAAAATATCTTGTAGCAATAATGCAGAAGTTACAATGAAATGCCATGAAATTGCGCCGGTCGCGTGACCTCTCCAACATCTTCCTTCTCCTCGATTAAGTTAAAAGTGCTGCAAGGGCACAAGAACTTAATAAAGCGGAAGTATAATGCTGGGGAAAATGTCCGGCAAAAACGTACGCAAGCAAAAGTTAACCGGTAAACTAAATTAACTATGGAAACCTAAATCAGTGAACAAAAGTTGTAGTGCGTACGTGACAGTATCTTACCTCGCCAGTTCTCCTCGACAGACTGTCCAGAGACAAGCGTCGCACGGACCTACCATGGTCGCCTACTGGGTTCACATAAGCAGAAGTGCTATGCACGCCAAGTAAAATATTCAATTAGTGAAAACAAAATGGCACAAATTAAATATTGTTTTACATTTCTATAATTTTCTTATGAATTTCAATATTATTTTAGTGTCTCTTTATGACGGTGTTCATGCCGGAATATTAAGTGTTCTTAATCTCAGTGCCGCTGGCACTTTGAATTTTATAACCAAATATTTTAAAATTAGTACAAACACTTTAAAACATTTTAAGACATATTAAACACTGTAAAGACAATATAAATATAACACATTTGACACTGAAAATAACATTTATATGAAAGTTCAAATTATTGGCCTTTTTGCACACGTGTGGAACACATGACATGCATGGTGAGCGCCGTCATAGGCTCTAGCGCCTCTGGCTGTCAGTCGGCGTCATCTCATTTGAATAATATTGGGCTTAAATAACATTCCTGAGTAAATGCCCATTAAAATACTACTCTTTTAAAGCCTACCCCATGTTCTCTCTCTAGCAGTCTTCAGGCCAGGGTATATGTAGTCTACCCAGTTCCCCCCCCCCCCCCCCCCCCCCCAAGATTTTGTGACGTGAGGTGTTGAGGAAACTCCGTAAAGGTAGCACTGATCATCTTAGCGGCAAAGTCACAACCTGATGACGTAGTAGAAGTATTGCACCGTCTCTAGACAATCCCAGCCAGGTGCTGAGGAGGGGACGTGGAGGAGGTGCCCCAAAAATACAAAATAAACTATGTAAAATTACTTTACAAATTTCAACTGCTTTAATGGTTCATAACGGAAAAAGAAACAAACGAATCTTACTGGAGCTATCTACTGCAAATAAAACGTAAATGTCGACGCCATCGGGTGAGACACTAGACAAACGATGACACAAATTATTTACTGATGATAATGGGCACCAGCGGTGCTTCCCAATCACGGCACTGTTGAGACTCAGGGTTCTCAGGGATGCTGTGGGTTCAGTGTGTCCGTCTCACCTGAGCGTACTTACGATACACTTTGCAATACTAAACTTTTACTAAACATTTAACACTTGAAAAACACATGTGGCTAGGACACTGTCACTACAAATAAAAGAGTGGAACACAGTGATACTTGCTTTTAATGTTACCATTTGTACAAATAACATGCCAAGCAATTTAATGATGAAACTCGGTCGTGTCTAACTCAGTTTGGATGCTCCCCAGCTCTCAATTACTCTAGCGTACGCCTATATGAATGACTTCACTATGGTGCTTGAAAACACAATCTTCACAAGGGAAGGGAGTCAACAGCTGCTAGAGTGGACTGACGATTTTTCCGTGAAGATAGGACACGCAGAATTACAAGATGAATCAACAGATGATACATAAACAGTGTGTGATTATTTGGTGTCACTAACGCAGACTCGTCAGGGCTCGCCCTCCAGTACATGGTTAATGTGATGAAGGCCTATATGCATAGCTGGCTAGAACGGAAATAATATCACCATACACAAATTACAAAATTACATAAATATCAATTGACATGATGGGGCACGGGATGACTAGTCACAATAAACACGCACATGCGTAAAAGCAAGTTTAGATGACGCGGATGACGCTGGATGAAGTTCGTAGCGGCCCACATGGTGCAGGTGAAATTGCAATATTTCATCGTAGGACTGCAAATTAAATTCAGACAAATTGTTATTTCTGTTGGGAAAATTATTCCCTTTACGACTAAAGTATTTACAGGCATGTAGCATGCCCGATGGTGGAAAAGTAAATATGAAAATGACTGCGTGGTCATACACAAAAAGTATTAATTTACGTGAAAATTACATGGAACCCTGAATAAAATTATGGCCCACTTGATTTTACACAAATAAGCCCTTAAAATGCATTGATGGCACAGATACGTACTTGGCGATACTTACTGCCTGGTCATACGTGATGCGGCCGTAAAATGATCAAACATGAAAAATACCCTTAAAATTGCATGTAGCCATCATACGGAAATTACAATGGAACGCCTTTAGCAGTAGTAGATGGCGCATGATTCAAGTTTCGCGGGTCGGGTGACCTCTCCAGCATCTTTTTCCTCCTTCTCCTCGATTAAGTTTTGAAAAAGCCGCAAGGGCACTAATTATTATTTAAGCTGAAGCGTAATGCTGGGGAATGTCTGGCGAAACGTATGCAAAGCAAAGGTTAACTGGTATACTAAAAGTGCTATAGAAATCTACATCAATGCTTAAAAGTTGTAGTGAGTGACAAGTGTCTTACCTCGCCAGCTCTCCTAGACAGACTGTCCGGAGGCAAGTGTTGCACGGACCTACCATTGCTGCCTACGGGGTTCACATAAGCGGAAGTTCTATGCCCGCCACGTAAAATATTTTATTATTGAAAAATAAAAGGCACTTTAGAAAATAAAATATGAATTGGCATTATACATATTAATTAGTAATTTCTCATCTTCTTTGAATGTGTTTCATTACAGCATTCTGGCCGGAGTAGGACTGTTCTTAATATCCACGCAGTGCGCACTCTGAATTTATAACCAAACATTTTCCAATATTGACAAACATACATTTTAAAACACTCTAAGACCCTGAAAAATAAAGAAGACACATTTTACACTGCAAATAATATTCCGTTAGAGGAAAGTTAAACATGAAATTTCCTCCCCCGACAAAATCTCTATGAACAGCATAACCTGATGTTCCTAAATTTGGTATGATAGACTGGCATTCTACGTGTTAACAAAAAGTCCAGAAAAATTTTTGCAAATTATTGAATGCCTCTTCGTTTTCATCTGGGAGTTCGTGAATTACATTAATTTATTTGAACGACTTGGAATAACTTTATCCACTTCAAATTTATCACTACAAAACATGTGCGAAAGAGCATCTGCAACCGAGTTTTCAACCCCTTTTATATGGTGAACCTCAAACTTAAACTGGGCTATTCTAAGAAACCAGCATGTAAAATTACCAAGAGGTTTATTGGATTTCAAAAGCGAACTCAGATCTTGATTGTCAGTAAATAACTCAAATGGCATGTGGTCTAAATATTCTGAAAAATATGCCATTCCCCAAATACAAGCTAAACTTTATTTTTCATGTATGGTATATTTTCTTTCTGCAGCTGTTAACAATCTACAGGCATAAGCAATAGGAACAAAATCTCCATCCTTTTTCTTTTTAATTACAGCTAGTGCAATTGAACTGGCATCATAATGCAAATAAAATTTTTCCTGAAAATTTGGTAATTGCAAAGCTGGTGGCTGAGTCAACTTATGTTTCAAAGTTTAAAAACCTTTTTGCTGCTGGGATCCCTACAAAAATTTAATAATTTTCTTTTCCAAAAAATTTAAAGGATCTGCGATACAAGAAAAATTTGGTATGAACTTACCTTAAAATGTAACCATGCCCAAAAAAAACTCTGAACGTCCCTAACATTTCTCGGCACGGGAAAATTTACAATGGCTTTAATTTTTACAGGACCAATGTGTAATTGACCATCAGCTATAATGAAACGTAAATATCTGACATGTTCTGCCCAACTTATTTTATCGGGATTAACTGTTGAACCTGTTTTTTTGCAAAGCCTGTAATACCAGTTGAATATATTTAAGGTGTTACTATATATACACACATTGTCTATATATGTGAACACAAACTCATGTACATATTTACCTAACATCTGAAATAAAACTCTTGACATTCCTTGCGGTCCGCAGTTTCCCATCAGTAAACGAGTCCATTGATATAGGACTCATGGGGTACAAAATGCTAAAGGTTCTCTTGAGTTAAGATGAAGCTCACACGGCAAAAACGCCGAATTAAGGTCCAAAACTTAGCCGTACTTAAATACTAACAAGTTGTCTGTAACACCGAGACAGGGTATGGATTAATATAAATCCTATCATTCACTGTCCTATAATAATTTATTAAACAGTATTTCCCTGGTTGTTTCCTAGGAATGAGAAATGAAGGGGACTCGTACACACTATAAAAATATTTTAAATTAAATCCATTCTCAAAGTCCATTTTCATATGCTTGTACGTACGTCCCTTAATATGCACTTTCGGCCACATTCTAATACCCTACCTAATTTTGCATAAGGAATCTCCCCACTAAGTTTGTCGGTCAAATTCACATTCATCCTGCATATGTTCATGCTAATGTTTATCTTGGTCTTCCAAATTCAATGAATAAGTGGTATATATTAAACATATATCAAAACTGGGTTAAATGCATGGAAAATAAAATACCCTAACATATTCTAAAATTTAAATATTAAATCCTATTGTGGATACTGTTAGATGTATCAGTGTTTATTGTAATCCCAGCTTAAAGTTGCAGAAATTTTTATTGTTAATGTTAACCAAGACTGTAGATTTTGAATTGCTGCTAATGTATAGTAACTGTGTATTATCATATTAACTAAAACCATAGAATGTTTACAAAAATATTCTAGTTTCACACACACACATTAAATTTCTTTTGCATGCTTAAAAGTTTGATGTTCTACTATTGTTAAGTTAGTTATCAAAAAGTGTGTGCATTTTATTTTCAGTTGACTTGAAATGTGGCTACTGCATTGTAGATGGTGTGAGAACTGTATTGAGGAACTCTTGATTTGTTTCATTACAGTGTATGCTCGTCTTGCATTTTGGATGGATAACAATAAAAATTATTTTATATAAAACCTAAGTTTAGTTTTATTCATGCCATAATTGGTTTGACCTTGAATAGCTTTGTCTGTACTTAAGTTTAGAATGAAGGTTGCATTATTTTATAGGGACAAATACCTGTTTGTTCTTACAAAGATACACTCAAATTTCACAAATATTTTTACCTTATTTTTTATTATGCTTCGTTAAAATCATCTTAAAATTTAACCAAGGGAACAGTGAAAGCACTGCTGCACCTAAGTGGAATCCATACTTAGGCATAAATTGAATACTGTAAATTAATTTTACCAAGCCAGTTATCATCATATAGAGGTTATAGCTGTGTAATAAACATGTTTATGCCTACTAGTGGTGGTTCATAATTAGCTTAGCACATTTGAAAGCACTGCTTAACTTCTGCTTTCTGCACTTTGTATCCTACGTGCATATGTAAAAATTAAGTGTCTGATATGATTTGTATCTGTACATCGATCAAGTGACTTTATAATTAACACAAATGTGTTGTGTTATTTTTACTCTGCTCTCCACAAAAAAGCCACTGCTTTAGAATATTGATTTTGGAAGTACTCAATCAACTACAGATGGTATTTTGTACGTATTTGATTTGAGGATAAATTATGACAATTATGTGCCTTTGCATAAGGGTGTTATCACATAAACCCAATAATACATTGTAAAAATACAATTGACAAAACTCTTTTAAGTCTGAATGTGCCATACAGTTTTTTGTTTCAGCATTTATGCTGCACCATATTCCACTACCAAGATTGCCAGCAGTAGAATGGTAGTGTCTTTAGTGTTCAAGGTCATTAATGAATCGTGTAAATAAAACAGCCTTCTCAAATTTCATTGTTGGCATAAAATACAAAGAGAGTATAGTTTCTGTTAGTGCTGGAACAATGGCACCAGCATTATGGAAGTGCTTAAAAGTAACACTTCAAAACCTTAAATTTGTGAAATTGAGTGGCATGCTGAAAAATTTTGTGATACTACAATGTAAGACGTTCTCTTTAAGTTCAAGATTTGATAATGTTTTGTACAAATGGTTTTCTTCAAGAAGGTAGAAAGGTACTGATGATATCAGCAACTGTGATAGTTGAAGAAGGGAGGAGATTGGAAAGCTGAAGTGATTGTTCCTGCATCTTCCCCATTCTCTGTGAAAGATGATGCCATTATCTGAGCATGGTATGCTGCCAATGACTGTTGCATGTCGCTGCAGTAATTAATATTTTAGCACATATTTTACGCTAGGTTACATCGCCATACGTAAGTATGTACACATTTTGAGGACTTAACGATTTTAGTGCTTGTTAAGTAAAGGAGTTCTAATAACTGACATGTAAATTTTTTATTATGTTAAAAAATCAGTGGTCTTCACAATTCGCTGAAAACCATAGAAATGAAGAGAAAAAACAGCTCTTCTGGAGTGCATGATTCTTATAATAATAAAGAAAATTATTAGTAAATTTTTATTTAACTATTATCTGCATTGCAAGATTTATCCAAAGAAAATAACGTATAATACTAAAGATTATATTTTTTAAATTCAGAAGCAAGACTTTCTCCAGCAGGTAAAATTGAATATTAAGCTTATAAGCAACACTGAAAATGAGCCGAACGAAGAATACTCATGTTACTTAGTGGGCATCCTTGGGCCTAATTTGATGTTTGTGTGTAGTAGAATCGGGTTCCAAAATTCTTGTGTTTTAAAGCTGTCCTTGTTAGTAAAGTTCTCTCGTGTATGTAGCAGTACGAGTGCCTTGAGCCTTCTACATTTTATATTTTTCAAATGACAAAGAAAGATTAATTTTCTCGGAAATAAATTACCCAGTGACGTCAGATTTAGAGACTGCATCATTCAAATGGCTAGGCAGCTGTAAGGTGTGTCTATTTTCAGTTTTCATTATATGCCTTTACTGATGGGGAAAGTGTTTTCATCTATTATCAGTGATTATCACTTATTCTAATTTTAATTATCTTTATGTGAATAATGGTCATATGTGGAAAATGCAGCTGTCAGATGTGTTACATTGTACAGTATTTCACAATCAACGTGTCAGCTTCCATGTGCACAATGACATTCAGGAAACACAGGCTGCCCATGAAATAAATGTATGCTAACATTGCATGAAATTATGCTGCACAAATTTCAGTTTGATGTGTTACGCATTCTGACACTTATACAAATACAACTTCACCTCATCTTTACATATCATTACGTTACCCCATTCAGGGTTCGAACCTGAATCGACTTGCTACCTGAACCTTAAAATATGCCCCTTGTTGCGGGATACCCATGGACACGTCAGCCAAATTCTTTTTGCTCTTGTCAGACATCATGCCGACCCCTCACGTGTGATAGAAGCCAACCAAGCAGTCGAGCTAAGTGCCTGAGCTCGTGCCACAGAGGTAAAACCACATTACAGAGATGCCGAGTTCCACAGTGGACCGAGGGATCGCGCTAGTGAGCACAGCTCCGCCCACGGAGGCGGACCTCGCTGCCCGAAACCTCGCATCTCATGAGACCCTGCTAACAGGGAGCTATATGTCTGTGCCTCACCGAAGAATGGCAGTTATTCTCCAGCAGCTCGCTCCACCACCTTGTGTGCTGGAGCTCTTTGCTGATACCAACATCTTCGCGGTCTACCAGAGGCTCTCCAAGAACTTCACCAGCTACCCCCGAAGAAGTCTTCAGCCCTTCGGGCAGCTTCGACCCTTCTGGTAGTCCCTTCTGTTCAAAATTATTGAGATAGATAGGGTCAGTTAGTATCATAGCTACGTAGCTGCATTTGCTCTTGACTAGTTCAGACCCAGGTCCCCTTCACGTGGTTTAATGTAGTTCACTTCCAGTACAGTTACTAGTTAGGAGTGAGTATGGGCAACCATATCTATTCCTTTCGGAATAAACCTCTTGAATATAAATTCTAGAGTGACCGTAGCTTTTATCCTCTGTAGACATCAGCCCTCCAGGTTAAAGCAGGAGACTGGATTATTGCAACCAATTACCCAACCTAGAGTAGGATTGCAGGCCCCTTTACCAGGTGCACGTACGTCGTAAACACACCCAGTCGATGCCCATCCATACTGTGTACCTGGTGTGCAGTACGGTAGAACCACAACCACTAGCAACTCAATCCACAAGGCAGCTAGTCAACCAGTCCAGCCAATTCACGCCGTCCACCGCTCTGAACTGGTGCCGGAGGGCGTGATAGACTAGTTATGGATGTCCGTCCACCTTTGGACACACACCCAACGTCATTGTCGGACGTCCAGAGTAAACCCACCGTTCCGACCAACTCAATGAACTGTCGCCGGTTGGAGTAAACAGGTACGACTCTGGGTTAGTTTGGCCTTGGATCTACACCTACCTAGGGTCCGTCATCATTTGTTCCTCCCTGACAAGGCAGACTGTTGTACCTACCATGTATGCCATACCCATACACCAACAGGAGTGGTACAAAGTGGCAAATTGGGAAGGCAGCTACTGCCTCTGAAGCCAATGGGAATTGTAACCAAACCCAAACTGTCCTCTGCAGTCTTAACCCCTGGGAATGAGCTCAAGCCACCCGCTATCTGGAGAGGCCTCATCTTCCAGTCCCTCCACACTCCCTATTTCAGCCCATCGTTAAGACCGTCGGCGAGCTGTACCAGGTTGTCACTGTGTTCCGTCAGGGACGAGAAGAGCTATTGGGTATCGCCAACCCATAGTTCAACCACCACAGGATCAGCAGTCCTCCCAGGGCTTCCCTCAGCATATCAGCCACAGGTCGAGGCATGAGCTACGGCCAGCCCCAGCAGCACAGCAGCTTGGTCAGCAGCCACCCCGGGCCACCTCCAGTACAGGTAAACCAGTGGCTGTGTGCCAACCAGTACGCAGGAAAGATAAAACCTCCTCATACTTTGTGCCGTGCCGTCAAGCCACGCGGCCTAACCTGTATACCAGCTGGGGTCCGGTCAATCATTAATAAAGTCAAACCAGTGATGTCGCCAGTGTCTCTGACCGACACACAAAAGCTTTGCTTGATCATGACGTCGTCAGCCACCCAACATGATGCATCAAGTTATAGCAATAATTTGCTATAGTGATAATTATCTTGCCATTGTCTGTTGTTACAGTGCAGTTTCACAGTGTGTGCACATGTAAAATTTATTGATACAACATTTTGGACTGCACACTTTAAAATATATACGTTGACGTCACCCTCACTGCCCCGCTCAGAAAGCAGACCATTGCTGCTCAGCTCATACGCCTCATGTACGGGTCACCGCTGCCATTTTTGCAGGAATGGGTCACGACCCGCCTGACCCCTTGTTTCCAAGAGTAAACTCTGTGTTATGTGTGTGCAGAGCAATTCTGATCTGTGTACCATAAATCAGAGTGTAAAAAATCACAAGGGAATGTGTTAACTCCTTTTTTTGCTCCCTTTAAGTGAGTCGTAAACAGCCTGTGAGTGTAAAGTCACATGGGTTTCGTTTTAATACAGAACACAAGCTAAAGACACTCATTATTCTTTACGTAATTTACCAGTGTTGATGTCATGTTTTGTTTGTTTAAAAGGGCAACATTCATTTCTTCGAATTGTATTAAAATAACACGTAAACTATCTTAGCACTTACGGCTTCCACCATGCCAATGCCCAAAGCTAAATTCTTTTGTGTTCATTCAATTATGTTCATAATTTCTTTTACATGTTTTAAAGTGTTAATGAAATCTTTAAATGCTACTTTAATTCAGTTTATCGCCTCTATGTGTTTGCCGGCTCATTCTGGCTTGTTTTACTAATTATCTTCTACCAACAGAAGTTACATATAAAGACTCTGGGACTCTAATTAACAGATATGACTTGGAAATCTTGTGTAATTTGTTCCAGTGTCCCTTTTGATTTTGTCAGTAATTTCTTGTGTACATTTTGTCAAGTATGTAATTATAAAATTTCTCTCTCGGTGTTGGCGAGAGATCTTTGGCAAGGTAACCAGGCATCTCCTCCACCATCTTTAGTCTTGAACCAGCGGACCTAGAGAGTACACGCATGTCGTGTCGTGGGAACTATTAACCATTTGTCTAAACATTTAGCTACAATACCGTAAGTATTTAATATTCTGGAACCCTTTTTTTTTTTGCATGCTCCTGCGTTTTTACTCCAATCTCCGTCACTCATGGCCCCGGAGATTTTATTGCAGTAATTACTACCACGTGCTGAAAAGTACTTTTTTTCCACTTCAGCCAATGGCAGGCCCAATTGCCATGCCCGCTTCAGATCAGGGTCAGTGTGTGTATCGTGTAATTAGTGTACCGCTGCTATTGTCAATATTTCTACTTGATAATCCTATTTATTTTGTACGTAAGTACCTTTGGGACCTGGCCCACTCCAGGCAATCAAGTGCATAAGTGTATTGACTGTGTAAAATCTGAACTTAACTTTTTCAACATAAACGTTGACGCGTGCTTCTCTTTGTGAATAAGTGGTTAGGGCACTGACTGCCTTCTTGGACCTTGCGAGGTGGAGGGGAGTCAAACCCCAAAGTGAATCGGAGCATTAAGCAATCCCTTTTGGGCAGTCTTATTCTCCGTACCACAAGGGACGTCAATAATCGGGACACCAGCTGTCCCAATAAAGATGAAGGAGCTCAGTCGGATACAAGATACGAATGATAGTGGGGGTGCGATCTGGCTTACACTGACAGGATTAATCCACAGCGACCTCGTTGGCTGTTGAGCAGGGATGAAGTTGGATATGGATTGTTCCGGTTGCGTGTGGGGAACTGCCGTGGAAGGGATTTGAACCCTGATCGTCCTTCCGGAAGCCAATGTTATTGTGCAGAAGTTAGGTAGTACTTCTGTTCTCGGGTGTCGAACCCGTAGTATTCTGCCAGATTTTAGTCTCACATTGCTTGATCAGCTAGAGGGGCTCTGTGTGTCGGTATTCGAGTTTGATGCCTGTATGAGGGTTGGCTGAATGGGGGTTTTCTCTGAGTCTGATTCTTCGTCCAGTTCACACCAACCTAACAAGTGTTTTAATGGGGTTTCGTGGTCAGGAGGTAATAATACATTGTAATTAATAGGGCCGTTCTCAGATTCACTAGTGGCCAGTGTACTTGGATGTGAGTCATTAATGATCTGATTTAATAATGCTTGTTGTAATAAGGCACACCTCTCATGTCACCTCTGACAGTTTCCAGTACTTCCGTGCTGTTTGCGCATTGAGCAATGAAATACAGCAAATAAAATAAGGCTGTCAACAGGGGTTGCAGACGGGCAGTCCTGGGCAAGGCGAAATCAAAAATCACTCCCACGGACCTGCTGTTCACAAGGGCAACCCAAGAAACTAACCTTGCGCCTTGTATCGATGGCTGATGCACTGAATATCAGGTATTAGGGCCTTTTTTAGGCCCGGCCTCCTGAGGGATACAGCACACTTTTCTTCGCAGGGGTTGGTTTATCTGCTGCGGGAGCGCCGCTCATATTTCTTATCACCCCTGGTGGAGGCGTAAATATTTTCTTGCACCTCGGACTGAGGCAGGCGAACAGTGATGTCAGAAGGTCACGGGGGTGCTGCTATCTTAAGGGTTGTTTGGAACTTCTTGGCCGGGCAGGGTAGAACAATATAATTTAAATAAATTATATCTTCAGCGGGGTTGCTCTGGCACGTTCCTTCTCGATTGGATGTGGAAGAACATAATCTCAGACGTGAAGTTCAATTACATGGGTAACTAGCCAATGCATGGAATCATTTTAATAATATTATTTCCAAGTCTCATCTGCCAATGAATTTTTATTTCGCCCCGCGCTTGGCATGCTCAGATGGGGTGATGTCGGCCATAGAGTGTGCATCTCGGTAGCGCAGCAGGCGGACATGTGTCAATGCCCCCGTCCCCAAAGTAACTAATCTCCATCTGTCGAAATGACAATTGCTTTGGGTGGTTGAGGTGGCTGCCGCTCTTGTATAACTCGGTTGCTCCTCTAGGCTGGTGCCTATTCTGCGCACGCTGCCTGGGCAGGAGTAGAGTGCACCCATATCTAGGCCGCACATGATCTGGTTGCTATCAGTAGTGGATTAACAGCCTCTTCCCTTTTCCTCTTCGCTCTCTCCCTCTCTCTCGGTTGCATAGCAGCGGGGTGCCAACTGCTTCGCGGCGCAGCTGGAGGCCTTTCCTCTTGTCGCTTACCAAGGGATTTAAGTCCCTATCTCCAGGTTGCTAATGAAGTAGTGCATATAAGGAATACATATGACACACACTCAGAATGCATACGTAATTATTGAGGCATCTTGACGTACCTTGGTTCATACACCCTACTAAATTAGCTACGGGGGAATGTGTAGACATGTGTGCTAGTCTCTTACTGGCTGCTGCCAGATACTCACTCTGTAGAAACTGTAGAAGACGTTGATGGCTGCGGAGGGCGCTGACGTTTGGCGTGCCTACACCTATGAAGTCGTCTTCGTTTTTGTGGCTCTGCAGCAAGGGCAGCAGGCCAGTGAAATGATGTAGGTGCCTGCCATGGCGTCTCGATTGTGCCCAGGTACGTGACATGTGCACCTGACGTGTAGGGGGACCACTCGTGACGTGAGCCTGGTTATGGACGGCAGTATGGGTCCTGGGTTCTGGCACCTGCTGTTGTCATCCGGCTGCTGGACTCGTCTGCTTCTTGGTTCGTGATATCTCTGCGAGAGTCATGGGTCTTTCTACCTGACCGCGTAACCTCAGCTTCTCGGTGTCTGGCAGCCGCGGCGTGGGTGAAATGTACTCGAACTGCACTCGCTGTAGCGTTTCCTGGCAGTGGAGTTTTACTTTCGGTGGCCGTATCGCTCACGGGCGACCAGCAATTCGCACTTATTACTTTCGCGGTTGTCACATCTTCACTCTCTCTTGCTGTCTCTCTCCAGCCAGTACCGATGATCTGAAGGGGTTGGTCGCCAGGTTGACCAGCGGGTCCGTAGATGATGACGAGGACCGAGTTGGCTCTTCACCCTAAGCTCGTCCACTCATACCATTCTTGCCTGGGAAGGGGAAGAATGGGTAGGATAGCAGGGGTTGCGTCCTATAGTCCCTATTCTGGATATGCTCCGCCGACTCAGGGGGAGGCGTGGCCAGGACCGATCCTGGCGGGAGTGGAAATGCTGCCACGTCCGGGTTGTCGTCCGGCGAGGGCACTTCCTTAGCCGCAGAAAGGAAGGCCGGGGAGACTCGCACAACGCATGCGGTCGTGGTCTCAGTGAAGTTCTGGCTTTCTACCACCAGAGGAGGGGCAAGAAGGGGGACGAGAGGGCTACGTGGCCTAACCTCGGGACTCATAGTGGAGGTGGAAGGTCCCTTCGCTTTGTCATCCTTCGGCTCTCAAGTCGGAGACGATCAACGGGATTGTGCCATGGGGGTATGGGTCGGACACGGGGTGATGCCCTGCGCGACGTAAACTGAACGGGGGTGCGTACGTTGCCTAATCGTGGAGCCGTCAGAGGGTGGGAAACAAAACTCTGGAACTGTACCTGCGGGGGTATGTAAGTGGTAGGATGGGGGAAGGAGGCTATTGTTCCTACCGGTGTCCTGTGGTGATCTATTGTCACGAGTGGGAGGGGGAAGGTTCGTCCGCCTCTTTGACGTTCAGGGTTCGAGTCGCGCTCGAGGTTCTCGCTCTTGTTGGGTTTCTTTCTGGCCGTAGTAATGTCTCAGCTGACCTTGGACACATAATGACACGTGGTTGCGGGCGCACGTGCATCTGCCAGAGGTTTAGGGGCCTATCATTCGTCTATGGTTGGTTTTCTCAGGTTTCCTACCTCTGAAATTTTGTCCATGCGCCTCTGGGTCACATGGTAGTACATTCGGTGGGTGGGGCAGTGAGCTGTGCGGCCCCTGGGGTTGCTGCCTCGGACAGTACCAGCAGCATGGTACAGGGTTAGTGGGGGCCGGCGGGGTTGTGTATCGCCCTGTGGTCGGTCGGGAGAAGGGGGCCGGGCCATTGACACGGGCACGTGCCAGCTGGTCCCTTCCAGGGATGGGGATGCTCATTCATCTCCATATCTCATGCTCGCTCTACAAGTTCCTCCACCATGTGCGGTCTAGAAATAACAAGTAAATTCCTCAAAGCAGGTAAAAGGGTGCATGTTATGAAGCATACTCGCTGTGCTTCGGTTTGTTCAGGATAGATACATATATGCAGGCGTTCTTTATGCCGTATGAATAGTTTGACCTCCTCCCCATGCTTTTGCATGTGGGAGTGCAAATTTGTAGTCGGATTGCTCAAAATTTCGTCGCCTGCAAAATGGGAGGTTAGTTTTAAACTGAGGCGAACTTTTGATAAACTCGTCGTATTTGTCCCACCATTGTCTGGCGGTACCTACGAAGCTGCTGTGAACTCTAAGTCACCCATTGTTTTCTGGGAATGCCATGTTCGCATTCCGCGATAAATTTCTCAGGATTGGAGTATGCTTTTCCATTAAACTCGGGGGAGGAAGAGTTTGCAGGGTAGCCCGGGGATCGGTGAGCTTAACCTGCGAGTAGAATTTTGTGGCCTATAGGTTTGTCTCCTGCGGCAGACATCACATTCATACACTTGCCCTGGATTTCGTACTGGCTCGTCTACTCAGCCAATACAACTGTGATGAAACATATTACATAATATGCAGTGGACAGTATACCTTCCCTGTCCGGTACATTCGGACCACTGACAGACCCTGATTTCCGTTTGCCTACACAATTCGCAGAGGTATTCTAAACCGTCTGTGTATCTGGGCATATCATCCCAGTCTAAACACGTATAATGAAATTCATTATGGCAGTAGTTATACATAACGAGGTACAAACCAGTACCTGTGCATGAAGGGAGGGGGTAAGGCCTATTGCTCGTCCGTTCGGTATTTGAATTGCCGACGGTATGGTGTGCATCTGTCACACTTCCTTCGGAGCCCGACATTGTGGAATACTTCAACTGGGCGCCACGGAGTGTTTATGATTCCCCAAAGTCGTGAACAAAACACTTATCTCCCTTGCGGGGAGCGGCGAAGCAGATGCGCACTTCACATGTGATACACGGGAGGGAAGGGGAAGGTGATCCCAGCTCCCAAGGTTGAACTATTTGAAGCTATTTGGCACCACTTGACGCGTGCTCCTCTTTGTGGATAAGTGGTTAGGGCACTGACTGTCCTCTTGGAACTTGCAAGGTGGAAGGGAGTCAAACCCCAAGGTGAATCGGGGCATTAAGCTATCACTTCCGGGCAGTCTTATTCTCCGTACCACAAGGGACGTCAATAATCGGGACGCCAGCTGTCCCAATAAAGGTGAATGAGCTCAATCGGATACAAGATATGAATGATAGTGGGGGTGAGCGATCTGGCTTACACTGACAGGATTAATCCACAGCGACCTCATTGGCTGTCGAGCGGGGATGAAGTTGGCTATGAATTGTTCTGGCTGCACGTGGGGAACTGCCTTGGCAGGGATTCACACCCTGATCATCCTTCCGGAAGGCAATGTTATTGTGCAGAAATTGGGGAATACTTGTGTTCTCGGGTGTCGAACCCGAAGTATCCTGCCAAATTTTAGTCTCACAATGCTTGATCAGCTAGAGGGGCTCTGTGTGTTGGTATTCGAGTTCAATGCCTGTATGAGGGTTGGCTGAAAGGGGACATCTTTCTGAACTGCGGAGGAACCAAGCTCAAGTGTGTAACCAGTTTTCACTGTCTCCGACCTTCACTCCACCCTTCCTCAATGTCATTTCATGTGTACAGTATGCATGTACGTCCTTGTAAGAAAATCGTGCTATGTTTGTTACGCTCAGCATGAAATTGTACAGAGTAAAGATGTGTGTCTAAAAATGTAATGCACGTGCCAAATGTCAAAATGGAAGTAGTATTCTTATTGAAGTAGCTAAGCTGAGCACAAGTAAAGTCTTATTTGGGAAAATATAAATAACAAATTAATTATCTATAAATAAATTTTTACAGTGATAAGCATGTTTATACAAAAATTTCAGACTGTAAATGAAAATCTGGAAAGCATTTACTCTCTCAAAAATAATTTATTTATTTATTTCTTTTTAAGTTTATGTACATATTTACAAATATTAAAATGTTACATTAATACACATATGTGCCATGCAGAATCAGTTAGAAGGCTATGTTCTTCTAAGGTATGTCATGCATTACATTATACATTCAAATAATGTAATTCATTTTTTAGTTCACATATCAGAATATGCGAGTGCTGCTACATCATTGTTTACCTTGCTGATTGTTGATCTGTGAACATGTTTTCTGTAACATCACCCCTCACCAACTGTAAAATTTGAATCAATGGCAAAAGTACATCATAAAGTTGTTTTGGAGATGCATCTGCTTGTTTTGTTAGATATGGCTGGCTGCTTAAGTGACTATTAGAACCAAACTGTTTATGATAATAGAAAATAATTTGTGCACGTCTTTAAAGGTAAAAGGTTGGTGTGTGCGCATGCGTGCACACACACACCAACACACACAGTCGGACAAACACACTTTCCACACAGATGCAAAGTCGTGCAACGTTTCACGGATGAAGCCAGCTTCATCAGGCAACGAGTGGTGGCACTCTGCAGTCTGGCAAACAGTGGTTGACAAACAGTGAACCACCACTTACCAGACTGCAGTGTGCCACCACTAACCACCTGATGAAACTGGCCTGGCCAGTGAAATGTTGCGCATCCACATTGAGCACTTGTGCATTCTGTTTACTGTTGTAATACAGTATGAAGTAAGTATATTTTGTTTATGTGCAGGACAGTTCAAAATTATAATTTCTGCCAAGAGCATTTAAGAAGTGCAACAACTTTGCCACGTAAATGTCAGCAGTACCTACCTCTTTTGCTGTGATTTTCCCTATACTTACCTTGTCAGTGACTTAACGTTACAATAATTTTGTTAACTTTATCTGCTTAAAAATGGACATGTTTGACATCTGACCTGGTATTGTAAAACAGGAGAATTAAGAGATGCCCTTCTCATTTCCCCCCACCCCCCAAATACTTCAGATAACAATATAGGACACCTGTAGACATATTAACCACTTTTACTAGCACCCTAGTTGGAATTGCATTAAACTGCATTTATTGTGAATGTTTGCTTGTATTTTAAAACAACGAAGATTATTTGCTCAGGTGAGTTTGCAGTAAGAAAGAATACAAATTGTAATTTCGTTTGTAGTTTCAAAAAATTGGTTCAAGAATATGCTAGTGGAAATTATTTTAAAGTTTCCTCATGCTGAATAGTGTGTATTGGAATAGGGATATAAGATAACTGTATTTCCTATGGTTAAAAAAAAATATATGTGCTTTCCTTTGGTTTTATGAGTTTGTTTCTGCAGTATACTGAACACTGTATTGCATCAATGTAGCACGTCTGACTCTTAAAATTTCCACTTGGCATTTTTCACTTAAAAACTACACAGATACAGTATTTATAAATTTGTAGAATGGTTTTATGTTCATTAATTTTATATTTAACACTTTGTTACTTGTGCATATTTTAAAAAGACATGTTCCAGAACAAATGTATCTGTGCAAGATATAAATGTTTCTACAGAAGTATTTTCTTGTTAAATATAAAAGAAATTTAATAGGGTGACAAAAACAGATTAAACTGTAATGTTTATTTCTTTATTTGAATTAATGGTCTTCTTAATATTTTTATTCAAAGTGTGTGGTTTATGAAATATAATGTATTAATTGAGTTATTAGGTTTGAAGGGAACACAGGTGAGAACTAATCACCCATTTTTACTCTTTCCTGCTATGGTAAAACATAATTATTAATAATGTTTTGGTTGCTAGTAATGTGACTCTGACTTTTCTGAAATTTCCTGCTTTGAACAGTTTGTTGAGGAAAATTTCAAGAACATAAATTGTTACACATTAAGATACCAGGGATAACGTATAGTTTTTGTTGTTTAAGAGAAAAAATGGCCCTGCAGAGTTTTCGTGCATTTTGCATAAAATTGTGTATTTGTCCCAAAGTATTTTTGGAGCATAAATTGTTTGAATACCAGGAAAACAACTTTATAACGAGACACTGGGAGGTGATGTAGTAAAACATGTCAACAAATAACTAATAATGCAGCGAAGACAGCTTCGTAGCAGATGTTACAGTACACTATTTTTTTAGTGTTTAGGCAAAATGTGGTTTCATGATTGTTAAAATTGCTAGAAAATAAGAAGTGGGAAGTTGTGGTTACCTGTGCACAGGACACACAACAAAGTAACTGAGCGAATTCTGCAAAACATAATATTCTTGATTGTAGTGATGTCTACGTTCTACCAATGGCATTCCTTCTCTTGAGGCTGATTCACTGCTCAAACTGTCCTCCGAGGCATGCTCAAGTAGTTTGTCGTGCTGAACTTGATGTTGCTGCTTGATAATAGGTTTCTGCTTCTTGGATTTTTCTGAAGTAGCAACGCAATTGTGTCTACATGAATGCCTGTTGGAAAGACACGAAATACATCTGCATTACTTTGAGAAGAAATCCATTTTTAACTATGAATTGTAATTTTTAATTTTTGATGTACTCAATTTACTACACAATTTTAATAATTGGTTTCTTTTTTTTTAATTTTTGGAACTGTAATTTGCAAGGTAATGGCCTTTTTAAAGAAAGCAGTTCAAAAGTTTTCTTATAGTAGTGTTCCTCAAACCCTAAGGTTCAATTTTCTTTTGTATTTAGTTTTTTGAGAAGATGGCGTTTAAATAAGTGAATTCTTTAGCTATTTATGCTACCATTTTTTTAATAAATTTAACACTGTTGTAAAATCAGCAAATAAAAGTGAGCAATATTTAATTGTTTTGCAAGAAGTTGATAGATAGCATTAAGCAAAAAATATGTTCTTTGAGCTTGTTGTGAAAAAAACCAAACTATAGCATGTAAATAAATGTTCAATAATTAAATAATTATTCTGTTACAAGCTAGCGGAATATGTATTGTGATTTTAAGTGCACACTGTTTCATGAGGAAATACATACGTGTTGGGAGTGCCGCACAGCCTCAGCAGGGAGCGTACCAGCAGCCAGATAAAGTCACAGCAGCTGCCACAGCAGCTCAGCTGACAGCTGGGGCTGCAACTTGCACTGCAGCTGGGCAGACTGGCAGTCTGTACGAGGCGGTGTTGCAACATCATCATTAGCAACAGCAACAACAGGCTCCCAAGAGCTGTTGCTGCGACTGTGTGTTTCCTCACACTGGCAAAAATACAAATAGTACATAATTACAAAATTTCAGAACTTGCATGTATTATTATTGTTATAATAATATGGCCTGTACATCTGATAGAACCACCTACTTCACAAAGTGATTCACTCTTCCATATCATAAGGGATGGTAGCAGGTACTGAGGGACATGTCTAGTGATTGATGTTTTGTGGGTGCTTAGACTTGCTTTGACATGACAGAAGGAGCCTGTAAAGGTGTTAACATGTTGACGTGCCTTGCACTGGTTGCACAACACACAAATGGCAGTGAACAACTATTTTTTTAGAAAACTGTATTTTTAATATTTTGATAACGTGTGTTAGATTTCTCCCATACTTTGACACAGATTACACTCATGAAGTAGAAATTATACCATTCTGCCAAAACCCTGCAAATTACTTTCGTTTATTTCATCCTAGACTGTATACTTTAATTTCTCCACTGCATCAGTGGCGTTGGCAATGTATGAGTTGGCCCTTCCAAGCCGATTCATCTGTCTGGTAAAGTAGTGGTGCAGTCATCTCGCTCTTGGAGTTGTGTTGGAACTGCCACACCGTTGCACAAAAGAAGTCACCACTGCATTTTTCTTTCTTTCCAGTGTTAGGGACAAAAATTGTAAGTTAATAATTTTCAATTAAGGGTGGTTGGTGCTAAAGGACAGGGTTTATGTATCTCTCTGTACTGATGGTCCCTTTTTTGCTTGCTACTGACACTTCTCTTTGAAGAACCCCGTTTGTTAATCCATGGTTTTTTCATGGCCACAATCGTTTTAAGAATATGGAGGCCGAATTGTTGCATTATAATGGTGGCTTTTAGTGACGCTGAGGTGCTACATCTGAGGAAAGCTCTTAAAGCTGACCCTAGCCAATTTGTACAATAGGAAAGAAATATGCAGGTGTCCTTTTGTTATATGAACTCTGTTTAGTGAGTCATATTACAGATTAATTTGCTTCAGTACACGAGCAGATTTTGCTGCTCCATGTTGTATTTTTATAATTTGTAATATTTAGTTGGTCACTTATGTTTAAACAGTGCACCAGTTGGTCAATCTTTCATTTTACTCTGAATGACTTTGCATTTGTTGCGATCATTTTTGCCACTTGTGGTAGCTCAAGAGACTACTTTCATTGTTCTCAAGTAATATACCAGTAGTCCTGAGTTTTATATTATACTCTAGCTAGCCATGCATGTAATTTTTGAAATTTGATAACAACAGGAATATACAAAAGGAGTGTGACGTACTATAGGTTCCATGTTAGGTACCCCTTAGACCTTAGTAAATTTAATCTGTGGTTCCAAAAGAAGCAAGTTGTATAAAGTTATCTAATTTACTTCATAGTCCACAATACTGGTAAGCTATAACTGTGGAATTTCCGAAATGAATCTTTACAGAGTGGGCGGCACATCATTGTGCCTCAAACCACTTTTGTCCAATACACCCTAGAGAAGCTCTCTCTTAGGTCCAAGAAAGGAGTAATCCATGAAAATAGGTAGCATAGCTACAGTACCGAGAATAAGTGGGAGAATGTGCATGTATAATACTCTTAGGTCAATGTTTGTGGATTGTTGTGCACCCAAACATGGCTAATGCACATGCACTAAAAATCCTTCCTCCTCCTCCTTGTGTGTGTGAGAGAAAGAGACATGCCTCAGCACTTACGGGGGATCGCTCCCTACCATCTTGGATTTTTAGAATTTTTGCAAGAAAACCTGCATTATAGATTTTTTATTGAATTTTATGGAACGACAGGACACAAAACAATCCTTTGTGCATTTTACGAAGTTGGCATTACTGGACTACAGTGGCTAGTTTAACTGCTGTAGTCGCCTGCAAGGAAATATTTATTTCTTCCTAGCTGTTACTAGTTAGAAATTAATAGACAGTGCAAAAAATTTTGTTTACTGCTGGAATGGCTTATAAAATGTGGAGATTGGTGTTTTTTTGGGGAGGGGGTTGGGGGTGGTTTGACATCTCATGTTGAACCACAGTAGGGTCATGCACTACATAAACATACACAAAAATTAACAAATTCTGCACACATTTTCTAACACAGTAAAACTTGCATGTGCCTGGGATAATTCTGTTGAATTGTTGCTTTCTGTTTGCTTTTTCTAGCATGTGAAAACAACAATATGAATCCACGTAACTGTAACATTAGTATATTGCATTATAAATAAATAACCAGGTCTTAGTGCTGTAGTATTTCTGATCTTAAGATATAGGGGAAAAAACTATTTCTTTGATTTTCATTGAGTTTCTTGTTTTGGAAAAGTAGGGACTGTATTGAAAGAACTTTCTTTCCCCCTCCAGTCCGTTACATCAGCTGGCCTAACACAATACCTTATGACACATTTTCATGTTTCAATGTTTTTAGGATCCCAGAAAGTTGCTTGGCACCAACTTACACTGTCTCTCCATTTTCCTGGACCATGCTTGTTAAATCATATTTGACAATAATTGTCATCCAGTATTGAAATGCACAGTTGAGAAAATGTCACTTTATAATAAAAAATTAATTGAAAAGAATTAAAGGCTCTTCATGATAAAGTGAGTGCTTTTGAAAAAAAAAACCATAGGGAAAAAGTCACTGTCCCTGCCCGCATATATTTTAACGAGTGCACTGAGTGGCATAAGCACAGTACAGTTGGCAATGATGGATGGAAAGTAGTTCCATATCTTAACATCAAATATAAAGTTTTGGTAATCATTTGTAATAACTCAAATTATTTCTCTTGCTTTCTGTTTTATTGATGCATCGAAGTGTAAAAGTGAGCAGGTTTGTAAAATATTTACTTTTCTAATAATTCCACAGTTTCGTGTGACTGACTCACGAATAAAGTGATGAGGCCTATGGCAATGTTAAATTTAAATTAGGTGGAAGAATACACTACATGCGCACATGTAGATCTTAAGCAGGGCTTTTGGAAGTGCTCATTTTACTGTGAACAACCTATAAATATATTATTAGTCTTACACGTAATACTTTTCCTTCCTTAGAAGACATTTATTTATGTTGGAAGCTGACTCGGGGGGGGGGGGGGGTGCAGTAAATAATAAAAATTGAATGATTTAGTGAAGAATGCATGATTGTAAGGGTGTTAATAAAAAGTGAAACATAATGTATATATTTGTAGACTTGTAGCGGAACTTCCTAATTACTTTTACACACTCTGAGCACAGTAGACAATGTTTGTGCATTATATTGGTAGAACTGGAAAGCAAGTCATACCATATTGTATCATCTTCAGTCTTGCGGCAGACTGTTGTACTGTTGTTGGACTCCACTGTTGTGGTAGCATCGCCTGGAACATTATTTATTTTGGTTTGGTTATAAATAAGTATCCTCACATGCTGTCTCCAGAGTACACTTCTGCAAATCATTTAATTGTATTAACATTTAAAACTTTACTTTACTTTGCTTGATTCCTTAGAACGTGGACATAAGATAAGTTTCAATGTTCCTTGTGTGTGCACGTGCACACACACACATGCGGGCATGCATACACACACCTACCTCTCTCTCTTTATTTTGCTTTTGTTCACAATATCTTTTTGTGTGTGTACACACACAGTGCAGTCCACCTACGTGGACAGCCCCAAAATTTCTGCAACAGTTGCAGATCACAAAGTATGGTTTTCACTAAATGATAGCATATATGAGGACAAGTAATTTGCAGCATAATGACTATTTGCAACGTGTGTGTGGACAACAAAAAATTGAACCACATATTTTTAACTGGAAACACATTCATTTCAACTGCATCTGAAAGTACATGCAAAGAGAAATTTAGTGATATAATACAGTATTTGCAATGAAAAGTATCACAGATATGCCAAGAAATAATGTCCAAATATGATTAAGTTAGGTAGGTTGGTAGCAGGGGGCTATGGACCTGTGCTCACAGCTGCATTTAAACATGCGCTGCGACTCATCTTGGCGAGATTGCTTCCTATAGCAGCATAGCGCTTACTTTAATAGTGCTAGGGGCACAGAATACGGGCAATGTGAGTGCGTCTTATATCAATAGGTATATTTTATTCAGGTAACAATGTAATTCAGGAGATTTGTTTCCTATTCATTAATTGTACTTAGTAACGAGTATGTACAGATGCACAACACATGTAGACCCACCCAACCTAAGAAGAAATGGAACCATATCAACATACATGGTACAAACGTGCACAGTTAAGGCTGAAATACTTCACATTAGGTCTTTTCACAGCATGTGCTTGATGTGTTTACTATCAACAGCAATATACATCTCTAAATGCATGTGTAGCAAGTGGTGAGCAGTCTGAAGCGTTTCTGACATAATGCCGCTGCAATACATTCCTGAATGTCATCTGGTGTCATAGGAACAGTGTTATACACGCTATCTTTCAGTGTTCCGCGCAGGAAAAATCTAGAGATGGGTCAGGGAAGTGAGCTGGCTAGAACTCCTCCACACCCCAACCACCAGTTTGGGGACGTTTCGTTTAATACTTGCCTCACCACAAAAGCAAAATGTGTAGGACATCTGCCATGCTGAAACCACATATTACAACATATGTTGAGCTGTATATCTTCAAAAGTGGTCATAAGTACAGTCAGTCAATGTCCCTTGAATGAAGTATGGCCCAATGGCATAGTCTCCAAAGATTCCACACCACACGTTCATGCTCCACTGTTGCTGGTGTTCCACGTGCTGGAGCCAACACGGATTCTCTGTCACCCAGTTGTGTGCGTTTCGTAAATTTATACGAGTTTCTGAAGTTCGCTTCATCGGTAAATTGTATGTTCTTCGGAAAATTGCTGCCATTCCTTACAGACATCGGAGCAAACTCACAAAAGTGTACATGCTGCTGGAAATCATGTTCATGTAGAGCCAGGTGATATGGATGGAATTCCCGTTGGTGCAGCATCTGTAACACACTTGTTTTACTTAATCCATCATACCTGGAAAGTTATGGTGTACCCACGTTGTGGTTTACACATCGACACGTGCCAACACAGTAATACTGAGTCACGCCTGTTGCAGTCTTTTTCGCACTTGTGTATCATTTGCTATGAGATTGTCATCCGATTAGGATACCTTCTACCATACATTTGGACAGCTTGCTTAGCATTTGTACCATGCTTATTGTAAGTAAGAGAGCATCCAGTTTTTTTTTTTCTAGTTGTTGAACATCATTGCGTACGCAAAGCCACATATTGAACACACCACTAACCACAACATATTACGGGACTGCAGCTGCGCTGCTATAGGAAACTGTCCCACCAGGATGTTGTTTACTTAGCTTGAAGATCAGGTCCTCTGCCCCGTGCTACTGGCCCATCTAAATTAATCATATTTGGACAGTATTTCTTGGCGTTTCTGCAATACTTTCCATTGCAAATGCTACAGCAATGAATTCCTGAAAAGGTGGATCTTGCACAAATCTTAAATAAGGTGTACTGTGAAGAATGTCAAAGGTGAAGATAACATCCAACGAAGAGGATGACAGTCTTCAATGTAGACGTGTGTGCAGCAGTTGTCCCTGAAAGCATGGTATGATGTAGAATCCTAAGCTGGGGAAACGGCAACATCCCAAGGAAATCAACACAGATCACCACCATCTGCACGTTTCCTACATGCAAAATCCAAACTGGAGTTCGCCAATTATTATATCTGGATGCTCGTGGTGGAAGGCTTGTGTGCAGAGTGCAAATCTACAGGAACTACTGGCCTATGGAAACCATAGATGTACTTACTATCAATAAGGTTGATGCGTGCCGCTTATATGATTTATATTAAACACGACAATGACTCATCCTAACGTGTTACATCCACCAGGAAGCACAACCATAATTAGCTACAGGATTGTTCCCGGGCAGGGACAGTTACAGACACGTGGTATTTTCCTGATGTACCAGACCCAACTTCCTCTCACTACTCAAGTAGTATCTACATATCCCGAGGAAGAGTCAAACCCAGCACGTTATTCACTAGTGCGCACAGGATCGCTCCAACCCTAACGGGCGATCCTAGCACGTGAAACAAGTATTGTTCCAAGCTGCTGCGGAACACGTCAGCCTCCCCAAAGCACCTGCTAGACAAAGTGCTGCCAAGCTTTCCTAAGATGGCCGAGAAAGGCAGAGCCCCAACCACTAGGTACACCTACCTCAGGTTGTATCGCTGACCAGAGCATCGTAAGTTAAGTGTCAATACCGCCTCTATGCCATTTGGTATAAGGCACAGTATGTGAAGGAAGGAGGAGGAATTCTTTGCTGCTAAGGGAGGGGGCACCAATCGCACATCCACACGTGGTGGAGACACCCCATGAAAACGTGCTCAGTCTGCCCGTCACCTGGAGAGGCAATCCTCTTCAGTCAGCACCCCAGTGTATTTCCCCTCACACACCAGACGTGGCACAGAGCCACACCCTGCAGTACATGCTCTGGTCACTGGGAGTGACACCAGGTTGGGTATAGCCAACTCGTTCTTCGGAAACAGTGCAGCAGTCACCGCCTGGAGCCAGAGGTACCTCGCCTCTCCATACAGCATCTCATCAGCACGGAGCACCCAGGTGACTGCTGGCTCCAGCCGACCTACACCTACGCGAGAACCTAGGAGATCAGTGAGTGAGTGCCCTGATAAGTCCGCCCTACTTTCGAGGGCTAAGGTGGTACCCAGACATATCGCAATGCTGACCGTAGCTGACTTTTTACATAGTCGTCAGTCTACTCGACCAGTGCTAGTCTCTAGTAGAAAGCCGACTCAAGCACAGTAATTGAGTACCCTAGCATGCCTGACCTTGCACTCATCAAAAGTAACAATGACTAGTCTAAGTGACATGCGTCAAGGTTGTACATAGCAGCTTTGATTATTTTGTTGTGCAATTGATCTTTAGGCTTTAAGAAAATAAGGCTTCAGCAAATTATACATATTTTTACAGCTGTTCTAGTCTATTCTTTATCTTCTTTTGTAAACAGAGATCAGATTATGTAAGCAAATATTATTTATGTTGGTAATGATAGCATCATCTAAATTAAATATATGAGACAATACTGTACCAGTGAGTAAAGTATTTGCAGTAAGAATTTATGTACATAGAACCTTTCTATTAAGACCCCTCACGGTTCCTGAGAATAGGGTTGTAAAAAAAATTTTGGGTCGATTTTGGCCCTATGCCCTCAAACTTGCCATTTTTTGCATGAAGTTCATGTTCAATAGTCAGCGCATAAAAAAAACACTTTTTAAATGAAATATGAATGCGTATGTATATTTTAATGGCTGGACGTCTCCTGATTAATTTGATACCCAAGAAAGGCATATGGACCACCCCTTGTAAAAAATAAGGCCTAAACACAGTATGACGTGGCCATTGAAAGTGCGTGAAAAGATTAAACTATGTATTAATAAAATATAACTAAACATTGTTGGAAATGCCTTATGTTTGAAGCGAAACACAGAACTTTATTTATTGATAATATATATGAAGATACATTGGATCAGTCGTATGGGGGGGGCTAGCAGCGAATACATTGCTGTGCACACGTAGCTGGGTGAGCGCCTAGATCCTCTGCAGCACGGTGACACATCTATTGATCAGTCCTAGATCCTCGCAGATGGGCAGTGTCGGTCGGTCGCTACAAGATTATTCTGGCAGACGGGCCAGCCGGCTGCCACCAGTGTCGTCGTTACAGGGCCAGTTTTCTTCGTAACAGCGGCCCGGTGTTGATAAAACATGCTGATAGATGTGATTCACATCATTGTGTTGAAATTATACAAAATGTAGGCTGCGTGTTGGCCTCTGCACTGGCACGATGAAGCCCTGCAATGTTTACGGGAATATAAAAATTTAGTGCGGTCTACATGAAATATTAATTATCCTGAATTTGTCATCAAAAACTTCTGACGTGACCTATACAAGCACACGGCCTTGCTTGCCAAACTATGGTAACATAAGAACACATTTTATTTGCACACTTACCTACCTTTATTCACTTTACATATAAAATTTACTTCACAAGGAAAAAAAAAAACAAATGCCCACCAAAAAAATTAGCATATTACGCAGGTATAGGCGCACACAAACTTTAAAAAAAAATCATTACAAAAAAGACATTGAATTCAATTTGAAGTTATACATACACTGATTAAGAAACTAGTCTGTAATGTGCTGCTGTTTTTACAGCAAAAGAGGAGGGATAATGGAAGCGAAAAAAGACAGGGAGGGTAAGGCAGAGGCGGCGACTGAAAACCGTGAATAATAAAAACTTATATCACAGTTAGAGGAAAGGTCTACAAAAACAAATCCGTGGATAACTGAAACTGCGGTTCAAGATACCGCAGTTGGCAAGGGATTACTGTAGGTACTCAAATTTTCGACACAAACTTTTCACGGTTCCTCGCGATTGGGTCGTAATAGAGAGATGGTCATAATAGAGGGGTTTTACAGTAATATGTATTGGTGATACTGAACTGTTTTTGGAAACATTGAGCCATGTCAAAAGACAAATACATTTACAGTCTTTTCATATGTACACAACCGTGCCATTTCTTACCTTCGAATGTTGTAACAGATATGTTGGTGCGATTTTCATCTTCATATTCTGGACTGTCAAATACTGGAACATCTACGTATGGTAGATCCCCTCCAGGAATGATGGAATCTAAATAAAAATTATCATTAATTGTTTATTATTTACTTTGTGAAATTCTTAGAACTAATACAACATTGCCCAGCTTAAAATAAGTAGTGTGTATCTTCTGTTAATTTAACACTGCACTTTTTACTATTTGCAGAAAATTTAACTAGGACAACTGAAAGGTCTTATCATAGGTCCAATTCATTTTAAGGTATGTTTCCCAAAAGTTATATTACAAAACTTCAGGGATAGCCACAAATAAAAAATATACAAGAACTTCCTCATTTTGAGCAATTTTTTTTAAATTGCAAAAACAATTCTTTGTATTATTTTGAAGATGTCTTGAAGTAGGCCTAGATCTTGGCAGTGTGAATTATCTCATTTCTGTACGTAATTTAGTTTTCATTATGTGTACATTTCTTAAACAATAAAATTGTGACTTTGACATGCATTTGTGCAAAAACTATGCATTCAAAACTTTTCTTTGTAAGGAAATAATAATTACAGACAATGTCTAAAAGTTGAACAATATATGGTACAAAAATAAAATTAATTTTCTTGTGGCCTTAAGAAGGCAACAGGGCAGTGAAGAGAAGTAGAGGAGAAACATTCAGTAAGTATTGGCTAATGTTAATGATGTAAGATCTTGAGTGGAGGACCAGGGCCATCTTAAGGTAAGGGGTAAATGGGATGAATGCCCAGGGGTGCTTGTTGAAACCATGGACTTTTAAAAAATTCATTTTTAAATTTTCATAAAATTTCGTAGGGGTGGCCAACTTTTATTTTAGACGTGCCATATTCAGTTGGGCTACATTTAGGCATTGTGGCAAACGACGACGGGTAGTTTCCCTCATACTGCTTACAGCACACACCTGCTGATATGCCAACAACAGCCAGGCTGGGATTATCTGCTGTTACCAGACTCCTGTGTGCAGAGCCCGGGCAGGAAGAACAGATAGAAAAAGAAACATGTTTGGCGGTGGTGTCATTTACAGATTGCCAGATAGTGTAAATAAACACAGTGTACTGCAGCAGCAATCATTCTGATGGCGATGTTATTTCAGTTTCTCGGTAGTTGCCGGGCGATGCGACCTGATAAAATGTGCGGCGTGTGGCATGAGTTTATTTGAAGTATGAGTGCAACCTTACTGGAGTTGACTTCTCAGACCTTGCTAAATGACCTCCCTTAAATGAAGAGAGTACATATCTTATTATCAGGAACATTCCCGCTCAAGAAAATCTAAATGAACTGGATTTCAAAAGTCCTAAGCATGTGTATGGAACAGTTTGAAGATGAGCTATCAAGACAATGTTTTTCACAAAATTAAAAAATGGTGTAACTATAAAGATGGAGTGGCTATGATATTCAGAGTGTGGCAGTTAATTTTTTTTCATTCCTTGTAAACATTTTTCTGGAACTGAAAACAAAAATTTGGATATGTTTTGTACAGAATTCATTGATTGGCAACATGAAATTTGTTTCAGTGAACATGAGCAAAGTCATTAACATAGGAATAATGTAAAAATGTTTGTCTTTAGAGAAAACATGTTTGGTAAAGTAGATTCTAAGCAGATTTTGCAGTCATAACCGTTATAAAATTTGTTGGGAAGAGAGGCGTAACTTTTCGCGGGTCCGATGAAACTTTTGGCCCAAAAAAAAAACGGAACTTCCTGGGACTTCTGGATTTGATTTCAAAGTATGATCGTTTGGAATAATTTAGTGACTTACAGTAACCCAGGAAAAGGCTATAATAGTTACTTGTCTAAAAAAATATGTAATGAATTCATTCAGTTAATGCTACAAGATGTGGAAAATGAAATATTTGCTGATCTGAAGGCCAGTAAATATTGCTCAATTTCTGTATATTCTTCTGCAGATATTACTCACTGTGATCAACTTGCATTCATTGTACGAGTAGTTTCAGAGAGTGGCGACACTGTAAAAAGATTTGTCTCATTTATAACCCAGACTGGCCACAGTGCTCACTGTTTAGAAATAACTGATTTGTGATGTGAACCAGATGTCCATGTGTGCTCTTGTGACCCCATGCACCTCCGCAATCACTTACATCACCTAGCAAACACCTGGCCAAAGTGAACACCTGGTCACAAGTACGTCAGTATGGGTCGGCGAGAACGGAACACACCCACTTCATCACTGTGTACTATGTGACTCAAGTGACCGCCTTTCTTTTACCTCAAGAGGTAACAATTTTGGGGGGGGGGGGGATAACAAACAGTCCAACATGGTGTCCCCCTGAATGCCACAGCTGTGAGTTGCCCCATCAATTGTATGGTATGTCGGCGTAGCTCGCGCTGCAACATCCTGCTTCCACCCAACTACGTGACATTGACAGGCCTGTTAGCTAGGAAATCAGTGCTACATGACCCCAAGTGTGTTTAAACAGTGGGGAATAAAATCCTGAAGCCTACTAAAGTACTACAAACACAGTAGGCAGCCAATTTAGTGTAATTTCTTTATTAAAATATTAATTGAGCGTGGCTACCCACAACCCTTTTCAGAGATGGACTCATCCAGCCCACCCAAGCTGGAACACTTGGACGCTACCATTGGTGAAGTCTACCGGAAACCGTTATCTTTTTAATTCTTATCATTTCAATTATTTTTAATATTATTTAAAAGTGTATGTGTGTGTTTACTTTCCAGCAGACTGCCTACAACAGCCCCAAATTCATTATTTCATTTCTCTAGTGTGGTGACATGTCCTGTGACATCATAGTCACAAACTTAATCAACATTTAATTAAACATTGGGGTGTCACCATTATGTATTTCACCATAATATTGTATTATGTAACACTTTGTTTAGTCATAAGAGGGTTCATGTTATTTTTCCACTTAATTTTGATGCTGAATTTTGCCACCATTAGCAGAAGCCGACACCATGATTTTAGTCTGACTTCAGCACTCAGGCCAGCCGACAGCGCAGCAGTTTCGCTCTACGCGGGCGTCCTTGGCACCTGGAATTTTGGCTGTAATCACTTTTCTTTTCAATAGTATTTTGCTTACTTAGTGCTAAGGGGACGAACTTCTGATTTTCTGTAATCTCAAACAGGACATAACGCATAAGTATCACGTAATCATCCATGGCTTAGGCCCTTTGTTCGGCAATGGTTACCGGCAGACATAGCACCAGATCCGCATCAATTTGAAACATAGTACCGTAATTGCATATGTACGGCAAGAGCAAGTAAATGTCTTGAACAGCCATGAGCATTTTGTTTTATCTCTCGGGGTACTTAGAGTGCTGCACCCTCTTGCAGCAAATACAAATGCAAGTAAAGCGTGCAAGGTGGACTACAACCTTGCAAGCATAAAGAGTGAAACCACTAGGTATGTTAAATTACTGGTAATTTCATCATCCCCAAGCACCGCAGACTGACAGAGGACTCAAGGGACCCACAGGCCGTCGACTGCACGACCATCACCAACTCATACTTACTGAGTTGTGGCACCAGGCAACTTCGCCAGTTTTCACCATAATCTGGTTAACTAGACAAGGTAGGGACCCTCATCAGCATCCCTGGAACCTTCTTCATGTGAACTGAAAGCTCTTTTAGATTATAAGATTGACCATCTTTAAGACTGTAGAGGATAGTCTTATGACAATGCTCCTAACATGGCTGAGCATATGCTTACATTGGATTACAAGTCAAAAGCTAATTTCACAATCTGGTGGTATTTTTCGTGCCATGCGCAGCATATTCTTCGACTCTAGTAGGAGCATCACGTGCTTCACATTGCTTAAAAAGACTACTTATTTTATATTTGTGCAGAAAGTGTATGTTTTCTTCAGTGAGTTGACAGACAGATAGGAAATTCTCTAAAGTAAAATTAAAACAGGTAATGATGATAGCAAGTTACTGTTGAAGGTTTTGTCAACAACACAGTGGTCTGCAAGATATGATGCATGCAGAACACTGACAACATCCTACCATGCTTTTCATTCAGCTGCCACAAAAATTGCCAACAGCCCTAGTGAAAAACCGGAAACAATAGCTGATATTGCAAGCTTGTGTACTATATTTGCTAAGCTGGAGACCAGGATATTGACTAGATTTTGGACAGAGGGAGTGATAAAGTGAGCACGGGTCTTCAAAATACTACTACTAACTTGAATGATGTAGTTCTGATGCATAGTTCACTAAAGAGTTTGTGGAAGGGCTCCGAGACAGATATGACTTCTATGAATCTGAAGAAGAAAAATTATCTGGATGTGAAGAATATGAAGATGAAAGAAAATGAGTCAAGAGGAGAAGACTGCAGTATGATAAGATCTATAGCAGCAGCGACACAATTTTTGGCTGCAGGAAATATGTTAAGATAAACACATTTTTGTTTACTATTATTAAACTGGTTGTGGAGCTTTCACGCAGAATATCTGTATATTAAAATTTCCTGGCTTTCTTAGTCAGGACAGACAGTGAAGATAATTATCTTCACTGTCATTTCATGGTATTAGAGAAAGTGCCAGGAATGCTGTTGAAGCATATCCCGATGATGTGAATTAATTGAAGAGAGTGTCCATTTCCAAGAGATTCTCAAAGAGATAAAACTAGTAGATGAAGTATCATCTGGGAATTTACAAAACAACTATTATAAGCTATGGCCTAATCGCTACTTATCTGAATATGGACACTTCCCTCTGGATATTTTTGCATATCTCTTCCACCAATGCAAGTTTTGAATGTTGCAAAATGAGAAGTGTGAAGAGCTACTACGAAATTCAGCAAGTGAAAAAATATAATAAATGTAAAAAAACTTTTAAACCCAATGTTTTTTTTATAAATGCACTAAAAAGAGAAAAATGAATATAATAGTTACACAATTTGTAGAACTTGTAAGATGTGGTCGAACATCCATAATAAACTTTACTACAAATTAATGTGTTTGTATCAATTCATATTTAGTATATAAAAGCTTGGCGCAATGTAGAACGTATACCTCATTTGCGTAAGCGCAGTCAGCATATATCTTGCGTATGGCTCTTTACTGTTCACAATATATAATGTATATCACATTTGTGTAAGCATAGGAAGAACATATTGTGCTTAAGGCTCTTGACTATTTGCACCAAGCTTTTATATACTAAATATAAATTTATACAAACATGTTAATTGGAAGCAAAGTTTATTACGGCTGTTCGACCACATCTTACAAGTTCTACAAATTGTGTAGCTACTATAGTTATTTTTCTCTTTTTAGTTCATTTATAAATAAAAGATTGGTTTTAAAAGTTTTTTTACATTTATTTTATTTTTCACTTCTTAGTCTCCAACCATGTGTTTGTATTAAGTATATGGCTTTCCATTGCTAAGAAAGAGCCCCATGATGTATCGTGATCAACCAGTAGTTCGCTTTCATTCTGATATGGGACATACTGTAGGAGCAAACTATAATAATATTTTTCAAAATAATTTGCCGCTGTAAAAAAAAGGCTCGTGCACAACAGCAGTGACATTTCTAATCTTCATTTTACTGTTATTAGATTCTGTAAAACAAACTTGATACATTGTTTACTGCATGTAGTTGTAGAGTTCCTATGGCCACCTTCCAGCTCCATCATCAGGTCAGCTCAGTGGTTTCTTCACATTGTATTGCCATGGGAACTACACATATATGCGAAATTTCAGTTCAATTGGATAACAGGAAGTGGTTTTAAATACATACACATGAAGTTACAGTAAAAGCTTGTAACTTCCAGCTCCATCATCAGATCAGCTCAGTGTGATACCTTCACGTTGTATTGTCATCGGAACTACACATGTATGCGAAATTTCCGCTCAAGTGGATAACGGGAAGTGGTTTAAAATCGACTTGTAAGATTTCACCCGATGTACAAACATACAAACAAACTTACTAACAAGACAAGTTAAATAAATGCTTGTAAAAAGAGACTTTCTGGGATAGCTTCTTCTGCTATAAATGCTGCATTGCTGTATACAATTTCTTTTAATCATTTAAATGACAAATTCGCTGCAGTAAAATCATGGAAAGTGGACTTGTAAATGAGTACTGAAATGATTATTTAGTGAGTGAACAGTGAATCTTTATTATTCTTGGTGTAATATATTAAACTAATATTATAGCAATGACTAATTTAACAAAGTTATTTGCATTGTTGTGGTTTTTTAATTTGCGTTGTATGGAGTGAATCAGTCTTTCAGAATTCTTCATTGGTTTGGTAAGTTAAGCCACATATTTTTACTTATTATTATTTATTTATTTTTCACTTTACATAAAAATATTTGATTCTGTGTGTATGTGTGCATGTAAATTCTAGTAAAATAAATGGAAATAAATGGTGGTGGGAAAAGGGGGGGGGGGGGGGCACCTAGCCAGTATTTGCCCACGGTTGACTTTTACCTCAAGGCGGCCCAGTGGAGGACTCTATGAGGGGTGAAAGAGAACTGGCTTTTACAAATTGTGATGTGGAGTGCAGGGAGATAAGAAAAGCTGATGAAACATTATTTTAAAAAATAAACTGCACATGTTTAAATGAGTGGAAAAGGTTTATACCTACGAACACTTTTCTAGAAAATTAACAAAATGTGCTTTTCAAAGAACTTTTGGGAAAAATGTGATTTATATTTAACTACAATATATTCTCTGAAAACTTTTATTTGAATGTTAAACATAATAATATTGTCTCCAGTTATTTTAATAAATCATGTTACTAAAACTTACTCTGAATATTTGTAGCTGACATATTGATGATATTTTCCTCTTCATATTGTGCATTGTTGAAGTATGGAATGTTTACAAATGGTAAGTTGTCTGCAGGAATGATGTAACCTGAAACAAAAAAAGTTTGTCAGGTCATTGCATCAGCAAGAAAGTATCTGTGCTCGTCTAATTCTCCAAACTTTAGCATGGTGGTAATCCGCAAAGAAAAGTGTGATTCATCGCTAAATACATGTATTCAGTCTCTCTCTGTTGACACCACTGCAAAAGAAGGTGACAATGTTGATCTATTAATAGTAGAAGTCATTAGGGTTGCAGATTTACTTTGCTAGGCATCTGAAAGTGTTTCTGGTAGAGATAAGATTCACTAGTAAATATGTGACATGTTGCTGGATGATAAACATGGAAAACTCTGTTTCAGTTCACACCTGTTTAGCAATCAAACAGTTATCCTTTTGGTGGTATGTCTGGGACAGTCAGAAACATTCTGCCATGTATAGGTACCTTCATGTGTTTTTTGCTCCCAATAGTTTGAACAGCCAAATTCAAGGCACCACCAATCCTACCTCCAGCAGCTCTGTTATCCACCTCAGGGTCTGTTAAGTTGTTCATATGGCTGTTTCATTGAGCTAATCTAGCAAGCATAGTGCATATCATATAAAATGCAGTGTTCATCACATTGTTCAGTAAATTGCAAAATGGTGTTCAAATTGTCTACCTCCTACTTGATTACTGAACCCACATTGGTGGTGCAGAGATTTATGCACATGTGGTTGTGTAAACAGTAGTTCAGTCACTGCATGGATTTGTACGATAAGGTCCTTCCCTAATGGTACAGGACTCTCGTAAACTATACACTTCATGGTTCCCGAAAGAAAATAGCAGAGAGGTGTCATCTAGTGAGCACAGAACAGGGCCCACAGCACCCAAACCATGCTTTTTCAGACATGGATCACCTTGAAAAATGATTGGTTTGACATCCTGTACAACAGACTAAATGTTGGTGTTGTATTGAAATGTTTGTATGTATTCTTGTATTTTATTTACTGTCTTGTTTCATTTTACGCAGCCACATAGTATTAACAACCGACCATCAGTCTCGCCTTGTGTTGTTGGGTTTTTTTTTTTTTTTATCACTTCTCTATAAAAATTTTTAAGTGGTTCCTATTGCATACAGAATTTGAATCCTAAACTTTTACTGCCAAGATATCTGCAAACAATAGACTTGTGTGGGTAGGTTCTCAACTACCGAAACACTTCCCCAATAAAACTAGATATATAGTGATGCTGCTGAATTTGTGCGTTTTCTTCAAAATATGAACAAAATTTCATTGAATAAGATTTGATAGAATAAAACAGCTCTTTGGAATACAAGCAAAAAGCAATAAAATTGTGATTTCTGCGACAAGATCGGCATACACCCAGTCATTCTACTGGATGGTGGCTATGTTGGAATTTGAAAACACATTGTTATTGCTATATCAGAAAGAGGGTTGGAAAAGAAATTATGGTTTCTTCCCTATTAACATAAAATCCACTTCCCGGGCCACCAAAGTAAACCATGTGTGAAAAGAAGTCATGTCTTTCACATACTCAAATTAAAATTAAAGTGCATGTACTTACTGGTATTTGACCTCATTTAAGATTTATAGTTTCCCATTTTAAATATTTAAAATAAAAATAACCAGCTGCATGACTATGCTTTCGATAAGGTTTATTTCAATTCCTACTTTGAAAAAAAAAGGATTATTTATTTAAAGTAGTAGGCCTATCAGCTTGTAGTTTTCTTTCAGAAATTACCAATTTATTTTTGTTTATTTTATTAGTTTATTATATAATGAAAATACTGCAAAATGTTGATGAATTTATGCATGTGGTACTAAGCAAAGCACATTTATCAAAAACTAGCAGCCCGGAGCTTTTCTCAGGTTTTATGGAGTTATTAAAATACATACCTATATATTTGCAACTACCTGTGACTACCCATGACTACTTGTGACAGCTTGCAAATTTATAATATTAAGATCCACTGAGCCACTATGGCACCACTTGAGAGTGCTCTAGCCACTGCATCCCCACTTGGGATCTTTCTATCCATTAAACCGCTGTGTCCCCACTTGGGATCGCTCTAGACACTGAGCCACTGTGACCCCACCTGAGAATGCTCTAGCCAATGGGCCACTGTAGCCCTACTGGCATTACTCTATCCACTGGGCCTCTGTGGCCCCACTTGGGATCGCTCTAGTACCACTGGGCCTCTGTGGCCCCACTTGATATTTATTCACTAAGCCACTATGGCCCCACTTGAGAGTGCTCTTGCCATTGAGCCACTGCATCCCCCCTCCCCCCACTTATTAGGACCACACTACCCACTGGGCCTCTGTGGTCTCACTTAATAATGTACATCTATAATAATGTAGCTTTCTAACAGTGACAGAATTATAAGAGTCGGCCTTGTAGTTTTGGTAGAGCATTCTTAGAAAGCAGCCAAGTAGTTAATTTTTCTCCGACTTGGTTTACAAATTTTGATATTTCTCAAAGACTTTTTTTTTTATTAAACATTGCCTATGACCATCCGGAAGATTGTAGCTATCTAAAAGTGAAAGTATTATAAGAATCGGCCATGTAGTTTCCGATATTACCCCGAGACATATAAACAAAAAAACACTTGCATTACCTCTATAATATTAGTACAGATTTGCTATAACCGGAAACATAACTAATGTAAATATTCTAATGATGAAACTGGCATTAATAGAGAGAATTTTGCACCAAATTTAGTAATGGTCCATTCATTTATAGTTATAAAATTATTCCAGAAAATAGGACTTGTCTGAACAGTACAGATAATGGGAATGTCTATGTTGAATTTATTTCTGACGTCCTGTTTCTTACAGACTTTACCAAAATATTGAGGTACAGTACCACACCTTCGGTTTCTGCCAGATTAAGGTCCTATTTTAATTAAATTGGTTGGAAATGAGGATCTTAAAAAGGAATTTTGATTTGTAGTTGGTTGGATTATCATTAGGTCTCCAACCAAGGCAAAATGTAATTGAGAGAGACACTTCCTACAGATGGGGAAGATGAGAGCTGTGGGTGTGGTAGCAGCTGAAATCTGTTGTGCTAATGGTGATGAGGTGAGAATAAGATGGTACAGCAATGGTCTGAAATTTAGGGGGAGGGGGGACGGGAATAGGTACCCGGAGAAAACCTCAGGCAACGTATGCCACATGCGCAAGTACAAAATCCTCATAGAATCAAACCCGGTCTGGCATGTGAGGGGAGTGGTCGGACACCATCCCGGCCCATTGAGCAATAACAATTTGGGATAGGAGTGAACGAGGTCGACACGTCGACGATTGAAATCAAATCCTGTATGTTGCACAGTCCTAGAGCGAACACAGAAACCCACACAGATAGACCTTTTAAAAAAAATTGCAGCAGCTGCAAATGCAACATATTGAACAAATCGCAAAAGGTTTTTGTAGTAGGTATGGAACACATCAACGTAGTTACCGTACAAATTTTTGGAAACTTTTGTTTGAAATAGTGAATGTAATTCTCGTTGGCGAGCGAGTGTTGCAACACATTATTTCCTCAGCGGGCAGATAACTGACCTCAAGTCATGACTCAGCCACGCAGCAAGACAACGGGTCACTACTCCATGGACTAACTGAAATGACTGGACGCCACCTACGCGGCGCTTGCATTCTGCCGTAACGGTAACTCTTCTCTACGTTTCCACTCTTTTTTTTTTAAGGCATGCGTGCGCAAGCGTGCAAGAACAGCTGTCGTTTGTAAACAACTACTGTTTACAAACATTGCGAACTTCGCCCACAACCTGAACTGATAGCAAGAATTAAATTACGTGTAAAATTTTCTGTGATTGAAGCTTTATTGCATTCTGACGAAGTGAATGCGTCGAAATATCTTTTATGGGTCACGTTCATGATTATACGCTCTTCACAGTAAACTGAGAACTTTTGAAAGCCCTCTCATTTCAAATAATAGTCAATGAATATATTTTATTTTGGCCTTAGGCGTTAACTTCCAGGTACGGTGGAATAATATACACACTGTGTTTATTACTTAGGTGGCAATGTTTATTTAAAAAAAAAAAAAAAAAAGTGGTTAATCCCAACTCGGCACACGAGATAAATACAAAAGACGATGATAAAATAATTATTGTTGCAGAGAGTTAAACTTAACATTTTAAACGTAACTGAGAATCAGAAATAAGCCGAGAGCTACAGAAAAATAAATATTTCGAAACAACTTATGCTGGATTTACAATGCAACGAGGGGGTCTTCCCGACAGTCAGACGACGTTACAGCCCGACCATTTCTGCCACCAAAATTAGTCAATGTTTACAATACCCCGACAGTTCCCTTCCGACAAGTGTTTCGTGACTTTTGGCTAAATCCTAGAATGGCCGGTGACTTGCTATTGAATGTGAAGAAATCGCAGGTCATTGTACACTATTTTGTTTTGATAACTTTGTAAACGAAGTATTTTTTGGAATTTTGGAGCAGTAATTTTTCCACAAATATTTATTTTCGTCAATTCATTAGCTTTATGTTACAAGAAAACAAGGATGTACACTAAAAAGCATGTTTAATGTGAAAATTACCACAGTAGTGAAATTCGCACGACATTTTGTTTTGTAACGTTACGTTTTTTATTCTACTGCCAAGCGAGGCCGACGCCCGACGAAAGTAGAAATCGAATCTACTTTAGTCGGGGTGACCTTGCTCCTGATTGGCTGATGAAAATTTTTCTACTCTGTCGGGGCTGTTTTGTCGGACAGTCGAGTTATTGTAAATCCAGCATTAGTCACGAAATACGTGTTTTTACGTGTCAAAATTCAATATAAAAAACAGTGGCGTGCATACCTGCAGTGTACCGGCACGATGCTAAAAACGTCGGGAAACAAATCACAAGAAGCATGATGAACTCGCGGAAGGAAAATGTGGATGACGCTATTCCAATTCCTCTGAACAGAAGGTTCGTCTACACCTCACGCACGCCAACACTGACTAACCAGTGTAGACTCCAGTTGGTGACATTTACTCATGAGCAAAACAAAAACAAACCCCCTCCATTTCCGAGTAGGTGGTGGGGATAGTGACTACAGAACTCCGTCTTCTCCCTCCCCTTTAGGGCTGACAGTCCAATTGCGTCATCGGGCTTCGGCAAAGGGGCGGCCAAGCAGGTGATTGTGCCTAAAGGCTGTTCACGATAAAGTGAGCACTTTAGAAATCAACCTTAGAAAAAGTCACTACCTCTGCCTGCATATATTTTAACGGGCGCACTGAGTGGCATGCGCCCAGTAAAATTAGCAATGATGGATGGAAAGTAATTCCATATCTTAACGCCGAATATAAATTAAGTAACTATTTATAATAACTTGAATTATTCCTTTTACTTTTCGGGGGGGGGGGGGGGTTTTTTTATGCATTGAAGTGTGAAAACTAACCAGATTTGTAACATACTTACCTTTATAATAATGCCAGTTTCACCTGACCGGCACATGAATAAAGTGATGAGGCCAATGGCAGTGTTAATTTTACATAAGGCGAAAGAATACACAATGTGCATACAAGTAAATCTTAAGCAGGGCTATCAAAATTGCTCTCTTTACCATGAACAGCCTATACCTTCCCAGTCACTCGGGCGGCGTTCCAAAACGTTACTCCGATAGTAAAGTAACAGCCGAGGAAAGCAAAAGTAAACTTGGTTTCGGAACGAGCATGACATAAATAACATTCTGTGTTTACAAATACGTACTGATTAAGCAACTAATGTAAATTCCAAAAGATATTTTTCCAGAATCTTTCTTTTTCAAAATATATGTTATTTACATAGACAGCTTCATTTGCGAAACTTAACCATAAAGATTACATATAAAAATATAACATTTATAAAAAGTTACCTATTCAATAAAAATGCAAATTTTATCGCTCGTCATGTGTAATTTTCCCGCGTGTGTCTGTAAAATGAATGTCCACATTTCCTTTCAATTTGTTTAATTCTACTAAACTTTCCGTCATTTTCAGTTTACCCCTCGTTACTCGCTGAAATAGTACGAGTAAAACATGTACTCAAAAGTGTTTCGGGACAGCCAAAGATAACGTTTTGGAACGCCGCCCAGAGGAGAAACGAGTACAGTTACATTATTGTTCAATCTCTCTAACTGCAAGTGGAGACGTAGCGATGCGTAATGAAGGTACTCGTGTTATTACGCAATATATGTTTCCCTTCACTTCCGTTAGGCCGTTACTACGATGACGCCGCATAACACGTTAACGTAAGCCGAATTCACCGTGACTAAAGTATTTTAAGGAAACCGAGGCGGCCGCGATGGCTGAGCGGTTAGACTGCTCGCCTTCCACCGAGCCGAGTTCAATCCCGGCCGGACCATTCCCGGATTTTCGCAAGTGGGAATTGTGCCGGATCATGCTCGCTGGTCGGCGGGACTTATCAGGGATCTATCTTTCCCCCCGCCCTTGTATTCCGGCGCTGCTCCATTCTCATCTCATTTCGTCCTCATCGGCTCTCAAGGCCTCGTTAGGAGCCGCCCAAATTTAGATCAACTCAAGGAGACCTATCACGCTCATTTTAAGTAATGTTCACGGCATGGAAAAGCTTGTCAATGTCTAGCTTTTGCATGATCGTGACTCTGATCCACGTGATATCGCTGGCCAATCGCAGTAAGGCCGATATTGTGTTATCTTTGCGATTTTTTTATCCTACCTTAAAACTAAGAAGAGAGTCGGAGGTGCAGGGTAGGGATAGGACGTAAGTGCGTTTCAGGACCCATCGCCAGAAAAGAATTGCAAGATTGCATGCAATTTATGAACTAGAATATTTCTACCAGAACAGAGGATGGAATAGGATAATCTTTATTGAAAAGGTGTTTGAAACACTAGAAGAGAAATATTGGTCGAGAGGCCTGTCTTTATTTCCGATGATCACTCTGGAATTTGTTTGTAATCAGAGGTTGGGAGGTACCAGCGCCCCCCTTGCGGGGGGGGGGGATGCGCAGTTGGGCATGCCCCCTTCCATACCCCCAGTCGACACCTGAAACATAAAGGTTAAGAAAAAAAATAGGGGTAGTGGAGATTCCCTAGGGTGGACAGTCTGCCTTGGGCGTAGGTGTTAAATTTTTAGCTGGTAACTGTCGAGGCGAAACACATGATTATTTCTTGCGAACGATTACAAGGGCGACGATATCAACAGTAATCTAGAAATACTGACCGTAGGCGATGTACTAGGCAAGGCTCTGTGCTCTGTCGTTCCAAAAAAAAAAACATTATACAAAACTGTATTTCCGGAGTATGGCAAAAATTCCATAAATAAAATATGGCGGGTGAGAATCTGCCTTAAGGCTTGTATTTCATCAAAGCCGAGGGTCTTGCGGGGTTTCGTGCGGCGAATAATTCTACGTTTTATTTCATCGGTATGTGTATATTCCGGTTTCGCTTCTGTAGGTTGCTGCAGGCGAAAGGATAGTTCGCAATAATTTAATGCTGTGTGCTGGGGATCGTTACTGCCATATAACACGGTACCAGATTTCGTAAAAGCTTGTGCAAGGTCTGCCGTTATACCGGCCTGTACGGCACCCGTCATGGCATTTTTCGCCTGGCGCTGCCAGATTTCATCACAGGTTTGGTAATTGGACCTGTCCTTTTTTCTGTGTCATGTTCCATACCAGCTCTCGTACCTGGCCAATCGCATTGCAGTTTCAGAGCGTAGTACGCACCCCGAGGCTACTAGCCTGCTTGAAACGAATTGATGAAGAAACCGAAAAGGAAGCGTCCATCTTTATATTACATCCGTGAGGTTGAAACTCTTTCAGATAGATTTAAAATATGACCACGACGAATAATATTGGTTATGACAACTTTCAATTACTGCTTAAAACTGTTCTAAATACTTAAAACATGACCTACTATATGAAAAAATTAATTCAAACTCTTATGATATCTATGACATGTAAACTCTTAAAAGCGTGAGTGAATTGGTAGTAGTATAGTGGTAAAGTCGTGGGGTCCGCAGTGAACACGTAATTTTTGAGCGTGAGTTCTAAACCGCGTCGGACCCAAACTTCTTTTGATCATTAAAATTTGCATGCGGATAATATCCCGGTAAAGAAAAAACTATATTTTGCAACCAGTCAGTAATTTTCGTCAATATTGAAAATAACACACTCCTACTCTTAGTGAATTCACGACATTTTCAATAAAATGGATGAAACTATACTAGTAAGCAATCAATTTATGTAAAAGGCGAACAGTAATATACCAATATTAAGATATGCTAGCTAGTATTTTTATAGGCCTACGCAAGTTACTAATTGGTAGCAGTTCTACGAATGAGATTCATACTTACTACAAACCACACACTGCGCACCCACCGAGAGTGCCAAATGCTAGAACGCGAATTACTGTCGAATAATATGAATCGAATCTTCCATGGCGGCTCATATAGCGGCTGGTGTACCGGCTCGTACACCACGGCTTGTAGAAGCTTGTACAAGAACCAAGTACGGCTGCAGGTATCGTGTAATATCAGCTTTAGGTATAGCATTAGGCTGGAATACCTGCTCTAAATGTGAAGCAAGGTCTTCAGCCTTCCACTGCGGGACATAGGCGACGCCATTTTGTGTTTGTAAGGGAGGTGGGTATCTAGTTTATTTATAAAAGCATTGGTAGTTTGCCAAAGGCTATTGACTGATATTTTAAGTTGGGATACTTTTTTTTTTTATTTAGAAATTAAATCTGTTATGTAAACTGAACGTGTGTTTTGGTTCTGTTTAATGTGTTTTGTGGGGGAAAAGTTGACAATACCGCGCTGTATACACTCGATAATTGTGTTCACAGCAGTACTGTATCTATTTTTTCGGATGTGTCTAGAGGGAATGGCAATGTCAGCTCTTCCTCCAAGTATACCTGGAAGCCACGCTAATTCGCGTGTTTAAAATATGTGCTAATCTGAGTCGTGTCAGTGTCCAGTGGCACGAACTCAGCATGAACTGCGTAGTAGTCAGACGATAATTCGTGTATAACAGTTAACGCAAAGTGCGTGCGCAGGCCTTTAGTTAACACTATATCTAGAATATCTGGCTGGTGCCTGGGATTTGGGTTTCGAAATTCGGCTCCAGAGGTGCGTGCACATTTACATTTGCTGTGCGCGATCTACAATTTAGGCGGGATGTTTGACATTCAAATCGCCTGCAGCTATGAACGTGGGCGCGATGTAAGTAAGTCCAAGTCGGCAGCTGTTAAAGTGTGGCCTGGCGGACAGTATTTAGCATAGAAGGCTATGTGTTGTGTGCCTAGTTTTAATTCAGCCCGTACTGCTTCTACAGTGGCGAGCTGGGGTTGCTTGGCGGCATGCACTTGATAGAGTTGCGTAGTAAAACAAGCAGGCCTACTCCGACTCCTTGTCTGTCTTCCCGATCTGCGTGGGAAATAGAGCAACCTGGAACTGAAAACTTGTCGCGGGGTTTTTTATGAGTCTCATTTATAGCTGCGAGGTGTATTTGGTGCCTGCCTAAATAATCAATTAGCTCGTGTTGTTTGCTGCGAATGTCTCTAGCATTTTACAATAAAAATTGGTTTATTGTAGTGTACCGATCGTGTAAATTTGACGCTACATTAGGCGTCATTTTTGGCGACTGAATTAGTCACCGTTAGGAGGAAACCTACAGTAGCTTCTGCTTGGGTGTGAAAGTCGATGTTCGGGTCTGCCCACATCATAACAAGCTGGAGCAGAGGTTCCAAAAAAGCCTTGAGCAGGGAATTTGGTTTGACAGCGTCGCTACTGTTTAGTATTGACGTTATTTCGCTGAGCGAAGTAAAGGCAACTTCGACAGACTTGCGCTCTGCATGGGCGGGAGTTTGCTGTGAGACTGCTGCTGCTGCTTCTTTTTGACGTGAATACGTATTTAAATTTGCAACCATAGCGGGAGGCAATCCAGAAAATTCGATGATAATCAAACGGGGTAATAGAGTTTGGCATTTCAGCTCCGAATCTATCGTCTACATTCAAAATTCAATTACACCACTAAATTTCCAAAGGATCAAAGAATATCTTACGTTAAGTGAGGACTGCGAAGAATCTTGAGAAGGGGGGGGGGGGGGGCACAATTTTGAGTTCGTTTCGCCGCGTCTCATAACTTCCGCGTAGTATAACTTTTGACTAGGAGAAGCTACGACGCTCGTTTGAGTTTCAATCGACAGCTCTCGTCGATATCAATCAATTGCGTGTATAAAAACATTTGTGTGGCGTTGTTATGGTGAAATTGTATGAGTTTAATGTAAACAATTAAGCAAACAACACAATTTCGGCCTATACTCGTCAAAAAGCCAAGTTGAAATACAGAAATCGTATATGGTTGGAAAGAGCATCTCATAAGCAATCCAGTGATACCATAAAACCCCATATGATAGAGTGAAGCAGTGCCGAGAACGTAAAAAAAATCATCACGGTGTCCGAACGCGTCAATGTAGACGTATTCTTACGAAAACAAACGGCCATGTCCCCAACACAGTCAAACCCAATTTTTAACTATTTTGTTATGTTAATGTCTTTGAGGAAATAAATTTTATTGATTGAAGTCATTAATTATAAACAGAAAGGGATATCAATTTATTGTGAGATGTTGAGTGAGAGAACTGTGTTTTTGGATGTTGTAAATAAAGTTAAGAAATTATAATTAACACTTTTATTTAATTAAGACCTCCATCCCTTAACGAACTTGGTTTAACCCACTGACACTGAGAAAACTGTAACATTATTAAGAAGGATCACCCTCCCCATTTTGTATTTTCCAATTTTTCGATGAAAGTTACCTCAAAAAATGTGTAGATTGCCACGACAAGACATTAATAATAACTTCGAACACCTTCTTACACTGCCTTTATTACTCTCGGAACACTGGTGGAAGAAAAGAAAGAATATATTGTTTCGCATCTTCTATCAGTGTTCCGAGAATAATAACGGCAGTGAAAATCTAAACAATGTAAAAGGTTTTCCAAGATATTATTATGACTTGCCATGCCGAAAACTTCGATAGAGCCTCTTGAAAAACAGTTTATGGGCGAAAATCGGGTATATACACACATTGTTTTCGTGCACCGTTCCCTTTAATGTAGCTAGCAACATTCAGTCCTCGAGATGCGGCCATCTTTCCGTCCGAACTTGTTAAAGCCTGCTGAAAACCATGCTATTCTTGTCCACAGAACTTAGGTCAACTGGGATGAATAGGGGGGGAAAAAAAAGGGGGGGGGAGGCCTGTTTCGGAACAATGGCCGACCACCTTGTCGGGTCGCCGCACGATGACAGGAAAAACTGTCATTGCTCAGTTTCGTGTACGTAAGAAATGTCTGCATATAACGTGTAGGTAGTCCTACATACTGTAAGTGAGCTCCATAGAGAATGTATGTATGCTTCTTACGTTTAAGTTGTCACACCACGCATTACTAGAACTGACTTCGATTTTGCTGAAGTAGAGATTTACTAAATAATTAACATCATTTTGCCATACCGAAAACACACGGCTTTATTTTTCAGTTAAGTCAATCGTAAACCCACCTTTATCATTGCCATTCATTTCATAAACTTATATCTGCGGTTGCACGGACAGTTGTGGCGGAGGCTTTACACATAGCGTGCTGTATTTATTAGATCAGTTCTCGCCTCGCACATAACACGCGCATCAGTGCTCAGGAATGACTGTTATCAATCCTCACGAATAATATGTCATCATAAAAATTGCAATATTAATAAGCTAGATTTCCACCGTAGTAGCATTATTGTAAAATGTAACCTGCTCCATTTTGTCATTTCGTAATCGCAACATATCTCATAAGAAGTAATTTTGAAAATTTAAAATATAAATAACCTTTTTTAAATTCAAGTTGTCAGGGGAAATGTTAATTAATAAAATCTTTGCTTAAGAGATCAATTTGGCTATCGTTTTATAACAGCTATTTTTTGTTTGTTACCCGAGTTATCTTTCATTTAAAAGTCAAATCATATCGTAGGAATGTGTGACAATGCGTGTTAGTCGTGCAGATGGCATGCCTGACTCGCAGTGAGTTGGGTGTGAGTTCAATCCCGTCCACCTTCACACTGGGCTTTTTCTCCACTAGCGCTATCAAAACAAACGTAATTAGAATAATGTTTATGTAGATACACGCTTTGAAATGTTTTTACACTTCCTTTATAATACTGAGAGGTTAGTCACAATATTTTAATCATATAAAAGCCGCAGCTCTGCGGTGCGGGAGGTTATTGATTCGAATCCTAGGTATGGCATGGGTTTGAGTTCGGGCATATAACACCAGGAGACGTTAATAAGCCCTTTCTAATTTAAATTCATATAAAAAAGTGGGTTATTTCAAAAACAAAACGTAAACAAGCATATTGTGGCTTCGGTCTCAGGGCAAGAGACACTTATTTAGAAGCATTGGCGTCACCGTGTGGGGGGGGGGGGGGTGATCGGACACCGAAAACTGTTTCGTCCAGTTTTTAACCCAATTACAAATTATTTCTTAACTCCAGCGTTTCTCTTTGATGAAATCCCACCTCCTTCTTTCAGACTAGCAAGGGAAAATTTGTTATCATATGGAATCCGGGCCTTCCAAGGGGCTAAGAATCCTGGTCATCGATTGCGTTGTGCAAGCATTCAAATACACTCAGCGAACACAAACAAAGCTAGAATGTTTACAGTAACCACGTTTACACTGTGTCGTACTCGCGGAGACCACGTGATCTCGGAGGCTTCTGCGCAAGCGCAGATGACCAGCGTGAGTCACAGACTCGGGAGGGGATGAGATACCTGGGGAGGTGGACTCTTCACCCTCACCCACCCCCCTCCAAGGTGCGTCACCGACCTTCCGTTTTGAGGGCGAGTAACGGTATTTAAAGGGCTGAGTTTGCCCACCAGGGTGCTCGCTAAAATAGGCTGACGTAACGCCGCGTGACATTACTGCTGAAGGTCACTGAGATCACTGGTGTTTCGTCAGCAGTAACGGAACGGTATCAGTAATCAGTACATATTATGCACGTGCCAGTGATTTGGTAGTTTCGGAACGCTTGTCAGTAGAACGAAAATGTAAACAAACAAAACCAAGGTACTGTAATACAAGTGACTTTGCCACAGAATATTTTGTAAATAAATCTGCCGGTAATTTACTTGCTGTATATAAAAACGTACATTCCACACATGCAAAGTTTTGACCTCTAAAAATTAGGGAGGAAAGCAATTGTGATATCCTATAATAGTGGCTTACCTTCCAATGCTTTTCGTGCGTCTTCTATGGGCACAACAATCCTGTAAGTCGCACCGTCCTCTGAAACAACGTTTAGTTCTTGGCTCATATTTGAAAGTCCCGCTAACAAATATTTTGCAGACACTACACAACCTCCTTTAGCTCCAGCAATTCTCAACGTTCTCAGTACTCGTTTTAGCCTCGTGCAGGGCGCCACCAAGAGACTCGCAAAAACGGCTGCCAGTCACCATCAGTGGTCGTCAGCAGTATCGGAACGATAGCTGACGTTGGTTACTGAACCAGTAAAATAGCAGTATTTGAACGCGGCACTAGACTTGTTATATAACAATACAGGTAAATCCTTCCTCGCACTAGGCGACATAAATGCCAAATAACCGAATTCGAATTTCAAAAAAATAGAACAGCCAATGGAATGCTCCTGCAAAGGCATCAAGCGACTAGAGATTATCAGGTTGTGGCCCCACCAGAGCCTACTTTTAACCCACCAAAACTTAAATCAACATCCTGATATACTTTATATTGTTTTAGCTAAACAGTACACAACAGGGTTTGACCTACGAGCTGAACAATATCTGTCATCGGATGATCGGATTAGTTCCAAGTTCACATCGATTTTTATAATATATACACAGAAGCAAATGCCCCGAGAAAAATTAAAGATTTCTCTAAAGCGGATTGGAGGTACTTCGCGGATTATATTACAAACAATTTGCCACAGATTAATAACGATTCTCTGTAAACAAATCAGGATGTTGACAAAGCTATAAACGCCATTACAAGCACTATACAGCAGGGCGTGGCCGAGTGTGTTACTGAAAAAACACAAGTACATAAACTTGAAACATTTCCGCAGTATATATTACTTAACTACAAAATGCTCTGACAGCCTTTCCAGATTATTACATAAAATTGCGGATTACAATTAATGCCTGGAAAAGCTAGGCGATCGTTTTCACGCGCAGGGCACTGCCTCAAGCTGCCAATCACCCACAAATCACACTTTTCGGTTAACCTATACCCATGAAGATGTAAAATATCTAGGCATACATATGGACCGAAAACTCGCCTGGAAAGCACACATAGACGCCAAATACGTAAGTGAAAATGCCAGGCTTTCTGCCCTCTATCCCATACTAAATAGACGAAGTGTTATAACTCGAAATACAACAGTATTGCTTTATGCAATGCTTATACGGCCTGTCATCACCTATGTTGCGCCCACATCAGCACATGCAGCTAAATCACATATTAAGAAACTGCACTGCAGTTCGTACAAAATAAATGCCTACCAATTGCTACAGACGTGTCTAGATACTGTCGCATTGCAGATCTACATAATGAACTAAAAATTAAACTATTAAATGAGCACTTCGTAAAAAGTTGCGGAAAGAAAATTTATATTATTGCGCCACAAATGCCAAGCCGAAAATATATAGTCTCGGTGATTATGACCCCGACGAGATTCAGAAATACAAGCGGCCAAAGAGCATATTGGCTCACAAACCACCTTAAATTGATAATTTTTTATGCATGCCCTCAGCCATGCACATGCTTGTCATTAACATCGGGAATCTGTATTACTGCACTTAATTAATACACCTACTACACTCATATACCAAATAATTTTCGAGGCACTGCGTGATCGCAAAACAAGGCAAAGCATGAACTGCACAGCATCTGGCTCAGTGATGGCCCTGTGATTTACATTGCATATACACTGCTATACACACACCCGCGCCGAAACGTCTCTCTCATACGACAGCTGTCTGTTATGTATGGTCCTTCGCCTCTGCCGATCCCAAGGCGTCAGGCGTCAAGATCTCTGCAGCGGCTGGTGGGGGTTGTGTGAAGGCACACCTACACTAACATACGCACTTAAACACACACATCACTACACTCAACTGCAAGCGAGGTCTCAGGCAAGGTGATAGTATTATTACCCCTAATTATAAGTTCCCCTTCTTATACCTATAACAAGCTTTTATGTAGCTTGCCTTGTTAGTTCGATTGTTTGTACGTTCGTGTGAAATCTTACAAGTGAATTTTGACCCACTTCTAGGAATTCAATCGAGCTGAAACTTGGTATACATATAGAAACCCGATTACAATACAATAATATGGCGAAAGTGACCAGGTGCTGCAGCCAGGATCATCTCCTCACGAGGGAACTCCTGAATGGTTAATAGTGTGGCGAATTGAAAATCGCCACGATAATTTGGTGCGTTTTGCTACGGTTTTTTTAAACTCCAATTGTATGTATGTATGTGGGTGGGTGTGTTTAGTTCAAATCTTGCAAGTCGATTTTAAACCATTTACCATTATCCAATCGAGCTTAAATTATGCATACATGTGTATTTCCGATGACAATACAATGTGAAGGTACCAATGAGCTGATTTGATGATGGGGCCGGAAGTTACGAGCTTTTATGTAACTTAAGCAGTATCCAAGACACTAAGATTCATGTATTATTTAAAAAAATTGGTGAATCTAAAAAGTAAAACATGAAATAACTGTAAAAAAAAACTTTAAGAACCAAGCTTTTATTTATAAATGCACTAAAAAGAGGAAAATAATTATAGTAGTTACACAATTTGTAGAACTTGTAAGATGTTGTCGAACAGCCGTAATAAACTTTACTACAAATTTATATGTTTGTATCAATTTATATTTAGTACTAGCGAGTACCCGGTATGCGTTGCAATGCCACGCAAAGAAAGAAAGTGTTTCTATTTTTAATCTGTTTATTGGAGTGCTTTTGGATACACGATATTTTTTTATTTTTCCGTCTGGTGCGTACACGAATAAGTCAGAAGGTTTTCCGACGTGTGAGCAGGCCACATACAACTGCCCATGTGAGAAGCATGGATTTTCCAAATTTAGTCCACACACTTGTAGCGATTGTCCCTGTGCCTTGTTGATGGTCATTGCAAATGCGAGTCGCACAGGAAACTGCAAACGTTTGAACTCGAATGGCGTATCTGTCGGAATCATTGGGATGCGTGACAACAGTACATTTTCTCCTTTAAATTTTCCTTTTAAAATTGTAGCTTCGATTATATTGTTCATCATCTTTTTTCACTGAAAGTCTGGTACCGTTGCAAAGTCGTGGTGGATTGATGTTTCGGAGAAGAATGATAGACACGCCAATTTTCAATGTTAACACGTGCGGCGGCATACCTGGCAAATTAAGTGAATTCAAGAATTCTGTTGGATAATTGACAACTTCGTCTTGATTCATTACAGTATCGATGGACTTATACATTGTCTCTTCGCCTGGTATTTCGTTTTGAATGCTGAAATTGATGGCATTGACATCGTTGTTTTTGGCTGCTAATATAGCACGTTCACTGAGCCACTGATGACTTTTGTAATTCTGTGCGATATTTGGGAAAACTTTGTGAATCAATTCGTCTGTGGTTGCTGTGATTTTACAGAAGTTTGTTGGCAATGTGATACATTGTGGGGATTCATCTATTGCCATTTTCCCATTCCCAATATCCAACCATTGTTTTGCGAAACATTCAGCGGATGCATCATGTTGTACTTGCACACGCATATTGGTCTTCAAAGTCAATTTCTGTACGTGTCGTTATAAAACTGATGATTTGAGACATACATTAAGTTCATCAGCGGGTGTTGAGCGTGGTATAACTGGTAGAGTTTGTCGAAAATCACCAGACAATAAAATGAGTGCGCCACCAAAGAGCTGTTTATTTCCTCTCAAATCTTTTAGTGTACGATAAAGCGCTTCCAGTGCTTTTTTGTGCGTCATAGTACATTCGTCCCATATAATGAGTTGACATGATTGGAGTACTTTACCCATTCCAGAATTTTTGCTGATATTGCATGTTGGTGTGTCAGTGGTTTGCATATTCAATGGCAATTTCAGTGCTGAATGCGCTGTTCGGCCACCATCCGAAAGAGGTGCCGCAATTCCAGATGATGCTATTGCCAGTGCAATATTTTTTCGTGATCGTATGGTTGCCAAAATAAGTGAAATAAGAAGCCTGTGCCTGTGCCTCCGGGCGCATCTAGAAAATAAAACCCGCCGCTTTGGCTTGTAATTGCATGCATAATTCTATCATACGCTGTGCGTTGTTCTGGAATCAATTTCAGAAGATTCGTTTGAACAAATTTACCCAATTTGTCGACATCGAAGTGTGTTTCTCGTTGCAAATCACGATCGAAAAGGTCGTTTGCATATCGATTCGGAGCAGCCATTCCCAATTGTATTAGTGCTTTGTTAGCGATTGCCAAACATATGTCCTCAGTCAAAACCAATCCTCATTATACATGTTTGATGCGAATTGAATGACCGGATTTTGATTGGTTGCACGCAAACGATGTAGGATGTCTTCACTCATGTAGTCTTTGTATTTTTCCCAAAGATTTTTTGGATTGGATGGGAAGCACGTTGTCAATATGATTGCAAATAACGTGCTATGATGACGCAGTACCCGATGCATCAGCAAGTGAAATGTCCCAATGTGCATCGTTTTCAAGAACATTTAATTCTTGGCAAGCTTCACGATAAGTGGCACATGCTTGACCGTTTACTGTTTTCAATTCTTGGAATGATGTCGGTCCACGTACGTTGATTAACAGTAATCGCAAGAAAAAGTATTCTGCATTGTTTGGGTGAACAGTGAACAGACGGCCTAACGCGTCGGTCGAATATAAATTGGGATGTCTTTCAACTGCTTTACCTTGTTTGCGACAGTGAAAATGTTTCGCTGATGCATTCCATGTGTAGTATGTTGACACTTCAGAGTAAAATAGCGTCTTTGCAAACATGTCATCCCTGCACAATGAGAAAAATGCAGTTAACGTTGTTGGCGGTGGGGACAATGCTCTTGCATGTGCGTTTTCTGTTGTGAAGTACACGCGCTGTCCATTTATAATCAAATTCCTGATCTGTTCCCGTAGATTGTAGATTTGAAACGAAACAAACTGTCATATTTTGATTAGGTACGTCATCTTCATTCATCATGTCTTTTGTAAGACAATAGCTAGAATAAACTCATTTGTTGAAACGACTCACGCTCCGCGTATTTTAAAATGGTTGTACTAATCGCAGTAGGATGATCGCAATCGGATGAATGGTATATATACATAGATACACTCATTTGCTGAAATGACTCGCGCGCCACCTATTGTAAAATGGTTTTACCAAATCAGAAACCTTCGCGGGCGTACGCACAACTTACCAAAGTTTCATCGCAATCGGATGAATGGTATAGGAACGCATACGGTACAAACAAAGAAACATTCATATATATATATATATATATATAATAGCTTGGCGCAAATAGTCAGGAGCCTTACGCAAGATATGGGCTTACTATGCTTACGCAAATGATGTATCTATACGTTCTATATTGCACCAAGCTTTTATGTATTAAATATAAATTGATACAAACATATTAATGTGTAGTAAAGTTTATTACGGCTGTTCGACCACATCTTACAAGTTCTACAAATTGTGTAACTACTATAATTATTTTTCTCTTTTTAGTGCATTTATAAATAAAAGCTTGGTTTTAAAAGTTTTTTACAGTTATTTTATTCTAGAGATGACTGGCATCTGTCGGGTGGGTGGCTTAGTTCTGTCCCCCACCACCAGGGCAGCATAGCGCGACCCTTGTTACATCCCAGCAGCGCACTCATTTCATATCACCCCGCACCAAGCCCACAAAAGTCTATCTTCGCTAACTATCAACTTACCCTATTTTATCCAGTTCCAATCCAGTCAAAGGAAATTACTTTTACCCTCCGCGACTGTTGCAGAGATTTTCCCAGGCCCTCTTCAATTTGCCTGGTTTGCTGTGCCCTTCCACCTAGACCCATCTTCCTTCAGGGTGTGCCCATGGCTACAATTGTGGCCATGGCTCCAAACAACGCAGCTATAGTCGCGATGCATGCGCCGCTTTTAAACATAACAAACCTGACCTAAGGCGTAAAGGACTTGCCCTGTGACGCATCCCATTCTCCAGCCGTCTTAGCTACTACCATGCATGTCGGAGGGCACACAAAACTGCGAAGAAGCTCACGCTGCCGTAGCGAGATTTGAGGGCCTTCCAGAAAAAAAATATTTATTACTGAGTTTATGCACTGCGTTTTGGTGCGTACGTCAGAAAACGTACGTTCCTCAGTGCATTGGTACGTTCGGTTCGAACGTACGTTCGCTAAATCCATACGTGATGTATTTAAAACGGACGTCCCGGAATAAACGTGCATTCTGTCTAAAACCATTGTGTTAAGTTAGACCGTTTATGCAAACGCAAGTTTTTCGATCCGTCGCGAGACGTACGTCTTTTCGCTGGTCCTTCCTGGGAATGAGTTTGGTGTGGGGGGTTCCATTGTTTACACTTCTCGCCGCCCACACGCCGCCATGGTCGTAGTTCACTCCACTCCGCTGGTAGCGTGTCTTCACACTGTGTTGTCACTGTTGTGATTTCCGGTAATGTATTATAGTAGAAAACAAGTGCTGCGATAGATGAATTTTCTGTGGACGTTAAACTGTTAATTGATTGCGTTAAAAATCTTTAAGTTTTGTGCGATCCAAATTACGAATAATACAAGAATCTAAACAAGAAAAAAGGACAATGGATTGCAATAAGCAGGTTATTCCATGCTGACTTTGACGAGAAGTCGGATTTTGTAAAAAAAAAAAAAAAAAAAAAATCAATAGGTAGAACTGGGGTTATTAAAAATATATTTTGTATGCATTAAAACCTACTATTAACATAGTAACTTTTCTGATATTAGCTTTGGGTATTTTAGGATTTTCGGATTAACTGGAACCCTACAAGATGTACAGCTAGTAACAGTAATACCTTACTAGTACGACTTGTACTTTACGCATTCGCATACTGCATGTTGTTGCTATGTTGTACGTACTAGTTTCGGGTCTGTTGGGCATAAAATATGTAGGTTTTTATTAACTTTAGTTTTTAAAACCCTACCAATGGAAACCCGACAAATTCTAACCCACCCAGACCCTCTACCTGGATTCTAGGACATAATTATGAGGTAAATATTGTGGTGTTCGCATTTATGTGTATGTACACAGAGTGTATGGCACAGAGTACTTCAGAAATGTTCTTATAAATTTGACATTTAGCTATCGTAACGTCAAACGGAGGTCAGATTACCCTTTTAGTGTTTAAGGAATTGATATAAGTACACATTAAATTGTACCAAACGTTTATTTACTTTGTAAAATGTAGGAGTAAAGCCCCACTGTTGGCGCAAAAGTAAGTTATGTGGATTAAACTAGTGTTAACTATAACGAGATGGTTCGGCAGGGGTAAAATGGGCGCCAATCCTGTGTGCAAGACTGGGCACAGTGTAACAGTGTGAGATTTGTGGTTGCAGAGATTAGTCTAGGCCAAGGAGTGGTAATCATATAAGGAAGAGAATGATACTGTTTCTCTAATTAAGCCACGTCCAGTACACATTATAATTCGTTGCTATGGTTATGGGGATCAATACTGGCAAACATAGAATCTGTTGGGTGCAGACTTCCAATATTACTGGCATAGGACATATAATTAAAGATTAGCCAACATAATTAATAATTATCTCACACACAAAAATGGCATCAGTTATTCAAATGGCCTTAAATTACAAATGTCAATTGAAAATCAAATATTCTGACGTGATAGAATCTCATTACACATAATAATTACTTCGCTCTCTGGCGTAATTAACATAAAATACACACAGAAATTTTAAGTTACATACACACGTCTCATGTGTAACAATTCATTAGCATAAACGAATTACTTATGCATTGAATTATCATACAATTAGCTATTATTGAAATGTTACAACTTTTACAACAGACAATGTTGTCAATTTTGAGGTAAATGTTCTCTCATCAAGGTTTATTTTCTTTTAGATGCTCATAAAAGCAATTTCCTTGAAACTGTTCTAATTAAGTTTATCTGCCATGGTACAGAGCTCGTAGGACTTTACCAAAATTACTGTCGCTGTTATTTCCCGAGTGTCTTCAAATCTTAGGTCATCTCTATCCCTCACAAAGTTGTGTAAGGCAAAACATATTTTGATTATACTTGTGACCACTTCTACATCACAAGCCATCGCCTTGTGAAAAATGCGTCATTTGCTACTGAGTATACCGATAGAACACTCAACGCACCTTCGAGCCCTGCAATGGCGATAGTTGTAGACTCTTGAACGAACAGTAAGGATCTTACCATTGTAAGGGCTCATCAAGTACGTTGTCAGCCTGAAGGCTTCGTCAGCAATGAATACAAATGGGAAGGGGATTGTGTTAACACTGATCCGTTCTGGCGACGGGAAGCACAAAGAACCTTCTTCAAATTTATTCCCGAAGCTTGTATGGCTGAACACAGTTGGATTATGTTCTCTACCATATGCTCCAACTTCGACGTAAACGATATTGTACTTGCTGTCTACGACTGCCATCAAAACAATAGAAAAGTAATTCTTATAAGTGTAGAACATTTAACCAGAGTGTGGTGGATTCATAATTCTAACGTGCTTGCCGTCAATTGCACCTAGGCAATGAGTAAATTTTCAGTTTGTCATAAAGCCAGTTGTAATGCCTCTCCAAGTATTTACATTATCCAGTGGTACAAATACATCTTTGTGTAATACTACACATATAGCAATGCACATTTGTTTTACAATCATGCTTGCTGTTGTTACACCAACCCAAAATGTATAGTCTAGGTCAGCGTATGTACTTACTGATGCCAACAATCTGAAACAAACATATTAATTATACAATATTATCCTATTCAAACAATAAACCAAAAAACAAACAATAAAAATATATTTCCTAACAGAGATTTAAATAAATAAAATAGAACATGCTTGGTGTTTTGTTTCATGTAAAGGCCTCCAGCTCAAATGGAGAAGCATTAGGGACGCTTTCGTGAGAAAATCAAAGAGTCATATGGAAGAAGAAGTCTGGGGACGCAGCTAAAAATACCAAAAAAAATACGTGTATGCAAGACAGTTGGGTTTTCTAACTACAATCCCCAAACCACAACTATACAGAAGATTCCTTGGCCAACAACTTGGCGGTGGGACCAAGTACTCCTGGTGGCGATCTTGAAGCTTCCCCAGATTTTAAACAGGATATGAATGCATCCAATGAACCATACACTAGTGCAATATTTAGAAGAAATGAGAAGATGTGTTAGAAAAGTATATTAATGTGGTGTCAAAACGAACTCAAGAGACCGTTTTACAGCATAAAGATGATGATTTCAATTTCTTCGTATCATTGATGCCAAGTATGAAAAAATTGAGTGATGTCGATCAATTAAAACTTCGCAGTGACGTATTGCAACTGATGTTGAAATATACCACACAATCACAACCACGGTACTGATCCGTTCCACTACCCACCATCGAAACCAACACTTTATGAGATCAGAATATCAGCAACAAACGGCCCAAATACACATCCAGGCTACCGCCAGTAACAATCCACAAAAACTACACAAGATCCTGGTGCGCACTGAAAAAGTTACTTCCTTCAATAATTTGTATTAAAAAAACATTGTTGCTACTGATCAACGCAGCTATTATTCATTCTTGACAGCGGATATTGTGATGAGTAATACTTCCAATAAATCCAGTTCCTTTGTTATCACTCCATCAACTGTTCCTATCACGTGAAATATCAATGATTAGATGCCAGTGAAATTGTGTTTTTATTATATCGCGTTGGATTTTAGATTTGTGTGTTTACTGGTGGTTGGTCATTTGATCTTGTCCAGTTTATTGGAAGTTACTTTAATTTTGTTCGTAAATGTGTGTGTTATTTTCATCTGTACTATTTACCACTTTCTGTGTGACCATAGAAGTTTTGCAATTATTTTAAGTGAAATGTTTGCCTTGTTGTTGCCCTAATATGTTACTACAGCTTCAATGATTTCTTTACAAACTATATTAACTAGCAGACCGAAGTTTTAATTTTATTTGTATTTTTTTATTTTCTAATAGCTCACTAGTGGAATGGTTTATGGTCAAAATTGAATTTAGATAATTCTTATTACTTTAAAGCATGAAGATTCATTTGTATACATAGTACACCTTATGTTTACTGTAACAAACATAATATACATGATAATAATGATATATTGCAATAGAACGATTGAAATATATTGTATCAGCATTACAACTAATGACAATATGTAAATTAAACATACTTGTTAATTCTTATAACTTCTAGATACTATGCCACGTTGTACTATAGTATACTATTTCAATCAAAACATTGTTTAGAATTTGACTACTTTTTGATGGGTTTTTCGTAATTGATATTATGTTTGGAAGTGCTTTGTTGATGAAATTGCATTAAAGACTGTATTTGTTGGCAAAGAAAGATCTGATATGATCTGAAATGTGGAACAAGTCATTGCAAAATCATCATGTAAACTAGGCTAACAATGTTAGTAACACTACGAAGGCCTACTTTCTCGAAATTATAAGCGTGTAATTTATTATTCTTCCTAATTAGGAATAAATAAACAAATAAACATTGTTTGACTTACAATTTCAGTTAAATCAAAGCTATTTGACTAATAAATTCTAGCTATAAACATTTATAAAGTTTTATGAGTAAAATTGCCCTTACTTGAGTGCCGTAGCTAACAGTTCCTCAGGGATAAAGGCTAATAAACGAATCAATCTGGAATTCTTTTTCACAATAGATCTAGCCTTGCCCGATAGCTAATAACGCTTGAGACATACGAAAATAATTTTAAAACTTTTCACTGTCTTCTTTAAGTTCATGAAATAAAGCGAAAATTGTTTCTAAGCAACAAGCAAACTACAACAGGATCCATGATCTATCTCTATTATATACACTTAGTGTAAAATAATCGATTTCCACCCCGCCTGCTACCGACGTACGTTTAAAAACGCATGAACAACTTGACCAAAATGTCATACATGCGTTCGGAAAGACGTCCGTTTGCAACCGCATTGACAACGGATGACAAACGCATTAAAACAAAGACGTACGTTTGAGACGTGTACACCAAAACTCAGTGCATAAATACGACTACCAGGCCATGTTCCAGTTAAATAAGTTTTCGTTTCTTTTTTTTTAATTAGCATTTTGGATTTCGTAAGGTTTTTATTGGAACACCATGACGGTCAGCTGTTTAGAATGGAATACTGCTGTGCACGACTTGGCTGATGAGCAGAGGACAGACGACGACGGGAGAATGCGAGGCGACGGCGGACAAGGTGTTTATATGGACGAGAGGGCGTGAAACCCGATGGGTTAATGCTACTGTGCGTGAGCGCGCTCGGAGAACTCTAGAACATTACGGACTAGTGGGATCTGGTATAAACTGATGTGGGACTGAATAACATGTGATACGGACTTTATTGTAAATATTGTAAATGTGAAGCATGGACATATAATTTTTTTTAATAGGTTTTTAAGCACTGTCTATTTGGACTGATTTTTGACGTGAATACATCTTTAAATTTGCAACCATAGCGGGAGGCAATCCAGAAAATCCGATGATAATCAAACGGGGTAATAGAGTTTGGCATTGCAGCTCCGAATCTATCGTCTACATTCAAAATTCAATTACACCACTAAATTTCCAAAGGATCAAAGAATATCTTACGTTAAGTGAGGACTGCGAAGAATCCTGAGAAGGGGGGGGGGGGCGCAATTTTGAGTTCGTTTCGCCGCGTCTCATAACTTCCGCGTAGTATAACTTTTGACTAGGAGAAGTTACGACGCTTGTTTGAGTTTCAACCGACAGCTCTCGTCGATATCAATCAATTGCGTGTATAAAAACATTTGTGTGGCGTTGTTATGGTGAAATTGTATGAGTTTAATGTAAACAATTAAGCAAACTTAACACAATTTCGGCCTATACTCGTCAAAAAGCCAAGTTGAAATACAGAAATCGTATATGGTTGGAAAGAGCATCTCATAAGCAATCCAGTGATACCCATAAAACCCCATATGATAGAGTGAAGCAGTGCCGAGAACGTAAAAAAATCATCACGGTGTCCGAACGCGTCAATGTAGACGTATTCTTACGAAACAAACGGCCATGTCCCCAACACAGTCAAACCCAATTTTTAACTATTTTGTTATGTTAATGTCTTTGAGGAAATAAATTTTATTGATTGAAGTCATTAATTATAAACAGAAAGGGATATCAATTTATTGTGAGATGTTGAGTGAGAGAACTGTGTTTTTGGATGTTGTAAATAAAGTTAAGAAATTATAATTAACACTTTTATTTAATTAAGACCTCCATCCCTTAACGAACTTGGTTTAACCCACTGACACTGAGAAAACTGTAACATTATTAAGAAGGATCACCCTCCCCATTTTGTATTTTCCAATTTTTCGATGAAAGTTACCTCAAAAAATGTGTAGATTGCCACGACAAGACATTAATAATAACTTCGAACACCTTCTTACACTGCCTTTATTACTCTCGGAACACTGGTGGAAGAAAAGAAAGAATATATTGTTTCGCATCTTCTATCAGTGTTCCGAGAATAATAACGGCAGTGAAAATCTAAACAATGTAAAAGGTTTTCCAAGATATTATTATGACTTGCCATGCCGAAAACTTCGATAGAGCCTCTTGAAAAACAGTTTATGGGCGAAAATCGGGTATATACACACATTGTTTTCGTGCACCGTTCCCTTTAATGTAGCTAGCAACATTCAGTCCTCGAGATGCGGCCATCTTTCCGTCCGAACTTGTTAAAGCCTGCTGAAAACCATGCTATTCTTGTCCACAGAACTTAGGTCAACTGGGATGAATAGGGGGGGAAAAAAAGGGGGGGGGAGGCCTGTTTCGGAACAATGGCCGACCACCTTGTCGGGTCGCCGCACGATGACAGGAAAAACTGTCATTGCTCAGTTTCGTGTACGTAAGAAATGTCTGCATATAACGTGTAGGTAGTCCTACATACTGTAAGTGAGCTCCATAGAGAATGTATGTATGCTTCTTACGTTTAAGTTGTCACACCACGCATTACTAGAACTGACTTCGATTTTGCTGAAGTAGAGATTTACTAAATAATTAACATCATTTATATTTTTCCATGTACAAAGAAATATAAAAACTAAATTTTTCTTTCCAACTAAAATATTTCGACAAAGACAATATATTCGTCTTGTTCTCTCCTGCAGCCCCTATTGTCTTAGTTCCTGTTTTACACACGAAACGAAATAAAGTACAGTATCGCTGTTTCTTCCACGTCTACAATTCGGGTACTAGTCCTTCACAACACTTACTGTGCACGATGACCCTGAAATGTGTCGTGAAGAATACGCAATTTCATTTCGGTAGGCTCGACGTAATTTTGCCCGATATTTCTTCCAAACAATTTATTTTCGGAAAAAAAAAAAAAAAAAAAAGCGGCGTCATCAGTCTCTAAAATTGCGTCGCACTGCTGTGTTACATTCAAAATTATGTCATAAGTTACTGTATATGTATACGTGGTTGGCAAAAAAAAGGAATGCAAAAGGGTTCGGCTAAAATATATTTGCGTTCGTTTACCTTGGTGAAACCGCAAAAATTTAAACTCGGACATAAATATACGTCATTGATGTAAAGCAGTATTAGCCCTTTCAAACGTTATTTCCGCGTACAACACTTAGCAAAGGTGTTGCTCGAAACGAGAAGGCATATTTTTAAAAGTGGAATATTTCCTGGACATCGCCGACCAGACTAGTAAGGGAACGTTCGCTGAAAGTGCGACTTTCTGTGGTTGAAGTGGACAGAACCTATAATGGGTTACGAGTAACGGGATTTAAAGTTCCGTGATCTTGATGTACGTAGCACGTGGCTGCAGTCATTCGGCTGTTACGCTGCGCTGGAAACAGGTTGAAAATGGGTGTCATTTCATCTTATCTACTGTTTGCGGTTAACTGAAAACTTTTGAAAGCCCTGCCTAGAATATTCTTTTATGCAGAATTCGTATCCTTCCGCCTTACTTAAAAATTTCATTGGCATGGACCTTAAGCTGGGTACGCTGTAAAATTAAGCTGTAACTTAAGAATTATGACGTTTACAGAAGAATTCAGTGTTTATTGTTTAATGTGTTGTTTCACAACAGAACTTAGCAGGTCGTGTGTATGGTTGGTTTTGCTAAAGTGGCAAAAGAAATCTTCGTATTTTATATCTTAAATAAAAATATTGTGGTGGCGAGCAATCATAACAGAGGAACCTGTGTTTTTGACGGGAAACTGTTATGTACAGCAATGTAAACAGCAAAAATATTAGAAAGGCATATGTAAGTGCATATTTATGATAATACTAATGAATAGAGCCCCGAGTATTTCCCGGATTAAGATGGCAGTAAGCTAGGCCGGACAGCCCTCTATACACTCGAGACAATATCGGTTGCTTATTGGTTGCTGTGATCATGTGAGGTGTCTGTACATGACTGTTAAACGCTCACTCATACTACTGCTTCCAGCTTATTGCTGGCTCACAGTTAAACGGGGCATGCCTAAACAACAACTGTCGTCCAATCACAACTATAGGAGAAAGGAACAAGTGTTTGGTGTCTACTTCGTCTCCGAATGAATTCGCGAAATAATCGTGGCTCTACTTATGAATAAAGTTCACAATGATGAACTTCTCAGTCATAAGATGTCTGCTTTGGATAATGGCTTGAATATATATGATTATAGGCTGTTCACGGTTAAGTGATCACTTTTTAAGGCCCTTCTAAATTTTTCCTTTCATTCAATTTTCATCTTCCTGCTGCTTTTTAATATAAACGTTGCAATGTGACCAATAAACACAGTGTATCAATTTCCCCACCGTCAAAATTTAATGCCTGAGGTTGCAATAGAATACCTATATTTATTATTGGTTAATGCCTGTTGGGAGAGCCTTAAAAAGAGCCCACTTTACCGTGAACAGCCTATATGTATATGCCTACGAGGTGAGGTTAGGAAGAGTAAGCCAATATTTTACGAGACAGGGATGTGGCACGCACTGCAAAAAAGCTGAGGCCATGTCCGAATGAACAAATTTCGTTAATTTGTTACTTTGTAAATACGCGATTTGGTAGGTATCAATTCGGACGATACCGACAGTCACTTGTTTAGCACTCGCGGCAACACATTATTACATTAACAGTACAAAGTATTTTTATCTATATGTATGTTTAAAACAGGCGTAATATTTCTGCAATCATCACTGGAATACTACGAATACGCCATGCTAATACGTTAATAAATAAGTAAATAATAAATTATGCAATAGCAACTTATAAAAAAATTTGCGGTATTATACAAAGCACAATTCTTACTTGCTTTTTAAGACATGCCTAGTGTATTTTATGTACCGTTATTTGTTTTAAAATAAATTTTATTTACGCATTCGCGCATGTGTTTTTAAATTAAAACAAACATGGCGCTGATTTTGTCATTTTCAATTTTTTTTTAACATCCGCTAGATACAAAATACGAAATACTAAATTACCTGATACGTCATAATTTTGTATACAAAATCGGGTCACGTCTTCATTTTGTCAACAAAATCTGCTAATTCGGACACGGCCTGAGTTTCGATCAAATATAGAAAAAATGTTTTGCCTTACCGACGTGTTGAAAAACTGACTGTGTAGTAGGTAATGGCTGTTGAGCCACCAAATAATGCTATACTGACCCTGAGAGTAGTAGGGGCGTACCGGTTCAACTTCACCTGGGATTAATTGATGGCTTATCGATTTGATTGAAAGGGTTAATCCGTAATCCGATCTTAATCAGATCGTAAATTGAAAGGGTAAGTTTTATTGAAAGGGTTGAATCTATTGAAAGGGTACACTTTATTTCTTGATTTTGTACTTCTTTCTTTCTTTTTGGGAGGGGGTAGCAGGAGCTCTGTACGATGTTGACGCTGTGGTGTTCTGAAGGCGATTGACCATAGTGTGTTATATAGGTGTTGAGTTGAGTGCAAACGTGTGCTAAGAGTAATTTTTCTTATTTTTTATCATTTTGATGTGTTTGTAGGGATATTGGTGGTAAATAGGCGATTTTTACGAATATATTTAACACATGCGAGAATTTCAGAGTGTTTAAACAATTTCTAAGAGTGTCCTAAGTGTAAATTTTATGTTTTTGGGGGCTATTGCTTGTAGATGGTGTTGGTAAATAAGCAACTTTGAATGTTAGTATTATTATTATTCCAAATGAATAACAGCAATGCACAAGAGAAATTCAGAGTGTCGTACGTATCAAGTAATTTCACGCATCGAATCGCAAATTTAAAATGACTACATGAATAATAAGTGCAATTACTCCAGTATGGAATTAAACATAATGTTAGTCTCGAGATTATAAAGATAACTTACACAAAAGAGAAGTATAACGCAATTATGTGAGTATGGAATTAACAATCTACAACAAAATGTCCCTATAAATTAAACAAACAAGATATATATATATATATGATGCCTATCGCACAAACCTTACATGTCTGTCTGCCTGTGAGACTAGCGAGGAGGAATATAATCCACACATTAAAAAAATCATTGATTTACACGCATAATAAAATCGCACCTCTCCCAAAACATGTATGTCTGGCTGCGAGCTCAATGCAGCACTGAGTCGATCTTACGTTGAGAGCCTGACAATATTATTGTGTAGCACGTTCGGAGGCTGACAAACAACTAATGTTATAGCTACTCAGAAATAGATGTGAACATGATTTATCTGACAAATGGATAAAAATTATGTTTAGGATGCACATACTAATATAAAAATGAGACTAGTTGAATTTTAAACAGATACAATAGAAAAAGAACATAATGAAATGGCATCAGGAGCTCCCCAACCACACATCTATCCATCTAGGAGGTCACTCGATTAATGACTGTATTGTATTATGTGTGCCTGCTTATATACGTGTAGTACATCTTAAAGGCAACTGAGTAGAAATATACGACTGACAGAAAATATACCAAGCTACTATTAACTATTTGATTCGCCCTACAAGTATGCGAATGTATAAAAGCGAATTATTTAAAAAATTACCTACATACTACAAATTTTTTGTCTGTAAAGTCTTCTAAATAGATCGCACTTTTAACACAAATGCAAGTTGAAAATCATACCAAGTTTCGTCTACCAAATACAGAAATGGGGTTACATGATAAATGCACTATCACATGAAGATTTTTATTTTTTCCCAATAAATTAAAAATAAAGTTTCGCGATATAATAATTCTGTATTAAAATTCGTATATTATAAAACATTAATCACACCCACAACGCTCTGAAACCCGGTGAAGATGAGAGATCCAGTGTTGTATCTATGCAGCATGAGGATTGGCAAAATACTAAGATGGTGGAAGCTCTTGAGAAAGCTCAGTGTCGATCTGCCCAAGGCCAACCACTCCCTACACCCCCACCTCCAACCCTCGCCAGAGCAACATGTCCTGGTGTTACTCACCCCTTTGCCCTCGATTGTCAATTTGTCGGCACTGAGAAAAAATGGCAGCGACTGGATACAGGGATGCAGATGACTCCCAAGGTACCCGCATCCCATCCCCACATCCCACCACCACCCCTCACCAGTGTGATGTGGCCTGGGGTCATTCACCCTTCTTCCCTGATTGTCAATTTTTTGCCACTGAGACAAGATGGTGATGATTGATAAGAGTACTTCACATATCGCCCGCTCGGCTGTAGACATCCCCTACCCTCCACCCCTTGTCCAGAGGGGTGTGCCCCAAGGTCAAGAAACCTAGACCATCTCTCCCAACCTTACTCCAGAAACTGTCTACGTCCGAAAAGCAAGTTCTTCTCCAAGTACACACATCTCCAGTTTGGAGCGCGTTTTGTCGGATTTCTCGAGAGGTGGCCTGTCCACACAGCCCTTCCTCATTGCCGATCCAAGGTCACGCAAGAACCTGGCCTATTCCCAATGAATTCAAATTTCGAAACTCCCGCCAATGAAATTTTATATCCCTGAAATATAGTTTCTTTAGTCCCCGAGATATTCCCCAGATTTAACATTCCAGTAACAAGTATGTATCATACAGAAATACAAGACACATTTGATTCACTCGCAAAAAAGTTTTTTTTTTGTACATCTTAGACATATTTATTCATCTAGCAGACAAAAATATGTATTTCACGTATAGTTTTTCCTAGCCCAGAATTTTTAGACAGTACTATCATATAAGAAAATATAATATAATCTTGCTAAAGTTTATTATTCTAAATTAAGTAATAATTACTTCAAAAATTTATTTGGGAACGTGAGTCGCTTACAGCAATGTGTATTTACAAAAGGTATGGGAATGAGTCATTCACAAACCTCACTGAAAATACCAGGTAACAGATAGCTGAGAATAGAGTATGATTGGGGGGCGGGCGAAATTAATGTCTCAAGAGCAGTTGAGGGTGACTTGCGCACAGAGTTGGAGCAGAATATGCAGTGAAGGAAAGTTTAGAGCATGCAGGTTCAGAGTTTGGGTTGCGCATGGGCCAGAGATGTACACAGCATGGAGCAGGGTGGGGGGAATGGTTCACTAAACTGTCACTGTCTGCATCGCGCACCACTATTGATACCCGCCTGCTTCCATCCGCACATCAACCTTCTCTTCACGTGCAGAGCCTGATGGTCGCCTCTGCGCATGCGCAACAGTGGCAGAACTTCTCCCATCCCTCTGCCACCACATCCTCGACAACTTCTCTGCGGCATGAATTACATGTCTGCAGCTGGCCTCCACTATAGAATTCACCATTTCCCAGGACCTGTCCAGTCTCGCCTAGTCTGCCTTTCAAAAACGTTTTTCATTTGGAGCAAGCGGTCTGCATTTACAATATTACAGTTTAGTTTAAGATCACTTTAAACATTATATTTGTGAGAGAAAATACTTTAAATTTTTTAATCTTACACCGTCAAAATTGTGTAAACAATAAAAAAAGAATAAATATTTTTCTATAAAAAGTTTTTAGAATGGGGAATAGTATTTTGCTCTCTTAAAACTAACCAATTTCCAAGATCTGTATCATTACAAGCAAAGAAATATAACCTACCACAAACAATTTATGAAACCCAGAAAAGTATTCCGATAAACTAATTATGAATTATGTCACAATTAAATAAAAAACATGAAATACCATAGAAATCTAATCAGAGAAACTAATTCCGGGAAACAATATCCAAATTCCACAAAATATATCACTTTACAAATACATTCTAAATAACATTAAAATGGAATCGAATTCCAAATGCCTTTAAGTTGAAAAATTCTGCGAAAAAATATTTCAATTCCATGAAATTACAACAGATTAAACAAATCACGTCTTAAATGGCTTCAAGCTGTAAATTTCAACGAAATTTTATACCTATTCCAAGAAATCTAACATCAAAAACAATATAATACGTCACATTTGAAAGGAATCCAATGCAACAGAATACCACCCAAACACAATGAATTACAATACGTACAAAACACAACAAATTAACACCTAAATGCGAATTTCCAATAAAATTATTCTATCACAGATACCAATTGAATTACATATCAAATGTAATGGATTATCACCTAAATGTGATTGACATTTCAATTAAAAGTATTTAATCACACTGGATTATCACTCAATTCCTAATCCAATCAACAAGGGGATTGATTGCACAATAAATTATACATCCAATCCCCACAACAAATATTTAGTATTATAATTTTACAAACATTGTATTACAATATTTTAAGGTCTTGATTCTTAACCCACAAATCGTGTGATTTTGAGAAACACCTCCATCGAACCTAGGACATATATTTTTTTTTCCTTTTAACAATTTTATCATTTGGAGAAGTAACTTTTTGCAATTCATGTACATAAAATCCTTCTTTTATTGGTTCTCCATCATATATTTCTAGGTAATACATTCTGGGATGTGTTTGCCTAATTGAAATAATTTTAAATATTTCAAAAGACCAATTCACCATATAATTTTTTCTCAAAGATTGCTTTCTGCTTCGAGTTACATATAAATTCACCAACTTTGAACTTTGGTTTTCTTTCATCGATGATTTTAACATCATTATAAATAGTTTTCATTAAACTATTATCTATGACTTCTTTAGGAGTCATCTTGATAGTTCTATAATATCTGGAATTATAAAATTTAACTATTTCACAAAAAATTTCAACCCATTTGTAAGTCCCCTCAATGTGAAATGTTTATATATTAACTGTTTATTCGAGTTGTTGTAATGTTCCACAGCACCGGCTTTAAGCTCGGAATACATTGTGTAGTGTTTAATACCATATTCGGTCATTAGTTTCCAGAATGGCGTAGAAAAAATCCTGTTCCTCTCTTGGTTTGGAGCGAATTGGGCATTCTCTCTCTCAAAACGATCTTCATTGCATCACAAACCTGTTTCCCAGTTTGGTTTTTCAAAGGTATACCCCGACCATATTTTGAATAAATTTCTATTATGGTTAAAATATATTTGTATCCCTTATTGTATGTGGAAAGCAATGTCATTTCACACATATAGGCTTGGAAAAGATCATTTAAATCATGAACTATAATGCTTCTTCTAGGATATCTTATCCCTGCAGGAGCATGAAGTTCTTGAGCAATCTTACTTAACTTCATTGGTAATATAATCATCTTCTTTCAGCTCTTCAATAATAGAAACAATTTCGTTTGTATGTGAATTACTCCCTGACTCTCTCGAAGTGATAAGAAGTTTTAATCTATCAACCAATTCATTAGGATTATTCCAATATACAGGTGAAAAGTGGTTGTCAATTTCATCTTTATATATTCCACATCGGACTATATCTCCTATTAAATGTATTTTCGGGTGATTTTCATCTCCTGAACGAATGTAAGCATTTGTTCGACGAATAAGTTCTTTATATTTCTTTAAATCAGTATCAGAATAACCATTTGGAACATCTTAAAACAATAATTCAAACAATCCGTCACTCACATCAGTTATGTAATCACCTATTTTAATTTTACTGCTGTTAAAAAACATAATTACTGAATCTCCCAGGAACCAGACATTATCATGTTGATAAACACCAAATGTCATATCACACATAGACGAAGATTGTATTAAAGCTAAATAATGTCATGTTAAATGAGAAGGGGGTTGCTTTTTACTCTTCTTTGTTAAAGCTTATTCTTCCATTTTTATTTCCAAAGCTGTTCCATTAGGTTTATTCAGCACAGAATGTAATGTATACATTCTACTTGTAACAGGTTTAAATATTTCTCCTTCACAGAAGATATAACCATATGTCATTTCGAAGCAGAGGCCGACATGTTTTAATTATATTACATTAGATTCAATATATTTATATATGAATTAAGTTGTTGCTTTCCTAAGTGATGTAGTAGGTCGATTACTTAGTGTTTTTTCAATCTTATCGACTTTACTTAAAACAACATGTAATTTTGTTAAAGTTTTTTATCTTTCAAATAATTTATAAAATAACTGATTCGTGTTTCGAAATCATTTTTTTTTTTTCTCAAATCTGTTTGCATAACGAAACAATGTCTTTTATTAATCAATTCATCTCTTATATATTGCGTTATTTGTTCCATTTGTGTTTCAAGTTGTTTTGTAATAGTAGCGCCCACCACTTCATTAATTACTACTCTAAAATTTTATTCCATTTCTGGAAGTTGTGTTCTAAAAACTGTTTGTCATATTGTTAAAATCCTTACTACATCCATTTAAACGTTCTTCTATTCTAAATTCATTACTCTGCAAATTAGTGCTAATATTGCTTAAAATGTTTGGAATTACACATGTGTTTTCATAAACATTATCGTTCAAATTTGCTAACTTTATTAATTTCTCTTGAATATCTTTTGATTACAATGCAAACACATTTAGCATAATAATGTTCAAGTCTTCCACATAATGTTTATTCACCGCATCGATATCTTTCACAGCCATGCTCATATTACGTAATATATGTCCATTCAAATCACAATTCCCATTGCGATTTTTGGTTAAATAGCTACTGTAATGATTATGTTTTATACTGCTATGTCCAAACTTTGAAACTCTTGTTCTTTGCCTGGAAGTAAAAAACTGTCAAAACAAGACCTCTATCTGCTTTATATAGGGGAAGTGTTGGTATAGTATCCAAAAACCATATTTTTCTCTCCAACAGTAAAACACATATTGTTAAACTTTGTAAATATCATATCGCCTAAAACATGATAATTGTAAATGTGTTGGAGATTCATACTATCAATTTTAAACACAATTGCCATATTTGCATTACTGCATAAATTATGTTTTGGTAAACATGCTTAACTTTGCCATGGATAAAAACAATTGTTTGAATGTCGACCAAAACAGAAATATTGCTGTATTTAATCCTGCGGGTCACACCAAACATCTTCAAAAATAAATACGTAATTGGGCAATATGTCATTTGGAGGCACTATATCTTCTTTATTTGTAAAAAGGAATTATCACATTCCTTCAGTTAATGACAAAAGGGTCGCTAATGGTTGATATTTCTCTTGTATTGTTTTAGAAAACACATATACATTTTCAAATTTAAGTCCATTCGAATGCTCCAACAGCGACATAATAACACAAGTTTTTCCACATGAAGAAGGACCGCTCAGCATACAACGTATATTGATGGTAAAAGAATTCCATGTTTCTCAATTTCGTTTTCTTTCTTATTTACAATTACCAGAAGATGTACATTTTATTTTATAACCTTCATTTCTAGACAAGTACACAGTATTATGTAACATACTAACCTAAAACTATATGTAGGTCTATACATAGGTTCGTGTTCAGTTCAAAACAATGGCTCGTACTAAATGTATCAAAAATGGAAGTGGTGTATTGAATACATTGATTAATAAACTACCATTTGAATTAGATATTCTAAAATACAATTATTGCAAATCAGGTACTAAACTTGCAAAATGTTTGGCAAGGAACGATCAAGGCATAAACTATTTGGATAACGCGTGTAAAAAACGTGATATAGTTTATGATCGAACAAACAATTTGAAAGAAAGACATATAGCAGATACAGTTCTAGCCAATAAAGCAGCAAATATAAGGAAGAATCCATCTACATCTACAGGTGAAAATCTTGGAGCTTGGGTAGTTGATAAAGTTATGTGCACTAAGGTAAAGAGAGGTATGGACTTAAAATGCAAAACCAAAAAAAAAATAAAGAAACGAGAAATCATTCCATTCCTATTTCCAGCATTAACCGCTCATGGACCAATACTCAGAGGGGTTTTTGCAATTAATAGAGCAGTTAAAACAAAAGGTAATGAAATGTATTTGAAACCCTATAAAGTTGGACAAGGACAAAAAAACTCCAAACATGGGATAAACAAAGAAAATCCTAAATAGTCTTCTAAAATGTGCATTAACAAACAAAGATATTAATGTTTTGTAAAGAAACTGGATATTCCCTATTTCTGAGGTGAGTATATGAGAGACGATTTACCAAGGTAACCAAATCTTCGTGAATGTATGATTGTTAATTTAGATTCGAAACAAAATGAAGGAATGCATTGAGTTGCATTAATAAAAATGCAAATCAATCATTGTAATACAACAGTTTTGGCAATATATGTCCTCCAATTGAAATATGTAATTTTTTTTTTTTTTAAACATGCAATTAAGGTATAATTACAAAATGGAGCAATTGCCAAATACAATCAATTGTGGTCATTAATATTTATGTTTTGACTGTAAATAGGATACATAAGTATGTGTAATTGTAAAAAATAATAGTAATGTTTTAATTATATTGATATTAAGTGGAAATTCGTCGCAATTGCATGCAGTATATTTCGCTGTGCCTAATCAAATTCGTAACCTACAACAGCATACCAAACATTGATATGCATAACCAATTATTTATGGCTAATATTGGTGAAAAAGCATACAAGATTGCGATAGTGGTAGGATCTAATAGTTGGATTACCTTGAAACACTCATTAGCGCGGTATTACCTGAAGATGTGCATTTCCGATTACGTGGAAATCCAAATACATTAACTAGAGCGATGTATATTAACATCAACATCGATTTCTCAGAAGACAATTCAATTGAAAATATGTTGGGTTATGAACAGAGAGTATATCCAGCTAATCAATTATACGAATCATCAAAACAGGTTAATATATTGTCGGTAAATGTATGTTGTATAAATGTTAATATTGTAGGCGATTCATATTTGAATGGAAAACCTACAAATACAAACTTGAATTCACGTGTGCTGTAGCTCCAGGATATAAAATAATTGAAAAACCTAATATATTGATATATTTTCCAGAAACAGTGAATCACGTTGATAAATAGTGGTTACAATTATCGATCAAGACAGTTAACTTATTAATTTTAGAAACGAATAAATTACCATTCATTTACATTCTGTTGGGCATTACAATCATGATGGGTATTGTGTACAATATTAAATTCGGACGTAAAGTAGGCAGTTCCTTTAAGAACTATGTTACTAAGGAACCTTTTTTTTTAAATAAAGGAAGTATAAAATTATGTAAACATCAACATAAGACGCTCACTTCAAATAAGATACCCACAAGTGTACACAAGGCAACAATTTGTATTTAAAAGAATTAGGATATACTGTTAAAAGAAATGGAAGGCATACATAATGTTGAAGAACCAATCAGCTATGAAAATGCAATCACCAATATGGAAATACAGGTGTATGAACCATTCCAAGGAGGTCTGTACACGTTTACATTGGAAATAAGGATTTAAATACAAAATCATGATATTTACACATTACCGTCGAAATCAAGTTTAAGGTATAGAGGAAATATTAAAAAGAAAATGGAATACTTAATTTAATCGACAGAATTGTTTATCTGCTAAATGTAGAAATCGATCAAACACAAGATGTTGGAATTACTTCCACGATAAAGAACTATCTTTTCGGGAACTGTAAACTATATTTATACAGGGCTTATGGCTGGGTTGAACAATGCTAGTGATTACTCACTACAAATTAACCCATGTGAAAAATCAGAAGCTGTAATACTGTCAAGTATGGTGTGGGCTTTCCTGAAGACTACAAACATGTAATATTAAATGCTAAACAAGAATTAATGATTCTATTTGCCAATATGCATTTCAATGCTATATACAATACAGCTAATAACGAGGAATGTGTAACATTTGAATTAAGCAGTGGGGAATCGTTGATGCAGCATATTGAAATTAACACTCGTGAACGTGTAAAGTTTTTAAAATTTATCGAAAAAGGGAAGAATCTAGACATTGCATTTAGATTGTGGGTTTGGAGACATTTCCAACTCTACCGACATCACAAAAAGTCATTTGGGATGTGAAATCAAGTTTTTCGTTGGAAAAACAAGATATGTTGTCATTTGTTTTCAAACAAATCGACAAAACAATTTAAAAGCTGATAGATGAATATTCGATAATTATGATATGAAAAATAGTAAACTATATCTAAACAGTCAATCTTGCTCCTATGTGGATTTAAATATGAACTTTGCCAATGGGGAATTCCTTTTTTCATATTATATGTATACAAAGTTTCAAGAAACGTATATTATAACTAAATCAGTTGGCTGATCCTTGAACCCGAATCATTTAAAACCAGTGGAACGTTATTTGTGTTTGATGTAAGCAAAAAGGATGGCAGAATGACCAATGGCTTAATTATTGCAAATACACCAATTCCAGCATATACACAAGCTCACACTCTTATAATTCATAATAATTTAGCGAGTTACAATGTAAGAGATAAGATGATGAAAATAATTGAGTCAGTAGACGACGAACCATTGCTATAACGAGATGTTTTGCAATGTGCAAGGATTTCAGTCTGCAGGGAAAAAAATATTATATAAGAATTAGCTATCACTGATATGGATGAACATACAACTGTATTCAGCTTCAAATTACCGTTTTACTGGAAATATCTATCTCCCAAATACAAGAAAACTAATATATGGGTTACTAAACATCACTACGGTTTAAAATGGGAAAGTGGATGTATAGAGTATGAAAATATTGAAGATATTTCAAAAAATTACCTAAATAATTGTGAAATATATGTAGGTGGAGTTGCGCAAAAATGAATTTTCGAAAGTGTGTATAATGGGAAAGTAATAAATATTCAAAAATAATACAATTGTCCCTCATTCAAACAATTGCGTAAAACATATTGATCTAATTCGACATTCTTCTCTGTAGAGGAAAATTCAAAATTAATGCTAACTTGGGCAATGGTGTCTGACAGGGGTGAGACAGCGTATGATGATTCTCCTCCCGAATCACCTGTGGATATTATTCGAGACATATGGCATTATTTAGGATGAGTGAAATTTAATAAAAAAAAAGTATTTGATTGTATGTAATCCACTACTTCGTAAAGATGGATCAACAAGACAAGAACGAAGTTATATGCTTGTGCATACAGAAATCTAAATGTAAATTGAATATTATCAAGTTATTAGCACATTGGAGTAAACCATTTCGACTTTGTTTCAGAAAGAAAAATAATTGTCTAATGTGTTTTGTAACAGCCTGTATTTGCTAGTGTTAAAAAAAAATGTTGTAAATATATTGTGAATTCACTTGTGTCTGTTTAGCATGGAAATATTTGGAGCAGAATTTCTTCTTGCTTAAATATGTTTTTGAAGAAATTTATATTTGCTCAGTGTTAAAAAGATTTTTTGTAAACAACTTGTGTTTGTATATATTTTGTAAATAAATATGATGTAAAATGAACCCCTTTAGTACATTTATTTAACCTATTCCTTATTAAAAGTGAACTTCTTTTGGTAAGAATATTATTTTCTCCCCAGAGAAAGAGAGCAAAAATTTCTGAAAGCCAGCAGTCAAACCAATTTTCAATAAATAAGTAAATAATATACAATATTGGGCAAGACACGGTTAATATAAGCTGGATTCGAGTCTCAGTTAGGTTATGTATGAGTGTAGAATTGGAAAATGGAATAATGAATGTAACACTGTTAATTAAACTAATATAAATTTGTTTGTGCACATGAAAAAAGTAGATATGTTCAACAGTGGAGATGTTTCAACTTAAATTAATTATGTGGAATTTTTCCAACTAAACATTAACTTTGTGATTTATGCTTGCTTCGAAATCTTATACTTGTAGCATTCGCCAATATCTCAAGATGTGGAAAAACCATAATGTTTAGAGATCTGAGTTCTTAACAGTGTAACTGCTACCTGTCCAGACTCATAAACCTTCAAGGTTAAATTTCAACATGTTTTCAAATAGTACCAATTATAGAAACAGAGATTTCAGAGGTTGCCAGCCTGAGTCCAACAAACCCCCACAGAATGCATTTTGTTTTATTATACCCTGAAGACACCCCAGATGCTTAGCTATTCACAAAGGAACCAACCAAGGACATCCCCATCCCTGGTGAGCAGGGCAGTTCAAGTCAACGATTTTAACCGTTAAGAATAGGAAGGTCAAGATGTCTTCGTAGTTTAGAAATCTCTCGAGCAAAATATTGTATCTTCTACTTGATAAAATTAATATTCACTTTGCAAGCTCCATTATGCAGGGGAAAAAACCCAAGACATGTATTAAATATGAACATATATTTACAAAGCAAGATTTTACTTCCCCATGCTCACCAAGCATTACAAAAAGTTTTAAAATGTCTTATAAAATAGAATTTTTTTTATCATATCTGAATCATGTTAGCGTACATTAACGAAAAACTTCTGTATATGGTTGGCGTAAATATAATTAACAATTACAGATTAAGGAAATGGGGACATATTTACTAAAATTAGATTGTAGTATGTCTCTTGATTTAGATAAGATATATTGTGAATAAGAAAAAGATTAAATTAATCTTAGAGAAGCTTAAAAATGGATTATAGCATGCCTGAATGTTTTTATGGATAATATAACATCCTTTTTTCTCTATAAATTATATATCATTTTATTAAATACATTGATCTCTAATATATTGCTAACCATTTTAATGGCTTATTAACTAAACTTTATTTATTTGTTATGATTCAGAAGTTATTTTACTGAAAAATAAATGTTATTCATTTCTTCGAGCAATAAACTTAACAGAGAGGTTTGTCTCCGAGGTTGGGGGTGCTAGCTTGAAGATATTTAAAAGTCGGATGTGCGGGAAGAGAGCGGAATGGGTGTTTGGACTTCTGACTTCTGGTTGGAGGGGAGAAATAAGGCTTCTCTAGCATTTTACCTGAAAATTTGAAATTTTTATAAATAGGGCTACAGCCTCTAAGCCCCTTCCCCTTTTTCCATTTGTTTGTTGTTCGGTTCACTTTGCAATGTCGCACTCATATGAAGATTACTTCCTTGGCTTATCTAACAAGATTTCAACAGGGAACTCAAAGCTTTTAATTGGAATAATTCTGATGATCTATTTAATAGACCAGATGCTTTGCAAAAAGTTATTTGATTTTTTGTATGTCGACAAAGAAAATGGATCTAGTCTACAGCCATTATTCTTGTCAACACATTCAACATCGAGAGCAGTGACGTCTACGCTGATGACGCCAACAGTGAAAACTGCACTAACAAGACAGATAGTCATGGCTTCCACATAGAGGTCTGCAACAACATTGAGTCTGCAACAATGTTGGGGTCTGCAATAATGTCAACCTCTACCCCTGTGATGCCGAGGGCTACAGTGACGGCTGCGATGCCGACTTCAACACCTTCAACATTGCGATTAGAACCTCTAGATTTATCATCAGTTATCCAAACAGGTGAGATACATATACAAAAACCAGCAATGTGTTCCTGCTGCAATCTACAATTTAACCTCAATAATGGGTGGAAGATATTTCAAAAAACCAGTTACACCAATATTTGGAAGAGTTTTTAGAGTTCAATTTTGTGATTTCGCCCTAGTCAAGTTTGCCATCTCCTGAATTATTGTTATCACCTGAATCATCTCAGCATTAATTAATTTCACTACCCCCTCCTCCTTTCATACCATCGCCACAGGAAATTATTTACACTCCTATAACATCATCAATAACATCACCACAAAAGCTTGTTGTTCCAGTAAAGAAACGAAAATTCAGCTTATCTCTTAACTATAAACATAAATTTTAATGAAAATAAAATTTCAAACTTACAGTGATACTTTTTGAAACACAATAATTTAATATTTTTTTGCCATTTTAATGATTAAAAGTATAAAGTTGTAACAATTTCATAAGGCCAATTATTCCATTTGATAAAAAGTTTATCGATTTTATAGACTTGTTTCACAAATTCAAAGACCAATCATTCGATTTCAAAGACCAATAATTCAATTTGATGAAGAGTTTTACGAATTTAAGACTTGTTTTACAATTTCAAAGACCAATCATTCAAATCTTGTTTTACGGTTTCAAAGACCAATCATTCAATTTAATACAACATTTTATGATTTTAAAGACTTGTTTTACAGTTTCAAAGACCAATCATCCAAATCGATAAAAAGTTTTACGATTCCAAAAACTTGTTTTACGATTTCTAAGACCAATCATTCAAATTGATAAAATGTTCTTTCAAGTCTTAACATTTTTGTTAAAAATTTAACGAAATTCATTTAAATGTTTAATGATTTTAGGAAAAATTTTATGATTTATCATGTAAATGTTGGAAAGTTTTAATAAACTTCATGATTTCAATCATAGCATGAGTAATGATTTTCTGTCGTAACATACTCTGTTGTGATTTTTTACAGTTTTATAATGTAAGATGGTGTTTTTTGGTTAAAGAGTTTTTGTGCCTTTCACACGTAGTGGCAAAAAAATTATGGCTAGTGATTTTCTGTTGTAACATACTCTGTTGTAATAATTTTTTTACAGTTTTATGACCTAAGATGGTGTTTTTGGTTAAAGAGCTTATATGACTTTCACACAGAATAGTAAAAAAGATTTATGGTTTTCTGTTGTAACACACTCAGTTGTGATAATTTTTTACAGCTTTATGACGTAGACGTTTTTGGTTAAAGAGCTTGTATGCATTTCACACCTAATGGTAAAAAAAATACTAATGATTTTCTGTCCTAACATACTTTGTTGTGATAAATATTTTTTACTATTTTATGACATAAGATGGCTGTTTTGGTTAAATAGCTTGCATGGCTTTCATTACTACCCTGTTTGATGTGACTATGTAAATAAATTGTTTTACGAATGTTAAGTAAGCTGTGTGTCATGAATTTTTTTTTTTGAAAAGAAAAGATATTTTATAATAAAATTTTCATGTTAAAAATGAATAGTGTGTGTGTGTCATTATTTATTTTTTTAATGCCTCGTCACTAATTTTTTTTTTCAATAATAACTAAACTTTGGCGTTAGCAGGCTAAGAAAATGCTACAAAAGAAACCTGCACTGGAATGAATAAGTTTTTGTAAAGAAACATGGCAGCAGGTTAAAACATTCGTCCACTCAGACTTCTTAAATTCAATGTTGATGTAGGAGACACAACGCCCTGCTGGCCAACTTTTGTGATATCCCAGGGGGAAATATCGAAAGCGAGCCCCCAATACCTTTACAGAGGCAGGTACAAAAAGAGCTCCAACCGTCCTTGCCTACAAGAAAGTTTCTCCAGCTAAAACTTTTATATCTGCACTGAACAGAGTCCAACAAACATTTTAAATATAAGTATAAAATATTTCATTTTGCTTACACACAGATTACAGCTCTTCAAGATCCAACATAATGATATCTGGTGAAGAAATCAAAGACAAGAATTAATATATTTAAAGTGTTTTTTAAACAAAAATGAATTCTTCTACTTGCAAGAGTCTGACCTATGCTGCACCGCAAATTGATTATTTTGAAACAAATAATTTTGTGAAGAATTTTCTATCATTAATTACTTTCTTGTAGATTGTTATGTTATATATTTTACTTATCAGAACAGACATACCCTATTGTGTTAGTTAAAAGTTGTTCGAAAATGGGAATAAAGTTTCAAATGGCTTGTAAGATTGTTGGAAATGGGAATAAAGTTTCGTGCAAAGCAGTTTATATTTTTAACAAATTTATTGTGTGTTAAAAACATTTGGAAAGTATATCTTAGTGATGAGAAAATAAAATTTTATCAGTGGGTGTTGTGAAATCTTTTTTAATTTGCTGGGAATATATCAACCGCTTGCATTTCGAAATATAGGACCAATATTCAGTGTCCGAGTGAATATAACAGTTTGCAGGGAGGAGGGTAAATAGCCCAGGGCAGTTCCAAATCCACCACTACCTCCCTAGGGAAACCATAGCTTTGACCTTGAAGCAAGCCTCAGTTCATAGCCGAGGCAGTGCTCTAGGGAAGAAGGGTGGGGGAACAACCAGTTCCCGAGATATCCGAAAAATGTATCACTTGAGTGCTGTAAGGGGAGGGGGTAGCGCCCTCTGTGGACAGGTACAGTCAACCGAAAAAAAACACTTTCTGACCTTGAGGAGGGCAGGTATAAGCGCCACTTTGGAATGGATAGTTCTTGGGCTGTGTGGGCAGAGGTAGCGTTTGCTACTAAACAGGTTCTTGCAGTGTTGGATCGACACCAGGGTGCGTGTCCCTGAGCTTTGGAAACAAACTCTGCATTGAAAACCGGAGGGGAGGGGACAGATCGCCCAAGATGCGGTCATCAACAAGGGTTGGGATGCTTGGACTGAGCATTTCTATGCAAACATGCTCTGGCGAACGGTGGACGTGTAGGGAGCAGTTGGCCTTGGGGAGAGTGATGTGGAGCATTCTCGAGGGCTTCCATCATCTTAGTGCTTCGCTAATCCTCACACTGCATAGATGCAACACTGGATCTCTCGACTTCACCAGGCTTTGGAGTGTGATAGGTGCGGTTAACATTTCATAATATACGCGTTTTAAATTAAACTATTTTATTGGGGAACTTTTTTTAAATTCATCTGGTAAAAAATTAAAATCTTCATGTGATAGTGCATTTATCGTGTAAACCCCACTTCTGTGTTTGGTAGACAAAACCTGGTATGATTTCGAACTCGCATTTGTGTTAACAAGTGTGCTCCATTTACAAGACTTTACGGGGAAAAAAATTTGTAGTATGTATGTTATTTTTTTAATAATTCACTTTTATGCATTCATGTACTCGAGTGACCTCCGAGGTGGACGGGTATGTTCTCGGGGAGCTCCTGATGCCATTTCATTATGTGCTTTTTTCTATTTTCTATTGTGTCTGTTTAAAATTCAACTAGTCTAATTTACATATTAGTACGTGCATCGTAAACATAATTTTTATCCATTTGTCACGTAAATCGTATTCACGTCTATTTCTGAGTAGCTATATCCTTAGTCGTTTGTCAGCCTCAGAACGTGCCCCATGTATACATTGTCAGGCTCTCGACGTAAGATCGTCTTAATGCTTCACTGAGCTCGCAGCCAGACATACATGTTTTGGGAGAAATAAGATTTTATTATGCATTTAAATCAATGAAATTTCATTTTCATGTGGATTATGTTCCTCCTCGCCAGTCTCACAGGCAGATGGATGTGTAAGGTATGTGCGAGAGACATCTCATATATATAGTTCATTTAATTTATAGGGACATTTTGTTGTAGAATGTTAATTCCATACTCATGTAATTGTGTTATACTTCTCTCTCATGTAAATTATATTTCTAAGCTCGAGACTCACATTATGTTAAATTCCATACTGGAGTAATCGTACTTATTATTCATGTAGTTGTTTGAAATGTGCAATTTGATGTGTGTAATTTATTCATACATACAACACTCTGAATTTCTCTTGTCCAATGCTGTTATTCATTTGGAATAATATTAATAAGACTAGCATTCAAAGTTGCCTATCTACCAACACAGTCTACAAGTAATATCCCCCCAAAAAACATAAAATTTACACTTAGGCCACTTTTAGAAATTGTCTGAAATTCTCGCATGTGTTAAATATATTCGTAAAAATCGCCTATCTACCACCAATATCCCTACAAACATATCAAAATTAGAAAAAGAAAAATTACTCTTAGCACACTTTTGCACTCAACTCAACACCTATATAACGCATTGCAACCAGCCACTCTGGTCAGTCGCCTCCAGGACTCCACAGCGTCAACATCATATAAGAGTTCCTACTACCCCCTCTCCAAAAAGAATGAAGTACAAAATCAAGAAAAAATTAGCCCTTTCGATTTTTGATCTGACTAAGATCGGATTACGGATTAACCCTTTCAATGAAATCGATAATCCATCAATTAATCCCTATTAATCCTAGTTGAAGTGAAACTGGCACGCCCCTACTACTCCGGAGTTTTCTTTGGCAACAAGAACGCGGGACTAGAATAACTACTATAGCCATTCACAGTAAAGTGAGTGCTTTTGAAAGCCCTCTCATTTGGAGTAAAAATCAATAACGTTTTTTTAATTTGGTCTTGGATATTAACTTTCGAGTCCAGTGGAATATATACATTGTGGTTATTACTTGCATGGCAATATTTATTTTAAAAGAAGGTTAATGGTTTAAATATGGTTGAAAGGAAAAAGTAACTAGGACTTCAAAAGTGCTAAGTTTACCATGAACAGCCTATAGAAGACTCCTCTAAAATATCCTGTCCCTTCCTTTCCTGCACAAATTTTTTAAATATAAACAATTTAGAGGGCCGAGTCGCCAGCCAGTCTCACCAGAACATTCTTGCGTCGTCGCCAGACCCGTCGAAACCTCCAGCAGGGGTTAGGAGCTATGATGCAAAGAAGGCGCTGAGCAGTGCGACAGCCCGACGGCCGCTGTCCATTATTCACGGTTTTCCCAGAAAGGGGTGTTAGGTGGCAACAAGCGTGTCAGCCCGTGAGGAGGGGGGGGGAGGGTTAGGTGGGTAACCGCCACTGCGCCGGGCAGCAGCGCGTAACAATACTATAGTTGGAAAATACACAAAAGATCCTTCATTTTCCTTCTGCACTGTGGCGGCCTTCCCCTACCTCGGCACGGCTGGAGGGGTAGAAAACCGCTTCTCGGCTTTCGAGTCCGTGTTACAGGAGCACAAGTGGAACTCACATTTTATTTCATGACGCTTTCATTGTCAAAATTTGGAAACATGTTAATTTTTTCAAACGTAGCCAGCATATCTAAAATGGTTTTTCGTATAATTGTAGTGGAAATAGAACACTGTAACGTTAGACGTTAATGTCTTGATTCGCTGTTTGTGCCATAAATCAGTATATAAACGTCCTTCAGACGGGCATAACAATGTATACAACTAACCAGTGATTTGTTCGAGCCCATTCTGTGGGAAGATAACCAAAGCAAGTGTTTGAGATCGTACTCTAGGACTTATGAACCCATGAAAATAGCAAAACCGTGAAGCAAAATAAAAATTTTTAAACATACATATTCACGCCGCTCATAAAAATTTTGCCACAGCAAATAATAGACAAATATAAATATACATTGTAAAACTCGGACCGTTTTCCCAACTATGTAAAACTTTTGTATTTTTCTCCGCGCAGCACCACATGTAAAATCGTCTACTTCACTTAATTTCTTCTATCGTTTTCTTACATTTGGATATTTAAAAGTCAGACTGGTTATCCTGTTTACCCTCTGCCAAACTCGTTTGATCGTTGATTCTGAATTTCCTGTTGCGACACTAGTTTCTTCAATGACGTACGTAAATTTAAACGACTTTTATCCACTGAATTGTGATGCAGCATTGTCTACGATCGCCTGTGCTTTATACAATAAGGTTGAAGAAAGCGTATCTATATATTAAGGATTCATCTTTGAAAAAAGTTTTCTTTTTACCAAAGCATCGCGGTTTCTTTGCCCACGGCCATTAGAAACAGAAGGCCTTGGTGGCCGAGCTTTCTTTTCAGGCGCATTAAATTGATCTGTTAGGGCACAATATAATGTTATTGATCACGAAATATTAACGTTAGACCTGTTTATTTTCATTAAACCTATGGATGCCGATTGGCGTAACGTAAACGTTATTGCATATATGCATATGCCCCTATGCGTATTCCCCTGAACTAGCGCGCAGTGGTTTCGTCATGATCATAGAACATAAATTTAAGCAGTGCCCTATAATTTTGACGTTACGTCTTACAACTCGCCCCTTATGTTCAGAAAGTTAGCGTCCCGAAATGTTGCTCTCGGGTCCATGGCAATTACTTGTCGGGGATGAGCAGTACGTTAAATGCAAATGTACGGCAGTATAGGTCGGTCCTTTGGCTTCATGTTTCACACACAAACTTATCGTTCTGACGTCATCAGGCCGCGGTGGGAGCCGCGTTGCGAACCTCTGATATCGAGCGGTTTAGTATGCTTAAGACCGCTGTAGCGACCGAACGGCTCATCCGATCGGGGAAATTCTGGTGTCAGTTTGTGCGTAAAAAGAAAGAGTAACTAAAAACATAACCAAGAATCATAAATTATAAACGCCCATAGTGACTTTATAACCAATAATCATTTTATTTTCAGATTACAAACCAAAATAGTTAATAATTACGTGTTAGGCGGAAAGGGCACTAATGATATTAACAACAAGAATAGTGCCCGACAAGACATATCCTATACTGAAAGGATGACTCAGCTACCTCAATCCATTCCGGAGTTATATGAAGAAGAAGTTGACAATTCTACGCAGCAGCGTAGTGCGGTCGTGGCGATTTCGTTATCACACAGTCTATCATTTGTTTTCCTCTCACCTTCCATAGAAGTCACGTAAATATACCAACGGCCTTGTAGACGTCACAGCCTACCCCATTTTTATTGGACGCGCCTCTGTAGCAAAGTCCATTGTATACCTCTGTCGTAGCTTACCATGTATCAGGTTCACATATTGTGAGATACAGAAGTCTGAAAAGCAGCTTTTAGCTATTTTGGAGAGCATCAAAATAGTCTTTCCAATGTGCGTGATGTCTTGAATGTATCATTCTGACACCGTTTGGAATGTGCTTTCTTTTCGTAAGTTTAATACGTTTAATATTTTCGTCAAAATACAAATTTTTCAAATGCGCTGCTACGGATTTCGAGCACCAGGCATATGACCACCTTAAAAACACATTGTTATTAAGTTACAATTTATAAAGTTGTTTAGAATATGCTGTAGTGTAAAAACGTTTAAACTAGTTAGCCACTTAAAAAAATATATATATATTTTTAAGTGAACCTAGAAATTTAACGAAGTATTTACTATTCTTGCCAAATAAAATGTAAGGGGCATTATCCTTAATCTGAAATAATAATAAAGCTATGTGTTGTATGCTACCACTTTCTTTGTGATCGTGTTAATAGAGAAGTAAATGTTTTTAACGTTCAATTGTATACTCAAACACTACAATTTCTTATGATGCTTGCTACACCTCGAATGCCTGCCTTAAAATATGCCCGATAGTGAAGTAAAAAAAAAAAGACTGAACGGAATTATTATTTTAAGAGATGGTCCAGAAGTTACAATAAATAAGGAATTTCGGTGTAATTATGATTTGGGAGTCCATAGGGTTCATCGCAATTCCAATGTGGATCCTCATAACCCCAATGGGGATTCGGAATCGTACGTCCCTATGGCCTCTATACACATGCCTCGCAGTGGTATACACGACGCAGATGCCATGGAGGTAAGTCGTAGCGTGTTAACTCGGGCCGCCCAACAACCGTGATGCACCGATCCCGCAGAGCCGTGAGCTGCTGACTGACTAATCCCATCCACTACCTGAAGTACTGTCACGTGACTACACGCTGACCCTGGGGTCCGCGCATGTGGTTTTGTCTGTTGACCCATAATACCTCATTATCCTTCAATCTCAACTTATGTTCCAGATACGTCGTCACTACATCCGTGTATTCCGATTTTAAAGCCTCTGTCATATCGTTTACCTGCATCACGTGGTATTTAACGAGGCCAGTAGTCAATTTACACGGCTATAACGGACAAAAATAAAAAATTCAGTTCCTTCCTAGCGATATTTAAGGTGGCACGGGGCTGACCCGAAAATTCTACCCCTATTATCATCTAGTAACTCAAATAAGGAAAAATCCCAAGATTTGTTTTCCACGAAGAATTATCAATTTTTATTTTTCACTCAGCAACACAACTTGAGTGGTTCACCCCGCCATTTGTTAGATTTTTTATCACTTTTAATATGTTTTACACTGACTTTATTCAAAGTCCATAACAGCATATTGCAAAATTTCTGACTAATCAAAGAACTAGATGCGCCTGAATCAATTAAAACAGAAAATTAATGTTATTATCGTTCACTACTGGGATATACATCAGTCCTTATTTCATGGCTGACTGCACATTATTTACATTATGCACGCCGACAATTTTTTATGCGTTGTGGACAGCATGTGACCCTTTCCTTTACAAAGAAAAAAACAAATAATCTACATATTTTAAGAAAAATGGCGGAGTTTTAAATCTGACTGTGTTAAACAGCTCACTTTACCATGGACTGTAATAATTGTGCTAAATCAGTGGGTTTCGACACAAAAGCAAATTATCTACTACTGTAACAAGTGAAATATTCGTAGCGTGAATTGTTTCAGAAAGTGTCTGGATCAGGGCCGTGCACAGCCTTATAAAGTGGAGGGTGAAAATATAGATATAAAATTTCGCTATAATCCCCCCCCCCCCCCCCAGCAATTAAAAAAAATCCGTGTTTTGTAACGTCAAGGTTATAAAACAAATTATAGATAACAAACTAGATGCTGTTGTCTTTCTAATCTAGATCATTATTTGATTTTCAAGAGATTGTCATTTTATTTTCACATCTAAAAATTATTTACACTTTAGAGCTACCTTTCGGTTCATTTACAAGCTAAGTTTATTAAATACAAATTTTGAATAAAATTAACGTTTATATTCATGTATTTCATTATAAATTCGTACATTCAGCTATGCTATACAATACATCAATACACTTAGATTATCCAAGACATTAGTAGTATAAAATATGTGAACCAGTTGACTTCTGGGAAATATCGGCGAAGTCTGCTCTTCCCGCGAGCAGAAAAGGGACTCTTTTAAATGTTTAAAATCGGTGAGCATTTGTATTGTTAAGGTAACGTTGTAGTACTGCAAATGACTAATTCAAAAATCATCCATCCTATTCTATGATAAGTTTCCATTAAATAAAACTATTTTACACAATAATCATCGTATTTATTTTCAAAAGAATGTGAAGTGCTTGCAAATACCTCTTCTCGCACGTAGTTGGTCCCAATTTTTCGCTCCTTGTAGAGGATTTCGCCCCACACGATTCCCGCATGCGAGGGTTCGAAGTGGCCCGGCCGGGGATTGAGCCCGGATCGCCTTGGTGGGAGACGAGCGGGCTAACTGCTCAGCCGCCATGCCCCCCTCCCCTAGGAGTGAAGGCTGACATCGGGGATGCTTCCAAGGTCCGATGCATTCCATTCGATTCCTCTCGCATCCGCAGTCGGCTGCCCGTAGACTCCAGCCGTGAAGTTAGCTACACTTCGCCCTTGTGGCACCTTGAGATCCCCCTCCCCGTCTTGATCATTAGGCTGCCTCGCGCACGAACCGCTTCGCCATCTCGTACTGAGCTACCCAGCAGTGGCGATGCGTGCTATAATTTCATGGGTAAGCTACTGCGTGCATAGGGCAGTAGTGGCATTGATCTCTCCAACAAAGTGGGAGGGAGGTCCGGGGGTTTCCCCTGGGAAAATTTTAATTTCAAGGTTGAAAATGGTGCCATTTAAACATTTTTTCGTACCTAAATATAAAATACACCGCTTGTAAAAATATTAATATTTTTTCATAAAATTTACCGGAGTGAAAAATATTACAAAGATACCTTGTCCACTCAAAATCAATATTACTTTAATACCCGTCAACAGTTAGGTATTAACATACGGAGCAATTTTGATTGCTTAATTATTCGGACCTATCTACACCAAAATATACTCTATTTTAACAAAATTCTTTAAAAGACAAAACCGAATTTATGTGAACTTCAGAACGCTCGTGTTTTTGAACAGCATTGCACAGATTGTTAAGGTCACAATATCCAGTTACAGTCCACGTGTTAACATCCTTTGAAAACAATAAACATGACCAGCAAAACAGTTTGTTTAGGCTGTTACATCCAGCTAACCACGAGTGTTTCTGATTTTTTTTTTTTTTTTTTTTTTTTTGGAAATGACGTACGAAATTACCTTTCTTGCGTGTTGTCGTGATCGTAAGTACAGGTGTCGGCCTACCCTCTTTTATGATGTCACATCTTTCCTGAAAAGTGAAAGCACTGCTGGAAAAATGCTTCACTCGTAAACCACACACACCACACTTACATCCACGTGTTTCCGTTGCACTCATTCTACTACTCGGTTCTCAGTATCACACTGTAATTTTATAGTTTTTATGTAGGGTATACATCGCGCACGAATATTTATAACATTCTCAGCACCAAAACTAAATTAAATAAAAACAATGCGATTCGTGTTGTGCGCGCGAACTTGCCCACGCATCGATCTAGTTACTGTAAACTACACTGCGCCAACTGCCTGCGGCTAGGCCAGTTTCGGCTATGTCCACTTCAGTTCGCTGAAGAAAGCACTACAATCATAGCTTCTAACAGGTTGACTCAGCCATAAGCCCCCGTCCCTCCCCGGGCGGTCTTCCTACCCTACCTCCTTTTTTCTTTCTTTTTTCTAAACTACCTTATTCTATGAGTTGAGTGTAAGTCCGAAGGTAGAGTCGTGTTCTAATTGCATCTCAGGGCTGAGCCCCTTACACCTAAAGAAAGGGAATTGGATACAAACGAGGCGGGCATCGCGGCCGAGAGGGAATGGTTAGGCATGGCCATCACTTTGGGGCCATGCCTACCTCCCTAAGTGTAGTGTAGTTAAAGCTACATTAAGAAGGGGTATTGTAAAACCCGCATAGACACGGTAAAACCCATACCGACAGAAAATGAGTTAAACTCGTGGGAGCACTAGTGAAAATGCTAAACGAGATTATTGGAGTGAAGAATCTAGTAGAGAGGTGGCACCTACTCCATCTTCGCTCTTCTGCGCCATCAGGAGCTCCACATCGCGGGTGAAGGTGGGGAGAAATACGTCAGGTAGCCACCCCCTCCCCCTCCATCAAAATCTCCCGCGGTTGTAGGTGAGCAGCGCTCGGCGGGACATCCAGGAGCTACCAGTTGTGGAGGCGAATCCGCTGGCCAACGAGTTAAGGTTGACGCCATTGCTTCCAAGTTCCGATGCTGTTCCATTCCATTCCGTACGCATCTACAGTTGACAGCCCGCCGAATCCAGCAGTGGAGCGGTTCGCCACACTTCGCATGTTTCAGCACCTCGGGTTACCCCAACATCCTCCGCCTTGATCGTTGGGCCGCCCCCAGCAGATGCGCGAAGCCATCAAAAACTGAGTCATCCAGGTCCCCGACGAACACGACTGTCCATCACGAGGGCCGCCGCCCGAGTCATGCTGCCTCCCCTCCGTCGGCCGGGAAACCATTGCTACCGCCTACCTGCTGAAGCATTACTTACAGCGCTTCCAAACATCTTGGTTTTGCTAGCCAACGAGTTGTTTTCTTATAATGTACAGTATTGTTTCCTGAGTAGAATGTGTACTGTATGAGTGAAAAGATACCTTAAAATAAATATGTTAGAATTTAATATTTATTTTAAATATAACATTGTCAGCAAACTGTCTGGGCAAGCACTCCTTGCCTTGCTTGCCCTAACGAGACGCCACTGCTACCCAAATTCCCGACGTCCTCGACGACGGCGCTTGCGCACCGGTCAGTTGGTCCGCGGGCTGGCATTGGAATATTCCCAGCCACCCCAGAGCCTGGGGATCCACTAGCCGCCACCTGGGGACGCGACGAGTTGCGGATAGTCGCCGCACCCAAGCTGCCGTAGTCCCGCCACACTCGCAGAAGCCCTTCGCCTTCGCTGGTCCCAAGGGGCGAACAGATCCCGGCGTTAGAGAAGCCACGATCACGAACTTCACCCCACGACAGCTTGGTTCGTACTAAAAACTTCCGCCGCCGATATCTGATATACCCCCGGAAGGCCGTGCTGCCTTGAGTCCAGGAACCGAAGTTCCCATTACTCGTTAAGTGGTTTTGCAATATCTAGCTGCAGCCTGACGGACTTGGGTCAAATCACTGAGCCGGCGGCGGGCTGCTGTGGTTATGTTTTACCTGGCTCCGGGCCGTGTTTATCGCTGTTAACCAGTGTTGCTATCTTGCAGAACATGTTGTAGTGTTGTTTGCAAGTGGCTAGCTAAACACGCGTGTAGTGTGTCGGTGAGTCCCTACAACCCGAGTCGCTGCTCATTGACAACCCAGCTTGTTCATCATCAGCCCTTATGGTACTGCACGTCAGGGTCCGGCCTCGCTCTTATGCTCAGTCATTTCATCGTGTGTAATTTGTGAAAAACGTTGCATGTAGTTAGAACACTTTCCTAGCATCCTATGTATTAGGACTGTTGCCAGCCTTGGTAAAAATTAGGGTTAACCCATGGAGGTAATAGTTGATGGAGTGGCAACAGCCTATCTTCTCCACGTTTATCAAGTGAAGCCGATGCCTTGCTTGTCTGACTTCTTTCAACTGCGCATGTGTAGACCGATTGTTTACGTCAGCCGCCATATTATGAGTGGCAAAAATTACATAGTAAGCAATGCAAAACATCTCGGCTTCCATTCCATAGACTAATTACCTCCATGGGTTAACCAGTGTAGTTGGTGTACCTACATCAGCCTCTCGAAGGACATCATTTGTAGATTGTCCTTTAAAAGCTTCCTGGAAGTCACCTGGTTTATATACAGGCCTGCGGAGTGGCGGTGGACATAATTTCGAGACACTCTACTATTTTATGTCAGTAGAATAACGATGTGTAACAATAACGATTTTGACGCATCCAAAAAGTGCAAACGTTGAATTTCGAAGACTTTAGCAGTTCAGCGATGGCAAATGCCAGTTTACCCTTTACTATGTACTGCAAAATGAGTAAATATACATTCAAGTGTGAGCGTATTTGGAGAAGAAAATGTAGAGTTGAGTTGCAGTAAAATGACAATTCAGCTATAAATCCAAGTTTTAGAAACAAAACTACTTTTAAAAAAACAAATGCCAGGTAATTAGTGAATAAAACAAATAATTAAAAAACTTACGCCCCCGGGTGGGCTCGAACCACCAACCTTTCGGTTAACAGCCGAACGCGCTAGCCGATTGCGCCACGGAGGCGATGCGTCTAAATTGGTTAAATTGACAATTTCTCGACTAGACAACTTATTTCAAGGAGGTTTTTGTATTAAAATAATTTTTAATGTCTGAACAGATTATCTTAAATCTTAAACAGTCTCCTATAATTTTATTTCATTTACGAACTCAGGTAGCTCATATTTGTTCTTGCCCGTAATATTACCGTCGCATACAAGTTCTTGACGGTATGTTCGAATATGCGTTTTGGTTATGCTATTGAGGCCGTGTCTCAATTGGCCCAGAGAGCGCTCTCTCTCTAGCTCTAGCGATCACGTCATTATGACGTCAGAGAGAACGCTCTCTGGTCGTCACAATTCGACTGGGAGAGCGCGAAAGAGCGAGAGCATAGAGAGAGCACGAAGTTGTGTACTCGCTGGCCCTCTCTCGCACGCTCTGACCACGTGCCATATTTGTTTACATTATTTCCGTGTTTGAAATTTGAATTATATTATGATAGCTTTCTGGGCCAAACCACGTCGTATTATAACTGTGAATAATTCCAACTGTTTTAGTCGACGAAATAACTTATGTTATACGTATTTATAAAAGTATAAAACAAGGATTTCTGTCAGTTTCGTATTTTGTCAATTTTCTGCAACATGGCGGTAATATACAAAACAAAAATATTAGTACTTTATGCACTAAACATTATTTTGATAGTGCTATAATTATTTGTGAATTATTTTGAACACATAAATTATTTACAATAGTTATGATCGTGATTTTAGCTTAACATGATTTCCCGCCTTTTGGCATCAGCTGTCTGCATGACGTCGGAAAGAAACGAGAAAGTGGTTGTTTCATTTCACACATGGAAAAAAAAAAACCAGGTTTGTTTGATCAGCCGCTTGAATACGTCGCGTATTGCGCATACGTCAGCGATAACCCATGCGAGTGATAACATAACGGACAGTATACGGCGTTTTGTGGTAGTCGAATAATTAAAAAAATTTTAAGTTATTATAAAAACAAATCGTGACTCTTGTGGTTTGTCCTACTATAGTAGGTAAGTCGAACAATACGACAAAGTCTTTTGTATTCTGTTTGTTTTATTAAAGTAGGCAAACCGAACAAAACGACAAAGTCTTTTATATTCGTCAAACAGTTGGATATAATACACGGCGTTTGACAACGTATTATTTGCAGCAAATTAATTTAATTTAATAATTTATTATTACTATTGCTTACCTTAAAAGAATCACTGCAAGAACATTTCGGCGGAAAAATTACATACTTTCGTGGCTTACTTTTTTCTTTTAGAAAACGTTGTGGGGTTTCAACACAAGTCATGAACAAAGACAAACCCTTTTCAATTTAATCGACTTCGAATAAAATTACAATGAATTCAACTTGCGTCAAATATATTCAAATGAGATCTGAACCATTTCACAAAGCATAATACTGAATGAAAAACATTTCGATTTCAAATACATAAAAAAAAAAAAAAAAATTATTAACAGGCTTAGCATACAAATACAAGTTGAGACCAAAATCATAATATTACGTCTCATTCAAAGCCCAAAATGAATTAAAATTTTAAATAAACGCAGGCAATAAAACGTTGACAATTAAATTGCGCGAGCAGGTGCGGTCTAATTCATCAATTTAAACGGGCAACTTTCTAGCAACTCGCACACAACTAGCCACGGCAATACTAACATTAATAACACGCATATTACTTTACTGGGATCCACACACATTTACCGGGCAAGATTGTACCAAACGACTGGACGACCAAAACCAAATTTAGAATGCAAACGGAAAGTGCACAACCATATTCGCCGTGAACTCGCTCAACATAACACCACCCAATAAACATATTAATACAATGAAACTGCAACCCACCTGCGAATTGCCTCTACGGCCGTCGTAGAAGATTTCAGTTAACCATGATGATTGCCACAGAACTGACAGACGTGGCGTTGACCCAAATCGACGACGTCTAACCGTCGAGGCGGTCATGAGCTATTATGAGTGACCGAACAGGCCGCCGTTTCTCAACATTACGGAAGGTCAGAGCACCCAATAGTTTATAATGCAGTGGGTTAGGAAACCTCTCCGCCCACTGCACCATAACAATTGTAGTTGCGGTGATAAGCCCACTGCAAGCTGCAACAGGAGCTCGCCGAGATTTCCCAGCAAGCAGTAAGCCCGGTACCCATGATGTTCACCTCCTTTCCCCTGCATACCCCACGGAAAAGTCGGGGGGGGGGGGGGGCAGCAGTGAAGCCGCTGTGTTCGGAATTTAGAGAAATGCAGGTATGTTCCAGCTTGGACAGGCCCTGGCCAGGTTTGGTGAGATCAAGCGGATTCTAAAGCCAAAAATCATTCCTGTGACTCTAAAAACACGAGGTCTGGTTGAGTTTGGCCAAGCGTGAAATGATAGTGAGGGTGAAATAATGTTCATGAGGCTGCCAATCTGTAAGTAATAATGTTAATAAGGAATTAATTAATGGTATTCACCAATAAAATAATTTTAAAAATGTTATTAGTATATTACAATAAAGAGTCGGCGCGTTTATTAAAAGCTAGAATTTCCGTGACGTATGGAGTGTTGGCAGAATGACTTTCACTATGCTAGCGTGGACTTTAGTGGGAGGCAATCCAGAAAATCCGATATTAACGAAATCGGGGAAACAGTTTGGGATTGCAGCTCCGAATCTATCGTCTACATTCAAAATTCAATTACACCGCTCGAGTGCCAGATGATCAAAGAATATGATACGTCGAGTGAGGACTGCGAAGCATCGCGCTCGCTGGTAACCGGGGAGGGGGGGAGGAGGGCAGCAATTTTGAGTTCGGTTCCCCGCGTCTCCTAACTTCCGCGTAGTATAACTTTTTGAATAGGAGAAGCTACGACGCTCATTTAAGTTTCAATCGACAGCTCTCGTCAAGATCAATCGATTGCGTGTATAAAAACATTACTGTGGCGTGGTTATGGTGAAATTGTATGAGTTTAATGTAAAACATTAAGAAAACTTAACAAAATGTCGGCCTATACTCGTCAAAAAACTACGTCGAAATACATAAATCGTACACGGTTGGAAAGAGCATATAAGAAGCAACCTTGCGATACCCATAAAACCTCATATGATTAAGTGAAGCGGTGTCGGGAAAAAAAAAAAAAAAAAAAAAAAAAAAACCAAGGCGTCCGAGCAGTCAACGTAGACGTATTCACACAAAACAAACGGCCGTGTCCCTAACGCAGCCACACCCAATTTTTTTTCCTAACCTTCACTATTTCTAAGTGTTAAGTGTAAGCCCTTGGTAGGACGGGAGCTAATCGCGTCTCAGGGCGAACCCCTTACGCCTACAAGGGATGGAAATCATGCAAGGAGACATGCATCGTGGCAGAGCGGAATTGGGCAGCTATGGCCAGCGATTGGGGTCATGGCCGACTCCCTAAGTGTACCTATAGGCAACCTAAGACTAAGAAGAGAAAGGGAAAAACCGGCATAGGCACCGTAAAAACCCTTTGGACAGGAAATAATTCGAAATTATTGCATGCATTGAAAAATGCTGCAGGAAACAGTGTTATGGATTCATGCTCTTTATTAGTGGAAAAGAAAGACTGGGAGAAAGGAGGCGGAAATTTGCTTCTTTGATTTAAAATTGACGCTGGCTTAACCAGAGTGATGTTTGCACATCACTCTGGTGAGTGAGGAAAGTGGCGCTACTGGGCTTCTTCCCCCGAATCACCAGTAGATCCTGTAAACATAAAAGAAAGAGAAATGAGCTGCCAATAAGTGTTAGCAGTTCCAACACCTATTGACTTTTACTAATACCAGAAGAGATGGTAAAACATGCAGGAAAGGGAGATTAAGAACTAACCTAAATAACTTATTGCTAATATATGCCCTCTGGGACATACAGTATGTGTGTTATGCTGTGCTATCTCGCAGCGGGCAAGCCTCTGTAGCCATGTTCTGTAACAGAGTATTTTTTCCACCCATGATGCTACGAGTACACGGAGCTTCGCTGGGGGGGGGGGGGGTGTAGTTCGCTTCGCTGCGGGGTTCTCACCAGCTGCTGCAGAAAGCACACTATCGCCACAAGCCTCTGCAGTAATTTGCAGATTAACTGGCCAGAGGCTGCCTTGGAATCGGCAGTGGCGAACGGGCCATACATAATATATTCATGCAGCTGGCTGGGGATGGGAGGTATAAACCTAACCTAACCTAAAATAATAATTGAATAAGAATAATAATTAAGCTAGACTGAGCTCTCCCTTCAGGACTGCTCAGATTAGTCTACTGCAATAAACTTAAGAGGCTGCGTAAGTGTTATATAATGATAGGCTTGGCAGTGTGTTACATGCAGGGTGGGGGCCTACGCGCTAGAAGCGATTTGGGTCGCTTATAGCGCTGGGTTTCATCAATACCATAGTCCCCAAAAACATTTATGAGAGGATATGCATGTTCCTCGTTTGACTCATAAAAGTATTGCGCCTGTTTTCGGATGATGTCTTGCAGCATTTCTTGTTTTATTTCTGCATGCAAGTATCTAATTGCGACATATCGTGATGCATTTGCTGCCATTCTCATGGCTTTATTTTGCACCACCTGCAATGTGTTTAAATGGAGTTGTGCGGAGTAAGTCCACGCTGGGGCTGCATAAGTGATAATGGGTCGGATCATGGTTTGATATAAACGTATCCCATTTTTCTGCGACAAGCCTGAATCGCGATTTATACATAGCACATACATAGCACTGCCATGTCAGCTTTTTACCCATAATGAGGCCCAGATATTTTACCTCATCCTTAAAGGGGATAATCTCCGCGAAGAGATTGAGCTGGGGGTGATTAGGGGTGAGCGGCGGCGCGTGAAGACTAACGGCTCGCATTTAACGCGCGTTTATTTTGATATATTGATGTACCAGGTAGGGGGACGCGGAATATCATGAGTATATACAGTATATTATAAAGGACTGGCCCTGGTATGCTGCCCTGGGGGACTCCAGACCTAATAACTTTCTTTTCTGAAGTGGCTCCTTCTATGGCGTTAAAGAAGGAGGGTATATTTAAATATAAAGCCAGAAGCTTGATGTAGCAGTCAGGGAAATTTGTTTGATATAACTTATAAATTAGTCTCGCATGGAAAACCCTATCAAAGGACTTTTTCCACGTCTAAAAACACCGCGACCGTATAATGGTGCCAGTTAAATGTAGTTATATGTTCGGACAATCGGATGGACCGTGGAATGATTTTTCCTAAAGCCAAACTGCTTATTAGGGGAAATATATATATATGTGTATGTGTGTGTATGTATATATATATATATATATATATATATATATATATATATATATATGTATGTGTGTGTGTGTGTGTGTGTGTGTGTGTGTGTGTGTGTGTGTGTGTGTGTGTGTGTGTGTGTGTGTGTGTGTGTGTGTGTGTGTGGTGTGTGTGTGTTTCGCGAATGTGATTAGTTAGGCTGTAATTCTGTAATTGTCCCCGGGCTTTGTCCGGTTTAGGAAGAACAATGACTGTGGCACATTTCCAGGGAGTAGGGAAGTGAGCAAGAATAAAACTTGCAGTTACTCACTCAGCTATAGCTTCAAACATGCTATCAGGTAGCTGCTTAAGAAGTATAGCCTGCAGGGAGTCGAATCCGAGTGCTTTGCGTGGTTTCATACGTTTAATAATACGTTTGACCTCGTTAGCATGCAGGAGATCTGGCTCAGCTACTGTAGGCTGTTGCAAACGCACTCGGAGGTCCCTATACATTCGGGACACAAATACTAGATCTAAAGCATTAACATTCTCCCTGTTTTATTATACATTGATTATAAATATTAAATGGTATAGTTTGTAGATAAATGATAAATAACGTTTCAATTTTAACGAAATTAAGATATTTTTATGTGAACACAAATATAAAACGCTTGTGATACTTGACATATTTAGGTAACAACCAAGCACGTCAACTATGGTGTGATTTTTCAAAGGTTTGATTCAAAATGTGTGAAGAAAGTGTGAATAGACTATAACGATTGTAGTTACACATTGTCGGTGTTTGTATGATGTGCATTTTTAAGATCACTACCTCGATCTATACTCAAGGGAATCAGAGTTATTATCAATAACGTTAATTGTAAATTTTCATAGATAATAGATTAGTAAATAGAAAAAAACTAAAACGGTGTGTGTGTGTGTGTGTTTTGTGTGTGTGTGTGTGTGAGAGAGAGAGAGAGAGAGAGAGAGAGAGAGAGAGAGAGAGAGAGAGAGAGAGAGAGAGAGAGAATGTGTGACAATGAGAGTGGGGAAGAGGGTCTACAAGAGACATATGCTCCCCCTCCCCTACCATTCATTAAAATACACACTTCTAGATGAAATGGTCTCGCCGATATGTAAAACTGAAATGAAATAATATCAGAATTGTGTCAAATACAGCTTTTCTATTATTAATATAATATTGTATGCTAAAATTATGATGAGACAGAGCCTCCGACAATACTGCGAACCGAAGTCTATACCTGTACCATTGTTATTTTATATTTGAACTATGATTATTGTAAATGCAGTTATCTAGTTTTTTTTTTATTTTTTTATTTATAGAGCACATGCGACATTAGCGTTTACTTAGTGGGGAAAATTGTTGATTGCCAAACTTTTAACATTGATCTTCCCAACCTGTAGTAGAACTTGAACTTTGCAAAAGCGCGTTACGTTCAATTATGTTTGTAAATAATTAACGTATGACTCTTTTTATTTTCGGTGAAAAGTCATCACTGTTAAACCTGTCGCTTTATCACTGACATCTGGCGGCGATCGGGAAACCTCCGCTGCGTTTCAGTATGTGCCCGGTAGATGACGCTAGCGACGAACGTACAGTGCCGCAGTCTAGCGTGAGACATCACAATATGAAACAGGAAACACTGTTATCAATCTAAACTTTTCTACGCGCTAAGTTTAGTTTTTACGGAGCGTTGTTAAATCAAATAACAAAAATGACGACTGAATCTCTTTATTTAATTTACAAAGTGTAGGCCTACACAATAGCTACTTCACCAGATATACCTTGATGTAAGTCGGTGTCAAATATATCCAGTGGTATAGATAATAGCATTAAAAACAATTAGACTGCCATTTTGTAACTAAACGTCTGTTTTATAATTTTGTTTTGTGGCTCTCCATGCCATTTCAGATATACCAAAGGTCCTGGGACTCGATTAAAAAGTTACCGAGTTATAAAATTAAAACTTAATTTTTAAGTTGTGCTATCGTCTAGCGTTCAGTGTACACAATGTCACAATTTTGAAAGAAATTTAACTTGTCGAAAAGGCACTTTCTTTTCAATTTTGGTGGTATTCTTTTTAATCTTTGGTTTTTATAATGACATACTTAATAATCTTTTGTGAAATTTAAAATGAACGTTTGTTACAAATGTATGGATTTTGTGGTCGCTGTCCGTCATTTTTAACACAGAGTTAACAATATTTATATGAAAACTATGCATTATATTAACTATTGTTATGCATGATAGTTTCCAAAATAAAATAAGTATCGCCTAAATATCTTCAGTACATCGAATTATGTTCTTGATTCAATATTTGATGCTGGAATCACAATAGCACGATAGACGCGACGCGATGGGCGCGACGCGAATAAAATAATTTTCCAGCCAATCAGGATCGAGACTTTGTGACGTCAACGCGACGAAAATCGCCCGCGCGGCAAAATTTCAGAACAGAAAATATTTCTAATTTATTCGCTCGCCGGTGTGACAAGTCTATAAATCTGTCTAAGACGCCATTTTTTTGGCGCTAAAGTTTTACTTGAGCTATTATTTACCGTATTAATAAGCAAACCGACGCATTTTAATACCTAGATATAATTACAGCCATATTTTCACGCTCAAAGTACCAACGGACGTGGAGAGGATTTTTTGATTGAAGGAACGCAAAATAAGAAAATAATGTCAACATTGATGTTCATTGTAAGAGGTTAGTATGTAGTAGCAAAAAACTATTTATAACAAATACTTATTTTAAAATGTTGATCGTGAGGCGGTAAAATCTAGTGTTCACATTAACGCAAATTTTTGTTGTTCCGTCGCGCCCTTCGCTCTTATCCACTGAGCCCAAGTGTTGCAAATATTCTGTTAATATTCTGTCCTCGCTAAGTTGTACGCATATCGCAGACATACTTTTTGAAGTTTTTGTATTAATTTCATTGACTTTTCCAATACCTCTAAATATGCGTATGCCAAAAATTTAAAATGGATATAATCAACAAGTGAATGATAAAAAGTTTTAAGTGTGTCGGTAAAAAGTGTTTGAATTTTTGGAAGTATTTTAGATGACACTAGCCTGTTTCCTCCAACCTTCATATATGTTAAACCCAGTATAGTTTTGTGTTTATTATAGTGACTAAACTCTTAGCCGTATTAACCTCAGAAGTTATCTCATTAATATCTTGTGATAAATGGTTGTATTTTCGGTTTATGGTGGTCTGCACTGATTCGATTGCAACCTTGTGGGCCTTACAACCTCTTTGTAACTTATACTTTATACTTGTTGAGACAATGATAAAATTCAAACCTTGCTGTTGAGAGGGCGAGGGGGAGAGAGAGAGAGATAGATAGAGAGAGAGAGAGATATTTGGGCGGCTGTTAACAACAAAGTCTTGAGAGAAACCTTACTGTTACATACAGAACTGAGACTTCCTGAAACTAGAATTGACAGATTCAGTCTGTATTTCCTCACGCGAGGCTCAAAAATATTAAACTGTGAGTTTTTCTTTATTGTGGCTAGAGATACAATAAATAATGTTGGTAAAACAATATTGTGGAGATAAAAATATCTTGAAAGATATGCCATGCCCTATTCCCTGACAGCCTTCGTCCTCAAATATTTAATCTGAAAAGTAAGTTATAGCGAAATAAGAGTAAATCTAAGAAGGAAAAGTTTCTGCCCCCCCCCCCTTTTTTTTAAACAGTATTTGTTATGACCATTCCACACTACTAAATATTTACTGAGTTTAATTAATTGAATTCAACTTATTGAACTAAAAAATCACTTCATTTGCCTTTTAATGAATTGCATTTAATAAATTTTTAAGTTGCCACATGAAAATTTATCACAAGTGTTTTAATGAAACCAGTTAAAAAAATAACAAAAGTAAAATTTTAGGAAGTGTCTACGACTCGTGCAGGATACTAAAATAATTGGTTAAAACTCAACTAATTTCCTTCATTTTATTGTATGTTTTATTGTTTAAAAGTATGCACCCTTATTTCGTAAAAAGTTTAAATGTCCGCACACTACTATATTATTACGAAATTACTTCCATTAATACTCTCAGAAAAGCTGTAACAAAGCTATTTAAATTTTGGACTCAGGAAAATTTAGAACAGCTCTAAATGAAAATATTGAACGAAAACGAGACAGTCGAGAAATTGAAAGAGAAATTGATAGCGATTGTGACGTTTTTATGACGTCATATAGCATTCAGTGAATCGAAGGACAAACAAAATAATCCAAGATGGCTGCACACGACGGAATAAGTATGGGTGGTGGTGGCCTGCCGACTAATCAACCAATGAAAAACATTGGTAGGAGCGGGGAGTGTTAAGATAATGGGATTGATTGGAGGAGAGTCAGTCGTATGCTTGATGTGGAGCTGGGCAAGGGACCTCCAAAAATGTAAATTTTTAAATGAAATTTTAAAATTAATTTTAAAATATTTTTATAAGTTTTAATAAAAAATTTTAAATAAAATTTTAGAAATTTTTAGAAATTTTTGTGTCCAAGGTTATTCAAGGTCACAGGTCAAGGTCACCTGGATACAATATGGCTGACATAACCAAGATGGCCGATGGTCAGGTCTGACTGCGGACCCTGAACCCTTACATCGATTTGACATTCCCTATGCCTATAAAATCAATATGGCCGCCACTGCTCTGCCCTCAAGAAGAGAGCCTCCCAAATCCTTCCGATGGATCGAAAAGTGCCTTTCTGCTGCTCAGTTCTCTGAAACGGGGGGGGGGGGGGGGCTGTATCGGTGCTTGTTTGAGGGGAAAAAGGAAATTTTGAGGAAAATTTGGTCGATTTAGAGGGGAAAAGGGAAATTCCAAGATGGCGGTGGCCGGCTCTGGCTCCGATCCCGGATCCCGTTGTGCCTAAACACACCAATTCATTCTACTTACAAGATGTTCTCTATTTTATACGTTAAGAAAACAGGATAATTGTAATAATCACAAGTCAAATATAAAACAAATTCCTAACTAAGTAAATTATTTCTCTTTTATTATTCATGTAGTTTAAAATTTTGATTAAAATTCAACTTTTGGATCGCTGTGCACCTAGGGGCGAAAATTTCCCCATTGCCAAACTCTCCCATAAGAATGCACGTATTGTTCCTTATAGGCTGTTCACATTAAAGTGAGCACTTTTTAAGGCCCTTCTAAATTTTTCCTTTCACCCAATTTCCATCTTCCTGCTCCTTTTTGATATAAGCATTGCAATGTGACCAATAAACACAGTGTATACATTTCCCCACCCTCAGAATTTAATGTTTCATGCTGCAATAAGCTATGTTTATTATTGATTAATGCCTATTGGGAGGGCCTTAAAAAGTGCTCACTTTACTGTGAACAGTCTATACATGAGTTTAACCTTAACTCAGTTGGGGTTAGTTTGCATGGGGCGGAAGAATATCCTGGAAGTATAAAAGCCTGTCTACAATCGGCCGTTCCTGTGGACATGGACGTGTCCGAAACTGGGCGTCAAGTGACGTCAAATTGACGCAGTCCGAATGTGGTCTACAAATGCATTGTCCGAAGTGAGCTTCAGAATCTCACACCAGATCGCAGTAAATTCGGCACATTATTTGTTGTTACGTAATGATGTTTAAATTTGCTGATCTATTGATTATTTAATGTTTACGAAATGGGCGATTAGAATATTTGTAATAAACGCCTTAACGGTTTTGTTTTAAATAAGTTCGCTAACTGACATCCAAAGTTTATTTTTTAAACTTACGTTTTAAAAGTTTTAGCCTTCAAATAAAATTGTCAGACCTAACGAAGACATCGCTAATTATTTATTAACATTTCATCATATTGGTATTAAGAAAGCCCACCTTGCACATCCAATGTTTACATTAACAACATAAATATTCCATGAATTCGCACGAAAGTATTAGTAGTCTACTTCTTTTTCTATCAACTTAGGATACAACTTCGGGCAAAAGTTCAATGTTCCGAATGCCTCAACTTGGGAGACAGTAATTTGGGACAGCGTCATGACGTCAGAGGGTCACGTGCACCAATCAGCATATCTTTGCCGTAAGACACAGGTTGGGATAGCGCAACCGTAGACAGGCCCTTCCTTGCTATCAAATATTTATTTAATTCAATTACTTCATCAATTTATTGAACTAAAAATGCACTTTATTTGCCTTTCAATGAATTGCATTCAGTAAGCGTTCAAATCTTCACATGAAAATTTATCACAAACTTTTCAATGAAGCCAGTTTAGAAAACATCAAAAGTGAATTTTTAGAAGTGTCTACGACTCGTGAACGGCATGAAATAATCGGTTAAACCGTAAACAATTTATTCATATTTTTGTATATTTTCTTTTTAAAAAATACGCGTCGTTATTTTACAACAACTTTAAATGTGTGCACACAAATCTATTATTATGAGATTACTTCCGTTAATACTGTCAGAAAAGCTGTGACAAGCGATCGAAATTTTGGATTCAAGAGAATATAGAAATTGTTCAAAGCGAAAATCTTAAAGGAAAATGAGACGTACAAGAAATTGAAAGAGAATATGGCCGCGATTGTATGACGTTTTCGTGTCGTCGTATGGAATTCAATGAACTGAATTCAATAAGAATTGAATGTAATTTTAAGGGGAAAAAACATTCGATCGTGTGAAAGGGCCTTCTCTTGAGAGGGCTTCAGAAAAGTAGGAAGTGACGTGAATGGACTTTAGTATGTAGGATGAGGCCAAGGGGGGGGGGGGGGGGGACATGAAACGCGGCAGACACAGGTTATCAGCATTGTGGGCCAGCTATGAGGTCCCCCCCTGGCACGGCCCTCATGTCGGGGTCAGCGACCCCGGGCCGCGGGTTGGCGGTTCACGACCAGCTGACACACTTACCCGTCGTCCGCCATCATCGTCCTATCTCCCGTCTCTTCTTCTGTCTCCCTCCTCGGACTACATCACTCCCTCCTCTCATGAGGTACCCGACCCGCTCTTCATCCCATAAAACAACTCTATTAAAATACCCAGCTCTATTGGTTCGCCGCTCACGGACTCTACATTCTAAAGCTGAGTTCACGATGAAACAAGTGCGCATAAGGAACGTGTACGTACCCAAATGAAAGTAGGTATCTTCATGCCACGCGGTTCGTGGTCATTGTGTAAGTAAGCAGTACTAATTCACACGGTGGTCATGAACCGTTCCATAAACAATGCCTAATTTCATTTCGATGCATGCACATTCGTTACGTACACGTTTTTCATCGTGAACTGAGCTTATGTGCTGAAACGTTTCCTGTGAAATCGTTGTTTGCACGTAAATGCGTATCTCGGTAAATAAAAGTTCTGGAAATATAACTTTTTGTCAGAAAATATTTATAAAAAAAAAAATCTATGGCTCTATTTTTTTACTTTCGTCATATCAAGTGTATTCTTGGAGAAAAATCGTGAAAATGGTCAAATAACGCATTTTTAAAGCTTGACTATGAAGTTTCCTGAAGCGGCAAGAGAAAAGTACAAATATGTGGACGTAGTTTAATTTGTGGTCTTTCATCGCGTGTAATAAAACCCCAATGTTAGAGATCTAATTTGCACAGTACAGAGTTACAACGGAAACACTGCACGCCTTGCGCGTAGGAGCGATGAGGCGCTATGCGTGCGTGTAACAGTCGCCCGTATCGCTCCCTCGCTTCTTGCATCAAGAGGCCGCGGTTGTTTAGTGGCTAGACTACTCGCCTCGCACCCAGGCGAACCAGGCTCGATTCCGGGAATCGTGCCGGACGATGCAGCTGGTCGCCGGGTTTCACTTTAGGGTTCTCCTGCCCCCCCCCCCTTTTTTTTCATTCCTGTGCCTCTCCATACTCGCCTCACTTCACCCTCATTGGCTCTCAATACCTCGATGCTAAGAACCGCTCAAATCTCTCCACTCCATCTATCTCCAGTAGCAATAAACTTGTGCATCAAGTCCAATTTCAAAGTTATGTACCATCCTGAGGATTCACTACAGAACATACATAAGTCGTGTATATGTTTTCGCGTTCTTTTCTCGTCATTTGCAGCTGAAGTTTGTCAATCTAACTTAGAAACTTCCGGTGTAAGTGGTCACACGACCAGTAGACAATGACCAATAGATTCATTATTCTTTTCGTGCAAAACTCACCTGAAAACATGCTCGTCTCGTGCTTTCGTACGAGATATGCCTTGCACGAGATATTATCGTATGAGATTTAGCGTGAGAACGCCGTCTCGCACGGGTTTCGCATGGTTTGCTATTCTGCTAGTTAGGTGCTATTTTTGCTAGTTGCCGTTGGTGTTACCGGAAACACTTTTTTTGTACGCTGTTAGGGTGGCGGTAGCAGTTGCTATTTGTGCTCTTAAAAGCAGCTATTTCTGCTCTTAACCGCCGAGGTAAAGCAGAAATATCAAAACGAACAAGGCGGATAAAAAATGGCCGCCAAAATAAAATGACAAACGTCGAAATGTCTTGAGAGTGGCGATAACGAATAGTAATTTGCTTTTACGCAGAATGATGAAGAGAATATGTTTCGGTATCTTGTAAGAAGTGCAGAGGGAAATAAAAATAACTAATGCCCAGTTGCACCATCGTGGTTCGAAACTCGATCCTAGATCAGATGTAAGATTTTCACAGAAAACTGTTGCACCCTCTTGTAACATCTTTGGTGGCACCATTCGAGTTTAAGCTTCCAACTAAAGATGTTAGAAGAAGGTGAAACAGTTTCCTGTGTCGATCTTACATCCGATCTAGGATCGAGTTTCGAACCACAATGGTGCAACTGGGTTAAGGCACATTTTCCTTCGAAATTAAGTTATCTTGAGTAGCCAAAAATTTTAATACACGTAAATTACACAGAAACAATAATGACTATAAGCATTTTTAAAATAGAATTTTGTTTATTTATATGACGTGATAAGTTTTCTGCTGTTCATCGTTCGCGTCGTCCCAACGAGAGTAACTGCTGTTTATGCTGCTTTGCTGCTCGTGAAAAATATCTCTTGCTCTGAGATAGTAGAGAAAGCATTGAACGCGAACGAACCTCTTGTGTCATGTAAAAGCTGCTTAACGTAAAGGGCGTGATCAGCGACGCAAGAGTCGCCGCACTTTGAACGGGCAGAGGTCAGCTCTTGCGGGTCCGTCACGCGCGAAGAGACACCCTTCCTTCCTCTGGAGCGACCACGTCCTTCCTTCCTGCGCGGCCATCTTGCTTCGCTTCCGAAATGCGCGGTCGCCGGAACCCCCGCGCATGCTCACCTGCACTTCGTTCCACCTGCCATCCCCTACCACCCTCCCCTCCCCCCCCCCCTACACACCGCCTAACTCGAGCGCTTGCGTCTGCCACATGCCGCTGCTCGCTCTGAAAGGCCGGCTGTTCACGGTTATGTCTTGCCAAACTGTATACGGAATTTTACGAAATGGGCGGGATTTTTGTTGGCATGTGAAATTTTCTGTGGAGCGAATGACTGTGTGGATTTTGTGTGGAATATGCACCTATGGCTGAAATCATATTTTAAAAATACGATCATTCTCTGGACAAATTTGTCATGGTCCTTTTTAACGCGAATTTAATTGATTAAAGGCTGATCACAGTGAAATGAGCACTTTTGAAATCAACCTTAGAAAAAGTCACTGCCCCTACTTGCATATATTTTAACGGGTGAAATGAGTGATGTGTGTCCAGTAAAGTTGGTTACGATGGAGGGGAAAGTAGTTCAATATATTAACGTCGAAAAAAAAAGTTCAAGAAAACCATTTGTAATAACTTAAATTATTTATCTCGCTTTCTGTATTTTTTTAGTGCATCGAAGTGTAAAAATGAGTAGATTTGTACAATATTTACTTTTCTAAGAACTTCGCAGTTTCACTTGACCGATAATAAAGTGATGAAGCCCATGGCAATGTTAATTTTACATAAGGCGGGAGAACACACAACATGTACACGAGTAGATCAAAAGTGCTCATTTGACCGTCAACAGCCTATAGTACCTTTATCATTGCATTCCGAGAACATTACGTTTGAGAATATTGCTATTCATAAATTGTACAACGTTGGCAATGGTACTAGTTTACCAAACTCAAAAATGACTAGCTGTAGCGTAGTAGTATTAACTCATGGCCAGATGCTCATCTTGAGCATCAATATTGGAGAGCGTGAGAGAGCGAGAGTAGCCTAGTAACGGAGCAGTATTCTGTCCCCTGTACTGACCTACCAATACAACAGTCAAAGTCACATGGTAAAAAGTTGAGTTTGTTTATATTTGAATTTTCAGCAGACCTACCCCATTATTTGGAAGAAAAAAAAAAGACACTTTGATTAACCTGAGTAGTTGTATAATGGATATAATCCATTAGCGGTTACTTCACCCTTTTCGGAAGCCCTGCTAAAATTCTACTTCTAGGTTACTTCTCCGCCTCGTACAAACTAAGCTTAACGAAGTCTATAAAATTACACCAAAGGACAACGCACCGAATTCGTGCGCACTCAGTGTAACAGTATCTTGTTTAAGAACTATTTCTCACTAGGCGTTACCAACACACATTTTTTCTCACTGTTTTATACATATTTATTAAAAATAAAACATTGTAATTTATAAATTAAATACATGCACAACTTCATTTTAACTAAAAATAAGATAATTTGATGTTAACAGAGGTATTAAACGCTTGCGATACCGGGTATTTTCCCGATGTCTACTGTGTTCCATTTTCTCCCTCCCTTCGAAAATCGGGTTAGCAGTTAGAACGTTACGTAACAAAGGCCTCAGTCGCGACCATGTTGGCACATTCCCAGAAAAGTCGCTATGATTGCGTCCTTGTACTTAGAATATTTCCTGCATATTTAGGGCCTTCATTACGACCTCTACCTCGCGACTGAGGCATTAACACACACACACACACACACACACACACACACATATATATATATGTGTGTTAATGCTTCTTTAGTGCAAGTGAATTAAATAAAAACAGCGAACCACATTTACAACTATGAAACACTGGGCTTTATAAGCCAAGGCAAACAACATATTTGTTCGTAATTATTACTGTCAACCCTCGCACAGCTTGTTTAACTTCATTACAGGTTATCACAATCTGTGTGACTCGTTTCTTACCATTCAAGATTATTTCTTAATTATATGTCGTTATCGACATTCGCCGGGTTTACTTGCATTTTGCAGAAATATTATACATAACACTCTCAAAATAACAAAAAACTTCAATTCATATTTTTATATAAACTTCAAAACCAACATGCATATAAGCAAAACACTACCACCTGATATTTGATACACCATTTTGAAGCTTATCTAAAGGTATAAATGTTTGTCTACGCTTGAAGTGATAGATAGTTTAACCCCTTGATAACAGTTCTAGTTAGCAATAACTAGAGGTCGTAATACATTATTTTGCACCGGCTGGAAGTTAACGTTTAACCTGATGTGTAACTAGAGGTCATAATACAGGTTCTCAGCCCCAAGACGCAACTAGGTCCCATCCCTACCTAGGACCTCCGACTCTCCTTTTAGATTTATGGTTTAAAAAAATCGTGAATCCAGCCGGGCAGCGATCTTAAACATTAATATGAGAGTAAAATTTACTCTGGTTGTCCGAAAACACTCTGAGTAAACGATTTACTCGCGCTTAGGGGTGTCTCAAAATTGCTGCGTAATTACTATGATCATCTTGCCAGAGTAAATGTTTTACAAATTTTATTTCGGCGAGTAACGAAGTGAAAAGTAGACAATGGCGGTAGGTTTAGTTGAATTAAGCGAGCATAAAGAAGGAAACATGAACACAAAATTTAATTAAAAGCTGTTCACGGAAATTTGTATTGAATTGTAAAGGGCTATTTAACGTCCTTCGTTTTTATGCTTGAAGGCTTGGCGGGGGGCGGTATACAGACTGACTTATACCTTATACCCTAAGTTAAATTAGCAGCCATTCTTGCGCGGGATTCGGGCCCAGAGCCTCCCGCGCCCCAGATTGGTGGCGCACCAACCGGCTGCGCCACGGGAGGTCGGCGTTCACGATAATGTGAGCACATATGGAGTCAACTTTTGATAAATGTCACTAGCCCTTCCTGCGAGTAATTTAACGAGCACATTGACTGGCATCAACGTGCATACAAGTAGATCTTAAGCATGGTTTTCAAAAATGCTCAGAGTACCGTGAGATGCCTATATCAAGAAAATTATGATTGCTGTGTATCTATATTGGGCATATTCGAATAAATAGAGCCCCGCGTATTTCACGGGTTGATGTGGCAGCTATGCTTTGCAGTCCTCTATACATTCGAGACACTATCGTTTTCTTATTGGTTGCTGTGATCACGTGGGGTCTTTGTAAAGGACTGTTCAAAGCTCATTAACACTACTGCTTTCTGATTTTTACTGGCTCACAATTAAACAGGGCGTGTATAAACAACTGCTATCCAAATACAGTAGCAGGAGAAAAGAACAAGTGTTTTAAGTCTACGAATAAATGATAATAAACACCAGGGTAGAGTAGGAAGGTGTAACGGGAACATTTTGCAATGAGAAACTGACAGTCTTACAAGATCCTATCACACTACACTGTTGTGATGGGCTGGAGTGTGATGGGCTGGAGTTTGTCATTAATCGTCCAATTGGTCCACACTTGTTCCTTGCACGCCTCAGCGGGGCTACATACATACCTCCATTTTTCACAAGAGTCATTTTCGCTTTACTTGGAAGGTAGGGCTCGTCGACAGCGAGGTTATCAGAGACGTAACAAGTTGCTCAGAGAAGTAAGAATGAGGAATGAATCGGCAATAGCGTGCAGTAAGCAACCATTCCAGCATTCGCCTGGAGTGATCTCGGGAAATAATGGAAAATTTAAATCAGGATGGCCGGACCGGGATTCGAACCCGGGTCCTCCCGAATGCCACCACTGAGCTACCTCGTTCGGTGTTTTACTTGGAGGACGTGTCCTTGAATGGTGTGGTTTCCACAGGATGGAGCCCGCCTCATTTCGCCATTGTGGTCTGTCAAGACTTAGACGCACGGCACCCACGCAGGCGTATTGGCAGAGGCGGACCCTTTACTTAGGCTACCACGTTCACATGATTTCGCCCCGCCTGGCTTTTACAGTTCAGCCTGCATTAAATCGTGTGTGTGTTCGACATCTGTTGGCACTGAGGTAGATCTGACACTACTCTTAACATGGCATGCAGTCCAAACTATCAGTTTCACGCTAGTTACTTTCAAATGTGCGTGTTGCAAATTGCATTCCTCTAAAAACACTTTTATATATATATATATAAACACTATATATATATAGTGTCTAATAATTTTCGTTTCAGTAGTTGAGCAGCATTATTTGTGGTGAAGTCATTCACTGTATTTAAAAGGTTAGTCATGTCGATTATCTAAGGAATTCGTTACTTGTTAACTTATCATTTAGAAAATTTCGTTTAGTACTAAAAAAAACAGAATGTGCTAAAGAAAATTTTAGTATCACTTTGCACATTCCTTTGGCATACAAAAATATTTATTTACTGTGAACAAAACACTACACGATTGTTTAATTTTTCATACAGAAATAATTTTTTGTCGTTAAACAAAAAATTGTACAAAGTAAAAATTTAATAACAGAAAAATAATTTTTTTTAACCCCCCTTTGAATTAAAGCAAGATTTTGTTATTTTGCTAAATAAATAGCTTTGTACGAGTTTTGTTTGCAGTGGCATCAGCGATGCACATCCATTATAACCAATGGTGAGCGACGTTCTGGACAGACACTATGAGTACCTACTATGTTGCCTTTTGACGATAAGTATACAACGATAGCAATAGAGAGCCGTTCGTGTGTTAGTTCTGTGCGTCGGTTAACTGCTTCGTGTGTCTATCTGCCCGTACGCACTGTCATCACCAGTAATGGCTAGACGGAAACTCGTTTAACTATTGGTTCGTTATTGAAGAATGTCCCGTTGGAATCCCTCTTCTCCTGAGTTTGTTCTTGATTCCTAGGATTCCAGACTAATTCGGATAGGAAAGGACGGGAGAAAAGCGTCATATTAATGACCAATTGACTAGACTATCTTATGTATAAATGCATTATTTCATTGGTTACTACATCTGCAAGAAGGCAATATTAATTTTGATTGGGTTACGCGTCATTAGCTTTCTTTTTTTTTTTTTTTTGTTACGACTTTAATATTGATTCGGGAGTCTCCTGGCAGTGTTACAGGAACTATACCTAAATACAAAAATGATAAAACGTAAAATTTTTCAAAGTCTTCCTTGTCACCAGAACAAATCGCAAGTATTTCTTGTTTCTGAAGACGAGGCACCAAGTGTAACAGCGAAATCAGGAACTTAACCTCGTATTGTGGGCTTTGAGGGGATGAACTTGAAAAGGGAGGATGATAAAGAGGGGGGAGGGGTGGAGGGTAACGCCAGTGGGCTTGCCAACTAGTCTGTAACGAACCCACTAAAATCTCTTCCGGGAGCAGTCACCCTGTTATATGGCGCTCTTGGCCCGCAGCCATAGGAGGACAATGGTTAGGAAGTACTGTTTCTGATTGACGGTGGCTGGATGGAAATAGTCCGTCCATAAACTGAATGCTATAATAGGGATGTCGTCTACAGCGTGTTGCTGAACCGCAGTAACTGGCGAAGCCAACGGTTTTTCCTGTGCCGTCAACACTAAGGCGCCTCACGAATCAGTTTCCTTTAGGACATTTCATACCTAACAATTTTATATTCATACGCTACGATTGCATTCTGGCGCTGAAACACACTAGTGCGAAGTGTTGCTCTTCAAGGTTGGTAGGAATTACCGTCTCGTCGACACCGAGGTCGTTACTGATAGAGCAAGTTACTCAGAGACGTAGGAATCGGGAAGGAATTGGGTTTGGAACAAAAGGTTATTTCTTATGGGGAGTTCGGCGTAGGCAAAATTCCCGCCGCTAGGTGCGCAGTGTTCCAAAAGGTAACTTTTAATTAAAATGTTAAGCTACGCGAATAATAAAATAAAAGGATTTTATTCAGTTACGAAGTGATTTTATATTTGATCTGGTTATTGCAATTATCCTGTTTTTAACGTAGAAAATAGAGAAGATTTGATTCCTCGCCTATACTAGCGCTTACCCAGTGGCAAATTCACCAAACTTATAACACTGATCTTCCCAACATGTAGTAGAATCAACCATAAGTAAGAAACCATCCCAGTAATCGCCTGGTGTTTTAAGATGGCAGGACGGGGATTCGAACCCAGGTCCTGCCGATGGTGAGTTGGAAAGTTGACCACCTCGCTCAATGTTGCTCTTCGGGCGGGGAAACAGTGTCAAGTTCTGAAGATTTGTTTCAACGGTACACTATAAATGATTGCACAATAACTTATTTTAGTACTGCAGTTATAAAAAAAATGGAGGCTTGGCAGTACATCACAATTTTAGAAGTGAACTCGATGATAGCACGAGAAGGCCACGGGGGCATGGGCCCGGCCAGCTCTTTCTTCACATCGCGCTTGAATCAACAACTTTCACTTACTTCTCCCGATCTCCTCTCGCGTAGTAGCTATTGAAGAAATACCACACGTGTTATTTGCCGCTTTTTAAGTGCCATACTTATCTAAAAATATTATTATTTAAAATATTTGCATGTTTAACGAGTACATTATACTGATGACACTCAGTGGTTTTTTTATTTTTTATTTATTTTTAATAATTAACTCTTTCATTTTATAATATCAGGCTATGAGGAGATAGTTTACACGTTAAACTAACACGAATCTGCTTTCAAAACGCCACACGCATACATAGCGTTACGTCTGTTTTTTTTATGGCACCAGTAGGCACACAGTAAAAACATTTTGTACATTTTACAAAAAATTTTTAAAAACAAGTTGCCAAAATTTTTTCTTGTAACGCTACAAGTGAAATATTGTATTTTATGAAACACAAAATTGTTTGTGTATCTCAATGCTGGTAATAAATCTGAAATTATGAAGTATTGGTTTGTTTAAATTCAACTCTAGTTTCACACATTCTACAGTAAGGTTTTGTAACATTTTTTTGTAATTCACTTGTGTTACAAAAATAATTTTGGCAACCTATTTCCAAAGAATTATATGTAAATTTATAAAACTACTAAACATTTTTACAGTGTAGTAGGAACACAGTGTAAGAAATGCGATTCGTTTCTTTTCTAATGGGGGCCGCGGTGGTGTAGTGACAAAATTACTCTCCTCCCACATAGGCTAACAGGGCTCGAATCCCGGCGGGGCTGCTCCCGGATATTCACATGTAGGAATAGTATCGGACGCTGCTGCTGGTCAGTGGGTTTTCTCGGGGATCTCCGGTTTCCCCGCCATTGATTCCGGCGCGCACTGCTCCTTACTCACCTCGCTTCACCCTCATCGGTTCTCAAGACCTCGATGTTAAGAGCCGTCGAAATCTCTTCACTCGCTCATTTACATCTCTAAAAGTGCGTGATGTAGGTACTAACGGACATTTTTTTGTGGTCTGTTTTATAAACTAACGTAGTTTAATTTTTCTGTAATTGTAATAATGTTCTTTCACCATGATACGCTATAACTAGAGACCTGAAAAATTCGCTATAACTAGAGCCCTGAAGAATTCGCGGATTCATTTCGGAACAAGCTAGAATCCAAAACACGTGTGTTCATATAACTTTAGCCATTGGCCCACGTGGTGTTTGACACCACCTGGATAACGGTGGCCCAATCGTCGCATTCCACTGTAACAACAGACAACCAATTCACAGTTTATATCGGCATGTTTGTTCATAAGAATGTAGAGTCTAGCCTGCAGGTCACTGAACTCGCGAATTTTTCAGGTCTCTAGCTATAACACGTCTAGATTCCCGAAACAGGGAAATGAATGACCGGAGCATTATAAGCGCTGACGGCCGAAGTCTTGTAACATATTCAGAGGAGTTGAGAAGGCGCGTCTGGCAAGTTGTTTACCAGCCGCTCAGGACAGAAACACGAGCCGGCTTGGAAACTCGCCCGGACTGGTCGGCGGGCAGGAAATTATGCAACGTCGCGTGCTTCCGCTTAAAAAAATAGGTAACGGCACCACTGCTATTGGTTTTCACTTTGCCCTTAAGGTGCGAGCATTCGCCTAGTGCTTACTTCGCCCGAGTTAAGGGGTCAGCCCGCCTGCTGGACATTTTTTTTTCCATCCACATTTGAGGACAAGAAGCGCGGGAGCTATAGTCCATTCACGATTACTTCAAACTTTTTCTGAAGCCCTGCTAAATTTCTACTTCTAGAATATTCCTCCGCTTCCTGCAAATAACGCTTAACTAAGTCTAAAAATTATACCAAAAGGACAACGCAGCACATTCGTCTCACTCATTGTAATAATGTTGTTACAGTTTCTCTCTCGAAATTTAGTGGCCTAAACCAAGTTCGTTAAGGGGTGGAGGTCTTTATTAAATAAAAGAGTTAATTATAATTTCCTAATTTTATTTACAATAACCACAAACAAGATTCTCTCAACTCAATATCTCACAACAAATCGATATCACTTACTGTTTACAATTAATTACTTCAATTAATACAATTTTATAACTTACCTCAATTAAATAAATGAAATTTAAGAATCAAGAATCGGCCCAATAGAGAGTGTATCAACCCATTCAATTATTTTATAAATTATGTGTCCATACTTGACAGTTCCAATATTTACAATAAAATCCTTATTACATGTCCATTCTGTCCCACTTCAGTTCAGTCCATGTCCCGCCAGTCCGCAATGTTCTAGACTTCTCCGAGCACCCTCACGCACAGTAGGCTTCACTCGCCGGGTTTCACGCCCTCTCGTCCATTCACGCCACGAACACCTCGCCCGCCGTCATCATGCAATCTTCTGTCGTCGCCTACACACCACTTCACTTGCGCACTCGGCCAGATGGCCTTTGCCAAAGATTGCCGACCGGTATATATAGTGTCGCAGGCCGTAACCCAGAATTTTCTCTAACTCTCGCTCAGCACCGAGTGTCCTAATTCCCAGAATATTCTTGCGCTTCCTACATGAGCCGGGCTCTTCGAGAAAAAAATTGGGGGGGAGGAAGAAAGGCCTGTGAGGCCAACCAGTCTCACCAGTATATTCTTGCGTCGTCGCTACATTTTTCGGAATCTATAGCAGGGGAGAGAAGGGGCTGTGGCGTCAGCTAGTCTGGCCGCTGTCCATCAATCACGGGCTTCCCAGAAAAGGGGGCGGTGAGGCAACGAGTGCATCGTTCGGGAAACGGGGAGGATCGAGGTGGGTAACCCCTTATAGCGCCGGACAGCCTACCCGGCGCCAGCTGCATCGAGTGACAATATTTTTACATAAGATCTATTTTCTCCCTGTTTATTATTCATATTAACAGTGAATACAATACTATAATTTATAGGTAAGAATAAATAACATTTCAGTTTATCCCAAAATAAAGTACTTTAATGAACACAACATATAAGACACTTGTGAAACGTAGCATATTTAAGAAACAACGAAATACGCCATACATGGAGTGATTTTTCAAATGTTTGATTTAAAAAGTCTGAAAAAACAGCAAATATTCTATATAAAGGTTACACTCGCACGCACTACAAGTGAGCAATTGCCTCTACGCATAGGGCTCTGAACTGGCATGCTGTGTTCTCGTAGCGCTGCGTGTACCTATGGGACGTTAAGTGGTGACCCTATCATTTTATTGAAGGAAGTCTGTAACAATGTTCAATCACAAGCTCCTATCGTAATTTTGCTCGTGTCCGGGTAGTGTGTTTTAAGATACCGCAGGTTGAAAAAGCCTTGTTTTGGCGATGTTAAAGGGCTTCAAAGTAATATTTATAACTTCAAGAGCCAGCTAGGCGGGCCCCTAAATTAAGAGAGATCCGCAGTAAACATTTTTGAACGCCTCAGGCTCACTATAAGGAAGCATTGCGACGGAACTTGCCAAGACTGTGAGATGCATTCCAGTTATTTAAAGGGAATAGGTTTAATAGTTTAAAAAGAAACTAATACTTGGAGTTTTTTATATAATGTAGGTCCACATATTTATACATTCCACACGACTATTGACATTTTTCTTTTCGGTTTGCACGACATCTTCCGGTGTATTAATTTTAATTTAGGTAAATGGCAACACAATCACCAGTGATAATCTTGCCCATCTGTTACAACTTAACAACTGAAAAAAAAAAATATCCGTTCAGGAACGTGGACTTCCAGTTTTATCTTGCAATATTCTTTATACTGCAATTCGCACAAACTGAAAATTTTGAATGCCATAAAAATTTAACTGTAAATGATTATCATCCTTTTATGCCCACGGGAATTTTTTAGCTCTTTATTAAAGTTTAAAGCTATGAATAACAACCAGGTCTTTAATTCTCAATAATCTCACGTTACTATTCGTTCGTTGCTGCAATGAATAATGTCAATGTAAACTATAGCAACACCACATCGTGTTGCGCAAATAAAAGTTTATCATAAATACCACTTGACAGTATATGCATCTTAAGGCTATTCACGGTAAAATGAGCACTTCTGGTTAAGATATACTGTTGTGTATTCTTCCGCCTTATGTAATATTAACATTGCCATGGGATCATTATCTTAGTATAGTGCATGTGTGAGTTCGAGCAATGTCTTGTATTCCAGTAGGTCGGATTCTGTAAACTCCTTGGGCTCCTTGCGAAATAGAAGTTCATATAGCTCGGGGTCCCACGTGTCTTGTAATCGCCTACTTGGATGATCCCACATGGTAGAAACTTTATTTCATCAGCACCGAGGAACCACATATCATTTTGCCTGTATACACTCTATGTTGTATCATTATTGCGAGATGTGTACGATCGTAGGTACCGGCGAAACAGAGCACTGGATTTGAAGACTCTCTGCTATACTTTTTCCTTGTGTGGCAAATCCGCAACCGATCCATCGTCCCGATCTATCTGTATCATCATGTTTTCACTTCTTCATAGGCTCAGCAGTATCGTCGATTTTGGTCTTCATGGCTACGGGTCTATTTTCTTCTACTAATGTTTCCACTTCAATTTCTTTCTGCGCAAAATGGAGCTAGTTACAGCTGACATAAGTTGCATAGTTGGGTAAGCACAAGCATTCTGAGAGGTTCTTCAAACGTATTTAATATAATATCACTTAAATTCAAACTCCAGTTTTGAAAAGTTTTATCATGGGTGCCACTATCTTTCGAACGCAGATATAAAAAGTAATTTTCTTTTATGCCGACAGTTCTAGACAGTAAAACATGAACTTAATAACAGGACCTCTGAGATATTTCGACTTACAATAAATTGTCAATTAAGTGAATAACTAGAAAAATCTTCTAATTAACTTAAATATCGGTAGAGTAATAAGATAATAATGCAGCACTCACGTGAAATGGGCTTACCAGAAATTTCTAACTACTCAGCCATTACAAGAAAAAAATAATTTTTATAACACAAGTAGACTTACTACTGCACTGAAACCTACGTTCAATTAAACTTTGAAGCTCCCACAGAAAACACTTCAAGTCCAATGTGATGTATAGAGAAATCGGGTTCTGTAACAAATATTTACAGATGGGAATTTATCAGACGGGACCTATTACTTCCTAACCGTTTATAAATTCACAGCAATTTGAAGGTATAGTTCATAAATATCTTGAGATGGCGAGGTCTCGGATGGTATCAAGCCACAGACACCTCTACAGGCGGTGTGAACAAATCCTCCGCTTTAATCGCATCCTTTGTGGGACCTCTGGACATCGAAGTGCTGTAGGAGGCAAGGGTGGTGGGATCTCAGGATCAATCAGGCACCCCCTTTAGCTCATTGAACACGTAGCAATGAATACACACAGGAACCATCACTATAATACCATCCATTTGTTACCCTTTTATGGTTCTAATAACCAGAGGGGGTACAACCTGAATTCCTTTAAGGAGTTAACTTTAAAGAAATGGCAAACGTAACTCAGTAATAAACCAATCATTAAACCTCAAAGACACTTCACTTCTCGTTACTGTTTGAAAAGATACAAGTTACTTTAGCTTTACATTCAAAATTAACATTCACTGTGAGTTAAGTGATTCTAATGTGATGATCAAATAACTCTGTTCAACTGTAAGTTAGTGGCTCTACATTCAGCTAGCAGGGTAACTCTCTTGACTATTGGCTCAATCGCAGACTCTACTATGAACCGTCAAACTGACTTTATAATATGTATAAGGTACCGCGGCCTCTGAGTTCCTAAGCCCCTTCTCACACTCAACTAGGCGTTTCACTCAACAATGGTATTTCTATGATGATGCTGCACGACGGACGCACGAGGGTTCTGCCACGCATCGATGCTGTGGATACGCAGACCGCTGGCTCGGTGACCTGGTGACTTATTGGGGGGGGGGGGGGGATGGCTATCTTGTGATCCCCTCGCTCTCACTTATATACGTGCCTGCTGGCCTCGATTTCTTCATGCCAGCTTTTGTTTGATTTGTGTTTCTCAAACACTGCACACCAGCTGATTTCCTATAGCCTCTGGAACACCTCGTTACAATTTGTAGCTTACAGTCTGGAAACTAGTGTCTTGGGATGACGACTTTCACAATAACATTTTGCCCCGTGCACAATCAGTTCTCTGCATCGAAATGGTAGGAGTCAATGGAAAAACTTGGTTTCACACACACACGCACGCACGCACGCGCGCACGCACGCACACACACTATATGATATTGTGTGTGTGTGTGTTTATCATTAATCCTGCATGATATTGACTTTAATTTCTTTACAGACAAATAATTTATTTTCTTTAGTCGTCGGTAGCAGAGTAATCATACCAATCTGCAGAATATTTTAAAATCAATACAGAGTTTCTTCAGGCTAATTTACTGTCACTTGTAACTTAGAGCACTGTATACTGTCTATAACCCTTTAATTCTTTTGTGGCATTGAACAAACTGTCTTTTAGAACCAGCAGTTTCTCTAAGCTGAGTATTTACTCGTGGAAAAGTAACGTAGGCTTGATTATTTGGCAGGATATCGTAAAAAAGACGTAATCGCCAATATATTTTAAACATTATTTCTTCATCAGGTGGCATTCTTAGCAACCTTTGTTTCTCACGGGCAATGCAAAAATAATACGTTTGATCCTCACAATGTAAATATTGCCGTAAATTACTGACATAACAAAAACTGCCATTTTAAGGCAGTGTGCAGTTTAATATATTTCAAGTTAAGGTAATAATTTTTTGTTTTCGGGCTAGCAAATGATTTATGTAGGATAGCTAATGATTTCATATACATATAAAAAAAATTAACCCGACTTTTACAGTGGGCAAATAAATATTCTCAGGAAATTATCTCTCTTTCAACCTTCAGTACGAGTATAAACATAGTAAGTAATAACTCCTATTTTGCTCCTGTGCCTACATTATGCCGTTATACGACGAGAATTAGTATAAGCTGCAGTAGCTGCAGTATTCATACAGAATACTGCGAAGGACTCACTTTTTATTCAAAAAAACACAAAAAGGCACCTAATCCGTTACTGACATGCTCCGTAGCTATAAAACGCGTGTTAAACTAGTTAAAATAATGGATACTTTTACTTCAACTTCGATCCAATAGCTTGATGATACCGTCTGAGATAAGTTACAATGAATCTTCTCACTATATCGTCGCTGTACAGCTCTTGCAGATCAATGCAGTTGTGAATATCTTGTTGGTTCGGAAAGGTTCACTATATAGTTGCATTATTTTTTTTTTTTGTAATAAAAGACGTTGGATCGTGAACTCTAAGATCAGTTCACCTGTCGGTATGTCGATTTCTCGTCGGGCGTGGTTTGCTTTTACTTTGGTATCCACCGCTTTACGCAGTCATAACCAAACGAATTATTTTATCTCTTCTACGGTTTCTTCAACACGTCTCGCCTCTCTATCAGGGATGTGTTATTCGTCAGACTGATCCAAACTATTATCCAGCACTCTACACAGTGGGTCACAGGTCGAAGTCCGAGTGCTGCGAGATACGACCTGAACTAGTTTTCCCATTGCTTACGTCACCACTGCGGTCTTCACTACGTCTAGGGTGGCTGGTTACTTCGTGACTGGGATGAAAATCAGGCACTTCTGGATGAAACACAGATTTGCGAGAAATTTTAGCCCAATGCCTGATACATTTCGGAGATTCTGATTTTAGTCTCTCAATATTATCATAATGTGTTTTACGTCGGTACTTCAACGAGCTGGACTGATACGTTTCTGTATTATTGGCATGACGATTTTCTCTTAGTTGTTCGGTGATACTAGATCTATGCCTCCCCGAATCACGTGCACGGTGGTTATCTCGCTGCCTTTCGGGTGTTTTCTCGTTGTGAAATTGGTGATTGTTTTGGAAGCGTTTCAGCGATTTGCAATAATCAGAAGGATCGCTATCATAACTCCTAGCATAAGCTTGTCTTTACGCTCGTACAGCCAGGAACGCCGTCTTTTATTCCGCCAGGACAGTTTGGTATAATTCCATGGAATCAGGTGGGCCTGTCCTGGGATGCGAGTTTCATTCCATCAGTGTATTTACATGGTACTGGTTAGTTCATGTGAAGAACTAGCGTTTCTCGTTGATGGAGGCTTGAAATTTCCCTAGTGCAAACAATTCAATCTCGAGTACTGCACTAAATCCTCTCTAAACTGTTGCAGAGATGACGGTCCGCCCGACCAGTGTAACTGTTATCTATATGGTTGCTGAACTAACACAAGGCCGATACACTCTTCATCTGTCATAGGCGGGTTGAGATATCTACGTGGCTCGTGTAATACAGACAAATGTTCTTCACTGAGTAACTGAGCCTTCAGTCTGCCTTGAATCTTTGGAATCCAAAATATATAACTCCGAAAGAATGCTTGAATTCACTGCAGGAGGTAGTAGAGTACTTCGCTAGCTCACACCAATAGCAGGTGCTGTCAATGCAAAATCCATATGTGGTAACGAGTCAGACTCAGCAATGGGACTCAATAACAAATATTTCTCGCGCTTCCTGAGGAAAGATATACGATTCTCGGTGTCCCGTCCCCGAAATGCTGGTACAGTTTCCACTAACAGCCGAAGTTGATTCTGAATATATGAGAACTGACTGTATGCTATAGGACTATCAGTAATTCTTCTTAAGTAAATGTGACTGGTCCACTGCTAGTATTGCTCTCCTTCGTATTTTGTAAGCTTTTAATCCCATTATCTAGCTCGGAGACTCGCTTAGTAATCTCAAGGTCTGGACTAAAGAAAGGAGCTAACGAATCCTTAACCTTGCTTATATCAGCTGTAGTGTGAAAGTGATGTGATAAATCTCAGCCGCGAGTTTGCATGCTAGGTAATTTACTCAAGAGCTGGTGCAATTTCAAGTTAAGTCTTGCGCCACCGCGAACTTACGGGCCGCATTCATTTTGGCCTGGCATTCGTCATGAACACTCTACTAGTTATAGTCTAAGAGCCGGTGAGAGATCCACTTACACCCATCTGATAACCAGATGAGACATATTTTTTTTTTAATTTTATTAATTAATGAACACACCTATGACAGCTTGCCTATTGCAAAGCTGTCATGACTATTTTTAATTAAATTAATTTTAAGTACTTTTTTTTCATCACCTCTCTATTGATAACCAACCAAATTTAGTCCCAAATGTTAATTTTCTATATGGAGAATATGCCAAGGTAGGCTTGCTTACTTATTTCCGGTCATAGCTACCTGGCAAGCAGGTATGGACAGGTAAATCAATATAGGTAACTACACCGAGCTGATAACCAATCGAAATTGGTATCAAAATAAAGATTATTTAATAACAAATATAATGGTATAGGCTTGCCTGCGAAAAATCGGTCATAGAATATTATTGCCGTGCGTTAAAGTTTTAAAATCGGAGCAATTAAATATGTGCGAGAGCGAGAGTAGAGCGCCCGAAGTCTGTGCGATAGAAGAGGATACAACATAGCAGCTGTGAGAGACGTGTCCGTTGAATGTACCCGAGTGCGCATGCTCTTTTACATGCGATTAAGGGAGACAACGTTTATTTACTGTCAAAAATGAATTTGGAGTCGCGAATAATAAACTTTATTTCGAATATAATCATCATATTAATATAAAATAAATTTATTGATAGGTATATAATAATCATTAATGCAGGACTTAACAGACATCAGACAAATTAAAAAAAAATTTTAATAAAAAAAATTATTGTGAGAAAATTTTTTTAGAAATTTTGTCACATTTCGAAATTTCAAGAAGATACACGCATAATTTTTTTAAAAACATGTTTAGGTTATAATTTATTTTTCATACTAATCCAAAATATTTTTAGAAGTCTACTAATTTCAGAATAATTAATTAAATCATAGCTTTTAAGAAAATTAAACTTACAGATAAATATTTTTCATTTTAATTTGAAATTATCAACGTAATTACGATGGAAAGAAAATTATAATTACAAATTAAAATATTTAAAACTTGAGAAATCATTATTTGTTCTTCATATAAAATTTTTGACGAAAAAAATTTTTCAGAGAGGCTATTCATTTAGGATTATTGATTTAAACAAATATTTTTACTTACTTCATGATTTGTGACAAAATTATCAAATTCTTCTTTGTATTTATTACTTAAAGCGGTAACTTTATTATAACACGTGGAGTGATAACCAACAAAAACCAACGATTCTTTGGTTAGCTCAATATCTCCATACTTAAAGTTCCGTTTTTTACGAAAAGCCAATTTTAGTGAGCACACTTCGAAAGACTGATCGTCAAAATCAATAACTGATTTTTTTGAATCACACAAAAAACACTTTTTACTCATGTTTTTTACAGCACAATTAACAATAACATGGAACACGTGTTGTCTCAAGATGATTTTCGACAGTAAATAAACGTTGTCTCCCTTAATCGCATGTAAAAGAGCATGCGCACTCGGGTACATTCAACGGACACGTCTCGCACAGCTGCTATGTTGTATCCTCTTCTATCGCACAGACTTCGGGCGCTCTACTCTCGCTCTCGCACATATTTAATTGCTCCGATTTTAAAACTTTAACGCACGGCAATAATATTCTATGACCGATTTTTCGCAGGCAAGCCTATACCATTATATTTGTTATTAAATAATCTTTATTTTGATACCAATTTCGATTGGTTATCAGCTCGGTGTAGTTACCTATATTGATTTACCTGTCCATACCTGCTTGCCAGGTAGCTATGACCGGAAATAAGTAAGCAAGCCTACCTTGGCATATTCTCCATATAGAAAATTAACATTTGGGACTAAATTTGGTTGGTTATCAATAGAGAGGTGATGAAAAAAAAGTACTTAAAATTAATTTAATTAAAAATAGTCATAGCTTTGCAATAGGCAAGCTGTCATAGGTGTGTTCATTAATTAATAAAATTTCAAAAAAAAAAAGTCTCATCTGGTTATCAGATGGGTGTAAGTCGATCTCTCACTGGCTCTTGTACTATTCGTGCATATTGACTCAGAGAAGGCACTTCGGCTAACCTCCATGGAGGCTCGTACATCTTTCATTTCACCCTGTGAAGTGGATCTTATTTCTTTCTCAGTGTTAATTCTAAACGAATTTCCAGAATTGGTTGGCTGGAAGACAGCTGGGTTTCCAAATTAGTGTGGAGTGGAGTGAAGAGATTTAGGAGGCTCTTAACATCGAGGTCTTGAGAACCGCAGTGAGTATGCAGCAGCGCCGTAATGCAAGGGCGAGGGAAATGGGAGGTCCCTGAGAAAACCCGCCAACCAGCGGCATCGTCCGGCACTATTTCCACATGCGAAAATCCGGGCCCCGCCGCGAATCGAACACGGTTTGCCTAAGTGGAAGGTTGTAGTCTAACCACTACCCCACCGTGGCCCCCAGTGACACCAGCAATTATCCTTTCAAATAAAAGCGAAAATCAGTAGAGTGACACTGGCCGAATTCATTTCAAATTCTTGAACGGAGGTATGTGCTGATTTACAACGAATCTCACCACCCCAAAACCTGATTTCCAGTGCTTTTAATTGACTCAGCCTTCAGTAACAGTTTATGGAGTATATTTTTGGTTGGTATAATTTCACCAATTGAACCAGTGGTTCAGGTTTTGCGTGAGCACCCGTGTATAGATGGGCAGGTGCTTGAAATGCTGTCTGAAATTCACGGTCAATGCTGCGTCGCGCTAACTGGTGCAGTCCCGTACGAATCTCCACCTCCTGGTAACCTAACTTCCAGTACTTCCAGTTGATTCTCCTGTCAGCGCCAGTTTATTAAAACTGGACTCTACCTTTCGTCGCACCCATCAGTCAGCCGTCCATTAGTCAGTCATCCGTCTGATTTTTCGTCCGTCAGTTGAAAGCGTTTCACAACAATTAGTCGTCCATCATAACTTCTGTACGGCAAAATTTCAGTGTGGCAACACTTAACACAGTGATATTTCTTTAGTTTAGATGTATATTATGGTTGGAGATATATTTTCAGGAGAAAAACATTTTGGGGAAATAATTTTTTTAAGCAATAAGAATTTATACTGAATTATTGTTCACATTTTAAATTCCTCACGATACACCAAAGTTAATATGCGTCGATCAACCACCTTGCATTTTATTTCAAAACGCATATTCGCGTTTGCGGAATGTCGTCAGAAGGCGGTGGCCCATCCGTCGATTCGTCGAAAGTTAAAGTTTGAGAAATATTTGACGGATTGACGTATAGAAAATAAAACGTCCTGCGGTTGGTTAAAGATCACGTGACCACCGGACGGATGTGCGACTGACCATAGACTAAAGATGAGGTAGACCGCTTATTCGTCTTCTGCGCTTGTACCTAACATTGACCTGCCCCAATCCCACACAACTGTCAAAGTCACATGGTCAACAGTAATGACCGTGTTTGTTTACATCTTAATTTTCAAATGGCAACCACTATTATATTAATAAAATTCTTTTACCAGTTTGAAACTAATAAAAAAGAATTACAAATTGATTAGAGGAAGTATAAAAACATCTCAAAAGCACTTGTTTACTAAACAGTGTTCTAACCTCAAACACAATGCACGCCGTTTTCGCTAGACGTGTTGGCAGAAAAAAGTTCAATGTTGGGACACGGAGAATGGTTGTGCGCAGCCAGCGAGATCGGCCTACCTCATCTTTAGTCTATGCGACTGACGGGTGCGACAGATGGCTGTGAGTCCAGCTTTAAGTATATTTTCTGTGGGTATAATTTCGCCGGTCGAACCAACGGTTCAGGTTTGCCGCGCGCACCAGTGTGGGGACAGACACTTGAACTGGGGTAGTGAGTTCACGGCCAAGCTGCCCGCGAATCTCGTCTCTGTGTGGCACCACTTTCTCCGAGCAGACAGACGAGCCGCAGCTGAGCGGAGTATGGGGGTGCCGGGTTCGCGGACCTCCTCCGTCTGTCCGGCTTTCTCCCGCGCTTGTAGTTATCCGCGACAGGATCAGCCCCTGAGCGCGACTACTGCTGCTTGCGTTGCTGACGACTTTCGCAGCACCTGGTTGTGGACCGACGTCGCCCTCGCTCTGCGCGTGCGCTTGTCGACTGCATACGTTCAAGAGACGACGAAATACATCGAGAAAACTAAACTTACTCTTACTAAAGGCTGTTCACGGTAAAGTGAGCATTTTTGAAATCAACCTTTGAAAAATATCACTGTACCTACCTACGTGTAGTTTTAACAGACACATGTAGTGGCATGCGCCCAGTACAGTTGATATAGGCTATTCACGGTAAAGTGAGCACTTTTTAAGGCCCTTCTAAATTTTTCCTATCGCCCAATTTCTATCTTCCTGCAGCTTTTTAATATATAACTTGCAGTGTGGCCGATAAACACAGTGTATACATTTCACTACTCTCAGAATTTAACACCTAAGGCTGCAATATGATATATTTATTAGTGGTTAATGCCTGTTGGGAGGGTCTTAAAAAGTGCTCACTTTACTGTGAATGGTCTATAACAGCGGAGGGAATGTAGTTCCAAATCTCGACGTCGAATTAAAAGTGTTCGGTAAACATTTGTCAATACTACAATGATTTATTTAAATTTTTGGTTTTTTAAATTCATATAAGTGTAAGAATTAGCAAATTTATAATAATTTCACAGTTTTCCTTTACTGATACATGAATAAAGTGATCAAGTCCATGGCAATGTGGATTTTCCATATGGCGGAAGGATACAAATTTGCTTGCAAGTAAATCCTAAGCAAGGCTTTCAAAAGTGATCATTTTACCGTGAACAGCCTATACGAGTTAGGAAGAGCAATGTTAAAAGTTCGGCAACCAAAAATTTTCGCTACTATGTAAACGTTAGTGACGCATGTGTATCAGATTTTCTCTATTCTATACGTAAAATAAAATAAACAGAATAATTGCAATAATCATAAATCAAATGTAAAATAACTTCGTAACTAAGTAAAGTTTTTCTCTTTTATTATTCCCGTAGCTTAAAATTTTAATCAATATTTACTTTTTGAAACACTGCGCACCTAGTGGTGGGAATTTTACCTATGAAACTTTACCATAAGAAATCACGCTTGGTTCCTAACCTGAGTAGAATCATAGACTAAATATGAGATAAACCGATCTCGCTGGCTGCGCACAACCAGTCTCCATGTCTCAGCATTGAACTTGTTTTTTGCCTAAACGTTTAGCATAAATGGCGTGTGTGGGATTTGAGTAAACAAGTGCTGTGAGACATTTGTATACCTCCTCTAACCAATTAGTAATGTAGTTTCATTGAATTCAAATTGGTAAGGGTACTTTATTAATATAATAGTGCCTGTAATTTAAAAATTAAGATATAAACAAACACGTTCATCATTGTCCACGTGACTTTGACAGTTGCATTCCTTTGGGAGTAGGTCAATTTTGGGAACGTGCGCAGAAGATGAATAATCGGTCTACCTCATCTTTAGTCTATGAGTAGAATAAACCTTGGTTCAAGGAACGAAATACATAGAGCAGACTTACAACTTCCGCAGCGCCAACTAGGGTTGCCAACTGTCGCGTACATTATGAGATTTCCCTTATCCTGGGGCGGAAATAATTATTCCGTACAATGATACGACGGAAAGCCATACATCCTTCGTCTTCTTCAAAAATAAACGACATATTAATAAACACGGTTTCGGTATTTTACCACTTCAGCGTTTACAAGTATGTTTACTCGAATGCTCTAAGCCAGTGGTCACAGATAGTTATAATTGACGCCAGCAGATGGCATTCCTCAACAAGTGCGTTCGTGCTTGCCGAGATGTGTACAGGATTTCTTTTTGTTACAGTGTGCGTTGGTGTTGTCTGTTTAAAGCTAACTTAAAAAAAAAAAATTAATTCGCATTGTAGTATGATTAAAGTTTGCAATTAATATTTTGCTGTCGTAGATGTTCAATGAAATGTTGACTGATGTTTTACATAATTCTTACTTTTGCAAATTACTGATTGTTCTTTTTTTATATTGACAGCCATTCTTTGATATTTTCATTAAGGCCGGATTGATGTGTGACGAGTTGTCGGAAGTGTCCCTTATGGAAAATCTGGATAAATTGGTAACCCTAGTGTGAAGAAACCGCGAATAAACTATACGTCAGGCTACAGCTGTTCGTTTCGAGTCGTCTTGCTGCCACACGCAAACTACGCGTCTCACTCGCCTTTTAAGGTTAGCGCCTCGCGACTCTCGGGTTAGACGAATCAGTCGCCTTGGCTGGGTCATTATTGTTATCGCGTGCTCACGGGCGAATTCGAAAGGTAGCAGTTTGAAATGCCAAGTGACTGCAGACACCACGCTTGTCAGTTAAGTGGCTCATGCAGACACAAATCCGTGCTTTCTAACAACTGGCTCGCCTGAATCACACGCCAGTTTTCTTCTGAACAGCGCTCCCAGCTGTCAGACGTTAGGAAAACACTCTGCGAGCCCGGTCATTGTTTACCTCAGTTTGTGCTGCGTTTATTTTATTGAGAACTATCGTTAACCGTTTAATGCTTCACTTACACGTTTGCAACGACTTGGGGCTGACGAGTACTTATAAATAAATAAGAGATACTTACACACTGCTGCTTATATGAATTTCTATTTGTCCATTGAGCAGTCAGCAGCGGACAACAGTAGTACTTAACAAAAATATAATGGCTAGGAACAGGAAAATTTTGGAAATTAATTTCAGAAAAAGCTGAACTTGAAATACGCATACAGATTTATTACTTTTGCGATTGGTTTATAGTTTATTAGATACGCCGTGAACGACTCCGGGCCAATAGGAAACCTGCATGCAAACAAGCACCGAATCCCGTACTACCTTGCGAAAGGCAAGGCTGGCTACTCACTAAGCTGGCAGCTAATGAACGAATAGCTGAGGCTATAGTGTATAGAGAACCACGGAGTCTAGCCTACACATCACTGAAATAGCGAAATGTGCGGACGTGCCAGGTTTGAGCTTAGGATCTGACCAACGGTCGCATTAATCCTGGTCGCCTTGTGGTGAGAGTACGTGATTCCTCTTCCCCGCCTATTGGGAGGCCGAAGCGCGGTAAGGCTTTCGGGCAAAGAGCGCTGCGACAAAATAGAAAATACAATGACCGAGAGGTCTACTGTAGCTGTCCCACCTAATGGGCGGTGGACGTGGCTTGAGACTCGCGACGAGGCCTACGGCATGTTCGCACTTGGCGCTACAGCTGTGCAACCCTGGGAAACTCTTCTCGCCCGTCTGGATTCTATTCATGACCTTTCTTACCGACGTCTTTGAATGAGACGGTTTAGAAAGACTGCAGTGTGGTGCAGATAACTGCCCTTTGCACCCGGGGAGCAAGGAGGAGGGGAATTGTTCTGGTAACCGACTGTTCCCCGAATCTAAGCTTCGCACACAGCTCGAGCGCACTGGGCCGGGAAAGTTGTTATAGGCTATTCACGGTAAAGTGAGCACTTTTGAAAGCCCTCTCATTTGGAGTAATAGTCAATAAACATATTTTATTTTAGTCTTAGACATTAACTTTCGAGTGCGGTGGAATATTCACTGTGTTTATTACTTACATGATAATATTTATTTAAAAAGGTGGTTAATGGATTAAATATGGCTGAAAGGAAAAACTAACTAGGGCTACAAAAGTGCTCACTTTACCGTGAACAGCCTATAATGGATATACCGCCATGCTCAGAATTTTTAACGTGAAAGGACATGCGCGGGAGACGGTAGGGATGTATGCAGTAACGTTTTGCATTTTAACTTCATTTCGGACACAGCATGGCAGTTTCAAAATTACAAAGTTCCCCGTGTAAACCTGAGAATAAAAATAGCCGATTTAGCTTTTGTTTTATTTTGGGACTGTTAACGTAAAGTTAGAAAGTAGTGCTCCAGGTGTAACCTTTTCGAAGGTATCGGCCACCTTGAAGGGAAATTTGGTGAGGTCAGCGCCGGTTCCACCGAGAATTTTGTCCCTAATTATGGCTGTATCGGTTCTGAATTCTTAAGTGCGCTGATTGGCTGGAGCTAGTCCCTACAGAAGAAAGGGAGCGATAAGGGTCACGCTGGCACGCGCATCAAGTGCCGCATCGCCACTGGGTGCAAGGCACCGAACTGGTGTGTAGCCTTTCCACCGAACCGTTTTTTTTATCGGACTATAAGCGGTTACCATATAACTTTTTTCGTCAAAAATATGTAGCAAGATTCAATGCAGTATTATATCTAAGTTTTGCTTGTAATCCGATAAGCGTATTTCGAGATACAGCAGTTAAAAAAGGCCCGTTTTTTAGCCATGTTGGAGGGTTAGATGGAGATTTTTGGACATCTGCATCGCAATGGCGAATGTCCAAAAGTCTCCATCTAGTCAATCACCCCTATTGCACTATTCATTCAAAAATCACATGTTGGAGGTCTTAGAAAAAATATTTATAGTGTGATATTCCGTACTCGTCTGGTGTGTTTTCTTTTCGTAAATTAGCACATTCGCACACGTGAAACATTTTCGTAAAAAACCGGATATCCCAATACTCTGAACGCATCCCAAGCGCCTCGAAGGCAGGCGGCCCCCATAACGTTCGCACAATTTACCACAGTTTCACTTGTCCAGCAGAAAATAATATATACTGCATAATGTTACTCTGTGAGATAACTCGCCAAGGGACAATTTTGTAAAAATTAACAAGTGACAGGTGATACGAAGAGACATGGGACAGTAGGGACATCAAGGAACAAGAAATTTTGCGTCACACGGTCACATGAACCAATCAATGAGCGGTGTCCAATGGACTCATTTTGGGACAATTCAGATGTAGCAGGACCCTTAATTTGTACATAGGGTTACTAGATATTCAGGATAAAAATTGGGACATATCCTCTGGAAAAGGAAAATATTTTGTTAAGGAGGTTACAATGCAATTTTATTTGAAAAGCAAAATAAGTATACTGGAGAACCGTACACTATTTTCTTTATTACTGTTACAAGATGTATGCGGGGCGTATCCGAGTTTGTGAGGGAGGGCGGTCTTAATAAATATTGAAGAAGTATATTTTAAATTGATTTATTTACACAGCTATTATTTACAGCATGAATCTACCTATTTCCACTATTACTCTTTTTATTTCTCAGTGAGTAAAATACTTAATGTATAATTTAACCCTAATTAACTTACTTCTTAGTGTCTCTATTAGGTTATTGTCACACTTTCAGTCTGTCTGTTGCCATAATTTGTAATGTCTTTTACTTATGCATCCAGTCCGACAGTCCAGCCTGCCAGTCGCACTATTTACTGCGCCGATTCTCGCAGCCGCAGATGTTTCACCCGCTGGTCACTTCTCTCGCTGCTCGTTTCTCTTCTCTCCAGTCGTCCTACGCACCCCGAGTGACGTTGCGAGAAACGAGGTCAGTAATCCAGAGCATTCTTCAGATAAATACAGAAATTCTATCCACCGAATTTCAGGAGCGGTGGGCCACCAAAGGGTTATCGCGGCAGAATGCCTTCATAACTCAAAACGCTGGTATGATTATCGCTAACCTGTCATTATAACATCCCTTAGTGACTCGCTGCCCCACGATATCCCTACTGTGTCCTCTTCTGCCCACTCATACGGGGCGGGTCAAGGTCAGCGGTGCAGACCAGCGACACGTAACAATACCCAAAATTAAATCTTAACAATGATGGAAAAATATAAATTTAATAAAGTCATGAGAATTTGGAGCATACGCATTTCAAAATAGCGCTTATACAGGTTGAGTCCTTTAAAATAGGCCCCGTGGGACATGTGTGTAACGGAGCGAGGGAATGAGGAAATACAGTCCACGGGGCCTCTTTTAAAGGACTCACCCTGTATTATCAATTAACATAAGATGTAAAGATTTACACTAGGATTACATAGTTCTATGCATTTTGCAATGTTGTTTTGATTTTCAGACATTAGCGGACCAGCAGCTGTTTGGTCACGCAGGTTTCACAGTCCAACAAAAAGTGCGCTCGGGCAGCGAGTTTCTTTGTTGGCTTCTATAGCTCTTCCTGCCATATATATTTTCCTGTGTTAATTTGTAATAGGCAGAGACGTGCAAAATTTGTGTTATTATTCGGCACCGGGCTAAACTTCATAGTATTGTCTGTACTGGAGCTGGAGTCGTTTCTCTATTGGCTGCTGCATAGATGTGAAGCCACGCCCTTCTGATTGAACTGCCCATGATTGAGTCACACAGTTGTGAAGTGTTCATTCATTGGCGCAGAGTTACCCAGGGCGTGTCAGATTATGTATGAGCCAGTGACAAACGTAATGCAAAGGTACATGTGTTTGAAGCTGAACTTGTACCCAAATAATAACGCGAATTTTGCAGGTCTATAATGATAGGTGCCTATATAGTCACCGCTATCTGTTTATCAAACCACCAGCTATGTATCAAAAAGGGATAATCTATTCAGTTGAATTCACTTATTTTCCTTTGGGAATTGCTGCTTTAGCAGTAGGAGTGGAGAGGAGAAGTTTATCATCGGGGGCCTTGAAAGCTTACAATTATGCGAGTTGAGTATGGAGTTGAGTATGAACCACTCTAAAATATTCTGCTCGAAATTGCTTGTTTAAATGCCTAAAATAATCAGCTGGCAAGAGTCTATCTTAATTAAAATTAAAGCATATTGCCATTCTGGATGTTTAAGAAAGCACGCTTTCCATGAAAACATTCGTCAATCATAATGTTTACTACACAAGTGTGCAAGAAAATGTTGCTGCTAATGTTTAGAGACCTGCAAAATTCGCGTTATTATTTGGGGACACGTTCAGTTTCAAACACATGTACCTTCGCAATAAGTTTGTCATTGGACCATACTTCATCTGACACGCCCTGGGTAACTCTGCGCCAGTAAATGAACACTTCACAATTGTGTAGTGCTATCACGTACAGTCCAGTCAAAAGAGGAGTGACTTCACATATAGATGTGCGGCCAATAGAAAACCGACAACGGCTCGAGTATATACAGCATTGTGAAGTGTAGCCGGGTGGCAAATAATAACGCGAATTTTGCAGGTCTCTGCGTGGTGTTGAAAATAAATTAAAATAATTTATTTTTAAACGTTTATTTCAGTTACTTTCGTGGATGAAATTGATGAGCATAAAATAAATTTTTAAAAATATTCGTATACATTATTTCTGTTTTTAATTACATACAACCAGAGTAATTATGATAACCTTGCTTGGTAAATGTTTTTTTTTAGGGTGGGGTATTTGTAAAATGTGCTTTCTAAAGCAACCTGATTAAAACACGTTTAAATTTTTCTGAAAAAACATAATTTTATTAAATGATTTGTAAAAATATTTAAACAAGTATTTCCGATAAAAATATCTTGCAGGGGTACAAAATAAGTGCATTATTCTTTCATATGCAGCATAAAGAAGTCTTTTATGACAACTTTGATAGTGTGTGTACTACTTTCCAATGATACGTGCATTTCGTACAATCAGCCGCAGAGATACACCGGGAGCCAGTCTGCCTTGACATAAGGCTCCCTCCCACATGTAGTCCATACACCGTCACTTCCAACTGTTCTGAAGTCCTGCTAAAGTGCTACTTTTGGGATATTCCTCTCCCCATACAAACAAACCTTCACCAAGTATATAAAATTACGCCAAAGAGACAACGCATCGTATTCGTGCACACTCAGTGTAATATTATTTTGCATAAGAACTATTTGCTACTAGGCATTACCAACACACCTGTTTTCTCCCTGTTTTATTCATAATAATTATAAATTAAATATTACAATTTATAGATAAAATACGAATAAAATATCAAATTAACGAAAAATAAGAAACCTTTAAGGTAACCGAAAAATAAAACGTTTGTCGTACATGACATGTTTAGGAAATAATCAAACAAATCATGTATGGGGTGATTTTTCAAAAGTTTTATTCAAAAAGAGCGAAGAAACCGTGAATAGACTACACCTGGCCCTGGAACTGCGTTACAGGGTGTTTGATATACACGTTTTTTTTCTAGTAAATAACTAAACACGTCAGTTATGCTACCTACGAAAAAAAAAGACACTTTAGAAGAGGGTTTTTGAGTGATTTCATGACGTCATACACATTAGAAACACCATTTCAGAGTACTCCAAAATGGCTAAAACGGCTTGTTCAAAGCACTGTATCTCAAACTATATGCGTCAGCCACAAAACCTCCTACAGACTTTTCACAAATTAAATAATAAGGTCGCCGCTGAAAGTCCCGGAGGTACACGCAGCGCGACGAGAACTTTGCACGCCAACTGAGAGCTTTGTGCTTGTACTCCATTCGCGGTTACGTCACACTTTTCCTCAGCCCTGCCAAAGTTCTACTTCTAGGATATTCCTCCGCTTCGTACAAGCTAAGCTTAACTAAGTCTAGAAAATTACACCAAAGGGCAACGCACCGAGTTCGTGCGCATTCAGTTGTAATAATATTTTGCTTGAGAACTATTTCTTACGAGACACTGCCAACACACATGTTTTCTCACTGTATTTATGTATATTTATTAGATATGAAATGCTATATTTTATAAATAAAATACAGGTGAAAATTCAAGTGAACGAAAAAATAGATAATTTTAAATTAATACAGTAATAAAACGCTTGTGATACATGGAATATTTAAGAAATAACTAAACGTGTCACAGCTGGGGTGATTTTTCAAAGATTTGATTCAAAAAGTGTGAAGAAACCGCGAATAGACTATAGCGACGATGGTGCACTTGTTGCGCATGGCAGTGTCGCCCTTATCGCATAGACCCTTAGGAGTGCTCGGATAATCGCGCAGTATCTGCACGAACCGTCCCTGGGGAGCCGTCTGGAGCCGGCAACTACTCGAAGTGCAAGCTGTTTCAACACCGCAGCCGCCGGCAAGTAATTTATTGGGTGCAACACGCGCCGTAAATTGCTACCCGCCGCTGCACTTACTCGTACAATGAGTTATTTGTAGTAGCCGGCCGATAGAGTTCAAACACTGCTACTTCACCAGTGTGTTCAGGGGCCGCGGTTGGGCAGCGGCTAGAGCGCTCAAGGGGCCGCGGTGGAGGAGTGGTCAATACTACTCACCTCCCACCAAGACGAACCGGCTTCGATTCCCGGCGGGGTCGCTCCCGGGTTTTCGCACGTGGTAATTGTGCCGGATGATGTCACTGTTCGGGGGGTTTTCCCGGAGATCTCCTATTTCCCCCGCCCAAGCATTTCTGTGCTGCACCATGCTCACATCTTTACACTCACATCAGCTCGCAAGACCTCGCTGTTAAGAGCAGTCCAAATCTCTCCACTCTGCACTCACTTGTAAATAGTCCATACGTATGCAACATAATGAAACACAGTCCCTCCTCCCCTTCCAGTTCTATAGGCATTTCTTTGCTCTTTATGTCACATCATATTTATTTGTTGGGGGAAATTTAACACATTGCACAAGTTAATTAAAAACTGCGAAAACACCTCGTATGTAACTAGGTATTAATAATATTCTGAACGCATGCTTCTGGCGTCAGTAAATGATAAAAAAAATTAGTTAAATAATTTTTCATAAATAATATATTGAGGACTGTTGGTTTATTTATATAAAGGCTGTTCACAATAAAGTGAGCGCTTTTGAAATCAACCTTAGAAAAAAATGTCACTGCTCCTATCGGCAAATATTTTAACGGGCGCACTGAGTGACATGCGCCCAGTCAAGTTGGTAACGATGGATGGGAAGTAGTTCCGTATCTTAATGTTGAATAAAAAGTGTTTGTAATCATTTATGATAACTTAAATTATTTCTTTCACTTTCTGCCTTTTTTTTATACGCATCGAAGTCTAAAAATGGCAACCCATCGCTCTGCACGTGTTCACCTTATTCTAGTGCTATAATTAATAAATCAGGGTCAGTAGCTCTCTCTCTCTCACACACACACTCACACACTTATAAAAATCACTAGGATAATTTATTTACCAGACATATTCTGTGTCGGAATATACGTTGAACAGTTCTGCACAGAAACACTCAAGAATACGAAACCTTCGGAACACTGAAACACCTGAATATTTAGCCGGTGATCAAATTTTTTCTCATGCGGAGGATAATTGTAGTTCTAACTAGAGGTAGGAAAAAATTACGGGGTTACAACCTGTAGGCTTAACCACAAACATCTGTATACTCGAGTCCTGACTGTTGTCCCACTGAGTATAGGTTATTCACGGTAAAGTGAGCACTTTTTGAAGTACTCTAATTCGGAATAATAGTCAATAAACATATTTCAGTGTAGCCTTAGACGTTAATTTTCGAGACCGGTGAAATATACAAACTGTATTTATTACTTATATTGCAGTATTAATTTTAAAAATTGATGGAATGATAAAAAATGGCTTATAGGAAAAAAGTAACGAGGACCTCAAAAGTGCTCACTATACCATAAACAGCCTATACCAAAATGGCTGCCATCTATGAAGTTTTAAGTTCAAGGTTTATACAAAATGTGAATGAGAGACGATCTTCCTTGCATGCATCGGAAGAAAATTACAACTTTTAGGAAATTAAGAAATATTTTTTTGTCAACATCCACATCCCCATAGCGTGGATAATTTCTTTTAAAGGAATGGAAACTCGCTTCCTGTCAGCTGACGGGAAAACCAAACAAATATTGGAATATGGGTACACAGATAACGCAGAAAATATGTTGCTGTGCGAGGCGTTGTCTCTGAAAACCGCTCAGCTCTCTCTGTCTGGTTGGTCACATCTGAGAACGTGTGAACTCACCTTAACAAATATCTCTACAAAATTCCTATTCACAAAGTTGGTAAAAAAAAAATTATCTAGTGACGCTCTTTCTTGGCTTTTGTATATTCGTTTCCATAAGCACGTCACGTATTAAGTTCGGTACACGACAGCAGGGCACAGGCGTATAGATCGTGAGGGGCGTGCACTGACTTCAGTTGAGAGCGTACATCATAGCCTTGCAGGCCTAACTCAGCTCTCCTGCGCTCCTACGATATGCTACATGTATGTGCAATGCGCTTGTTTTAGAATAATGATATGGAATTTTCCTCTGTGACGACGCGACACAAAGCGACCACGTTTCTTGTTAAAGACTTTTCACGATAAAGTGAGCACTTATGAAATCAACCTTTGAATAAAGTCACTGCCCCTGCCTGAATATATTTTAACGGATGTACTGAAGGGCATGCACCCAGTTAAGTTGATAACGATTGATGGATATCATAACGTCGAATAAAAAGTGTTGGATAACCATTTGTGATCACTTAAGTGATTTATTTTGCTTTCCATTTTTTTTTTATTCATGGACGGGTGAAAATGACCAGATATGTAAAACATTTACTTTTCTAATAATTGCACAGTTTCATTTGACCGACGCATGACTGAAGCGATGAGGCCCGTGGTAAAGTTAATTTTACATAAGGCGGAAGACAATACAACGTGCATGCAAGTAGATCTCAAGCAGGGCTTTCAAAAGTGCTCATTTTACGGTGAACAACATATATTAAAAGAATTGTTGATCCTTTTATTACGGAATGGGGGTTTGTGCAGAATGCTCGCCAACAAATCCATACAAAACTGGTCAAAAGTTGACTTTTCGTTGCAGTTTTTATTCAGTTGTCAAACAATATCCCAAAAGTGTTGAATATTAGGACCTTTCATTAACACTCTTTCTCATGTAGTGTTCAATCAGAAATGAGCTGCGCGTAATACAGTCGGTGTAATATTTTGAATTCTGACCTACTACACTGTAGAGTTTCCGGATATGTGATGCACGTTCTCAATGCGCATAGCTCTTATTTATGCCTCGGGACAGGTGTTTTTCGCGAAAAGATTTCAAGACCAGTTGTACTCCAAAACACTTTTGTTCATATGCACTTTCGTGACGGGATGATTTTAACTGTCACGTGTCCCAAGTGTCTGTCCACGAATCATGTACGTTCAGTATCGGAGTACTTTATTACTATTGGCCCAGTCAAATAGGAACATGTCTTCTCACACAGACACGTGGCCAAAACCAAAGTAAGGTGTGGTTGGGGATGTAGGATATTGAAGTCTAGCATGGTCATAAATATTTTCGCGGAAAACTACCTGTCCCTATTTATGGCCCACGCTCAAATAGTTTTTTTTTTCTTTTCGAAGTTGATTACATGTAGGTCGGGTAGTTTGACGACGTACGAGAATAGCTGCCGAACAAGTGCCCAGCGAAGAGACGACTGTATGCTCAAAGCGAGTTGGAACCGTGGTTTAAATATCACTTACCAGCGTTCCTTCCTGCTCAAGGCGAGCCAGGGAGGTTAGTGCACGGCCTCCATGTCTGTTACTTCGTTTGCAAGGCCACTGGCTGTTCACGTGTGTGTGGAGTCACGTGCTGGTCTGGATAGCGACATTCTTCCGAGTAATTGAGCTGTTATTTCCGAACGTACATCGACATTCCAAATAACGATCTGTGTATTTAACACATCGGTTTTGGTTTAAACTAAAATAGCTGTAAAACAATAGAAACTCAAGAGCATTTATTACTTGGCATTAAATATCTAGTATGAAATTACATGAGTTTAGATTGGTATTACAAAATGTTTGAGAGCGATATCAGAGAGCCCACAGAGAGCAATCATAACTTTACAAAACTACGCAATTAAGGAGTGAAGGGATACATGGTTGTGTCCAAAATTGTGTGGACTCATGTAATGCTCTTGGCAAATTTTTAGAGATATCCTGTTTTATAATTAACTAGCTGTTCCCACGACTTCGTTCGCGTGAACTTTAGGATTTGTTTATCGCTTCGCCCGGGTTTTTTGGAGTTATAGAAATTCATACCTATATAATTGGTTTGAAAGATTGTTACTTTATCATCGGGAATAGTTTTATCGTCGCGTTAGTGTTGTTTGTTTGATAATATGTTATTTTACTATTTTTTCCCAGAAACTAATGTATCTTTTTCTATGACGCGTATTATAGCTGATCCCGGCGAACGTTTTTCCGCCTCTTGAAATGATATCCATCCTCTCCTTCCCAGAATATAAGTTGATATTGTAAAGCGTCGTATGAGCGATGTGTGTCTTGTATGGTTTGAACTGTGTTGTTTCTGTTGTTGTCTATTGTTTGACCGTGGTATTGCTGGCAGTTTTCGCTTTTAGATCAACAAACATTTCCTGCAAGTATGAGCAAAATCGTCCCATAAATATAGAAGTTAGACTCCAGCATCACTTATCGGAACGAAACATAACTAAAATCTTACTCGCCACCTCAATAACATATGGTGTGAATATGGTCTCAATTGGTTCAGTGGTTTGTCAGTGATGATGCGGTTTAGTCACGCACAATGGATTTTATATATAAAGATTTCTTGACCCCCCCCCCCCCCTTTTATGCTACATATAGACGAATCTACTGAAAAGGACCGACTCTAAAAGGAAGACGATTCTCCGCCCAGATATGTTCTTTCAAAATGGTTGCAAGAATGTTAGCGTGTACGTTGGTTAAAATACGTAGCATATAAATCCATCCCCAATCGTTATGTAAAAACTTTATTTATCAATATAATTAAGCTTTATAAAAATACTTTTTTTCAATTAATTATATTTGTTAATTGCTAATCTGGGTGCTGTATACTACTTCTTATTTCATGGATAACGCATCTTTAGCCTGTTTCGGTAACCATTTTGCTCAGGGTCTTCCTACATCTCGTTTTTCTCTCGGTCAGTAACCAATTGTTAAAGCTGGTAGTCAGTATGCTTTCTGGCATTCTCGTTGGATGTTCAGACCACTTCTTGTAGATTTTTCTTCAGCTTGTCAATCAATGGTTCTACTTCAAGTTATTTCTGTAAATCAATTTTGTGTTTCTTAACTAACAGGGTGACCCCTAGTGTTGATCTAATCAATTTAATTTCTTCTGCTTGAATGTTTTATTTATCTTTTTCGGTTATTACTCTAGCTTCATTTCCATAAGTTGGAACTGGCATTGCGTTAGTATTAAAAAGTTCTACTCTTATTTCTTTTCTTGTTTTATTTTTTAGATACCTATTAATTTTTCCGCAGATCTTTCAGGAGGTATTTCGCTTTTTGCCTAGATCTATTTATTTATTATAAGAAATAAATGTCCTAAATATTTAAAATACTGAACGTGTTCTATTACTGTCCCATTTAATACAATTATTTTCCTTATTGGTTGTTTACCTTTAAATACCATGGTTTTAATTTTTTTCCGGTAAATATTTTAAGACCATATTCTTCTGCTATTTCATCTTAAATATAAACATATTTTTGCAACTTATCTTTCCCATGATAACTTTATAATCTGCACAGAAAAGGGAATTTATATAAACATTATCTTTGAGGTGAGTTCCTGGGTCTACTAAAGATTTCCATGTCGTCAATGTCGATAGTAAAAATTGTCGGCGAGATACTACAACCCTGTCTCATGGCTTTATTTATGGAAATTTCTTCTGACAGTTTTCTTTCTCCATACAGTTTTACTGAGGTGTTTTCGTTTAAATTCTTTGTAGCTTCTACGAGATGTTTTAGATACCCCTTTCTTTTGAGTATGTTCCATAGTGTATACGTGTCAAATTAATACGAACTTGCAGCTAAAAACGTCACACACACACATCGTTTGTGCAGGATTAGAACCCGGAACCTCACAGTCCAGAGGCAACACACTCTTAACGACGTCGGCCATGAAGGCCGCTGTTTGGCGCGATAAGCATCAGCACGTAGCTGTCGCCCTAGGCGAGGTTTGGCGGTTTGGGTCGACCCAAGCCGAGCTGACTCCCCTGTCTTTGCTTCGGTCACTCCGGATAACGTGGGGCCGCGGTGGCTGAACGGTTGGACTGCTCTCATCCACCAAGGCGAACCGGGTTCCATATCCAGCCGGGTTACTCACGGATTTTCACAAGTGGGAATAGTATCGGACGATGCCGCTGGTCGGCGGGTTTTCTCGGGGCTCTCTCGTTTCCCTCGCTCTTGCATTCCGGTACTGATATATTTTCACCTAATTTCACCCTCATCGGCTCTCAACATCTCGTTGTTAAGAGCTGCTCAAATCTCTCAACTCAACTCAGCTGTGGATAACGTGTGAGTGGGGACTTGCAAAGTTTCCTTCATTATTTGGCGGCAGATTAGGCTTCAAATATTTGTACCGGAATGCTTTTGCTGGGCCAGAAACGGAACCACTACTGCATGTATACAAGCTCTAATTTAGTAAGAAATTTCACATAGTAAAAATAAAAAAAAATAAAAATTGGCATAATTTGGTGCCCGAAAGTGGCACAGCAGCAACACTATCATGTAATAAGAGAATAACCTAGTTTGCTCGAATGAAATTAAATAGAGGATATAGCGAATGAGATGGAAATCTGGCGGAGTAACGACGCAATGAAGACGGAGCAGTTAGCAGTAAGATCATGAGAAAACCCGCACAGTGCAATAGTGTGAGCCACGATATTGACATGGAGACGCCCGTCTGAACAGTTCTCGAACCTCTGTACTGAGGTCCTCAAACTGGGATGTCTTTAATGATCATTATTGCCTTTTAATCGCCGAGCCTCTTCACAACCTTAATTAAACAAACGAGAGGATAATAAGATGCATAATAAGGAAATGCACTGGTATTTACTTGAAATTATGATTGAAAACATCTGATGCAGGCTGCTTATATCGAACACACGACCTCCCGAATGAGACGCGGGCACTCTACTGCACGTACTCGGTCAGAGTGGCTGGTGTCCTATCATTTAGCCAACATGGGTTCCGTTATACACTACTTACACAATCAACACTGATAATTGAGATTTAGCAGTAGAGCTTAGAAAATATTACATCTCCTTGTCTCAAACCTAAACGTAAACAATGAAATTGGTACGCCGAAGTTTTCTCAGTGGAGTAATTCCGAAGCTTGAAATGCCAGTTCCCCGAGTCTTGAGATTTAACTATTCACAAGGTAGCATTCATCAAAATTAAGAAATTTTTTGATTGTTAATTCCGATAACGAATTTTAAAATTTTATTTCCATTTCCTGTTGCTGGAAACCAATTAAACATTTTTATTTCAAAAAAACATTCTTAGAAGTTCCTCTTCTTGTGGTTGAACTTCAGCGATAAGATCGCTGGTGGGTACACTAAATATTCCAGATTCTACTGCTTAATTATAAGTTTTACTTTTGGTTTCGCTGTTCAAATTAATATTATTTTACCTACATCGGTATTAGTATTAAAGGTTAATATAATTATGATTTATCTTACTGTCGTTGCGATTATTATTAAGATTATTCTGATATGGTCATGAAGAAAACATTAATCTTTCTTTTAAAGGCGAGGCTCTATCATGAAAATAAAGATTTTTCCATTTTTTATTTTTAAAACAGTAAACGTGTTAATTTTTATTTATATAGCTTATATACTATAAAGTTTGTAAAACTTTTTAATGGACTATTTTACCGATTAATTTATATATTTTCCGAATATGCACACAAAATAAATTCTAATCTTACAATACATAGACACGCATATATATATATATATATTTATTTATTTATTTATTAATTTATTTATTTATATTTATTTATTTAAACTAGATTAATGGTGATGCAAACACAGTTAAACAGCTAAAATAATAAGTTACCAGCTATTATTTGATCAATCATATTTTTTGTGGAAACCATTTTAGGCCGTATGAGGTTTCGTATATTAATGCAGCTACTAGTCCAACTATGAAGGCGTCCCAATACTACCCTGTTTCAACATGTCGCTAAAGTGTTCGTTTTCTGGAAAATTAACCACCTACTTTTACACGGCAATAATGCAATTGAGCCTAAAATAGCTGTCAGCATACCTGTTTCATCGATGTCTGGAAGTTCTGGGTGACTACAACGAAGCGTGATTTGTCACGCTAAAATTTTGCATCACGGCCAAGCACGGTTAAATTCAGCAACTTTGATCGGCATGCATGGCACGCACGCATGTCAGACTCGATTCTGTTTTGGTAGTTGATTTCACCATCATCCGTGGTGTATGGCGGCGCCACCTTTAGGGATACGGCCAATTGCTCCAGCTGGGCGCTGGTGATATCTGCACCACCTGCTGCGCATGCGCGTAGGAGTACCAACTTGGAAAAATATGGCTGCCTACAAAGTTACTTCCTTCAAGCTCGTCTGGTCACCAGAAGTGTGTCGATGTGGTGGTGACGTAGATCGCCATGTATGGACATTATTGCTATGATTCGTCGCTAAATCAAGATCCCCTATAAGGCCTAAATGAACTGTTTGTCCAAATAAGGCTATGTAATTTTTCATTGGGAGAACCTTTATTTTTTTTTGTTACCTGGCCCTGGTTGGCCATAATTTCTGTGTAACCAACTAAGGGAAAATTTACTTAAATGTGTATATAATGGAGTACACGAGATCAGTTCGGGGTCGATCATTGGCACGAAGGAGCTTCACCTGCACTGAGTTAAGTAGCCCAAAATTAAAATATGACATAACTTTAAACTTATGCCTTAATGGCTGGATTAGGTCAGGTACACTTGGTGCCTTAATAATTCAAATAAGCGCCATAATGTCAAAATTTGCTACTATCATGAGAATACTTAGAATTTGTCATTTTGGCAAAATATCACATATAGATTAACATCACAGTTGCCTGCCAAATTTTTTAAATACCCTTTTGTAAAGAAATTTTAATGCCTTTCCTTGAAAATAATGATACTATATATCTTCATGGCTTTGGGTTAAATTGAAAACTGATGTGCAGTTTTCTTTGTTCGGCTATACGGCCAGTAATTTCTAGTAAGTGATTTGAGAAATTCAAAAATAAATGGAACTTAGTAAAATAATTCTAGGTCTCCAAAACTTTAGGTCGCTGTTCGGCCATATAAAGTCATAATATTAGACAAACTAATCGATTAAATTATTTTTTTAAGACTAGCCATAACCTGTGAGTTTTGCTAAACAATCGATATTGTTATCATGTACTATTTCCTTGTTGGAAAATTAACTTTGGAGATTAGAATAGTTAAAACTATTACTGATGTCATAAATGGCAATGTATTTTAGATGCCAAATAATCTCAATAAAAATTGTGGAATAATAAAGAACCTGTGGGTTCTAATAAAATCAAGTAAATTTTGAGGAAAAATTACATTTATTATTGCACATAAGTAAAATGTTTTCTACGTGGGCCAAAAAAAATGTATTTAGCCTGGCCATTATTTATAACTTTGCAACTTTTGCATAATAATTATCTTTTCATTGACTGAAATAATATTTGTAAATGTAAAAGGCCTGAGGCATTATCAGTGCAAACTTAAATCCAGGGTTTTCTTTAATGGTAAAAGGGAAATTTTAATTGACACTGTGAAAAACAAAATACAGTTAATTTAAAAAATAAATTACTGTTTGCTGTTCTCTGGAATAGTTGAAAGTTAAGTGTAATGGAAAACATATGAAAAAATAATGAAGTATTTGAATAAAAGAAAATCTCGAATCATATTTCATGTCTTCTTTGCTCATGTCATAAGTTCTCAATAGCTGTGCCCTGTTCAATGACGGTTTCTTCTAACCTGTTGGAAAATTTAAAATTTTCCGAAAATCCAATTTTGCTGCATCTTTGAGTCCAAGGGCGTAGCAGAACGGCATGTTGTTCAGTTGCTTGGACGATTACACTGGGGAACAGAAAGACAACCGTGCACTTTTTGCCATGCTGGTTGTAGACAAAGACGGATCCCGCACTGCATGTAAACAAACTTGACACAACTTAATCGTTTCCACGTAATTCAGTGTTAATGTACGCAGTACGCTTGTATGATCAAAGCTTAAAACTTCACAAAATGTCGTCTTTTAGAAGCAGACGTACACTACTACTAAGGTTACATCTTTCGACGACCTTTTAGCTCGCAAATCCTTACAGCTAGCACGTTTCTGCCAACAGTTCACTCGAACTTGACGTCAGTGCACGAAGAATTTGAGTACCAGACCTTGAGCAGTTGAGGTGCAAGAACGACCAGAGGTCAAATGACGTAGGAGATACACTAATCCGTCTTTAAGAGAGGGTACGGAACAACTTTATTGCGTATATTGCGCGCTGTAGAGGTTACGGAATTCAGCTTTAAATAAATGCACACCATAAGTTTATTCTACTCAGGTTGGAAACAAAACTAGATTCCTTAAAGGAAAGATTCACATAGAGAAAATTTTCGCCCCAAGGTGAGTTGGTGTTTCAAATAGGTCGATTTCGAGATGGCGTTAAATGTAGAAGTGTTATATATTTCTGTGCAACCGTTTGGATTTGCCCGAATTGTGACACATCCGTGACCCAGCCAAAATATTAAGGCTCCCGTCTACCTGGAGGTTGTTCCCCTCGTTTGAGATCGAGAAGCACGGGAGCGGTAGGGCGATATTACCACGCTCAAGTGCGCCATCGCCTCAATAGGCTGTTCAAGATAAAATGAGCACTTTTGAAATCAACCTTAGAAAAATGTCACTGCCAATACCTGCATATATTTTAACGGGAGCCCTAAGTGACATGCGCCCAGTAAAATTGGTAACGATTTGGGGGGGGGGGGGGAGGAAGTAGTTGCGTATCTTAAAGTCGAATATAAAGCGTTAGTAAACCATTTCTGATTACTTAAATTATTTATTTCTCTTTCTGTTTTTTTTTTTTTTAATAACATCGGAATGTAAAAATGAGCAGATTTGTTAAATATTTACTTTTCTACTAATTTCACTTGACATGAATAAAGTGATGAGACCCATGAAAATGTTAATCTTACATAAGGCGCAAGAATACACAACGTGAATATAAGTAGATATTAAGCAGGGCTTTCAAAAGTGTTCATTTTACCGTGAACAGCCTACAAGCGCAAAGTTTTGAATTGGCGTGCAGTGTTCTCGTGAGTGAGTGAGAAGATTTGGACGGCTCTTTAACATCGAGATCTTGAGAGCCGATGATGAAGCCCGTCGACCAACGGTATCGTCCGGGACGTTTCCCACATACGAAAATCCGGAGTGATCCGACGGGGGATTGAACCCAGATCACCTTGGTGGGAGGTGAGCAGACTAACCGCTCAGCCACCGAGGGCCGTAAGTGTTCTCGTCGCAGTGCGTATACCTATGGGACTTTCAGCGGTGACCCTATTATTTTGTTACTGGAAATTATGTAGGAAGGTTCCGTGAAGGGCCCTTGTGTTTGTATGGATCTGACGCGTAATTTTTGCGTTACAGCGCTTTGAAAAAGCCGTTTTTAGCCATTTTGGAGTAGTCTAAAATGGTTATCTAATGTGCGTGACGTCTTGAAAGCACTCAAAATCTCTCATATTGAGTTGTTCTTTTAATAGATCAGCACAATATAAGCACGTTTGATAGTTCCGTGTAAGAACGAGTACTTCAAACACTCTGGAATTTAGATCAGGCGCCATGTAGGTGGAAGCCGTAAGTATTAAATTTATTTTGTAGCTATTATTCAGGCCCTCCAATGTGTTTATAAGACTAAACAGTAAAAATTTAAACTGTGTTTGGCATTTAGCGATCATAAAAACTCTTATTTTAGTGAAAAAAAGTTGTGAAATTAAAAGCGAAGTAAATATAGCCTAGCTGTCATCAAAAGGAATTTAAAATCGTCAAATTTCAATAACATATCTGTATAAGTTAATTTTTTGCTAAATCCAGTTTTATCATTGAATATTTAAAAATATGTGGAAGTATTTCGTTAAATTTTCAATTTAATTAGAACAAAGTTTATTCTTTGCGCAGGTTCTAACAAGTTACATATCGGTGTATTCTATGCATTTATTTTTATAATGAAAACAGCCAAATATCGCATTTCTTTACCTGCAAAGCGTATAAAATCCTGTACACAAGCAGTATAAGTGGTACCTGACAGCGAATTTTTTTTTTTTCGCCCAACTATTATCATTGAGTTTCCCAATGTGACTAGGATAAACTTCAAGGGCGTGCAATAGTTACCGTTTTGTTGGCCGATCTCGATAAAATGCTGTACACTGTTTAATTATGCTATTTAAGTTGTCTGTAGTTAATTATGTACAATTCTTAAGATTTAATTAAGATATTTTAATAATTAATTCTGATAATCTGTGGCATTTTAATACAGAACCTGCAGAATATGCGTGTTTAAGGTTTTAACCATACAAGTCAAGGAGTGGCTATTTCCTATACCGTACAGTGATAACAAGTGAAGCCAGTTTATATCGTGGAGTTAGACGGTTGTTTTTCGGGGGAAAGGTCACGTGATCAATAGTAACAAAAAGCATTATATCAGCTGATATTTCACGTGTATTTTGAAGAGTATTAAAATCGACATAAATTTACATACAACCCTTTTTGACGTTAATGACATTATATATAAAGCGTGTGTGTGTTTGTCTCAGGTAACGAACTATAAATTTCTCCTTTAAATATATAAAGTTATCCATTATTTAGGTTTAAATGGAAGTTTAAATGGCATTTTGGTTGATTTGCTTCCCATTCCCTACATATTTGCCTTGAAAATATGCCACGAGAAACGTTCTGATGACTATAGGAGCTTTCAAAAGTTATAATAAAACTTTAAACGTACTAAAATCTAATATAATACGCTGTTAAAGTCGTCTGCGAGTGCGGTACAAGTGAAGCAGCCATACTGGAGAGAGACAACTTTGGTTTACATTGAATAGTCTTGCGAGTGCTATATGAACTCACTAGTTCTGAATTTTCTCTAAATTTTTTTATTCTTGCGTTTGTGAAGTGTGAATTTGGCATATAAACACTCCTTACAACTACTATCTATTTTTGATTTATTCGACGACAAAAAAAATTTATATTAATGGATGAAAATGCGTACTAGCCGGGCCACGGGAGTCCAGAACTGCACATTCCTTAAAGTAACAGTGTTTAGTGGATTCGTTTGTACCTTGGCTGCATAAGTGAAAGATATCGCACAATTATGAGGTGTATAGCGATGTGTTATCTGCGTAAGTTTGGAAATTAACGATTGCGGTGTGTTTAATTTTTGCAAGTGCGGTTGCGATTACTAACCTGTAAGTTGCGAACTCGTTAGAAGTACAGGCACTTTTATAGAACTGCAGATAAGTATTTTTCAAAATGCCGATTTGCTATTTCACTCTACGAGTTTATGGAATTCATTTATTAGTTGCTAAGGCTGTGAAAGTTTGTAGAGTTAAGGTAAACAAAAATGTGAACAACTGATCCAAGCGTATTCCATACATAACCTTTAGCTTTCATAGTAATAAAATTGCTGTTTTTTGGGCATTAATGGCAAATCACCTCGTAAAACAATACAAGACTACACCTTATATAAAACATCACTGTTACAATTTTTTTCTCCCAAAGTCAGCAGAGTTGCAGTGACAAACAAGATATCAGTTGTTATCAACACAAAAATATAAAACCAACCAGTTCTCATATTTTAAATAGATATTGTATGTAGCCTTCCTGATTTGCAATTCCCATGGTTTCTCGAACTCACTCCATGATAATTCTGTGTGACTCATTAATAAAGGAAATGACCAATTCCTTCCTTATGTTCCCTTCATTGTGTTCTTGGCCATTCTCTAATGAACCTGGTGTCGACAAGATGTTAAGTTAAATAAATAAAGTTTACTTGTGTGTTTAGATGGTAATGTATTTAACGGTAGACTGTAATCATTACAGTAAATGACAAATATTTATACATTTTATCGTTTTCCATAGGTATTCAAAATAAAGGAAACTTAGATAAAGCCAATCTTTTCCTTTAACTACATCACCTGTAGAATTGAAAAACATAGCGTGATTTTCTCTAAACGCTATTTCACCCTTCTTAAAGATTTTTTAAATTCTAATTTTGAGGGAAACTAATTGGATATATGCAATATTGATGATGAATCATCAGTATTTAGACTAAGGCGTGCTTCGAGAAACAGCGAATACCTTAGCCGCTACTCCACCACGGACTCCAATCATCTTTAGAAGGGAGGAGTTGAGAGATGTTTAGATGGTTTGTAACAACCAAGGTGTGGAGAGCCAATGAGGGTGAAATATAGCAAATACGGAGTAGCACTGAAATGCAAGTGTGAGGAAAACAGGAAAACCTCGAGAAAACATGCCAGTCAGCAAGCATTATTCAGCACAATTTCTACATGTGAAAAACTGTGAATAACCTCACAGGGAAACAAATATGGATCACATTGGTGGATGACAAGCGTCCTACCACTACGCCCACCGCAGCCCCCCCCCCCCTTAGGAAGGGGAGAGGAACCTCATTTCTTCAATTATAATTGGGTAAAGTCAATTATAAAGTTGAATCTAAAAATAAATGATTGTAATAATTGATATAATTCTCTATCAACTTATCATAGATCTGGTTTCTGAATGGGAGGGACAGCATTTTGCACATCTGCATTTAATTTTTTTATAATTATACTTACATGTTTCTTTCTTAGGTACCAGTACATACTGGGAGTTGTCAAATATAATAAATAGGTTGTAATGTAGCTACATACGTGTACACATACAGCATTAAGAGATGGGATTTGCAGACCAAAATACAGGAAATAAAATTAAATTAAAGATAATTATAGAGAAATCATGTATTCCTGGAAGTGGGAATTGAAAACGTTCACAGTATACCTAGGTACTCGATTTTAAAACATTGGTAAGTATTTTTACAAGCTGATGATAATGTTTACAATAGGGACATCATCCACAGTTTAGACTATTAGCCAGATCTGCAGTAGTAATATATGAGACAAATAGTAAATTGGTTTCGATTTACACTGTTGTAACAGAGTTTATGTTGCAGAAAACTAGAATTACAAACACACAAAACCAAACAGGAATAGTTGTCAACAGGTACATGAACACACAGAATTCTGCGGAATGAATTGTTTAGATGCAAGAAGACAACTGTGTTTTTTCTGTTTTTGTTGTGTCCATCATTGGTTTGTTGTATTTTTATTTTCCTGCTTACTAAACGAATTCCTTCTACAGAGTTCTGTGTGTTCTTCGTGTAGGCCTACCTATTGGCAGCTATTCTTGGTTGGTTTTCTGTGTCTGTATGTTCGTATGTGTAATTATATTTCCTGCGACATGAGCTGTGCTGCAAAGGTAATATTCATATAGGCCTACGTGAATTATAAAGCGTATGAAATGTTAGCTCAAGGGGTATCTGCTTACAAGAATTGCAGGTTCAGCTGAATAAACTGCTGCTAGCGACAATGTTTTTCCTTAGAGGGGCGTTTTTGTTTGTCAAGTTTCTGCAGCGTGGTTCTGAGATATTGAAACTGGGTACTTTTTAATGTATCCAGAGGATATTTTCACACTAAAAAATAATAATTGCACGAGTTGGTAGGAAATAACAAAGAAATTTTGTCACGTCTGTGTCTATGGGCCACTTTGGCAGTGGTTAGTACACATACACTTGTTATCGATATCATTGCGGTGCATGCATCTTTCAACCATTGTAGTTCAACAATGTATCCTAATCTAGTTAAACTACCCAAAGTAACCTAAAATGCTGGTGAATAAGTGTTCATACATTTTAACTTAACCATAGGGTGGTTACTTTATTATTCCTAAAAGTTTATTCATAGAAATAATATCCTGTTGTAGTTTTCCCTCCCAATGTGAAATTTTTTTAGCATGTTTGCCTGAATTAAAATTGTCTCTACTAGCCTAAGCCCTTGGTACTAAATTGCACGTTTGAAGAAGGATGAAACAGAATTTTTAATAATAATATTACATACACTCGCTATTAGGCTACCGCCCAGTGGCGGGTTCTCTCACCTCTCCCTTACCCAACAAACTCCTCTTCTACTCCTTTCCTGATCTTACCAACCCCCCTCACAGATACCAATTCCTCCCGCAACACATTCCACCACCTCGCAGACCTCACAAGCATGGACTGCCTACCCCGCTCCATTCTCCTCCACACCCTCTGAAGCTTCACACTGTTGTTTCCTCTCCCTCTAAATACCCCCTCACTTTGCTTGCAGTGTAGCCCTCCCCATCCTCCCTCTTCATTCACCATCCTGTACATCCTGACTAACCGTTCAACTATCCTCATGTCCTTCAATGAGCCCCACCCCATTTCTTTCCTCATCACTGATGGCCTATAGTTCCCTTCATCCTCATCATCCTGCCCCTGCCTTCTCCACCTACCCTTCGCCCATGTTGCTGCCCTTCTCTGCACCTTTTCCAGCTCTCGGACCTCCACCTCCACTTACAGGTCCCATACTGCCGCAACATATTCTAACAATGGCCGTACCATTGTGCCATACGCCTTCTCCTTCACCTCACAGCTGACTCCATTCAGCACCCTTCCCAACATACCCAGAGCCCTTCTTCACTTTGCAACCACCCTCTCTACCTGTTTTTTCCATCTGAGGTCTCTCCTGCAGTACAATCCCTGGATACTTATATTCTGCTGCTTCTTCTATCTCTTGCCCCTCCCATCTGTAAATATCCCTGCTTATCACCTTGTTCCTTGTAAACCTCACTATCTTAGTTTTTCTTACATTTATTTTCATTTTGTTTTCCCTGGTCCACAACCATATCCTGTCAATGTCCGCCTGCAAGTCCCGCTCCCCTCCCCCTTCTGCATACACAACACAATCGTCTGCAAACAATCTTATTTTTACCTTAATCCCCAAACCCATGTCATTTGCCAATATGGTAAACAACAAAGGACCCAGCACGCATCCCTGTGGCACTTCTGACGTAATCACGTCTTCCCCCGATATTGCCTCCCCCACTTTCACCCTCTGCCTTCGCCCCCTGAGGAAGTCCGCTATCCATTCCACTGCCCTCTTGTCCGGTATCAGCTCCTTCACTTTCCTCATCAATGTCCCATGAGACACCTTATTAAATGCTTTCTTAAAATTATGAAGCAGGCATCCACCTGATTCCCCTCATCAACTACCTGCACTAGATCCTCTAATAGCCCAGATATAAGGAATAAAATAATCCAAAAATCTCTCCTGCTCCCCTTTTTATTTCTTCTGAGAAGTTGCTAAAATACTTGATTGTCCAGTACAGACAATGCTGTAAACAATTTTAATTTCTGTGTTTTACTTATGTACCACAAGTAACTTAAACCTGTCCAATATCGTAGATGCAATAAACATAACTTTACCCTACAATAATGGCTAAATAAATATAAAATTATATCAGAACAGAGAACTAATGTAATGTAAAAAGTGGGAATAACTAAAATTGGATGTGAATTTATCTACCAGAAACCATTTTGTACATTAAAAAATATATATAAAGGAGATGGAAGTCACTATGGAGACAAAACTCTCGAGTCATTATCAGTGTTAGGAATTTAAATATAAATGCCAGCAAATAATTATTTATTCGTGGCTCAAGAACATGTGAATTTTGCCTTCCAGAAATTCAGCAATGCTGCTGGTCGCTGTTTTATTGCACTCATTAATGATACGCAACCTGCAATACATTACACTGCAACGGTAGCACGCCTGTTATACTTTGTTTAATGATTTATTCAAAATATAGTTTTCCACAAATCCTGATATAAGAATACTATATATAAAACACGTGCTTATTGTCGGCCATAACCCAATACTGGGCCGCGGTAACACACACTCACGATCGGAAGTTTGATGAAATAATTTGATTGTACAATTAACACAAGCCAACAATAAACTGGTGAAACTTCACGCGTAAAATGTAATATATATTTATTTATTCATCATCCTCTATGTTCAACACGAAATGCTACGAAAGTAACCTTTCTCTCAACGTAATTCCAATGTAAACACAATATTTTTGGCTACACAATATGGCGACTAGAGCGTCCATAGTAAAACCACCTATCTCCAGTGGCTTCACGGACGTCACAACATGCCATCTCCTGTATAATCCTAACTCCATGATGCAAGCACACAACCTTCTCTTTGACCTGCTGATATTTTGTGGTCGTTAGTAGAATATTTCTACCTGCGTATGGCTAATGTGCAGACTTCATGTAAAACTCAAGAGTTGGCGACACTGGAACTGCCTGCAATTGTCCATTCATTACTTTTCCTAAAACCATTCCTGTCAAGATATTTTTAAAAAGTGAGACAACGTATAATGAACATGCCAGAGTCAGGAAGGAGTTGGTGCGCCATAAAGAAGTGCGGCCGGGTTATGTCCTGGTCCAAGTTTCCAAGCGAAGTAGAAAGTGAAGTGACTGGAGGCGGGAACAGCCAGTCATCGCACACTTACGTCTCGAGTGTTTTTGCCGCGGCTTTCGCCGTCTTTACCCGCATCCGCAAGCGAAACTTGACGACGTGGGTTACGTATCTCTTTGCAGAACCGCCGTAAAAATATTCTCTCCAACACTTGCTGAGCAGTGAAGGAAAGAAAGACTTCTACAGGTTGTTCACGGTCAAGTGAGCACTTTTGAAAGCCCTGCTTAAAATCTACATATATGCACGTTGTGCATTCTTCCGCCGTATCTAAAATTAACTTCGCCATGGGCCTCATAACTTTATTCATGCGTCGGTCAAGTGAAACTGTGAAATTGTTAGGACAGTAAATATGTTAACATGTCTGCTCATTTTTACACTTTGGTGCATAAAAAAAATAGAAAGCGAAAGAAATAATTTAAGTTATCGCAAATGGTTACGTAACACTTTTTATTCGACTTTAAGCAATGGAACTACTTTCCATCCATCGTTACGAACGTTACTGGGCGAATGTCACTCATTGCCCCCATTAAAATATACAGAATATTAAGTAATTAACGGATACGTACTACACTACACGAATCTTTGATCAAAACAAAGTATAAAATACTCTTTGATAAAAGTATACAAGGCCCTTCGTTTACAAGAAGAACGACATGAAAGGTCCAAAAATCATTCTAGTAAATATGTGATATTCCAATTAGATAAAGACGAGATGATGTGGCAAATGTGTCGGTCGTAAGGAATACGGTAAGGTGCCAAGGGGCCGTGGAGTTCACATGCAGTGAGTACTGGGACATGGCAATAATCATGAGTGCATTCGTTAGCCAGGCTCCGTGCATGCTGCATCCATCCAACGTGATGAAAAGTGCATTGCTATGGGCAGAGTAAACTTTCGCACACCTGTTATGACGTTTCGACTTTTTGTATGCTGATGCTGTATGCTGCGTTTAATTTGAAATGAAGTCATTTTATCTACTCAAATGTCGGTTTTCTCGTAAACTAAGGACCTTGCGCTTTCTTTTACCAAAGTATTTTTCCTCGAGGCTGTTCACGATAAAGTGAGCACTTTTGAAATCAACCTTAGAAAAATGTCACTGTCCCTACCTGCATATATTTTAAAGGGCTCACTGAGTGACATGCTCCCAGTAAGTTGGTAACGATGAATGGAAAGCAGTTCCATATCTTAACGTCGCATAAAAAGTGTCAGGTAACCATTTGGGATGACTTAAAATTATTACTTTCACTTTGTTTTTTTTAAATGTATCGAAGTGTAAAAAATAGCAGATTTGCAAAACATTTTCTTTTGTAATAATTTCACATTTACACTTGACCGACACATGAATAAAGTGACGAGGTCCGTGGAAATGTTAATTTTGCATAAGGCGGAAGAATACACGATGTGCAAACAAGTAGATCTTAAGCATGGCTTTCAGAAGCGCTCATTTTACCGTGAACATCCTATACTTAGTTTTGATCACAAATTCGTGTGGTGCAGTCTATATTCGCGAATTACCTGACATCCTGCGTGCAAGCAGGGGCAGTGACTTTTTTCTAAGGTTCATTTCAAAAGTGCTCACTCAATCGTGAACAGCCGTTAATGGCCAGGGAGACGTACGCCAACAAGCACAGTACGAAAGGACGAGGAGTATCGAAGTGAAGCGAAAGTAGATCTCATTTTTTTCGTACTACCCTGAGGCTACTGAAAGCCGTTCGCGGCGAGTTCGTAGAGAAAACTCCGGTTCGCTGCGGGAAGACACCAGAACGCGATTTCGCTGTTTCTTTCTGCATGTTACAACTGTCTTCGTTGTCGGAGGAACTGCGATGCATTTCCAGTTCCTTCTCTAACCCGAGGCGGTTAATGTGGATTTCTTGCTTTCGGAATAAGAAAGATGCTTTCTCTTGTGTTACAGGTTGAGCTTGTCGAAATGCTTTGTAAAACTATATTTAATAAACTGTAATCAAGAAAACATTTTAACGTCTGGGAAAGAGAGAGTGAGTGAGTGAAGAGATTTGGACGGCCCTTAACATCGAGGTCTTGAGAGCCGATGAGGGCGATTGAGGTGAGTATCGCGCAGCTCTGGAATGAAAGGGCGGGGGAAATGGGAGATCCCCGAGAAAACCCGCCAACCAACGGCATCGTCCGGCACGATTCCTACATGCGAAAATCCGGAGTGACCCAGCCGGGGATTGAACCCGGATCGCCTTTGCGGGAGTCTGGGAAAGAATTTTATTCTATATTAAGCGAAGCATTTTTAATTACCCCTTTATTGGCGTTCATTTATAATTTCGATAAATGTGCTAAAATTTTACAGTGAATTTCTGAATTTTTCTGAAGCAATGGAAAAACGTTACGCCTTTTCAGGCGTGTATTAACAAAATATCCAATCATTCTACTTGTAAAGAAAGCACAAACAAATCTTAAACTAAGGACAAATCACAGAACAACATGCCTAGTCATTCAACTGTTGTGTTATATTCACGTAATACTATATTTTATGTTTACGTATATAATACTGATTACTTTAAACTGTCGCCATGTTTCTCGTAATTAACTAACACGTTATCAGCTTGTTAGCCCTGGAAAACTTAGTCACGGTTGTTATTTCATGCCAGATATCCCAGATGACATGCTAGTAGAATGATTTTGTATGTTCGGCGTCAAGGGGATGGAGGATCGGAGAGTCGAAGCTATTCATGCTCCGTCAGTCCAATCCCCCGGAAGCTATTTTTCCCTCAAAATTTCCCTTTTTCCTTCGAAAGTTTCCCTTTTTGCTCTCAAAAAAGCACCGATCCCTCCAGCTGCAATAACGAACCGCAGAAAAGCTTTTTTCAGTCAGTTAGGGGGGAATTGGAAGGCTCGCTTCTCTAGGGCAGAGTATTGGCGGCCATATTGGTTTTATAGGCATAGAGTATGCAAAATCGATACACGGATTCCGGGATCGCAACCGGAGCCGACCGTCAACCATCTTAGATCTGTCAGCCACTTTAATCGCTATGATGAATGTCAGTGACCTATACCTTGACCCCAATGATCATTGACCTTAAACCCAGAAATTTCCCAAAAAATCATGAAGTATTTATAAAAAATTATCAAAAAATTATTTAGAAACATTATAAAATTTAAATTTTAAATGTTTGGGCATAGAGGGGTCGAGGGACTGGAACCGAACAGCCACAATGTTATGACGTCACCCAACCATCATGTTTGACCAGGTTACCTTGACCTTGACCCTATAACCGTGACCGTGGATGACCTTGAAAACAAAAGCTCGAGAAAAAATTGTAAAATTAAAAAAAAAATCATTATTCACCGAGCATATTACATTACTGACTACTGTGGTCATCTTGGATCCAAGTGATCTTGACCCAGTGACCTTGACCCAGTAACTTTTGACTTTGAACCCAAACATTCGTCAAAAATCCAAAACATTTACTAAGAATTTTAAAAATATTAATATAAAATATGATAAAAAATTATTTTTAAATACTTACATCTCTGCCGGTACCCCACAACACCACGTCCAGCAGACGACTGACCCCCCTCCAATTATTCACATTGTATTAACATTCTCCTTCCCTACCCACTTACCTTTGCTCATTCTGTCAAATGCACTCCACCCACCGTATTGGTTTTTTCGTTTGTCATTTGTTTACATATGCAACACCTAGGTGACACTGATGAATCCGACCAACATGTTAGATCTGGATGGCCTAACCAACTTGTCCTCACATCTGTGACCTTGACCTCGTGCCTATGACATTGGATAACCTTGCACCCAAAAACACGCAATCTTTCAATCAATGAGCACCACAATCAGCACCACAATCGGCACCGCACGCATCATAATCAGCATCGCATGCACTATAATCCCCCTGAATTGATTGAAAAGTGCCTTTCTGCGTCTCGTTTTTGTAGTGGGGGATCAATTTCTTTAAAGGGAAAAAAGGTACATTTCTGGGGGAAAAGAGAAATTTTGAGGGAAATTAATTCGATTCTGAAGGGAAAAGGGGAATTTTGAGGGGAAAATGGCCGCCGGGTGACCTGAATGACATAGCATGAACAGTTCCGACGCTCCGATCCCTCGTCGCCTTGGCCCTGAACATACATCTACTCATGATTATTAAATATGCGTTGTAACAGCACTGTCGTTATAATCTGAATAACTGGGTTGGCTAGAATAGGAAACAAGTGGTTGCAAGTTACATCTGTTGCTAATAGCATACGAAACTTTACTGCAGAAACAAAAGTAATATTTTGTATCACTTCTATGCAAAAGAGTCTATTCCTTTTCGCATTCAGGGGAGCAGTTTGCACGGAATGTGTGCAACGTGTAGGACACAATTTGGTTTTGTTTCTCATGCTTATTAAAAAATTTTGATGAAGAGTTAGTTAATTGATAATGTTTCTGATATTGTTATCCAAATTTTAGTAGCAGTACTATACAACTGGGCTATTTTCCCATTCCTCGACATCGTAATTTATTATATTTGTTTAAGGCACCCAGCATACATCCATTTCCTTGGATGGAATTCATCTTATGAATATTTTAAATATATATAGAACTGAAAATGCAAATACATTGGCATTATAAAATACTAGTAGTATCCTCCCTCTCCCGCTTCGCTGGCCATATATTTATTATTGTATGTGCCTAATTAATAATAGCATTAATATGTGTTATTACTATATTTTGTGAATACAAAATTTCATATTTACATTTTAAAAGTCATTAAAAAATTTTCTCCGTAATTGCATCTTAAAGTAAGAAAATTAATTATAACATATTTATACATGAAAACGTTTTATTTCTATCTGAATTTCATTGAGGGATGGTTATATAATAGCCATTATCTCCTTTTACAAATATCAAAGGATATTTTAACGGATCGTAGGCACTATGGAATTCTGACACACTCTTTAGTTGACCATCTGTAATGTAGCACTATATCCCTGGGTCCTGTTTCTTCATCGACTAATAAAACAGCAACTTCGTTTACTATAGGCGAATGGTACATCCCTCGATGTTGACTTTGTGGTGTAGGCCTATGATCGGCGTGAATTATTCATTTTAATTTATCAGATGGAGAATTATTCTCTAGAATATATTTAAAACTACGAATATATACATTGTTGTTATTTAATATGGTCTGTAATTCATTGATCGACCTAATTTTTAAATATGGGGCAATGTTAGACCGCAAGGAAAGTTGATCGGCATCAGAAATGAATGTGAACTTGTAAAAATGGCGAGCTTTGGCCTGGTGATGGAAGTAAACTGTCAATCAGATGGATTATCTGTCCTTCTATCTTAAAAGAAGGCATAAACTTCTTTTCTCGTATTTCTTTTGCGGCGAATTACGTTATCTGAGAGTATTATACATTCGTATAATATTTTTAAAAATGCGTAGATAATGGATGACAACCTGTCAGTAGACTTCTTATATTTTGTGGGGAGTCCTGAATTTCGGGAAGAATAACTTTTCCTGCAACACAGCACATACCATTGGATTCATCGCTCCATTTTTCTGCGAAACATTTAGAGCATGTTTCATTAATTTGCCCAATTTGCATATTTCTCTGCTGAGCGTAATACATATTTGGATCATAATCGAAAGCCGATCTATTTCCATGGGTTAAAATTCGATTATGCACTCTAGAAGTGGATGCGCGTTGTCTCTGCGCAGTAAGCCGCTGCGATCGTTCAGTGCTAAACTCTGCAGCGCGTGTTTCCAACGTATGTGTTCGGTGGACAGCAAGCCGCTGGGAGCGTTTGGTGCTAGATTCCCTAGCGCCAGCCTGTGAGGTTCTTATTAATTTGGCTGGCAAACTGCTGCGAGCGTTCCGCGGTAGACTCTCTAATTAGAGGTTTTTTTTAGCCACCCTCGATACGAACGTATTTATAGAAAGTTGCGATTATCTTTTAGGCATGGTGTCGTCATTACATACCATTTGATCCCTAATAGCAACCACACACATACAGTAAGATAACTGTCTTTTTAAAATTGTTGGCTATTTCACTAAGTCAACATTGATATTTCATATGATAAACAATCAAATAAAAAGTAAAATAATTAATTTTTAGTCTAGATAAATTTTAAAAAAATATTTGTAAATTCAATTACTTTTTTCAGTAAGCATTTTCAAAAAATACGATATCCAGAACTATTTAGCATGTCTTAATAACAGTTAATCGTTAAGCTAATGCTCAAACAAACAATATAAGATCTCTTTTTTTACAAAATTAACTGTAAATAATCACAAAATCATTAACAAACCCATTCGCTGGGCTTCGATTTATTATTTTGAAAATATTTTTTTATTACCCACTTTTAAATTTACATTTAAAATTAAATGTTAAAATTTCAATTCTTGCTAAACTATTACAGGTACTGCAAAAATATAATTTAGTAGCTGATTAAATTCTCTACAAAAAAAATTGTATACATATATATTTCGCCCTAATTGTAAGATAAAGTAAGACAATTAATTTTAACATTGTTTTTTATGAACTGATTTGAACATTTCTTCCGTAAATCTGTAGTTTCGAGTATGTATGTACTTACAAAAATTGTAATTTAATGGTTTTTTGCTTATCAATTTTTTTTAAATTTATTATTTACCCTGGTGTAATAACGTCATGATATGTAGTCTATGTTCATCCAGAATGTCCAGGCTACTTACCAGTGAAAGAATTTTGTAAATCGGATAAGTAGTTCCAGAGATTACCTCTAACAAACTCACAAACTTTACCTATTTATTATATTAGTGTAAATGAAACATTTGCTTCTCCTTTGTGAAAACCACTAGGCACTCTATTTTTTAAGTTATCGATAGTATTTACTATTTGCGTGACTGGGCGGCGCTACATAGATACGTGCATGTCTTACATTTTAGCTAAACTTCACGTGACCAGTCATTTTATGAATATTGAATACTTTTCGCAATGCTATTTTCTTGATAAATGTGTTTTCTTGCATATATAAAGGAATAATTACAATAACACAAAATAAACAAAAATTTAGGCGAGTTAAAAAGTCGAGGTTTTCAATCGTCCCGTTGAAAAGAAACTTCATCTTAACCAAATCGAGATATTGAATCTTCCGTATATTCCTAAACTTGGCAAAATTTTCTACATGAATCAAAGGCGTGTAAAACTATTGCAATCTTCTGATGTAATCTCCTTTGGCATCTCAACGCGGAAAAAGTACTCCTTGAGCATTCTTGGCAAAGTTTTCCACTTGCGTAATACTGCGAGTTTCTCTGTGGTTATTCCTACGCTGTGGTACTTTTGTTTCGTAACGTATTTACTATTGTAAACATGTTTTCGTAAACGTTCTAACATCTGAACCACACAGGAACAGCAACTAACTGCGGTTACTCTCATAACGATGTGTTTTCTAAATGGGCAAATTTATAGCTTATAAATGAAATCTTTAATATCGCAGAAAGCAGTAGGTTTAGGTCATCAGGTTTTGTAAAAATTAACAGGCAGCTGATCTTGTTAGTTTTCCCCATGAAAAAATTCTGTTTATTACCTTTCGCGATGCCTTTGCTTTCCGTTTCTTGCATTGTGTGCTGCAGGAATGTTGAGTTCTTCTGGCACGAATCGGACGCACCATGGCAATTGTTTAAAGTAAGAATTATACCTCAGCAACTCCCCAGAGTTTGTGGTCATATTTTCCCGTCCCTCTTATTATGCTGATTTTATAATTACATTTCTTGTATGCAGATTTTCCTTAAAATCTGAGAACACTGTAAAACACAGTTTGAGTTACAAAAAAAATTTTAAATAGTATTTCTCAATTTTCCTTTACTACAAACTACTAAAGCGTAACTTCAATGTAAAACGCACCACCTGCCTCGATATTTCTTTCATTTAAGTATGGTACCAAAATTAAACTATTCACCACAATGTTTTAGCATCATAAAACCACGATACTTGTATAATTTCATGCTAACAAAATATAAAATATATTAATAATATGTACTGATTAAGTGTTTTAGTTTAAAACAAAAATTAACATGGAAAATCACACAGCATAATAGCCACCAAATATCAGTTACCCAACACCGAGCAGGTGTGAAAATAACTTGGAAGCACGTATGCATGCACGTTTGCAGACTCCAGTACATATAAATAACTGACTATAAATCTGAATCAGTGATCTTAATGAGTAGAATTATTTTAACCAGATCTTCTGTTAAAACAGCTTTTATCTGCTAGAGAGTCGGTGGAATGGAGTTTGACTGCTAGGTCAGTGCAATTCACTGTATAAATCACTGCTTAACCCGTTCAGTCCCAGCGTTCAAAATCGTGAACATGTTGCAAATGAAGTATTGTCATGGCCGGTACTGTACACAGCAAGGAATCGAAGCCCGATGTTTTGGACGTCTTCCTTGTGAGAAATATTATTTTCCTGTACCTCTTGTTTATGATTCGTTTATGCTGATAAACGCTGTTCATGTAAAATGAGCACTTTTGAAAACCCTGCTTAAGATCAACCTGTATTTACGTTGTTTATTCTTCCGCCGTATCTAAAATTAACACTGTAATAGGCCTTATCACTTTATTCATGCGCCAATCAGGAGAAACTGCAAAATTATTATTTTTTTAATATATTTTACAAATCTGCTTATTTTTATAAGAAGAATTGAAAAATGAATAATTTAATTTATCACAAATTGTTACATAAAATTTTTTATTCGACGTTAAGATATGGAAATACTTTCCCTCCATCGTTACCAACTTTACTGGACGCATGTCACTCAGTGCGCCAGTTAAAATATATGCAGACAGGGGCAGTGACGTTTTTCTAAGGTTGATTTTCAAAGTACTCACTTTATCGTGAACGGCCTTTAACACCGAGTATGCAGAACCGTTGCTCATTGGATGTGAGAAGCACGCTCAACACAGGTACAGCACAAACCAAAATATTTCAGGTTTGCAATATTTGAGCTTGTAAATATTTTCGGGACCAAACGGGTTATTCAGTGAATACCAGCAACCAACTAAAATGTTAAGTAGAATTTTACTTATTCAAATGGAGCAGTTTCAGAAGATCTGCAGTCAATTTCAACTGCTTAGATTTTAGATTGCATTGTTTAATGATTCTTTCGCAAATAATCAGTAACGTATATAAACAGTCTGGGACGTAACACATTATCAGGATTTAGAATTAGGTGCACTTGACGGTATATTCATAGACATTTTCGCGGACCATACTTTGAGAACCATTGTTGAGATTTTGAAGAATTTTTGTATACGAACGGAAAGATGAGTTGGAAAAAGAGGTAGGCGTCGTTCAAGGTTCTTCAAGTTCGTGGTGGTGTCCAAAAAGTTATATGACTTGGAAACATTCCGGAAATGGTCTATTTCTTAGTATTATTGCGTTATAAAATGAACTGTGCGAAAAAAAAATGGCATTTTCCATCTGTTTTATGGTACTATCTGTAGTACAAAGCCGATATTTTTCGTCATTTCTCTTGCAAAGAAGTATCCCTCAGTTTCAGCGAAAAGAATTGTTTACGGATTAATTACGTCTTAAAGCAGTGAAGTGGAAAAGACTGCCTGCTATTTTTTTTGTGGACTGAACAAAATAAACGAAGAACGAAAAAGTAACACTAAAATGGAACGAATTATAAAGTGAAATCGCTCTATAATTAACTTGCAGCCTTTAAACGATACAAAATTTCCTGTTCGCAATTGCACTCAAACAGGCGAAACGAGGATTAATGATAAGTTGTTACTGTAGAAGTGGCGAAAATGTGTTGCATTTAGTTTAACTTTCCTCTGTATATTTAATTTAGTCTTTTTACTCCTTCTCGCGAAAAAAACTAAAGTTACTCAGAAGTTAAGCTCTCGTAATTATGAAACGAGCCACATGCAATGCATAAATCTGTGTAACTGGATTGACCAATGGTTTGTTTGGCCATTATAGGCTACCTGCATAGTCAGTAAACGAGTTCTTGCCGAAGTTTTTACTACTGTCGTATTTTCTTACAAACTAAGAAACATTTATTTACAGAAGTTCTAAGGTTAAGTTTGATGTATGTGAGTTTACTCTTTATTTCCAGCCCTTAAATCATTATTCTTTGTTTATAAATACATTGTCCTTTAAAATGGTAAGATTAACCACAGCAATTTTAGAAGTTAGTTCTGCATGTGTTTCTTGTAAAATAAATTTTGCAGAGGCAGATACAGACTTACTTCCTCGAAAAGATTGTTGTAGTTTACCCACAGAGTCGCGGCTGAATATGTTTAGCTCCAAAGCCAGTTTCTCATCTGCTTAAAATCCAACCTGCCACCTTTCGACCTCGGCGGCCTTACCAGAGACGCCCTAACGAGGTTACCTTGCACACTTCCAAACACTTGAAGGTCGGCAGGAAGAAGTGATGACTTCCAAGGTCACGACAAACACGATTCTGTGCGGGCGGTATAGAAGTTACGTGGGACGTAACGGCAGAATGCTGGATTCCAGTGTTGACAACATTTAGGCACTATTCCAAAACTGAAAATCCATCAGAATCCAGTAGATTGTGGACACCTTCGTAATCACCCTTCGCGTAGCGACAATACATCTACTTTTCATTAAACTTTGTTTAAGTAAATTTTAAAATTATTATTTAACACGTTTAAATTTACATGACTCTGGCTGTTATGTATTTGTATTTGTGGTAAGGCCAACAAGAACCAGAAACAGAAACAACAGTTTAAAAGAAAGAAGTATTATCATAACGCTGCAATGCCGCCAATTCATTAATAGCCATCGTATGCTAGAAATATTTACCGCTTCACCATATACACATTTTAAGTAAATATTTGGAGACTCACCGCGTATTAACAATTAATCTTCCTTCCAGATCACTGTTCACCACATTCAACATAATTATTTTTTAAATTCACTATATTACATCAGATTTGCCAACTAGGTAGAAATTATAATCAACGAAATTTTGTGGAGAATCCTTTGAGTTGGCAATTCTGCTGAGTTCCCATAAGAAACGAAGCATTGAGAGGCAGACACAGGTCGAGAGAAAGAACAGAAGATAAATAAATACAACTTTCCTTTTTCGCGCTCGCGAAAAAAGAACCCACAAAACCGCGAAAGAAAAAGTCCTACGCATCGGACCAGGAGATTTGTAGCGAGAACGGGAAATGTGTTGGCAGGACAGGCGATGCTTCACAGCGGTAACAGCTCTTCGGACGGCATACCGCGTGAATCTGAAGTCAGCCGTCGCTTTGGGAAATGTTCAGTGAGCGAGATTTCTGTGGCAACGGATTGCGGTCGTCACGTCACAAATAGAACCAAGAGAGATACTTTTATAGGCGGTTCACGGTAAACTCAGAAATTTTGGAAGTCCTGATTAAGGCCTAGTTATTTGCATGATATGTATTCTTCCACCATATGTAAACTTAACATTGCCATGGACCTGATCACGTTATTCATGCGTCGGTCTCATGACACTGTAAAATTATTAGGAAAGTTTATTATAGGATGTTCACGGTAAAGTAAGCACTTTTGAGGCCCTAGTTACTTTCCCTTTCAGCCATTTCTTATCCTTTAACCACCTTTTCTAGATAAATATTATCACGTAAATAACAAACACACTGTGTATATTCCACAGCACTAGGAAGTTAACGCCTAAGGCTATAATAGAATATATTTATTGACTATTATTTCAAATGAAAGGGTTTTCAAAAATGCTCACTTAATCAGGAACAGCCTATACACGTGATGCCTTAGGGGCGTATCTGAGTTCGTGAGGAACGGAGATCTTAATAATAATAATATAGCAGCTAAATTCAATAATTATATTTATTCTCAATGCTACAAACAGTCAAACATATGTTATTTACCAGTCTGAGTCTCCTATTAACTCTTATTATTCTTATTGAGCGCAATATTTAATTACTATCTCAAGTTCAATCTAATTCTTTGTCACAGTCTTTAATATTGCTAATATCCCTTAAACTGCTCCAATTAATTCCATATATCCAGTCCACAGTCCCGCAGATCAGTCCCACTCTTCACTGCACACAAGCTCGCCGACGCACTCTCGCAGATTGCTGCAGTCGTCCCTCGCCGCTCCGGAATCGCCCAACTGTCGCACGAGAGGCCAGACTCTCGGCACTTAATCAGTCCCTCCTCAAGAGACCCGCACGTGGTATTTATACTTGAGGTAGGTGCCGTCTAGAACATTCTCGGAAATCCAAGTTGTTCTGGGTAAGGCAATCGTGATGACGATATTCCTGTGTTCAGTGTCAGCTAGGTGCGAGCTGCGATAAGAATGATCGTGTCGGCTCGCTTTCTGTAACGGATACGCGTCCACCGGCCTATCGCTCGCCTGTTCATTCAAAACAATCCTTTGACTTGCCGCCGTTATCATATAACCGCTGTTCTTCACTTGCACCCGTTTGTGCGGGATGCGGAGTAGCGAGCGCGTAACAATGTTTTATGAATTTGCTTATTCTTGCACTCATACAAAATTAAAAAATACAGGAAGTGGAATAAATAATTTCGGTATTCGCGAATGTCCAGTCAACACACGGACCTACTTTCCCTCCATTATTAACTAAACTGGCAGCACGCGATTCAGCATGCCCCTTGAAATATTATGCATAGTGTCAGTGACATTTTTTAAAGGTGCTCTATCAATCGTGAATATACAATATAGGGAAATAAGATTAGGCGAATTGCCAAAATTTTATTTTTAACGTAAGTCAGTATAATGACTTAGTTTATGACCACGGCCACAAACCGAGTACGCAGATATGTGTACAGAATTTTTTTTTATGATCGGCTGAATCTTTCTAAAACACATCTTCAATCGAGTTCGATCATAATATCTGATTTGCCAGGACAAGATAATAACTCTTGAGTTTCTTTCTTGGTTTATCAGAACAAAAATAAAATAAGTAATATTTTTAAATAATCTGAGCTAGACTTCACTGACTCGCTTATTTATAAACTCACACGATGTTCGTAATAAATTTTGATGGGAGTTTTTTTATTGTACTTTCCAAAAAGAGTAAGATTTTAGACTTAAATATGTTAACACCTTTAAGAGGATGCCTGCTAGAAAATTTAATTTAATGCAGGTCTACGAAATTATGCTAAACATATGCTTGGAATACTAATTACATAATTCTAGCTGTAAATAAGGACTCTCTCTGAGGTAAACAAGGCACATAAAAGGCCGCATATATATCAACTTTTTTATCTGTTACGTATCCCAGAGAGTACGCCGATTAACAACTAGCATTTATTTAGTATTCGAAGCATATTTTACTCTAATTTAAGAGCATGCCCACACAAAATTAATTAATGTGGGTATGCTCTTAAAGCTGTTATATCGAATTAAAGAAAAATTATTACTTATTTTGGAATGTGCCATAAAATTATTACTTTCATATAAATTTATCACGAACATCGTAATTACTTATTCGCATCTTTATTTCGGTAAACCATGCAAGGATCTCGAGTTATAAGTTTATCCTAAGGAAACTTTGAATAACAAAATCAGTTATGAAAACTAATATCTTCTTTTGAGAAATATCATAGTCTAAATCGACGTCTCTGCTGCTCTTAACGAGATCTACTACGACGATATATGTGCCGACATGAGCAATATTTGCGACGTCGATGCTTGCGATATCGAAAGAAGCAATAAATGCGGTCAATGTCAATGTCGCCCGTATTGGGTGACACTAACGCACCACTAGAGCCTCATCGCTCCTACGCGGAATGCGTGCAGTGTTTCCGCCGTGACTCTGTACTGTGCAAATCAGATGTGTAAGAGTGGGACTTCATTACACGCCATGAAAGCCCACAGATTAAACTAGGCGCATTTAATCGTATTTTTCTCTTACACTTAGGGAAACTGTATAGACAAACTTTCAAAATGCGATGTTTTACCATTTTCATGGATTTTTTTCTCCCCATGATAACACTTGAAATGATAAAAGTAAAAGTACAGGGACGTAGATGATTGTTTTTTACCTTTTCTGGCAAAAAGTCTTATTCCAGAACTTCTATATACCGAGATACGCGAATAGTGCTATTAATGGAAGCGATATGTCGCATCGATATGGATATGGCCAGCATGTATCGAAACGGCGCTGAGAAGCGGATACTGCACTGCGCATGCTGCAGGCTCTCCAGCAACAAGTACCGTGAAGTACATCGATGAGCTCTTGCCGCCGGCGGCGACTCCACTGCGACCACAACGACCGAGACTGCGTGTTGCAAGTTCTTCAGCGCCGCCCTCGAGGAGGTGACGCTGCGCGGAGAAAGTTTTATACCGGTATTGTTTTCTGGTCTGTAGGCCTTGTTGTAGGATCAGTCTTACTGGGCCTGCATGGCGTGTGCTTGGTCGGAACTGAATATAAGTAGCCTGTTCGCGGGTTTCCTCACACTTTTTGAATCAAACCTTTGAAAAATCACGCCATGTATGACGTGCTTGGTAGTTCCCTAAATATGTCGTGTTTTACAAGCGTTTCATACAGGGCGAGTCCTTTAAAAGAGGCCCCGTGGGACATGTGCGTAACGGAGTGAGGGAATGAGGAAATACAGAACAGTGTGACAACAACATAAGTATAGAGTACGGTGCTGGAAGTCTCCGCCACTTCCAGCACCACCTACTCTAGGTATTTTGTTGTCACACTGAACTGTATTTCCTCATTCCCTCACTCCGTTACACACATTTAGCCACTGGGCCTCTTTTAAAAGACTCACCCTGTACTTCTGTTAACATAAAAGTACCTATCTTATTTGTTTATTGAATCGAACTTTAACTTATATTTAGGGACACCTGAATCTCGCGAAAATACTTCAACGCATGCTCGATTTCAATACTGTACGGACGTACCAGCAGTTTTCTTTTGCTTATTGGTAGCGTGCTTTTGTGTGAAGACGTTTTTCTATTTGACTGGCTAATCAAAAATAGGCAACTTAAATACTGTAGGCCAGTGATTAGCGCGAAGACACCTAAACGTGTAACATGGAAGCCATCCAATCAAGAAAGTGCATTTGAACTATAGTGTTATGGAATACATCTGGTTGGTCGTGAAATATTTTCGCGAAAATCGGGTGTCCCTACTTATATTTTATCTATAAATTATAATATTTAATTATGTGTGTGTGTAATGCCTACAGTAAAATACAGTTCTTGTGCAAAATATTATTAAAGTGAGTGCTCACAAATACGGTGCTTTGTTTGAATGAGTGCAGGAATATCCTGAAAGTAGAACTTTAGCAGCGCTTCAGAAAAGTTGGGAGTAACTATGAATGAATGGACTATATATCATCGTTTACTTAAAATGAAGAGGATGTCTTCCATGACCGTACATGCTAAGGCGAGGAGGCCATCAGCTATGACGGCTCACACTCAATCCTTGACAAGAATTAGAGGCGGTTAATGGATAAATACTGACTCATTTCGCTGGCCCACGCGGCAGGGAGTAGATAGACATCGTAGCGGAAGCGAGTGAGATCGAGCCAGAACTTTAGTTCTTCGATGTGGAGTGTTTCAGGTGGCTGTTAACAACGATGTCTAGAGAGCCTATGAGAGTGAAGCGAGGTGTATACGAAGAAGTGTCGAATGTAAGGGCGAGGGAAACGGGAGATCCGCGTGAAAACCCGTCGACCAGCGGCATCATCCGGCACTTCTTCAACGTGGGAGTCCCGGAAAAACAATATCATACAGACTTGTAACACGCGGCATATTCCCGAAGAGAAAGTGCAACTCACGACAGCGCTGAGAAATGTGTTTGTCACATAGGAATATTTGTGCACGGCTGATCAGATGTGTATAACAACTGTCAACTAGAGTATTGTTTTAAAGAAAATGTGTTGACAAAACGAAACTGTTTCTTTGTACTATAAGCACAGTTTGTTCGATGACGGGAAAAAATTTTGTTTTGCATGGAAATTAAATTTTGATTAGCTAACAAAATATTTTTCAGTAGCTAACAGATATTAATTTGGCAGCTAATACCGAGTTAGTATAGTCGTGAGGCAACGTATCTCATACGGATTTGTGAGGTTGTGGGTTCTAACCATGCTGGACAGGTAATGAATGGCCAGTTGTTAATTTCAAGTTTTTTCGATTCTCTCCCAGTTTTATACTAGAAAAATTCCCTTAGAATTCTTAATGTACTTTCCCACTTTCCTACCCAAAAATATGAACTCTTTTACCATTGGCCGAAATAAATAGACAAATAAATTTTATTTCGAATAAGTACATCTCTTTGCTTCCCCAGCGGTTGAGTGGTGATCTCGTCGGCAATCCGCCACAGCGTACTGGGTTCGACTCTCGACGGGGGTCGCTACTGTATGATGTCACATATGGAAAACGTGGCGGACGTGGCCGATGTCAGGAGCTTTTTCCATTGGCACTCCCATCTCTCCCATCGTTGGATTTTGTCATCTCAAGTTCATACTCCCGGCTATCGGTGCGTCAGATATGGCGACTTCCTCTCACGTGTCATCGGCTACATTGCGTTCGGACAACAACGTGTAGTTAGTTAGTGTAAAGGCCGTTCACGATAAAGTGAGCACTTTTGAAATCAACCTTAGAAAAAAGTCACTGCCCTTGCGTGCATTTATTATAACGGGTGCACTTGGTGATATACGCCCAGTAAAGTTGGCAACGATAGATAGAAAATAGTTCCATATCTTAACGTCAAATTAAAAGTACCATCTGTAGAAACGTAAATTATTTATTTTGTTTTGTCCTTTCTGGATGTATGGAAGTGTAAGAAAGAGCAAATTTGTGAAATATTTACTTTTTTAATAAAGACAAATTTTCACTTGACCGATGCATGAAAAAAAATGATGAGGCCCATGGAGTGTTAATTTAACATAAGGCGAATGAATACACAACTTGCATACAAGTATATCTTAAGCAGGGATTTCAAATGTGCTCATTTTACCGTGAACAGCCTTTATCTGGTTTACAGGTAAGCACTCTTGTCGGCATGGGACGGCCCTAGCAGTGGACGAAAAGAAGGCCTCGAGTTACGTCCATCCAGACATTCTTCCTGTAACTTCTTGTGGCCAGAGGGAAACGCGGTTGGCGTAGCGTCCAAAGCGCTTGCCTCCCATCAAGGCGAACCGAGTTCGACCCCAGGCGGAGTCACTCCCAGATTTTCTCGGGGATCTCCCGTTTCCCATGTTCTTGCATTTAGGTGCTGCTCCATACTCACCTCGCTTCATCCTCATCAACTCTCAAGACCTCAAGACCTAGTGGACGTGCACCGCGGCTCTACCAGTCCCGTTGTAGGAGACAGTCCAGATGCCTCGTCGTGCAACTGAGTTGAGTTACGTGGACAGATTTGGACGGCTCTTAAGGTTGAAGTAAAGCAACTGCCTATGGAGCAGTGCACGTGACTGTACAATGCGAAGAACGCATAAAAAAATAGTACAGACGCCATAAAAAATTGTCAGAAAAGTGTGATTTATGCTGTATATGGAATAAGAATGTATATATTTTGCAACATTATAGATTTTTTACTAAATATGCTTTTTAAATTTAAAAATTAATCGATTAAAATTGTTTTTTTTTTTTTTTTTTTTTTTTATATAGAAAATATAAGCGCATTTCCATTTTGGATGCTTCAGAAAGCAGAAGTTGCAAGAAAATTTTCGTCATAGTGCATATTCATAATGTTTACTATTACTGTGTGTATGAAAATTTTAATAATAATGTAGGAAATAATTTTTATAATTATTTTTATGTGCATCCATTTGTCACAAACATTTATGGCTGGAACTGACGTACATACAGTTAATTATAAAATTGATATGATACATTATTACTACGATTTTATGACGTACATATATTATACGTATATTTCATATATATATATATATATATATATATATATATATATATATATATATATATATAATGATGATCTTTCTTGAAGATGATGTTCTTGCAAATTCTGCTTTCCGAAGCATCCAAAATAGAAATGCGTTTAAATTTTGCTAAAAATACTGACTAATTTAAAAGACTATTTTTTTTTTTTTACATTTAAAAGTATATTTTGGTAGAATATTTTATAATGTTGCGAAATATATGCATTCTTTTTTCACATAGAGCGTAAATAGAACTTTTCTGACAATTTTTATGGTGTCTGTACAAATTTTTTTATGAGTTCTTCACGTTGTATAGTCGGGTGCAGTGCTCCATAGGGAGTTGCTTTACTACAACCTTAAGAGCCGTCCAAATCTGTCCACGTAACTCGACTCAGTTGCACGACGAGGCATCTGGACTGTCTCCTACAACGGGACTGACAGAGCCGCGGTGCTCGTCCACTACTTAGTGGGCTGGAGGCGGGCACCAATTAACGTCGCCGCCGTCGAAGACTGGTCGTCACAGCGGGTGCGCTTGCGTGACGGCGCACCGCGGAAGTCTTGCGAGGCCGCGGTCAAGAGCTCGGTCGGCGTGCGTCGGCCTCACCCGGGGGTCCTCGCTCCTTCCGGCCGTGCACGACCTGTGTAACAACCTCTTCACACACAATTTAGTTTACGGTTTCAGGTTTTCCAAACAAGATATATTCTGATGCCTGCATGCTTTATTTACAAATCAATTACGTATGCCCGTACGGTTTTGTTTTGATCTTAATACCTACATTTAATTTCAGGTTGATAAAAGTTTTCCTTAATATTACCATGTACTTGGCCACTTAACAAAGAGTATTTAATCAATGCATGTCAAATGTTACAGTTAATAACTCAATGGCAGACATGAGTGATGCTAGCAACAAATTAGGTGATGCCATTAATTGTCTTGAGTAAATACTTTTCTCCAATTTATTATTTACATTCTAAGACACTGCTTGTTACTGACTGACCTGGTTACCCGATGTTCATAAACACCTGTGTAAAGTACTTGGGTGAAAATAAGATTTATTTCTATTTTTTTTGTTCCATAAATTAAAGGACAATTTTTTTCTTTTTGCGGTATAAGAAGTTTGTATATTTTTACTTGCGTAGTAATACTCTGTATTTTTTCTAGTGACATGTCAGACAGTCAGGTATAGGTATTTTATCCAGCAATTATTTTTGTATGCAAGTCTGTGGAAATATATTTAACAATGATGATGGTGAAAAATATGCTATACATTGAGGCTCATACTTGATGTGCCCATCACTACATTCACCATAATGTTGATGTTAAGGTGATGGACTGAATACACAACTTACACATGCATTATCATGTCAAATATGTATTTTTGCTGAAATATAAAAAAATAATGAATACATATAAGTGAATTTAAATTTTATATATAGCCATTTTTCTAAAACTTATTGTAAGTATCAAATATTAGTGGAAAGCTGTCGTGCGGTGTGAAGGGGCATTTTTTCTCAATGTGTACGATGCTTTCACAATGAGAACATGTAAACTATTGTATTGTGTGTTACAATTATGAAGAAGTAGATTTTAAATTTCTGCAATGAAAGCTCTAAGACAGTGGTTACCATGCATTCCAGCACGAAGTAAACTTATTGCTTTTGGTTGTTTCCCCCAAAAAAATTCCAATTTTATGTAATGATTCAGCATAAATACACAACATAGACCATTGTGGATGTGTAAAAAATGTATAATACCTTATGCATACAAAAAATTGATGAGTTTCAATAGAATACATTAGAAGGTCCAATTGAAATAATTTTATGTGTGACAAAGAGTCTTGCTGCCTGTGGATTCATAAGTACCTTAAACATGTTCATCTGTTTGCCAAAACAAAGAAACACAATAAAAATACTTGCTAAATGTTTTAAGTAAATGGAAAAGGTGTGAAAATATGTTTTTAGCATGACGCTACAGCATGTTGAATGTTATATGTATTAAATTCAGTCTTTATTTAAGTAGTTATTCTTTTATCAATTTAAATGACTTAAACACGTAGTAATTAATCAATATCCACTTTTAAAAATTAATAAAACCGTTTACTACTCAGCACTTACATTCCTGTTGCACTCTGTCTGTTGTGGTGACTCATACTGTTGGAAGTTGTGTATAGTTAGTTCACATTTAAAGGAACACTTTTGGGAGCCCTGAGATCAACTTTCAGGTCATTGTGCGTCCTTACATCGCATGTCGAACATAGCCCCTTGTATTCCGGCGCTTTTCATTCACACATCATTTCACACTCATCGGCTCTCAAGACCTCGTTGTTAAGAGCCGCCCAAATATCTCAACTCAACTCTTTCACTCGAGAGTCGTCTGTAATTTCATTATAGTGTAACGAAGCTTTATAAGAGAAAGTGTTGGGGCATCGTCGCTAGTTCGTGGACTGGCGTTGGATTTTATCCCTGCTGGCCAAACCCAAAACGTAAAAAATAATTATATTCGCACTCTCCTGACTTGCACAGGTGTTTTGTAGCTCACGGCCTCACATGGTAAGAAAGTATTAGTTATTTTCCCGCTAAAAAAAAACTAACTAACTTTGAGTGCTGGAGGGTAATTATGCAGGTGTAACTATTCAGGAGCAAGCTGCGCGGTAGCCATTCCAGTAACGAGGCCACGTGAATTAGGGAACTGCTTGTATGTTAGTGGTTGATGCGTCAGAACGAGTAAATAACCGGGTGCTGTCCCACTCCCCCAGTTCTTGGCCCAATGACCTCTGAATGTAATACTTTGACGAAGAAATATATTGAAACCTCAGTTGAAGCAGTGATTAGTTGCTAGCTTTTCACAGTTGTGGTCGCCGGCTCGACCTAAGGTCCTGCGGTGTTCTGTTGAGTTGAGAGATTTGGGCGGCTCTTAACGAGATGTTGAGAACCGGGGGCCACGGTGGCTGAGCTATTAGAGCGCTCGCCTCCCACCAAGGCGAACCGGCTCAATCCCTGGCCGGGTCACCGGATTTTCGCAAGTGGGAATCGTACCGGATAATGCCGTTGGTCGGCGGGTTTTCTCAGGGATCTCCCGTTTCTCCGCCCCTTCATTCCGGCGCTGCTCCATATTCACTTCTATCACCCTCATCAGCTCTCAAGACCTCGCTGTTAGGAGCCACCTAAATATCTTCACTCACTCACTCGCTCTTAAGAACCGATGAGGGTGAAATGAGGTGAAAATAGAGTAGCGCCGGAATTCAAGGGAAGGAGGAAACGGAAGATCCCCGAGAAAACCCGCCTACCAGCGGCATCGTCCGGCACGACTCCCACTTGCGAGAATCCGGGGTGAACTGACTAGGGATTGAACCGGATTCGACTGGATGGGAGGCGAGCAGTTAGTTAAATAGGGAAATACAATTCACGTAATCAAAGAAAGAAACAGATTATATAAAGAAAATATAGTAATAATAAAATTAGTAAAATTAAATAAATAAATGTCCTGGTAAATAAATTAATTGTATGTTGACCCTGTCTAACATGTTTCTATTTACAACTAACAAATTCTTCATTTAGGGTGTTGCAACAGGCAGCACTTTTTTTGGCCTGATAAGCACTCGTAACCTTAATTTACAGAAAGACTTCGTGGGTAAGAGTTTCTGTAGTTGGACTGCACTATCAGCAGTCAGTTATAAATTTGTAGCCTGCAGGCAACGACATATTGTGCTCCTTTCTTACTATTCACAATTTCAACAAAAACTTCACAGATGAACGTAGTGGCGAAGTCGTATGCAATATGTGCTCTAACAATGGAGACGGATCGAAGTTAACTTGGATGAACAAAGTAGGTTTTATGTGATAAAACATTATTTAAAATGTCATGTTATGTGTTTACTACGAAAACGTACCTCTCCAGTAGTATAGTCGATAAGAATATACATTATTCTTATTTAATTAGATATTGTAGGAATTTTGTATTACGTATTTGAATGCTCGGAGGTGAAACAAATCAAAGAAAAGCAGTGCGTGGTCCATTGTGCAAGTATAGTCTGTGGCGAGAACTGGTATTGAAGTGGACAAGGAAAAATTTACCACTTGGGGAGGTCTTCCAGTTTTCCAAGTCGAAATTCTCCTTATCTCCGTGGCTTATCGGTGCAGGTCTTTACAGCTAAGGCGTTGCGCTCTCGCTCGCACTGAGGAAGCCGCATCTAAAGTAGGAGTCGTTATTAATGAACACAGAGATTGGGGACACAAGTGGTTCAGAAAACACACACAGAACTCAGCAAAAAAAAAAAAAAAACCCCTTTGTTTTTTTTTCTTTTACATTACAGACAGATAACCTGACAAGGAGAACTTTTTCCTGACTTGTGTTTCAGTGTGTTTTTTTCTTTTTTGTATGTTTTTTGTTTTTATTGCTCAGCGGTGTCCACTGATAATTTTTTTGCACTGCTTTTTCACTTGTGTGGTGTTTTTCGTTTTCGTCATCGTGTTGTCTTTCCTATTTGTTTGCTTTTGTTGTCTATCTTGTTTTGTAATAATGCGTTGTTCGCCCGTCTTTTTGTCGTTTTAATTGTATACATATTTGTTTTCTATGGACGAGGAAACAGCTTTTCCTAATTATCTGTCTGTGGTGTTGTAAGGATTTTTTTTTTTTTTCCTTTTTTTTTTCGTTTTTTATTTAGTCTCGTGGTCGGCAATGAGGTTCCTTCAAATACAGCATTTTTGTGCACAACCGCATGACACAAACCAAACAAAATCGTACTTGACGCTTGAACTATAGATGTTGTAGCACATTGATAATCCGCCTTTTTTTCTATACTGAATTAGACTACATGAGCAATGGCAAAAATGCGTTACAGGAAAATAGCACACGTTTCAAACAATTCAGAAGTAGTATTTTCAAAACAACACGACAATTATAAACATAGTTTTGAAAGCGTTCAGAAAAGCAAAGAAAAATATTTTTATGTTTTTACTGTTGTATCTGGAAACCTAATATCTGGATGCATGTTAAACTAGTTGTACCTAATGCTTCACTGCATTTTATAGCAAACTTTCCTTAAGTAAAATAGTAGGACCATTATAATTTTAAGTTCAACGACGAAAGAATTCCACTCTGGTTTATTTTCTTACGTTAAGAGGCGTGACCTACCTAACTAAGTCTTGTTTACAATTGGCTGTTTTCTGCGAACCCGAACGTGGCCGAGGACACCCAACTGTTGACTGGTGCACGCGATTCTCTGACGTCATGGTCCACGCGCCCACATTTCGAATTTGGACTTCGTCTGTGAACGGTCTTCAATCTTCAACACCATATCTAGATAATGGAAGAAGAAAAATAATCTCTTGGTTATATTTTTAGCACTCAAAAAATGAATATTAAATAATAATTTAAACACTGAAAAATTACAGTAAAACCTGAATTTAAATTTATACTTTTGACAAACACTACATATTAAAAACGTTTCGTTAAGCTAAAGAAAAAAGTAAAAATAATAAACGTGTTGTAATGGTTTATTATTTAAAACATTCATTTAGCATTTTAGATTGGGAGTAAATGAATCATAATGCACAAGATACAAAAAGAAAGGTTATTTTTAGAGTTATATATGGATATAAAACATTATAATACAACTACATTTATTGTGATGCGTGGAGGGATATCTTGTTAGATAAGTGCCACCTATTCAATTTAGTGTAGATGTCCATATCTACACGCTCACTTCTGTTGAGTTGTCGCTGTAGGCTGGTCGTCATTACGGAAACAGCAGTCGTGCACGATGGCGCTGCGTCCAGTGCAGCATCCCTCGTCTCGGTGGCTGGCTGCAGACAGACGGCTTTTCCGGGTGTAATATGCTTCTATTAACGATTATGTATTATAAACTTGTCCTGGTTTACCTTCCGCATCGTGGCGAAACTGCCGAGAGCTTATTTTGTTCCCGTAGGGCCGTGTTGTGATAGGTCCTTGCAGCTAGCGTTGTATTGGCATTGCAAACTGTCCTGAATACTGCGGTGTCTACCTACGGTGCATTCAGCGAGTACGTTAGTTTAAATGCAGATTCATGCTAGTGCTCAAACATAACATCCTCCTGGACGTTTGACAAGCTGCTGTCCTCAGCCGGGTCTCAAACTGAGAATGCTTGTATAAATGTCTTCGTTTCTTCTCTTCCGCAGCGGGGAATATGACTGGGTTGACGCCTGCTTCGCTATGGATGGAAGCGTGGGTAGGATAATTGTGTTAGAAGGGAAACAAGGCGAAGGAGCTGAACTCGTCTGCCCTGCTGACTATGTGTATTTGGAACAAGCGGGCCTGTGTTATTGCTGTCGCAGGGAGATGCAATTAGTTTGTTTGGTCATCAACTTGTGTTGTGTTGCGAACTCTTCTACCGTGTTCCCGGCAACCACGCGGTGTGGGACTGAACGCGCCAGCCTCTCTTGAGGTTTATTTAATAATTTGTGGCAAAGTAAAATTGTATCATTCTTAGTGGCCGATAACTATACTTACGAGTTTTGGATATGTTCAGTTTGGAATGCAGGAGGGATATGGTGAGTTACGTTTATTTACCTTATGTAAAAATGTATTTAATATTTTTGCACATACTTCGCAAACGCTCCGACCTACCAAACTTCTTAGGAGGGGATTTAAACAAGCTTATATGAACCTAATATATTTAATTACATTGAGGAATCGCACTTTTTTCTTTATAAACACTCTTATTTAAACTTAATTTTACTTGACAAATATTCAATGTTAAAAGATAAAAATTTATCATTATTCTATCCAGCTGTTTTTTCTTCTATTTGTGTGTAGAACATAAGATTTTAAAGTCTTATAACTAAATGACTATAGCATTGGCAAGCAAATTATTAAGTTTTGTTTCTTTTGTGGCCCCCAACTGTTATTTTGCTTTTTTTATGCAAGAAAATTGACGTTAATATAAAATTCTCATCATATATCCCACTTTAATGTACCTTCTTTTTTGTTTATTAATTAACTTCTAGAACTTATATGCTGCTATGGCACAAGAAGAAATAATTTTTTTTTCTATGCACTGCACTTTTCACCTAAATCTTTTAAAATTAATTTCATTAGTGCATTCTATCATTTATATATTAGAGCATAATTGTTGGTTCTCCCGACGTTTCTCAAATTTTGTTTATTGAAAAATGCGGCAGTGAATTATGGCAGCATACAGCATACTGGCGATGCGAAATGCCACGTGTAGTGGAGTCGAAGTGTGTGTATTTGTGAAATGTCTGCTGGCAGTGTGTTAGTTTCTCTGTATTTGTAAGCAACAAGTTGTGACTGTATCGTTTGTGCTGCTGGAACGTTACCGTGTGTAGTCGCTCGCGACGTCTCCTGTCTCTGCAATGTGGAGGACGCACGGGTGACTTCTGCTGTGTGCTGTTTTTGACAGCTATTGCGCAGCGTTGCCGGTGGCTAAGTCCCGGATCACAGTTCCGTCTAGACCTGGTTGCTACCTTTCCGGTTGTGGCCGATTTGCATACAATGTAAATGGATTGCGAAAATGTATCGTGACTGCAAGCGAAATTTGGGAGTTAATGAAATAAATTGGCAGCGATGTGTGGCTAAAACCTGCGCGCTCTCTTCGCACGTGGAACTGCCTGCTTTGCAAGGTCAGTGCTGACTTACACAATGCACAGGTAATAGCGGCCTCACCACTTGGTCGCACGTTGCATGCTTGTATATGACCGCTAGTGATCCTACTAGTGATATTACTAGTCTTTAAAATCACAATAGTATTTCAGCACAGTTGTTTTACTGACATACATTTCACACAATGCGAAACAATATAACTTAGTAATTATTTATAGTTACAATAGAACTGCATTATTTTATTTAACATGGGTAGGAGGAGATTTTAGGGGGAGGTGGCTTTCAAATTTTTATCTCGCAAGATTCACCCAGTTATTAGAATTAAACTTGTGGTTAATATAAAAGCTACTAAAGGAAGATGGTGGAGCTTACAAGCTTGGACACTGAAAGGTGGGAAAAACCCTAGTCACCACCATTGTAATGGTTAGTATATATTAACTATTTAAACCATTCCATTAGCATTTCAGATTGGGAGTTGGTTAATCATAATGCACACGTAACAAAGTATAAAAAGGGTTATATTTAGATTTATATCTGGATTCAAAACATTATAATACAATAACATTTACTGTAATGCGTGGAAGGATATTTAGTTAGATAAGTGTCACCTATTCAATTTAGTATAAATGTCCATTATACACGCTCACCTTCTGTTGAGTCGTCGCCATAGCCTGGTAGTGATTACAGAAACGGTGGTCGTACACGATGGTGTTACGTCCAGGGCAGCATCTTCTCATCTCGGTGGCTGGCTGCAGACAGGCAGCTTTTCTGAATCCAATGTGCTTTTATTAATTATTATGTATTATAAACTTGTCCTGGTTTACCTTCCGCTTCGTGGCAAAACTGCTGAGCGTTTGTTTTGTTTCCGTAGGCCCGTGTTGATGTGTCCTTGTGGCAAACGCCGTATTGGCATTCTTTCGCAGTGGGTGTTTGCAAATTGTCCTGAACACTGCAGTGTCTAACTATCATGTGTTCAGCGAGTATGTTCGTTTAAAGGCAAGTTCGTGCTAGTGCCCACCATAACAGTAGAAACCAATAAAGCCTAAGACTGAAGATCGAAATAATAATTCATAAAATAAATTCTGTAAGGTGACCACCTGGGTAGGTCGCTGAACGGTGTGCAATGCTCCAGCAGAAAAAAATTGATTCAAACACCGACCAGTGGGTCTGAGTGAGGTCTGCTTACGCATAGATTTTCTCGGGGCACCACCCGTTAGGTCATCCTGAGATTACCTCCTTTGAGAAGTGGTGCCGTAAAGGTAAACGAACTGAACAAAACTGTATACTGCCGAATGGTCACAAGAATTCATCTTGTGGGCTGTTGGTAGATGTGCGACACTTGCACCCCACCTTTGCATGGTTGGGCGGAGTAATGTGTTGTGTGGTTATCAGTCAGCCAGATCCGCGCCAAGGGATCTGTGTGTTTCTATAATTTTCATCATGCGATTTCACACAAATGGCGAAGAGGGTGCTAGGAAACAGTGTCGGCCGCTGGTCTAAGGGCCTTCGGTCCTGTGAGGTGCGATACCTCATACCTGAGACAGTAGATGAACAGTATGGAATTAGGGTAATGGAACTGAAGTGCTGTTTGAGAATGGTAACTTACAAAAGTCTCTGGCAGTAGCGGCCATTGACAGGTTTACGGACAAGGGAAGAATTCCAGTTGAGTCAAAAGGAAAAGAAGTGGTACCAGAGAATATGGTATGCCATCAGTGGTATGCAGCACAATGTGGTGAACTCATGGATGAGCGAAATATATAATGAAGAACGAGAAGAAGAAGATTAAGATGATGGAGATGGTGAGGATGAAGGGGAACCTAAAGAAGGGGAACCTCACTACATGCAAGTATTTGAAGAAGGAAGGGCAACTTTGCCGTAAATGGTGGAAATAGAAGGGGACTTACGAAAAGTAAGAAAGAGGGTACATGAATTTACCAAAGTGGGTCAGAGTGGCAAACTCGTCACGAAAGCACAAGATGCCGGAGATGCACTTGCGCAAGAAGTAAATCCAGAAAGTTCAAAAGTCCCTGAACAACCTGAAGACCAACATAGTGCAAGAAAGAAACTCCTGTTTGAGCAGGAGAAAGAAAAAGTTACTCATTGGCTGAAATGGACTTGGTGATGTGTAGAGAAATTTGTGGAAAGCACACATGCTGAGGCCAGTGAAATAGTCACAACAATGAAAGATAGGCTCTTGAGCAAGAATTCTAAGATCAACACAACACAGGCAAGATGGTTGGTTCTTAAAGTGCAAAAACTTCAAAGCTTATTTGACAAAATGTCGAGGGAGGAATCGAAGCTCAATGGAATGCTAAGGAGCCAACAAGTACAGATGTAAAGGAAAAGATCAAGCAAATGATCGATCCAAGAGAGGATGGTGTGATGACCATAAATATTAAAGAGATAAGGAAAGGAGGAATAATAATAGAAGCAGAGGATGAGGAGACCTTAGAGAAGTTACACAACCAAGCCAAAAACAAGGAACTTGGTCTCAAACTGGAAGCCCCTAACCCCACAGATTACAAGATAAATGTATATGACATACAAAGGACAGAAGATAATAGCAGCTTGGTCGAAACCATGTACTACAAGCAGAATTTTTAATCTGCAGAGATGGTTAAATAGACATTTCTTCGGAAAGTCCCAATAAGCCATAGGACTGGTAAAAGGAACACTGGCAGGGTCAACATTGTGTTGGTGTGATCCTAATATATACTACTAAATAAAATAGAAGTGCCTGTATGTAATTTTAGAATTTTTCACTTTTAATTATTTTCTCATATAGTATAATTGGTAACTAAGCCATCTCTAATGTTAATTTTTTTCGTATCTGTCTGTCTGTCCGAACGGATTTAACTCAAAGACCACTGAACGCATTGACATGAAATTTACACAGTCTATAGACAATAACACAAGGACCAACTTAGTCTTTGTTCCATCGATATATCTCAAACGGCTCCAGAAAAAATGATTATCAGGGATGTAAATGGGTACTGGATTATGCTATTCTTAGGATTGATTACTGCATAAAAAAAAAACATTGTTTAAAAAATTCGTCATTTCTCCTTGATTTTTTTGTCTATGTGCTGTAAACTTTTCCTTCCAAAAAGCCGTAGTGGCCCAGTGGCTAGAGTTATTCCAAATGGGGCCGCAGTAGTTCAGTGGCTAGAGCACCCAATAAGGGGGCCGCAGAAGCTCAGTGGCTAGAGAACCCAATAAGGGTGCCGCAGAAGCTCAGGACTAGAGAACACAATAGTGGGGCCACAGCTGGTCAGGGGTAGAGACCCAATAGTGGGGCCGCAGTAGATCATGGGTAGAGAACCCAATAGTGGGGCCGCAGAAACTCAGTGGGTAGGGAACTCAATAGTGGGGCCGCAGTCGCCCAGTGGCTAGAGCACCCAATAGTGGGGCTGCAACTGGTCAGGGGACTAGAGCACTCATTAGTGGGGCCGCAGTATCTCAGTGGCTAGAGCACCCAATAGTGGGGGTGCAACTGGTCAGGGGGCTAGAGCACCCATCAGTGGGGCCGCAGTAGCTCAGTGGCTAGAGAACCCAATAGCAGGGCCTCAGCTGATCAGGGGCTAGAGCACCCAATGGTGGGGTCGCAATATATCAATGGCTAGAGCACCCAAAAGGGGGCCGCAGTAGCCCGATGGTTAGAGAACCCAATAAAAAAAAGGGTATATCAATTCAAAGTCCGAAATATTATGCTAACATAAAACATGTGCGAAGCGATAGCAGGATGTAATTTAATAATGCAATTATACCCGAAATAATAAATATTAGTATTTTAAACAAAAAACCTTAATGAAACTATGGTGAACTTTTTATTTCAATAACTTTACAAAAATATCATGCGAATGAAGTCGCATGGGTCAGCTAGTATAAGGAATACATTAATAAGTGATGGCAGAGTATTTGTGGGATATGATAGTTGTAGAGTGAGAGACTACATATCACTCTAACAAAACTACAAATGCCAACAGCTGGGACACGGTTCCAATACATGCACTACTGAACTGGCATGCTCAAGATGTGCTGAAAAGGGCCACAAGTCAGAGGAATGTTCCAAAAGAAATGACAAGCAATATGAAGAAAAATTAATTGCAAATGAAGGCAAATGGATCACAATCACATAGTGGGTTGGAAAGAATGTCCATTCAGTGGAGCTTGAACGAATAGATCATGACTTATAAAATTAGGTGTTGGAAGGTGAACCTGCATAAATCAGCAGTGGCGACCTCTGAGCTCAACAGGTAGGGATGGAGCAGAAGATGGATAAAGTTCTGTTTCAGTAACTGTATGTCCAATTTGAATAGGTGGCTGGTCTTAAGTGCACAGTACTGACAAGCGGAAGCATTCCCAAGTCCAGACTATTAAGAGCCAATATGGAAATGGATGTTATAATGTTGCATTATGTATCTAATACACACCATGTATGTGCTTAATTGCAACATAGAGTAATAACTGTATGGTTGACATGCTTGTTTCCAGTTCAGTGATGAAGTCCTAAGTCACCTCGAAGGAGGGCATCTAGTCCTGGATGTGTTGCTCGAGAAGCCTTTGGTGTGCGGAGCTAATGTCAGTGCAAAGTCCGAGATGTGGCACTCAGTACTGACTGATGATAATGGGGAGGTTGTAAGTCAGTATGTATTGGCAAATTATTTGGAAGTTACTAATGTAGAAGGAGAATTGCCGACATGTGTCACAAGCCCATGGTACTGTGCATAATATAGACATGACACAACGAACAGAAAATCAAATGAGATTATTAGTGACTAGAGAGTCACAGAACATAGCACCAGCAACCACAGGCTGATCATTTTTGATATATTGCAAAATGTTGGTGAAAATAGAAGAGCAACACAACAGGATGCATGGGAAACAGAATATCGCTATGTCCATAGAAATACAGACTGGAGAGCCTTCGATCTGGCTTTGTTGAAATATAAAAGCCAGCATGGGAGGATCTTCCAAGAAGGTAATGTGCAAGAGCAAGTTATGCCAATCACTGAGATCATTAAGAAGGCATGTGATGAAGTTATCCAAAGAATAAGACAGGGACTTCCTAATCATTCATGGTGGTATCAAGAGTTGGAGGATGATAGGAAGAACTTTAGAAGAGAAAGGAGGAGACGTTATAGATCTCGGGGAGAAAAAAAAGAAGAGATTCTTGCAAGAGAATACAAAAGGAAAAAAACAAGCTTATTTAACAGTGTCAGGAAAAAGAAGATAGTCGTGGGTTAAATTTGTCACCAAGAAGGGCAATGATGACCCATTTGGGGTGGTCTATAAGATAGTGACTGGAAAGATGAAGAAGACCCTTTATCCACCATGTTTATAAGTAAATGGGGAAATTATGGCCAATTTAAAAGAAGGCATGCATATTCTGCTCCATACACTGTTACCTGATGACAACCTTGATGCTGAGGACGAGGTGCGCTTTCGGAAGAGAGAAACAATGGAAAAGGCAATCATTGAGGAGGATGCACCTGACTTCGATTTAGAGGTGCTGCAAATAGTGGTACACGGTATGAAGAATGGGAAATCTCCAGGTACGGATGGGATTGGAGCAGAAATAATAAAGCGAAGTTATTTCAGACTTAAGAATAATCTTCTTAACACGTATAATCGCTGTTTGGTAGAGAGAGTGTTTCGTCGTCCTTGGAAGAAAGCAGTGGTCAGAATTTTGTACAAGGGTTAAGGAAAAGATCCAGCATTTCTTCGAACATTTATAGTGTGTTGCTGGATTACTTCAAGGACAGAGTAACATGGTACTTTGCGAGAAACACGAAAGTTTTTAAGATACTAACACTCCAGAATGTACATGAATTTAAGTATCTTGGTGTGATGCTTGAAGAAAAGATAAGCTTCCTGAGCCACATGCAATATGTGGCAAGGAAAGCAGTGGTGGTGTTCCACAAGTTGAAATTTATCGGGAATATGAAGTGGGGCTTGAACTTTGTCCATTGCGCAAAATATACAAAACTGTAATTGAGGGTATAATAGCACATAGGGCAGTAATGGGGCATAGTCGAGCTGTACTTGTATGGCATAACATGAAGCTCATAAAAGCTGAGATGTCGGCACTGTTGGCAGTACTTGAGGCATATAAAACAGTTGCCAGTGAGTCACTCCCAGTACCAGCAGGTAACCTGCCTGTGAATCTACTAGTACATGAGAGAGGATTGGTAGCAGAAAGATTAAAACAAGGAAGACTCGCCATTGAAGAAAGAAAGGAATACAGACCTTGAGAATATGGCAAGAGAGATGGGGTTCTTCAACAAAAGGAAGAATAACATATGAGTTGACGCCCAACTTTGCTGAAAGAATGAGGAGAAAATGGATAACCATGAACCATTACAGCCAGCAACTATATAGAGGACATGATAATTTAATGTCAAGCTGCATAGTCTTGGTTTGGTCACTTCTTCATTATTTGAAGCAATTGGAGTGGATGATACATTGGAGCATGTCAACACATGCTCCAATGTATCATAGAATGTATCAAGATTGATGACATCAGAATGTGGTTATAAAGAGTGGCAGAGCAGAGAGTCCTACAGCTTGAGCCAAGAATGATGATGAAAAACGAAGAGATACATAAATTATGGAACAGATTTGCCACAAAAGTTGGAAAAAGATTTAAAGAGTTCGACCTATGTCTAATCGAAAATTTCGATGACCCATGAGGTAATACTCGGGTGAAGGCTTTAGGATGAAGTCAAGGTATTACCGATTCGAGAAGAGGACAGGTTTTACATGAGAAAACTGTCTGAAAGCAGAGTAAGAATAACATGGATCAGAAGGCACTAATAACAGAAGAGGAGAAGTACCATACACTGTCTTATTCATCAGAATACAATTGCAGTGCCGAAGGATGGAGAGCGTGCCAGCCTTCGACCCATAAAACTTGCTTACGAATAGCATTTAAGAAATGTTATGCGTTTCTATACGTTTTTCAATTCCTCCATTTCTCTCTAAAGCATGTCTTTGCGATAATGAAAATGGCTGAAACGGGTGTTCTCACAATCATTTGTAGGTATAAACATTCCGGTACGAAACATTAAAAAGGCAATAGGGACATGTATTACTTTTATTATTACGTCAAAAAATTGTAGAGTCTCCGCTGAAAGTCTTAAATGTTTAGACGCGCGTTATCGACAGCGAGACTGCACGCCATTTCAGTGCTTTGCGCGTAGAGATGATGAGAGAGTTGATGGGCATGTCTCAGTCGCCCCTAACGCTCCCATGCTTTTAGGCCTCAGATGTTCCTTCAACCAGGAGGCCACTCTATATTTGGCATTTATCTTTCGTAAATACGTTTACTTTGGTGTAAAAAAGTTAGGAATTTAAGGGTTAAATAAATATGGCTGTCATAAAAAGATATTTTTCGATTTTGTTTTCACATTTAGTTAAATAAGTTTTGAAACACGTTTTGCTATATCCAGTTTTATGACCGAATGAATGTTAAACATGTTGACATACTTAGTTAATTTGCCAATCTAATGTGAAGAACGAAGTTTACTATTTACATGGATTATACACAGTAAAAATAATAAGATTTTACATAGTAAAAATAAAAAGATTTAATATATAAAATCTTTTGATTTTTACTGTGTGTGTGTATATATATATATATATATATATATATATATATATATATATATATATATATATATATAATGAATACTGCAACTATTCCATTTGTTTTCATGCAACACGAAGCATATCTGGTGCACGTGAAACGCCAGTGCTACTTGGAGGCGACATTTTTAGCTTCCCAGCCTGGTCTATTCCAAACCTTACCCGAAATGAGTGCTTGTTTGTCGGCCATATTTCCTCCCAAGCCGCCGCAACGGCTATGAAGACAGCGTGGAAATAATTGCACTCAAGTGCGCAGTTGTTCGGTACAATCGACAATTGTAGGATGGGGAACAACTGATTGTGCAGACGAAATGTAAAACGCGGCACCCAGCCAGTGCACACCGAGTGCAGTCCAGTGCGGTAGTTGGAATTCGCCACAGCAGCCGGAAGAGGCAAAGGCCTATCTCAAATCAAACATAAAGTTGAGCTAGACTCAGCTTCGTCATCTGCACGTGCCCCTGCGCTGGCTGAAGAACTGCCTGCCGTCGGAAATGTCAAAATGCGTGTTCACACAATGACGTACCATTTGTTTACGTTTGGCTCTACAACAAACCCGCGTTTTTATGGGTAAAATAATACACTTACATGCCAAAAATCATGGGAGAACAGTACGTAAAGGTAATGGTCGGTGGCGCCATTATACCTCGACGTCTTGGAAGTGCCCACACCTGTATCCGTTGTGCTTTGACTTCCGGTAACCACTTGCAGCCATGGACTTTATGAAGCAGGCCGCTTATTCGTCTTCTTCGCATGTACCTAACATTGACCTACCCCAAAGGAACACAACTGTCAAAGTCACATGGCCAACAGTGACGAACGTGTTTGTTTATACCTTAATTTTTAAATGACATGCATTATTATATAAAGAAAATAGTTTTACCATTTGAATTTAATCAAACTGCATTACAAATAGGCTAGAGCAAGTATATAAACATTACAAAGCATTTGTTTTACTAAACAGTGTTCTAACCTCAAATCTATTCCACGCCATTTTTGCTAACTGTATTGGCAGAAAAGAAGTTCAATGTTGGCACACGGAGATTGGTTGCGCGCAGCCAGCGAGATCAGTCTACCTCATCTTTAGTCTATGCTTGCAGCTCTTTAATGGACTTCACGTGTCCTCACAACGATGGGATGATCCAGCAGGATAATGCACCTTGTGATCGGGCCCAAGTTGTTCGGAATTGGTTCGAGGAACATTCTGAAGAGTTTCAACGGCTGCTGTGGTTACCTCGTTCGCCCGATACGAATCCCATTTGCATTTCGCCGGGATAAAGGCGAGTCTACACGAAACTAGACTTATATTCCATGACTTCTGGCATGTCATTGTATTTCTTGTAACTTGAATGGTTTTTTCATTACAAATCGGCCAGAATATGTTGAAGCAATTCTTTCCATAAAAAAAAAAAGAGCTAACCCTCCTCGAAGCCACCATTTTTATGGAAAAATAGTTATTAAGTTTTGGGACACAGAAACGGTCTCTGAGCAACCAGCATGCGCACTCTACCCCCTTATTCCCTCTGTCTGCAAGTGGCATTGTCGGCGAAAACGATCGTATATATCAAGTTAACATGTTTCCATTTTCTGTGTCCATAAATAAATTTTTCAGATGCTGACAACGCAGCGCAGCAAACACACACATGTGAATGTGAGTGAGTGAAGAGACTTGGACGGCTCTTAATATCTAGGCCTTGAGAGTCGATGAGGGTGAAGTGAGGTGAGCATGGATCAGCGCCGGAATCCAAGGGAGGGGGAAACAGGATTTCCCCGAGAAAACCCGACGGTCAGCGGCATGGTCCGGCACGATTCCCACATGCGAAAATCCGAGGGCGACCCCGCCGGGAATTGAATCTTTCATTGTTTACTTACGTAAACAGCATTGAAGGGCATGCATAACAATTACAAAATGCAGTTAATAGGGCAAGTACATATCACAATTCGAGCCCGAAACGAACTTTTAACATACATACAAATATATAGAATTTCTCTAGATACCGCCAGATTAAAAGTGATCTCTTTGGAACAGCAGAGCAGTTGCTGCGGAAATATTTATTATGCCTAAAGCCCCTGGCACAATTGGCGTTGGTGTTGGTGGTAGTTCAAAATATTGAACATTTTACCACCAACCGACGAATCAGAGAGAGCGTTGCAGTTTACCACCAACCGATCAATCAGAAAGTGTGTTGTAGATACCGCCACATGGCCAAACAACAACACATGTGATGGAAAAAATAATTAGAAAATGCCATTTTACAGATTTACTGCCACCTGGTGGCTCGTTCGCGAAACGATTGACACCAACGTGCCAACAGTCAATTGTGCCTTGGGATACGTCGCACACCAACCACCAACACCAACGCCAATTCTGCCGCAGGCTATACTCTTCCATGAGGAATCTCGTTGTTCCTAACCTGAGTGGACTAAACCTTACTTGTTGCGGGGCAACCGTGTGATAAATGCCATTTTGTAGTTTCCAGGGCGCGCTGAATGCGCATCCAGTGCAATCAATAGGCAGCAAACACCATGTTCCAAATAACCAGCATCTGCACTCGCGCTCGCATTTCCACTCTCACTCTATCCCACAATTCTCTGCATACTCTTGATTTGGAACAGATCCACACTCGCTCTCGACATTTACTAGTATTATTATTGCGTGTTGTTCATTTGAAAGATGCTCAGTTGTGTTTTCATTCATCTGAAGTAAACAAATCACGTTTTTCGTAGTCATTGCAGGCAATGGAGATCCAATCAAAATCCGAATTCAGATGTAATAAAATTTTAAACATATTATATTTTATAAAAATATATTTTTTCGTTATTGCAAACATTTACTTGCAGTGGAAAATTGTTTGTTCGTTCGGCATCGTGTGGATTACGAAAGTGCGCAAACGTAAAAAAACAAACATTATCCCCGGAGCATGCATAGAGCATGCATAAAAATACACTCCCAACTAGCACGCTGTCATTTGGAACAACACTCTCTGATGTCACTTCCGAGTGTGAGTATGCGAGTGCGAATATTTTGGCTATTTGGAACGCGACCTTGTCGTCGACAGCGAGGTCCTTACAGACGGAGCAAGTTGCTTAGAAAAGCAGGAACGGAGAAAGAACTGGCCGTGACGTGTAGTAAGGTTTGTTCTACTCAGATTGAGAAGCTCAATGTTTTTAGTTTGGCAATTACAATTTTTCGTCACTTATGTAAGCGCTAGTGTCGCGTGTGTACCGGATTTTATCTATTTTCTACGTTAAAAAAATAAAATAATTACAATGATCACATATCAAATCTTTATATATAAAATCCTTTGTGTGTGACTAAACCCCATCATCACTGACATGCCGCTGGACCAATTGACCGTTTTCCACACCATATGTTAATGAGGTGGCGAGTAAGTTTTTTAGTTATATTTCATTCCGATAGGTGGTGCTGGTGTCTAACGTCTATATTTATGGGCCAATTTTGCTCATACTTGAAGGAAATGTTTGTTGATCTAAAAGAAATTGTTTTATTGTGCTTTTCATTCGGTATGTTAGGTTCCGATAAGTGGCGCTGGAGTCTAGTTTTTATTTTACAAATATCTAAACAAATCCTCAAGTCCACGCGACCGAAGTCACAGGCACAGTTAGATTAAAATAAATACGTAAATACGTAAAATATTTCTCTATTATTATTTACGTAGCATAAATTTTTAATTAAAAGTGACCTCTTTCAAACACTGCCCACCTAGCGGCGGAAATTTCCCCTATGCCGAGCTCTTCCATAAAAAAACTCGTTTCGTTCCTAACCTGAGTATAAGTAACTTCGTCTGTAGCAAGGACCCGTCCCAGAACTCCCTTGCAGTGATTTCGGGAAACCTTGGAATACCCGAAATAACGATGGCCGTGCTCAGGTCGTCTCGAATGCTAGGCCAGATGTTTACCAGGTAGCACAGCATTATTTGAGATACATATGTCCCCGAGGACATTTGCTACTATAGGTTATATTTAGGATAATATTATAGGTCAATTAGGCTAGATTAATTTGCCCTTTTATCCACAGGTCCTTACTGGTTTTTACTAGAACGTTGAAAGACGGTAAGAGCCAGCCCTGCTGACACTTACCGGCAACTTACTTTTTCTCCTTTAATTCTCAGATTTACAGAAGAAATCGGAGGGAAGAGGCCCATAGCGCCACTTCCCTCATCAGAGAGGCACCCAAGTACCTCTCTGGTTACTGCCGGCATTATGTAAATGAATTAATAAAGCTCCCGCCCCCTCTCTTCTAGTCTTTTCAACTCCACTAACTAAGAGCATGTTTTCCAAACACTCTTGTCTCCAGTAGCATTATATTTAATTAAATTGAATGCATACAATAAATTGAATATTTCTTCTCTGTCGCAAGAGTTTTTACTTCTCTCTTGATGGTTTTTACCCTTGCTCTTCCTAGTTAAGACTAGCTCTAAGTACACTTAGGGAGGTAGTCATGACCCCAAAGTGCAGGCCTTGGCTGCCCAATCCCTCTTTACCGCGATACATGTCTCCTTACATGATTTCCCTTCCTTGTAGGCGTAAGGGGTCCGTCCTGAGACGCAATAACATCCCGCCCTACCTTCGGGCCTTCATTTCACATAACACTTAGATTAAGGTAGAGTAGAAAAAAGTGCCACGCGCAGGCTTGCTCGGTCCAGGCGCACTAAGCGTGCACTGAGGCGGCGACCCCAAAGAGTATGGAAGGGAAAAAGTGACTTCACTGCCAGGCTGAATTTCTTTGCTTATTACCTCTCTACGATCGGGCCACTAAAGCTTCTCTTGTGACCAACATAAAAACCTATCATTTTTTCGTGGCTATTTTATAACATTAAGATTGATAAAATATAATTTTAGAGGACATGTTAAGGATTTTTCAGCATTAATAATTACCACAGTGATGTAATTAAATTGGTTTGTATTTTTTTTTCTGCAGGGCCGTACCTTTATCCGAGATACCCAGCAATCCAAAAAGTTAAGTTTAAAAAACAATTATGTTTGTGTTGACAGTTAACTGTAGTATTTGAATAAAAGAAACAAATATTTAGGCAAAGTGTGGATTATTATAGGAAATAATTGAAAGTTCGTAACCAGATAAAAAGCCCAAACCTAGATACCAGTCAAAACAAACAAGATTGGTTTAGAAATTTTACCTATATGGATTGCTGGGAAAGGTGAAGTATTTCACAAGTGTGCTTGGCTTCGAATTTTCAGTGAGGAACTCAACATTTTGTTACACATTTCTTTTTTAATTTTCCCCATTTCAAAATTGGAATTCAATTCAATTCACGTACGAAGCTTGTAAACAACTTGTTCAAGAACGCCAACTTTATGGAATAGCCTAATTACAACATAGACAATTGAAAACATTTTTTAAATGGTTTGCTTAGTGTTTAAACGAGTGTACAATTAAAGTTGAATTAATCTTAACCGTAAAAAAGGATAACTCTGCTTGATCGCCGATCTGAGGAGTAAATTATTTTACAATTGAATGACTTTTCGATGTTGGTACAAACGGAATTGTTAGTGCTCGATAAGAGCAGCGAAAGCCCTATATAGTGACTGGTCCTCCCTGAGCGGCCCTACAGTCCGTGGTACCTCGCGCTGACGGTGAGGACGGGTTGGGAGAAAGTAAAGAGCGGCCAGCCCCCGAAGTACCGTTCCCCGAGGCGCGGAGGGCGTGGGCGAGGGAAAGGGGTCGACTTGATTGGTCCCTGGAGGGAGGGGGGGTGCGTGTAGAGGCCAGCGGGGTCCTCCCGGCCGGCGTGCCTCAGCAGTCATCTCGTCACCGCTGCGCGCGCAAGTCCACGACGACTCGCGAGGAGGCGGTCCCGCTGTCAGTTCGCGCGCGCCGACACTCCAGGATCCGTCAGCAACACCCGGAGTTCTCTCCACGTCCCCGCCGACGGTACGTGAAGACTGGTGCGCCGGTGCTCGTCGTAGTCCTGAGTTCGTTCCCAGGGGGTAACATGTTCCCCGAAGACGTCTGGTAAGGTAATCGGGAATCCCCCGAGAACAGTGCCCTAGGACCTTCCGGGTATGGTCAGTGCAGTGGTGTGGTAGGACCAGAACGTACCTTGTTCGCGCCTGTTTCGTCCGTGACTGTCGCCGATATGGCCAAGGGAGGCAAAGTGACGAAGAAGCCGGAAGCGATAACCGTCGCGATGGACCACGGGGATAAGAGGAATGGATCGTGGGATTCGAAGGTGAGTAACCTTCATTCTTATTTTTCGTCTCACAATTTAATTCATTATAGATTTCCATATACGGCGTTCTCTGTGGAAACTTTAACGAATGGTCGGATCGAAATTGGGTCAGCCTATTCTTAATCTTAACTTGTTCGTTAGGAACTTAGTAACTGCCAAAAAAATAAATAAATAAAACCTTCATTTTTTTTACAATTCAATTGTGTGTATGACTTTTTGTCTTAATTATTTTAATTATTTCTCTATATTCTACAAAATTTTAAATCGTAGGATATATTTTCTGAGTGGCAAATGAATTCAGCGAACATCGCCAGGGATTCAAACCCGAATCCTTTAGCATCAAAATTTTGTGTGCTGACTTGACGACAGTGGTCGGTAATTGAACTGTTGATATTATACATAAATATACTTGTGAAATATCTCCCGGAACAGCTGTAAATTGTTCAGTTTAAACCGAATTGAAAATGTTTAATTTCAAAATGGGAGCATTGCAAGTTTTCCCTGAAACGCAATCGACAAGAACTTCGCACTGTTGTAAGTACTTTATTCACTAAATTGTGTGAAATCGAATCTGTCGTCCATGTAACCCTACTGTCATTTGGGAAGCAAATAACGCTGCAAATTGAAGTACAGGACCACGTGAAAAATACAATTTTGGAAAAAGCTAGCAAAATCGGTAGACATCGTAAAAATTGTCTTTAGTATCTTCCGACAGCGCTATATGCTCCAGTAATTTCGATATATTAAATTAAAGTGTTGAAGTAAGATTTACAAAACTCTTACAGCTATTTGCAACAAGTGTTGAAATCTGTTTAAATTTACCACTGCACGATAACCGTGTCAGAGGACGTTGGTTATTTTGTCGTTTGCTGTAGAGAGCTAACTTCATTTCAGTATCATTGTAAACTGAATCGCTGACAATATGGGTTATTCAAGATAAATTTGTGACTGATACGTCATGACCATCAATCTGCAGTCATAAAAAGGTCCTTGCTGATTTTGATGATTTACGTGGACTTGGTTATTCATTAATAATTGGGGTGGTTCTTATTATTCACTGGTGATGTAAATTTTTACATTTTCAGAACGTGATATACCTACAGTATGCTACATTTAAACGATAGTACATTGCAACACTGTAGAACGGGTCATTTACTGCGCTTTGTTCATTGGGACAAGTGTTTTTTACGATGATCGCTGTTCTGCTATAGGCTGTTCACGGTAAAATGAGCATTTTTCAAAGCCCTGCTTAGTATCTACTTTAATACACATCGTGTATTCCTCCGCCTTATGTAACATTAACATTTCAATGAGCCTCATCACTTCATTAATGCGTTGGTCAAATGAAACTGCGAAATTATTAAGAAATTAAATATTTTACAGATATGTTAATTTTTACACTTCGATGAATTCAAAAAACAGAAAGTGAAAAATATAATTTCAATTTATTACAAATGGTTACCTAACAAATTTTATTCGACGTTAGGATATGGAACTACTTTCTATCCATCGTTACCAACTTTACAGGGCGAATGGAACTCAGTGCACCCATTAAAATATATGCATGCAGGGGCAGTGCTTTTTTTCTGATGTTCGTTGCTAAAGTTCTCACTTTATTGTGAACAGCCTTTACCTATTGTGACTTCAAAGGAATAATTAAAACATCTACAAAAAGGAATGTGGTATTTACAAGGCGAGCGAAGCTTTGTATGAGTATTTCTCTCCACAGAAAATGTACAGTTATTTTCCCTGCCCGTTAGAGAGTGTATATACAGGTTCGGAAAATGTCAAGGTAAACCGTAAAAGCCTTGCATCACGAGACAGGTTGTTTCTCTGAGCTTGGAGCACGTAGGCTGGCCGAGCCTCAAAATGCGCTTATGGAAACTGGAAGAGAGGTTTTTATTCTCGTTAGAAAAATTATTAGCCCATGCATACGTGTTAAGGCTCGCTCTCCTCTAGTTACGCAGAAATCCTTCGTTCTCGTGTCATAATTTTTGTTTTAGAGGCATTGGAAATGTTTTATTATAGAAAATTTACAATTGATGCTGGAATCACAATAGTACAACAGATGCGATGCGAAGGACGCGACACAAAAAAAATTCGCGTTAAAGGGAACACTAGATTTTAACCGTCTTGCGATCAAAATTAAAAATTTTTTTTTTTTATAAATGGTTTCTTGTTACTACATGCTAACCTCTCTTTTGCAATCGATTCTTTCAATGTTCGCTGGTACTTTGAGCAGGCATCTAGGCAATGAAATGCGTTGCTTTGCTTATTAATGCGGTAAATAAATGCTCACGTGGAACTTTAAGCGCCAAACGTGGCGGCTTAGACAGATTCACGGACCTGTCGCGCCCTCGACGCGAATAAATTTGAATTATTTTGTATCCGGAAATCTTGTAGCGCGAGCGATTTTCGACGCGTTGACGTCACATTCTTGACCCTGATTGTCTGGAAAATTATTTTATTCGCGTCTCGTTTGTCGCGCTATTGTGATTCCAGCATTACTGTGTAGTTATGTAATAATACATATGTTCCTGACTTTTTACAACTAGCAGATAACACGCAGTAAAAATTAAGCATATAAATATTAAACAATATGTAAAATGCACATTTTCTGTAGTCTTACATTGCCAGTGATTATTCTGAACCTGAAATCATGACACGAAAACGAAGGATTTCTGCAAAATATGCGAAGCCAAGACGTTGTTGTGCTGGGTGACGCACGCTTCGCGCTCATCATGACGAGAATGTATGTGTGGTGACAGTTTTCATGCTCAACCTGGGACATGATTCAGTTTCTGAGCAAGCAGTCGATAACGAAGTAGTTCGGTGTCCGCTATTATCTTGGATAGTCTATTGTCTGTAGCCTTTCTGTGCACAATCACTTTTTTTTTTTTTATCGTGACACATACAAAATTCAGAACTAGGCCGATTTACGATTTGCCGTGTAACTTTTTTTATTGTACGTACAGTTTTGAAGACACTGGAAAAAATAATTATATAAAAAATAAAGTTTACGTCTTAAACATTATAAAACATTTTTTAAAATACGAAAATCTTAAAACATAAAATAAGTTAATTTCGTGATACTGGCGTACATACAGATAATATCTAAGTAATAATTTTCATATATTGTTAATATAACACAATTAAAAGGTATGTTAAGTAGCTGAGAGGATTTACATTTGAGTGACTGCACTTGTAACATTTCTGTTAATCATTCGAGCGTCATCAGATGGATTCACCCACATACTGAAAGTTGGCTAATTTTTTAATGCCCATTTCATTGGGGAAGCAATTTAATAACTCAAATAAACTAAAACGCCTTCAAAAATCACAGCAAAACCTTTGAAATTTTTAATTACTGTAATTCATGCCACAAATCATGCAATGAGCTACACAAATGTTGTGCTGTCCACTCTCGAAGCACAGTATAGGACATCAGTACTCCAGTAGTTATCAAGAACTGGCTAGTGCACCGTCTTGTTCAGAACGTTTCGCGCTAAAGTAAATAAATTTTATCACGGAGACATTTATCAACTGAAATGGAAAAGTTTAGTAACTATTGAATCTAGCCTCTTCTAATCAGTTAGTGTTGGTATAGCATAAGAATGTTGGGAGGTCGAATTAAAGCAAAATGTTCTGCCATACTTCATATTTTCTTTGTATAAACCTAATAGTAAGATCATATGTACAGTGCGTAATGCACGGTAAAGTGATTTTAAAAAATATATATCAAGAGAAAATGGTTAGTGAATTTCTGAATTCTTAAATTGTGTGTATCGTACTAAAAATTTGTATCATTTTTTTTAGAAAAATAACAGAAGTGTTCTATTGTGGAATAGTTGGCAACCCTTCAATTAAAAGTACAAAGTAGGTTATCTACAGTGGAAAAAGGAAACAAGGAACGCAATCCTAAGTAATAATTTGCATACTTCATGAGATAATATTTTTCTCAGGGTGATGCATTTCTGTTGACCTAGTTCTCATGCCGTAAATCTGTACAATTTGCGTCACAGAATATTATGGTAACGAAACGTGGACGAGTAAAGACCTGTTCGTACAAGAATATGTAGGTGTAATCTCTTCGCCATTGTCTGCTGTTAAAAGTCTTTCTGTTGTCCTTTACAAATTCCTCTCTCCTGACAGAACTATTACCGCTTTCTAGTACCGTGCAGAAATTGACCAATGCATTGGCAGCTACGTAAAAAGCAGCCATCGTTGGTCAATAGGAAATGTCCTCTCCTCTTGGCAGACAGCGCCAAATCCCGCGTGACAAAAATTGCGATAGAGTAGCTGAGTGACCTGAGGCAATCCCGCATCTTCCGTATTTCCTCGATTTATACTACTCACAAAAAGTTTAGCATATATCAGAATCCAGGAAGTTATATTGAACAAAAGTAGTTTACATGTATGTTATACTTCTAATAACACATAAAGTGGAAAAAACCCAATACTCCTTTACATCATCCCAGTATGAAACAAACGAAAGGCAAAAACAGAAAAAAACTTAGACCTAAACAAAGGAATCTCATCTGTTTCAATATCAAACAAAAAGGTGTTCTCTGATGCATTGACAAGCTTCAATAACGTGTAGGACCTCCACGATTCCCGCGGCTGGCCAAAAACAAGATCATTACTCATTCCCTAAGGCAAAATGTCCCATCCCTCAATTGCGGCTTATTTTTTAGGCCTGAGGTTGAATCTACTGAGCTGTGTACGTGCAAGGCGTATGTCGCTGGAGTGGAAGACACCAATGTTTACATGATTCACACAACGTAGGTACGATCCCGAATCCACTCCTACTAGAAACACAAATATCACATATTAGTTGACGAACGGGGAATATGTTAAACATTTCGTGAGCACTATCAATCCACCAGACAGCCACATGCTTATGCATCAAAATCACTTCCGGAAGCATACTCGCAGACTACTTCTTTCACGAGGGGAAGGGGGAGGAGCAGTCTCAAACATTCTGTGACAGTATCCGTGTTTATTTCAATCTTATCTCTCCCTCCCCCACCCTCTCTCATACTGTGCACGCGGTTGTGCACTTATGTGACCTAATGTTTTAAAAAATTTAATAAAATAATCTCCACTTGGTTATGTAAATATCAATAAAAAATATCTATTTTGGAAAGTATGAGGCAAGCAGTCTAAAATAAGTTCTAAATATTTTATCACAAACTGAAATAGTGACCAAACCACTGGGGCGACGCCCCTGCTGGCTGAAAAGTTAAGGGGGAGGGGAGGGGAGCGACCGCCACCCTATCCCCTCCTCCCCTGACCACCAGTACTCGGCGCTTATGACCGGAAGGACAGGATGTTCAAACACAGGGCTAGAACAGGAAGTGCCTCCAGCAACTTCTTTGTCTTGTGGAAGTCACCTTTCTTCAGGGATGGGTTTGACGATCATTTGAATCGTTGGCAGAGACTTGTCGCTGCAGAAGGATACTATTTCTAATGATATAGACATGGCATCTCCACTCTAACACTTAGTAGTTATTTGAGGTACGAAAACGACCATCTATTCACGTACAACCTGGTAATAATAACACGTATATTGCGGTGCAAAGAGTGATTGGATTGTAAATCACTTCATTGGCGGCATTTTGAGTGGGATTCATATGCTGCTGTGGTAAGGGCTTATTAACGTACCCCGGTATTATGCCTGAAGGCTTATCAGGGGATGATTTTCAAACTAACTTATCACCTAACTACACTAACACCCATGCTTTACCTGGGATTCGAACCCAGAACATCCCGCACCGCTGACCGGCGGTGCACCAACCGACTGGAGGTCCAAAAATTGTATAACTTATATTCTCGTCTTTAATTGACATTTTATTTTTACCTGTAATATATATTAACAGAAATGGCTTTCGGACTGTGCCTATTCAAATATATCTAAAAAATCTTCTGCTTTGATCAAAATAATGACATCGTCAACCAGATGAATGCAATCTTTGGTATTTTTTGTTCCGCTGTTCGAAGTAAAAGACCATTTTTAGCCATCTCGAAAAAAAAGAGCAAGAGTGATGAATTTTTCTCACTCAGAGCATGAGCACTCTTTACGTTGCGGTTAAAAGTAATCTCCAAAGGCCTGTCCAGAACTTATTCATTGCTCTGTAATTTGAATTACAGTTTTCTTCAAAATAAATGTTTCTATTTAAAGAGTATTACTGCGATAACCAAGATGTCTACTTTTGGTTAAAAGTAGTGGTAGGCTACAAAATTTGCAGAGCTGCAGGATAACTATATAAAATGATTTAAATCAGAATGTAATTTCTACTTCCTCACTACTTTTGAATCCTATCCACCCTTACCATTTTAAATCGTTTAACGAACGGTTGCAAGTTACTATTAATTTATCTATTTACTACTATCGCCTATGTCATCGATGCGACGTACAATCTGAATAAGATAGATGGATGATTGTGACTTAACGTATCTTCAACAGCGGGGTCTTTAGCCCTTTCAGACGCACTTTAACTTACAGTTTCAGGTATTGCAAACAAGAAAGTTTATAATGTGTGCTGATTTAAGTCGATACAACACTTGTTTCGTTGTCACAGCCAATGAGCTATAGGTTATATGTCCGGTTACAGTAACATGAACCAATTATGACTTAGACCAGTAATACGGTTTGCGAATCATTTACCCACAGGTAAGATCATTGGTCACATAGTTTCACAGTCTGCAATACAGACCAAAAATTACCTACACGTGTATAATGTAAAGCCTGTTCACGATTAAATGAGCACTTAAGAAATTAACCTTAAAAAAAGTCACTGACCATGTATTTTGATGGGCGCACTAAGTGACATTCACCCAGTAAAGTTGGTAATGATGGATAGAAAGTAGTTCCATGCCTTAGCGTCGAATAAAAAGTGTTAGGTAACCATTTGTGATCACCGAAAATTATTTCTTTCGCTTTCTGTTTTTTTTTTTTTTTTTACGCATCGAAGTGTAAAAATGAGCAGATTTGTAAAGTATTTACTTTATTAATATTTTCACAGTTTCATTTGACCAACACTCGAATAAAGTGATGAGACCCATGGCAATGTTAATTTTACATAGGGCGGAATAATACAAAACGTATGTAAGTAGATCTTAAGCAGGGGTTTGAAAAGTGCTCATTTTACCGTGAATAGCCTATACACAATTGTGCACGCTGGGTCTGAATGGATCAGAGGCAACTAGTGGCTCAGGCAATAAGAAATGGGAAATGAAACGACCATGGATTGTAGTGAAGAACTCTGAAGGTGTTCACCTGGAGAGATTTCCGAAAACCATGGGAAACGGGAATGAGGACGTCTTAGACCGTAATTTGAACCCATGTCCTACCGAATGTGAATACGGTACGTTACCACTGTCACCTCTCTTAGCGACTAAATACAAGTTACGGGATGTTTCACGAGGAGTTACCGCCACTCACAGGGCGTATTACTTGGGTCATTTGGAGCAAAATATGTAATATGCTTCAATATGAACAGAGTAGCCTAAGTGAAAAAAAGTATAATAACCCTTTCAGAAGAAGAACAAAAATATATTGTTTACAATTGAGCGTCAAACATCGTACCGACGTATTCTTCTGAGGAAGATGTACGTGGCATTGTCACACAATTACTGCATATCACAGATGAAAAAAAAAAACACACTAAATGCGCCGTGTTTACGCAGTACACAGTGAAACAGACGTCCACACTTCACTGTGGTCAAGATCACATGCTGATAACAGCAATAGTCAAAGGGCAGCAACATGTCACGAGATGTGCGCTGTAATTCGTTTCAAATTGATTGGGAATATGACCCAAATTTAAATGACATAATTTGCTCCTAATGACTTAAGGAATAATCCCTGTAAGTGGCGGTAACTTCTCGTGAGTCAGTGTGTATACTCAGTAATTTTTTTGCCAGACAAACCGTAAATGTTCTCGTTTGTTTAGATGCTAAGTATGTGGTAGTATCACTAAAGGCTGTTCACACGATAATGTGAGCACTTTTAAAATCTACCTTAGAAAAAGTCACTGCTCCTACCTGCGTATATTTTAACGGGCTCACTGAGTGACATGCGCCCAGTAAGGTTGGTAACGATTGAGGTAAAGTAGTTCCATGACTTAACGTCGAATTAGAAGTGTTAGTAACCATTTGTGATCATTTAAATTATTTCTTTCGCTTTCTGTTTTTTTAATGCAAATAAGTGTAAAAATAAGCAGATTTGTAAAATATTTATTTCTTTAAATAATTTCACAGTTTCATTTTACCGACGTATGAATAAAGTGACGAAGTCCATGACAGTGTTAATTTTACACAACGTGGAAGAGTACACAACGAACATTCAAGTAGATATTAAGCAGGGCTTTCAAAAGTGATCATTTGCTGTGAATAGATTAAAACCCCTTGACTTTTTTTATATATTCATCCAACCTTCTTTAATACCCCCCCCCCCCCCCTTCAAACCCAACATTTAACGTCTCAATCACCAGTCTAGTTCTCCACCACCGGCACCGCGGCAACCGGCTCCTAATAGCCCGTATCCACCAGTCGTCACACAGGCGAGAAACGAAATCCAGAATTTTAGATCATTTATAGCACCTTACCCCGGCAGCTTTCTCCTGGATAACGCAGTGGTGATAATTCGTAGGTCGTTGATACCAATTTCTCCAGCGAAGGGCTCGATGCTTGCGACAGAGCCGAAGAAGTCCATCGCCAGCTTTCTAAAGTTATATGGCGATCCGGAAGACGAGATAAGTGGTCAAGTTACCGACATGAAATAGAAAGCTCCTAGTTAGCGTTGGCGTCTGTGTGTGTTGGGGGCTTCCGTTCTTCAGCCTCTCCGGCAAAATTCGGCGGCGCTGATGATTTGCATTACTCAGGACGCGTGCTCGATACCGAATTGAAGGGAAAATGCTCGAAATCAGAGTAATTTGACTGTGTAAGAGCTCATAGCCAGAAACTTTTCTCTACAATACTCCAGGGCGTTGAAAATTAGCTGTGCTAAAACCCGGAAGCTGAATGAATTATAGCTCTTTATAATGTAGCTTGTACCCGATCGAATAACAACCTAAATATGCAGAGCTAAACGTATGCGATCCATGTGTCCAGCGATACGTTCCTCAATTTTCAGACGGGCTCATCAGTCAGAAAAATAAATCGCCAAGAATCAAATCTTATAGTAGCTAATTTACGTGCTTTGAAGGTAAAAGGGTGTCCCATTTAGCAATCAAAGTATTAATTTACAATATCAGAAAATCATGTATAGACCTATCCAATTCTGCCGACCAAATTATTATCCCTAACCCAATTTTTTTTTGTCGCAGTAGAAACCAATCTTGAGGAAACTGGGCAAAGTTAAGTTCTTTTAAATGTAAAATCTTGGTAGATTTACGAATTTGGTCAAAGTGATTGTTTTGACTGTCGCCACTTGTAAAGGAAAATTTTTTCCTGGCATAATCTTTTTTTCAGCACTCATGCTCGTTATCTATTCATTTACCATGTCCATATTTGTGACCTCTATTGTAGACTCAGAAACCCTAGCTGTCGCACAGTCATTATTTTGCGCATGATCGTTTCGTAATTTCCCTACGTATTCTTTAAAGGCCGCGTTTATAGAAATCGTACACAATATTTATAGCATGCGAAAAGATATATAAAAATTAAATAAATATCGAAAGCAGGCCACGTATTAAATATATTTATCATGAAGTAAATATTTTAAAATAAAAAATTAATTTAAATTGTGACAAAATTAAGTTGGTATTGGTGTTGGTAATTTACATTTCGTTATCTTTGAAGAACAGCGAAAGCAATACGCAAAACATAAAATACGTCATAAATTCTGTACACAAAATTTGGTACCGTGGCAAGGTATAAATGAAAATAAGCCAACCGGAACTCGTCATTCGTACTAAAGGCCGTTCACGATAAAGTGAGTATTAAAATCAATCTTAGAAAAAGTCACAAACCTTCCTGCATATATTTTAACGGGCGAACTGAGTGACATGCACCAGTAAAGTTTGTAACGATGAATGGGAAGTAGTTCCATATCTTAACGTCGAATAAAAAGTGCCAGGTTGCCATTTGTGATCATTTAATTAATTAATTTCACTTTTTGTGCGTTTAATACATTGAAGTGTAAAAATGGACAGATTTGCAAAACCTTTTCATTTGTAATAATTTCGCATCTGCACTAGACCGACGCATGAATAATGTGACGAGGCCCATGAAAATGTTATTTTTGCATAAGGCGGAAGAATACACAATGTGCATACAAGTAGACCGTAAGCAGAGCTTTCAAAAGTGCTTATTTTACCGTGAACAACATATACCGAAACCGGATTTTGAGAAGCGCCGGTGAAGTAACTGAATGCATTCTTACGCACAAGAGCTGTGTTTACCAAAGTCAATTTCAAGCGGCGCGTGCTGGAGGGAGGGAATTATTCCCGCCATACACGCCTTCTCCCTCCACCAACAGTCTCTGGCGACGGCGGCGGCGGCTACAAAGGGGCGACGCAGCCGGCTGCTCGTCGTGTGTATGTCACGAGGCCGGAGGGAGTTTTAAGTGGGTCGCTCGCTCACTCGGAGCACCGTTATCTCGCGCGCGCTGTGGGCCAACTGCGCATGCGCGCGCCGGCCAGGGGCCGCCGTGACGCGCGCAGCTCCCCCTAACCCGCCTGCTAACCCTATTACTAGGTACGTACGGTTTATTCTACTCAGACCGGGAAGATGAATGCTTTTATAGACTGTTCATGGTAAAATGAGCACTATTGAAAGCCCTGCTTAAGATCTACTTGTATGCACGTTGCACATTATTCCGCCTTATGTAAAATAAACATTGTCATGGTCCTCATCACTTTATTCATGCTTCGGTCATGTGAAACTGTAGAGTTATTGGGAAAGTAAATATTTTATAAATCATGCTAATTTTTACACTTCGATGCATTTAAAAAACAGAAAGCGAAATAAATAATTTAAATTATTCTCAAATGGTTACCCTAACACTGTTTATTTGACGTTACGATATGGAACTACTTTCCATCCATCGTTACCAACTTTACCGGGCGCATGTCACTCAGTGCGCCCGTTTAAGTACATGCAGGCAGGGTCAGTGACTTTTTCCTAAGGTTGATTTCAAAAGTGCTCACTTTATCGTGAACCGCCTTTAGTTTGGCAACTAAACTTTTTCGCCACTGGGTAAAGCCCCTGCCACACTGTCAAACTCTTCCGCTTCCAATAAATTTTTCCGTCAGACTGCTTCCAATAAGTTTGGTCAAATAAAGTTTGACGACTACGACGTAATCGAAATGTCATAAACGCCGCCATATTTCTCTGAGAAAGTTGGATGGTTTCAGTTTCCATCAAACATTTGAAGATTGGATCGGTTCTAAAATCTCTTTGATGTTTGACGGCCTCAGCCAATCAGAATCGTGCGCGATAAAAATGGACGTCAAAAACGTAAAAATAACGAACAAATTGCTGGAAACGAAGTAGGTAATGAAGACGATTAATTTATGTAGAAGCTCTCTGGGCATGAATGCTATTTTAAGTGAATATTGCACATAATATTCTTCCTGGATTGGGCTGCATGGATAAACAAAGCAATATCTCGTTAAGAAAATAATTTCTAAATAATAATTCAAAAAAGATTCTCCTAGTTAAAAAAATTTGACAGTGTGACACGTTTTCAAACACATTCAAGACTATATGATCAAATTTTGTTTGAAAGAAAAAATTGGTGGCCGCATTTTTCTTCAAATTTTATTGTCAAATACAGTTGAAGGCGATAATTTGACAGTGTGGCAGGGGCTTACGTGCTATTTTCTCATGTGTACCGGAATTTTTTCTATTTTCTACTTCAACAAACGAAATTATTACAATAATCATAAATCAGATATAAAATAATTTCATAACTAAGTAAATCTTTTTTTTATTATTCACGTAGCTTATAATGTAAATTATAAGTGATCTCTTAGGAACACTAGCGTTTACCTGGCGGCGGCAATTTTCCCTATGCCAAACTCCCCATAAGATAACTCTTTTAAACGCTGTTCACGATAAAGTGAGCACTTTCGAAATCAAACTTAGAAAATTTTGACTACTTCTACCTACATATATTTAAACGGGCGCAGTGAGTGACATGCGCGCGCAGTAAAGTTGGTAATGATGGAGGGGAAAGTAGTTCCATATATTAACGTGGAACAAAATTCGTTAGGTAATCATTTGTGATAATTTAAATATTTTTCTCGCTTTCTGTATTTTTTAATGCGTCAAAGTGTAGAAATGAGCAGATTTGTACAATATTTATTTTTCTAATAATTTCAAAGTTTCACTTGACTGATGCATGAATAAAACGAAGAGGCCCATTGCAATGTTAATTTAACACAAGGCGGAAGAACACGCAGTTTGCACACAAGTAGATCTTAAGCAAGGTTTTCAAAAGTGCTCATTTATCGTGAACAGCCTATAGTTCCTATTCTGAGTAGATTTAACCCCCCCCCCCCCCCGAACACTGAGTGCTTATGCTGGGTTTATATTAAGAAGTTATGCGTTAAGAATTATGCAGTAAGTACTGATTTGGCATACGGATTTCGTTTTCTGTATTTGTAGTTTCCAATAATGTTGTAATTCTTAGTTGCAGCCAATGGGAACAGGCGACAAGCCTGCCATGTTTACTTTTGTAACCTCGTATAACACAACCATATTTAAGAAGATGTTATTTAAAAGCCGGCATCTTCTGTCAGAGAAGTTTATTTTTGTGAACAAATATAATCGTAAGCATGTGCACACACTTTTTTTAAAATATATTATATATTATACTTACATTACCGTAAATAACAGTTTCCCGCTAACAAAACCGACTGCTCTGTTCTGATTGTTCCCCGACTCACCAGTTTCACTTAAGATATCAAGTATAAATATTTCTTTTAACCCATAATGAAATCCCAACAACGCACACGACCTCCTAAGTTCCATTGGAAACCAATACATATGAAACACGCTTTCGTTTCTTCTGCAAGCCTCTTAACACATAATTTAACGCTTAATATTTATATTGCAAACCCAGCGTTAGGGGTCTGTTCACGGTAAAAATGAGCAATTTTAAAAGCCCTGCTTAAAATCTACTTGTATGCACGTTGTGCATTCGTCCGCTTTATGTAAAATTAACATTGTTTTGGGCCTCATCTCTTTATAGATGCGTGGGTCAGGTGAAACACTCGAATTATTATAAAAGTAAATATGTTTCAAATCTGGTCATTTGTACACTTCCATACATAAAAGAACAGAAAGTGAAAGACATAATTTAAATTAATTAATACAAATGGTTACCTAACAATATCTATTCGACGTTAAGATATGGAACTATTTTCCATCCATCATTACCAACTTTACTGTGCGCATGTCACTCAGCGCGCGTGTTAAATTAAATGCCCGCAGGGACAGTGACTTTTTTTTAAGGTTGATTTCAAAAGTGCTCACTTTATCGTGAACAACCCTGGCACGTTAAGAAACTTTGTCAAATTTTATGTTTCATAGTTTTTATACAATTTAATATTAAAGCTTATTTTACACAATAATAACAATTGAATCCTTTTTGGACATTTTTTAACGGAGCATTATTGCCTATGAAAATTGTGTCGAATATTTGTTTTTGTTTGAAACATTTATCTTGAAGATTAGTGCACTGAGAAGGAAATTTTTAAATATTGATTCGCCATTTGATCTCCACGGTTGCAGATTTGGTAGGAAGGACCCTTAAGCAGCTGTTTCGTCCGTAGAATGATTATGGTTGTAGAGCGATCTCGATGGCTGCGCAGACAGGGGTTCTGTTCGAATTCGCCAGCTAAGTGCCCTTATCTGGCTTCATGCCCTTGAAAAGTGATCCCCAGATGTGACGTCACATTGCCGCTGTCCGAATTCACAGCAAGGGCACATTATGCACCCTACAATGTCCCCTTTAGCCAAGGGCTCAAGCAACATTACCTTCTCGAACCCTTGATAGTTTTCGATTCGCAACTGTTTGGAATACTTCATTTGTTTGTGTTTGTTTTGTGTTTACAAGTCTGCATAGCCGCGGAAAACACTTGCAAACGTCACAAAAACAAAAGAAACTCGCATAGAGCCAAAAATGACAGAATAAAACTAGAGGTGAAAACGAACACAGGCGTCCGAATTAACTAAGGAATGTATCTCATGAAGGTAACAAGGGCTCGTGAAACGAGAAGGGATCAAGAGTAAGTGATCAAGGGCACATTGCACCAAAATCGAACACAGCCTATGATAAACGACGTGGATAATATTTGAAGTTAGAACACCGTTTAGTAAACAAGTGCTTTGGGATGTTGGTTTACTTCCTGAAACCCGCAAATTGGTGAAGGTATTCTATTCATATTAAAATGCTTGTCTTTTGAAAATTAAGATATGAATAAACACGTTCATCACTGTTGACCATGTGACTTTGAAAGCTGTGCTGTGTTGTGTGTGGATCAATGTTGGGCACATGCGCAGAAGACGTAGCATCGGTCGAACTCATCTTTTGTCTATGGTTTCGCCTCTGTATTCTCAAGTGTTCTACGACCTAGAGGTAGCGTGCGAGAGACACGTGTAGCTGGTGCATGCTCACTTCTCACGGCCATTGTCTAGCGGCACTTCAAGCGCGCCCCGTGTGTGTGCGCCTCCCAAACCGAAGAGGTAATTTCTCGCTAGTTTCCGAAGCAGAATCGTCGCTGCTCAGGCGGTCATTTCGCGTCGATTGTACTACGGGAAGCGTGAATTACAGGACCTGGAAAACACAGGAAGACGGTTTTCAGCAGTGTTCATCCCACAAAGTGTTATTGCACGTTGGTATAGGATGTTCACGATAAAGTGAGCCACATTTGAAAGCCCTGCTTAAGATCTACTTTCATGCACTTTGCGTATTCTTACGCCTTATGTAAAATTAACATTGCCATGGGCCACATCACTTTAGTCATATGTCGGTCCAGCAAAACAATGAAATTATTACAAAGAAGAATGTTTTGCAAATATGCTAATTTTCACACTTCGATGCATTAAAAAACAAAAATTGAAGGAAAAAATTTTATTTATCACAAATGGTTACCTGAAACTTTTGATTCGACGTTGATATGTGGAACTATATTCTCCCTCATTGTTACCAACTATACTGGGCGTACTTCACTCAGCGAGCACGTTAAAATATGCTCAGGAAGGGATAGTGACTCTTTTTTCTAAGGTTGATTTAAAAAATGCTCACTTTATCGTGAACAGCCTTTAAAGCCGATTACGGAATAGTTTTTTGTTCTAACTCGTATCCACACGCAATAAAAAAAGGTGTCATGTTCCCTTCACTATTCCGTGTTTGTGACACCTCCATTAGATATGAACGTACAGTTGCGACGGTTTCCCTTTCTTGCTGCTGCGTTCTTCCACTCACTGGGCAGGTGAACCTTTTTCACCGGCCAGGTGCGCAGGAAGGACAACCGGACCTACCAACTACACCAACAATGTTGCTACAGGCTGTTCACGCTAAACTGAGCACTTGTGAAAGCCCTATGCACCATGTGTATTCTTCTGCCATATGTAAAATGAACATTGCCATGGGCCTCGTCCCTTTATTCATGCATCGGTCAAGTAAAACTGTGAAATTATTATAAAAGCAGATGTTTTAACAAATATGCAAATTTTTACACTTTGATACATTAAAATAAACACAAGGCAAAATAAATAATTGAAGTTATCACAAATTATTACCTAACACTTTTTATTCGACAGTAAGATATAGGACTACTTTCCCTCCGTCGTTACCAACTTTACTGGGCGCATGTCACTCAGTGCCCCTGTTAAAATATATGCAGGTAGGAGCAGTGACTTTTTTCTAAGGTTTATTTCACAAGTGCTCACTTTATCGTGAACAACCTTTAGGTGATTAACAGCCCACAATCCACACACTCTCTTGCAAGAACGCTGTTAAAGAAACTCTTTTGATACCGTACTTTCAGATCAAATCACCAAGAATAAAAAGAAACTTTGCATGACGGTAATGAATATTGTGTAAAGTTTATAAAACGTTACGTTAATTAATGACGAACTGCAATAAATACGAAATAAGTTCTGTGCCATGTCTTCTCTTTTTGGCAGGGTTCCTCTGATTTATATTATTCTATAACAAACGCTTTTCTTGTATAAAACACACACGTGGATGTGTTTCGTGACTCAAACCTCTGTCACTCACTGCAAGAGCTACTGCTACTGGTTGCCGTACACAGACGTCGGCTGGCAGGTGTACGCATATAGTCTATTCGCGGTTTCTTTACACTTTATGAATCCAACCTTTGAAAAATCACCCCATATATCATGTGTTTGGCTATTTCCTAAATATATAATGTATTACAAGCGTTGACATTAAAGTAGACCTGCCTTATTTTCGGTTAAATCGAAATTTGACTTACATTTTATCTATACAACATAATATTTCATTTAAGATTAATATAAATAAAAACAGTGAGAAGACGGGTGTGTTGGTAACGCCTTATATGAAATAGTTCTTATGCAAAATATTATTACACTGATAACTCACGAATGTGGTGCGTTGTCCCTGTGATGAAATTTTCTATACTAAATTAAGATTTGTTAGCATGGGGCGGAGGAATATCTTGGAAGTAGAACTTAAGCAAGGCTTCAGAAAAGTTGGATGTAACCGTGAATGGACTATTGCATACATCCGTTCCGTGTCACAGCGAATATAAGTAACTTACTCAGAGACGAGCAGGCACGGCGGTTCCTTTGATTAGGCGGTGCCCGTTCTCGGATTGCCTGCGCGAGGCTCTGGGATTAGGCCTTGTGTCTGATTGGCTACTGCATGCTGTGGAAGGTTCCTTGTTGATAGATTTAAAACGCGTGTGCACTGAAATCATCTTTGTTATTGGATCCGAGTATATTTTGCACGCCCTAGACGACTCTTGAGCCAATAGCAGACTTGCAAGGGAACAAGAAGCGAATATCCCATATTGCCAGGTGTGGGGAAACACTGGGGCAGCTGCCAATAAACCAATATCTCAGGCTCGACTGTACAAATGATTGTGGAGTTTAGCCTACAAATTAGTGAACTCGCGAAATTTTCCTATCCCTAGCTATAGAGCTGCAGCCCCCCCCCCCCTGAATTATTTGTGAATTACAGTAAATAATTTTTAAAGTCGCAGCTGCTATCAATTGAGAATAAACCTTATTATGATTGCCACGGTATTTCTACTGTGTCAACGGTCGTAGGCCGATCCTATCGACTGAGCAATGAATGTTATGCAGCTTGTACAGCGCCAAGCTGGGCTGCAGCGGAGGCAACCCATCTGGCCTTGCTAGCGAATGCGCACGCTGGATACAGTGACGCTGATTGAGGATAGCGAACCCGAATCGCCTTGATGGGAGGTGAGCGGGCTAACCGCTCGGGACGGGCAAGTGGCACGCGCGTTTATATTGCGTTGTCATCAAGATGGTGATTACTTCAGGTGTGAAGTGAAGCATTTAGAGGTTTTCAGCTATGCTACTTTCACGATATATATGCATTTAATTTGACTTGAACAGAATAAACGAGGCAAGTTTACAAGTTACCTCTTTTTCTCAATACCACTAGAGAAGAAAAATGAAATTTAAAACAAAGGACGGCCTATTCCCGACTTATATAACTATTAATCAGTTTTGATCAAGTAGACAGAAAATAAATAAAAGAAAATATAATTGTTACGTGTATGATAAGCACAAATGGCTGTCTTAAGTTGAATTAAAAAATGATTTTTTTTTATTTTCACGAAAAGTCTTTTTAAAAAGTGTTTAACTTATTTAATTAATTTGCTTACTTATAGTTTTGTAAATCAATCTGTTTTGTAAATCACGAAATAAAATGGCGAGAATATTTTATTTTCACACTGTAAAATAGAGATTGAGAAAGTAAATTCGCATGTTGGAATAATTCTTATCTACAAAAATGTTTGAGAGAGAATAATTTGTTACAGCATTATTTAAAAAGGATGGTGCACTTATCCATGCACCATCCTTTTTTTAATGTCCCCGTACACTGAAGCAATAAAGAAAAATTTAATCTTATATTTTCGATTTCGGTAAGAATTCCAAGTACGTATTGAACATCTACGCTTAATGGAAATTTGAAGTTCACTGAATATTCAGTACTTGTCAAATGTTCGTTTAAGTAAATAACAAAGAAAATTTTTGTTATCTGTCAATTTGTCTATGTTTATTACAAAAATGTTGCTAAAATATTTACTGGGAACTTGACTTGAAATGTTGGTAAAGCTATTTTGTTTAGATCAAAAATCTTATTACAACATTTATTCCTTCCTTATGCAATCAATTCATGTCTATTATGTCTTTACATGTACTTTAAGGAAATATTGAGGAGCATATTGCTATACTGCATGACCATTAATGACACTAGGCAAGTTTGATTTCACAATTTTAATTGAATTAAGTGGATCATGTGGAAGTATTTCGTTGACAATGTATATTAATTAAAAACTTGAAGAAATTTTCAGATTTTCGTTAAACATTCGTTAAAGCTATGTTCTTATAAAATTATTTTTCATTTTCGTTTCAGTTTCATTAATTTCAACAACACATTTTTCTTTTTTGTTTTGTGAAATAAAAGGTCACTTACGCACAATCCTAGAATATTGTAGGGCCTAACGCTTATTTGCACACTGAAAAATTAAATATTGTTTTGTATTTCCATGCAAGCTTGCATGGCCGCTGGTATGCTTTATCAACAACGAAACTTTAAACTGGGTTTCTGGTTCAGCCATTAGCTTCTTCCAGATAGGACACGCAGAGCACGTGGAAAAAATGATCACCGATTATCACGCCCGTCTATCTCGAAGTTGCGATAATTGAAGCTATATGGTTGAAATCACATTCCATTATGAGTAATTCTGATCTGCGCAACTTTAACACATTTTGGCGATGATTGTGAATCCAGGCCTTCTAAAGGTGCCTGAACCCTGATAGACTGAGAACATATATTTTTACAAATGCTCCACATTCAGGTCGTTAAACGTGCACAGTATCATACAGACATGACAAAAAATGAAATTGTTAACTTCTAAATGCCGGTGTCAGGAATCCAACATGAAACTCTACTTGTAAAACTGCCTTGAATAAGAAATGTAAAAAATCCTGTCTTCCTAAAATCATTCAGAGACAAGTGAATGCTGTATCGTTGATACGTAGATCCGAACAGATATTTTGTTCAACTTTTCGAAGGTGGCAGACCAGAAGTTACTAGCCCATAGTTTCATTGTAATCTTAGAGTCCTGATTAGCGTATTACAAGTCGTCCATTACCATATCAGTTTCTGCGTACCCCAAAGGTGTTAATAACTAGATGTAATAAAAAGCGGTTGGGTTATTGGTAGAAGCTACCAACTGCTCACACGATTACAAAAACGTAACTGAGCCTTGTAATAATAATTTAGCTACACAAATAAACACAGCAATACATTACGATTTAAGGAGTCCCGCGGTGGCTGAGCGGTTAGACTCCTCGCCTCCTACCAGGGCGAACCGAGTTCAACCCCCGGCCTTACCACTCCCGGATTGTCGCAAGTGGGAATCGTGCCGAACGATATCGCTGATTGGCGGGTTTTCTCGGGGAGCTCCCGTTACCCTCCGCCCCTGCATTCCAGTGCTAATCCATTCTCATCTCATTTCACCCTCTTCTGCTCTCAAGACTTCGCTGTTAAGAGCCGCCCAAATCTCTCCTCTCAAATATTATGCTTTAACATTTACTGAGATCACGCTGCCCCATCTTTTTCGTACAGTTCGCGTAGTCTGCCTATTACACACGGGATTGATAACATGCCTCTTATCTATACCCGCCAACAGATTCTACACTCCGAGAGTGCAGACCAATAGTTGTGCAGTGCAGTCTCCTGGGACGTGTGGCATCACGTGTCGCTTCTTCACACAGCGATAAGACGTTTCACTACAGCGCCTTCTTTATGGACATTACTTGATGGCCATTTTCAAGAAATGTACACTCTAAATAATAGCTGAAAGCTTTCTGCATCGCAACAAACAAATGTTTCTTCGAGACTGTTTTGTTTGCTGAAACGAAATCGTGCTTTAATTCAAAAGGAAAGTTAAAGAAACATAGGGTTGTTCTTACTGAATTTTTCTTCACAAATGTCTTGTTTTGTGCTAATATTACCTTTATTTAAGACGAAGAAAACTCTTATTTGAGCTTGTTTTGTTTACAGCAAGATGAATATTGATGTATGCCAAAGGAAAGGAGTAAATAATATTAGAACTTTTCTTTCGTACATTATAGAATTTCTAAATGATACGTTACCCCAAAAAAAATTCATTAAATCATACATCATCACAATGGTTTGATTATCTGAACACAGTAACTGACTTCATCAGAAAGAACACTGCTGAACTATTGTCACGACATTGTAACGTTATCATTGTCATTGGTATATAGTTAGAACAAATTTTTTGTGGCAAACCTACTTTGCAGTGGTTCGTATCTAATAATATTATTTTGTGGCAACAAGTTACGCGATGCAGCAAAGGAAGTGATTTTAGCGTGTCTGCATTCTGCAGAGAACGCAGTTTTGCTAGGCGCAAAGTTGTGCTCGATGAGGCTGTGGAACAGGGTGGCTTGTGTATTCCTCAGGGTTGTGCCAAATCTTATGCCATCACACCGTGCACTTTCCCCTTGTTATTTCTGCAAGCACAAAAACAGCATGCACACACTTACATATAAATTTAAATCTAAGTTGGTTATTTTTTTCTCTTGCCCTCTATACAAACAACACAGATATATTTTTTTAATTGTGCTTGTAACTTAGAATTAATTTCATAAATATTGGGGTTTCACAAAGACGGCTGTCGATATGGTCTGGCTTCTCTAAAGCCCCTATCGCACTGTCAAATTTTTCCGTCAAATTGCTTCCAATAAGTTTGGTCAAATAAAGTTGGACAGTTATGACGTCATCAAACCGTCATAAACGCCTCCATTTTTGTCTGAGAAAGTTATATGGCTTCAGTTCCCATCAAACAATTGAAAATCGGACCGGTTCTAAAATTAATTTGATTTTTTATGGTCTCAGTCAATCAGAATCGTGCACTGCAAAAATGAACGCCAAGAAATTAAAAATAACGGACAATTTCTGGAAACGAAGCAAGTTATGAAATTAATTAGTTTATGTATAAGCTATCTGTTCATGAATGCTATTTTAAGTGAATATTGCACATAATATTGCGAACTAAAGAGGCATTTATTTCATTGTGCAGGAAACATATATTATATATAAAACTTTAGTTTAGTAAAGAAACGAAAATAAATTACAACATTACTTACATTTCTTCCTGTAATGGATCGCATGGTAAAACAAAATCAGTATCTCACTGTAGAAATAATTTTCACATAATAATTCAAATTAGTTTATCCCAGTAAAAAAATTTGACAGGGTGACACATTTTCAAAAACATTCAAGAATATTTGATAAAATTTGTTGGAAGGAAAACTTTGATGGCCGTATTTTGTCCTCAAATGTTACTGTCAAATATAGTTGAAGGCCAAAGTTTGGCATTGTGATAGAGGCTTGATATAGTCCAAGGACATGAGGTTACAAGTGTAGTACGTGAAGACCGTGGTCAAACAGTGAACAACTGACGCATTCATTCTCGTTCCAACTTCAGCAGCAGTTCTCAAATATTACTGTCAAATATAGTTGAAGGCCAAAGTTTGGCATTGTGATAGAGGCTTGATATAGTCCAAGGACATGAGGTTACAAGTGTAGTACGTGAATACCGTGGTCAAACAGTGAACAACTGACGCATTCATTCTCGTTCCAATTTCAGCAGCAGTTCTCAAATATTACTGTCAAATATAGTTGAAGGCCAAAGTTTGGCATTGTGATAGAGGCTTGATATAGTCCAAGGACATGAGGTTACAAGTGTAGTACGTGAAGACCGTGGTCAAACAGTGAACAACTGACGCATTCATTCTCGTTCCAACTTCAGCAGCAGTTCTCAAATATTACTGTCAAATATAGTTGAAGGCCAAAGTTTGGCATTGTGATAGAGGCTTGATATAGTCCAAGGACATGAGGTTACAAGTGTAGTACGTGAAGACCGTGGTCAAACAGTGAACAACTGACGCATTCATTCTCGTTCCAACTTCAGCAGCAGTTCTCAAATATTACTGTCAAATATAGTTGAAGGCCAAAGTTTGGCATTGTGATAGAGGCTTGATATAGTCCAAGGACATGAGGTTACAAGTGTAGTACGTGAATACCGTGGTCAAACAGTGAACAACTGACGCATTCATTCTCGTTCCAACTTCAGCAGCAGTTCTCAAATATTACTGTCAAATATAGTTGAAGGCCAAAGTTTGGCATTGTGATAGAGGCTTGATATAGTCCAAGGACATGAGGTTACAAGTGTAGTACGTGAATACCGTGGTCAAACAGTGAACAACTGACGCATTCATTCTCGTTCCAACTTCAGCAGCAGTTCTCAAATATTACTGTCAAATATAGTTGAAGGCCAAAGTTTGGCATTGTGATAGAGGCTTGATATAGTCCAAGGACATGAGGTTACAAGTGTAGTACGTGAAGACCGTGGTCAAACAGTGAACAACTGACGCATTCATTCTCGTTCCAACTTCAGCAGCAGTTCTCAAATATTACTGTCAAATATAGTTGAAGGCCAAAGTTTGGCATTGTGATAGAGGCTTGATATAGTCCAAGGACATGAGGTTACAAGTGTAGTACGTGAAGACCGTGGTCAAACAGTGAACAACTGACGCATTCATTCTCGTTCCAACTTCAGCAGCAGTTCTCAAATATTACTGTCAAATATAGTTGAAGGCCAAAGTTTGGCATTGTGATAGAGGCTTGATATAGTCCAAGGACATGAGGTTACAAGTGTAGTACGTGAAACCGTGGTCAAACAGTGAACAACTGACGCATTCATTCTCGTTCCAACTTCAGCAGCAGTTCTCAAATATTACTGTCAAATATAGTTGAAGGCCAAAGTTTGGCATTGTGATAGAGGCTTGATATAGTCCAAGGACATGAGGTTACAAGTGTAGTACGTGAAGACCGTGGTCAAACAGTGAACAACTGACGCATTCATTCTCGTTCCAACTTCAGCAGCAGTTCTCAAATATTACTGTCAAATATAGTTGAAGGCCAAAGTTTGGCATTGTGATAGAGGCTTGATATAGTCCAAGGACATGAGGTTACAAGTGTAGTACGTGAAGACCGTGGTCAAACAGTGAACAACTGACGCATTCATTCTCGTTCCAACTTCAGCAGCAGTTCTCAAATATTACTGTCAAATATAGTTGAAGGCCAAAGTTTGGCATTGTGATAGAGGCTTGATATAGTCCAAGGACATGAGGTTACAAGTGTAGTACGTGAAGACCGTGGTCAAACAGTGAACAACTGACGCATTCATTCTCGTTCCAACTTCAGCAGCAGTTCTCAAATATTACTGTCAAATATAGTTGAAGGCCAAAGTTTGGCATTGTGATAGAGGCTTGATATAGTCCAAGGACATGAGGTTACAAGTGTAGTACGTGAAGACCGTGGTCAAACAGTGAACAACTGACGCATTCATTCTCGTTCCAACTTCAGCAGCAGTTCTCAAATATTACTGTCAAATATAGTTGAAGGCCAAAGTTTGGCATTGTGATAGAGGCTTGATATAGTCCAAGGACATGAGGTTACAAGTGTAGTACGTGAAGACCGTGGTCAAACAGTGAACAACTGACGCATTCATTCTCGTTCCAACTTCAGCAGCAGTTCTCAAATATTACTGTCAAATATAGTTGAAGGCCAAAGTTTGGCATTGTGATAGAGGCTTGATATAGTCCAAGGACATGAGGTTACAAGTGTAGTACGTGAAGACCGTGGTCAAACAGTGAACAACTGACGCATTCATTCTCGTTCCAACTTCAGCAGCAGTTCTCAAATATTACTGTCAAATATAGTTGAAGGCCAAAGTTTGGCATTGTGATAGAGGCTTGATATAGTCCAAGGACATGAGGTTACAAGTGTAGTACGTGAAGAACCGTGGTCAAACAGTGAACAACTGACGCATTCATTCTCGTTCCAACTTCAGCAGCAGTTCTCAAATATTACTGTCAAATATAGTTGAAGGCCAAAGTTTGGCATTGTGATAGAGGCTTGATATAGTCCAAGGACATGAGGTTACAAGTGTAGTACGTGAAGACCGTGGTCAAACAGTGAACAACTGACGCATTCATTCTCGTTCCAACTTCAGCAGCAGTTCTCAAATATTACTGTCAAATATAGTTGAAGGCCAAAGTTTGGCATTGTGATAGAGGCTTGATATAGTCCAAGGACATGAGGTTACAAGTGTAGTACGTGAGAACCGTGGTCAAACAGTGAACAACTGACGCATTCATTCTCGTTCCAACTTCAGCAGCAGTTCTCAAATATTACTGTCAAATATAGTTGAAGGCCAAAGTTTGGCATTGTGATAGAGGCTTGATATAGTCCAAGGACATGAGGTTACAAGTGTAGTACGTGAATACCGTGGTCAAACAGTGAACAACTGACGCATTCATTCTCGTTCCAACTTCAGCAGCAGTTCTCAAATATTACTGTCAAATATAGTTGAAGGCCAAAGTTTGGCATTGTGATAGAGGCTTGATATAGTCCAAGGACATGAGGTTACAAGTGTAGTACGTGAAGACCGTGGTCAAACAGTGAACAACTGACGCATTCATTCTCGTTCCAACTTCAGCAGCAGTTCTCAAATATTACTGTCAAATATAGTTGAAGGCCAAAGTTTGGCATTGTGATAGAGGCTTGATATAGTCCAAGGACATGAGGTTACAAGTGTAGTACGTGAAGACCGTGGTCAAACAGTGAACAACTGACGCATTCATTCTCGTTCCAACTTCAGCAGCAGTTCTCAAATATTACTGTCAAATATAGTTGAAGGCCAAAGTTTGGCATTGTGATAGAGGCTTGATATAGTCCAAGGACATGAGGTTACAAGTGTAGTACGTGAATACCGTGGTCAAACAGTGAACAACTGACGCATTCATTCTCGTTCCAACTTCAGCAGCAGTTCTCAAATATTACTGTCAAATATAGTTGAAGGCCAAAGTTTGGCATTGTGATAGAGGCTTGATATAGTCCAAGGACATGAGGTTACAAGTGTAGTACGTGAAGACCGTGGTCAAACAGTGAACAACTGACGCATTCATTCTCGTTCCAACTTCAGCAGCAGTTCTCAAATATTACTGTCAAATATAGTTGAAGGCCAAAGTTTGGCATTGTGATAGAGGCTTGATATAGTCCAAGGACATGAGGTTACAAGTGTAGTACGTGAATACCGTGGTCAAACAGTGAACAACTGACGCATTCATTCTCGTTCCAACTTCAGCAGCAGTTCTCAAATATTACTGTCAAATATAGTTGAAGGCCAAAGTTTGGCATTGTGATAGAGGCTTGATATAGTCCAAGGACATGAGGTTACAAGTGTAGTACGTGAAGACCGTGGTCAAACAGTGAACAACTGACGCATTCATTCTCGTTCCAACTTCAGCAGCAGTTCTCAAATATTACTGTCAAATATAGTTGAAGGCCAAAGTTTGGCATTGTGATAGAGGCTTGATATAGTCCAAGGACATGAGGTTACAAGTGTAGTACGTGAAGACCGTGGTCAAACAGTGAACAACTGACGCATTCATTCTCGTTCCAACTTCAGCAGCAGTTCTCAAATATTACTGTCAAATATAGTTGAAGGCCAAAGTTTGGCATTGTGATAGAGGCTTGATATAGTCCAAGGACATGAGGTTACAAGTGTAGTACGTGAATACCGTGGTCAAACAGTGAACAACTGACGCATTCATTCTCGTTCCAACTTCAGCAGCAGTTCTCAAATATTACTGTCAAATATAGTTGAAGGCCAAAGTTTGGCATTGTGATAGAGGCTTGATATAGTCCAAGGACATGAGGTTACAAGTGTAGTACGTGAAGACCGTGGTCAAACAGTGAACAACTGACGCATTCATTCTCGTTCCAACTTCAGCAGCAGTTCTCAAATATTACTGTCAAATATAGTTGAAGGCCAAAGTTTGGCATTGTGATAGAGGCTTGATATAGTCCAAGGACATGAGGTTACAAGTGTAGTACGTGAAGACCGTGGTCAAACAGTGAACAACTGACGCATTCATTCTCGTTCCAACTTCAGCAGCAGTTCTCAAATATTACTGTCAAATATAGTTGAAGGCCAAAGTTTGGCATTGTGATAGAGGCTTGATATAGTCCAAGGACATGAGGTTACAAGTGTAGTACGTGAATACCGTGGTCAAACAGTGAACAACTGACGCATTCATTCTCGTTCCAACTTCAGCAGCAGTTCTCAAATATTACTGTCAAATATAGTTGAAGGCCAAAGTTTGGCATTGTGATAGAGGCTTGATATAGTCCAAGGACATGAGGTTACAAGTGTAGTACGTGAAGACCGTGGTCAAACAGTGAACAACTGACGCATTCATTCTCGTTCCAACTTCAGCAGCAGTTCTCAAATATTACTGTCAAATATAGTTGAAGGCCAAAGTTTGGCATTGTGATAGAGGCTTGATATAGTCCAAGGACATGAGGTTACAAGTGTAGTACGTGAAGACCGTGGTCAAACAGTGAACAACTGACGCATTCATTCTCGTTCCAACTTCAGCAGCAGTTCTCAAATATTACTGTCAAATATAGTTGAAGGCCAAAGTTTGGCATTGTGATAGAGGCTTGATATAGTCCAAGGACATGAGGTTACAAGTGTAGTACGTGAAGACCGTGGTCAAACAGTGAACAACTGACGCATTCATTCTCGTTCCAACTTCAGCAGCAGTTCTCAAATATTACTGTCAAATATAGTTGAAGGCCAAAGTTTGGCATTGTGATAGAGGCTTGATATAGTCCAAGGACATGAGGTTACAAGTGTAGTACGTGAAGACCGTGGTCAAACAGTGAACAACTGACGCATTCATTCTCGTTCCAACTTCAGCAGCAGTTCTCAAATATTACTGTCAAATATAGTTGAAGGCCAAAGTTTGGCATTGTGATAGAGGCTTGATATAGTCCAAGGACATGAGGTTACAAGTGTAGTACGTGAAGACCGTGGTCAAACAGTGAACAACTGACGCATTCATTCTCGTTCCAACTTCAGCAGCAGTTCTCAAATATTACTGTCAAATATAGTTGAAGGCCAAAGTTTGGCATTGTGATAGAGGCTTGATATAGTCCAAGGGACATGAGGTTACAAGTGTAGTACGTGAAGACCGTGGTCAAACAGTGAACAACTGACGCATTCATTCTCGTTCCAACTTCAGCAGCAGTTCTCAAATATTACTGTCAAATATAGTTGAAGGCCAAAGTTTGGCATTGTGATAGAGGCTTGATATAGTCCAAGGACATGAGGTTACAAGTGTAGTACGTGAATACCGTGGTCAAACAGTGAACAACTGACGCATTCATTTCTCGTTCCAACTTCAGCAGCAGTTCTCAAATATTACTGTCAAATATAGTTGAAGGCCAAAGTTTGGCATTGTGATAGAGGCTTGATATAGTCCAAGGACATGAGGTTTACAAGTGTAGTACGTGAAGACCGTGGTCAAACAGTGAACAACTGACGCATTCATTCTCGTTCCAACTTCAGCAGCAGTTCTCAAATATTACTGTCAAATATAGTTGAAGGCCAAAGTTTGGCATTGTGATAGAGGCTTGATATAGTCCAAGGACATGAGGTTACAAGTGTAGTACGTGAATACCGTGGTCAAACAGTGAACAACTGACGCATTCATTCTCGTTCCAACTTCAGCAGCAGTTCTCAAATATTACTGTCAAATATAGTTGAAGGCCAAAGTTTGGCATTGTGATAGAGGCTTGATATAGTCCAAGGACATGAGGTTACAAGTGTAGTACGTGAAACCGTGGTCAAACAGTGAACAACTGACGCATTCATTCTCGTTCCAACTTCAGCAGCAGTTCTCAAATATTACTGTCAAATATAGTTGAAGGCCAAAGTTTGGCATTGTGATAGAGGCTTGATATAGTCCAAGGACATGAGGTTACAAGTGTAGTACGTGAAGACCGTGGTCAAACAGTGAACAACTGACGCATTCATTCTCGTTCCAACTTCAGCAGCAGTTCTCAAATATTACTGTCAAATATAGTTGAAGGCCAAAGTTTGGCATTGTGATAGAGGCTTGATATAGTCCAAGGACATGAGGTTACAAGTGTAGTACGTGAAGACCGTGGTCAAACAGTGAACAACTGACGCATTCATTCTCGTTCCAACTTCAGCAGCAGTTCTCAAATATTACTGTCAAATATAGTTGAAGGCCAAAGTTTGGCATTGTGATAGAGGCTTGATATAGTCCAAGGACATGAGGTTACAAGTGTAGTACGTGAAGACCGTGGTCAAACAGTGAACAACTGACGCATTCATTCTCGTTCCAACTTCAGCAGCAGTTCTCAAATATTACTGTCAAATATAGTTGAAGGCCAAAGTTTGGCATTGTGATAGAGGCTTGATATAGTCCAAGGACATGAGGTTACAAGTGTAGTACGTGAAGTACCGTGGTCAAACAGTGAACAACTGACGCATTCATTCTCGTTCCAACTTCAGCAGCAGTTCTCAAATATTACTGTCAAATATAGTTGAAGGCCAAAGTTTGGCATTGTGATAGAGGCTTGATATAGTCCAAGGACATGAGGTTACAAGTGTAGTACGTGAAGACCGTGGTCAAACAGTGAACAACTGACGCATTCATTCTCGTTCCAACTTCAGCAGCAGTTCTCAAATATTACTGTCAAATATAGTTGAAGGCCAAAGTTTGGCATTGTGATAGAGGCTTGATATAGTCCAAGGACATGAGGTTACAAGTGTAGTACGTGAAGACCGTGGTCAAACAGTGAACAACTGACGCATTCATTCTCGTTCCAACTTCAGCAGCAGTTCTCAAATATTACTGTCAAATATAGTTGAAGGCCAAAGTTTGGCATTGTGATAGAGGCTTGATATAGTCCAAGGACATGAGGTTACAAGTGTAGTACGTGAAGACCGTGGTCAAACAGTGAACAACTGACGCATTCATTCTCGTTCCAACTTCAGCAGCAGTTCTCAAATATTACTGTCAAATATAGTTGAAGGCCAAAGTTTGGCATTGTGATAGAGGCTTGATATAGTCCAAGGACATGAGGTTACAAGTGTAGTACGTGAATACCGTGGTCAAACAGTGAACAACTGACGCATTCATTCTCGTTCCAACTTCAGCAGCAGTTCTCAAATATTACTGTCAAATATAGTTGAAGGCCAAAGTTTGGCATTGTGATAGAGGCTTGATATAGTCCAAGGACATGAGGTTACAAGTGTAGTACGTGAAGACCGTGGTCAAACAGTGAACAACTGACGCATTCATTCTCGTTCCAACTTCAGCAGCAGTTCTCAAATATTACTGTCAAATATAGTTGAAGGCCAAAGTTTGGCATTGTGATAGAGGCTTGATATAGTCCAAGGACATGAGGTTACAAGTGTAGTACGTGAAGACCGTGGTCAAACAGTGAACAACTGACGCATTCATTCTCGTTCCAACTTCAGCAGCAGTTCTCAAATATTACTGTCAAATATAGTTGAAGGCCAAAGTTTGGCATTGTGATAGAGGCTTGATATAGTCCAAGGACATGAGGTTACAAGTGTAGTACGTGAAGACCGTGGTCAAACAGTGAACAACTGACGCATTCATTCTCGTTCCAACTTCAGCAGCAGTTCTCAAATATTACTGTCAAATATAGTTGAAGGCCAAAGTTTGGCATTGTGATAGAGGCTTGATATAGTCCAAGGACATGAGGTTACAAGTGTAGTACGTGAAGACCGTGGTCAAACAGTGAACAACTGACGCATTCATTCTCGTTCCAACTTCAGCAGCAGTTCTCAAATATTACTGTCAAATATAGTTGAAGGCCAAAGTTTGGCATTGTGATAGAGGCTTGATATAGTCCAAGGACATGAGGTTACAAGTGTAGTACGTGAATACCGTGGTCAAACAGTGAACAACTGACGCATTCATTCTCGTTCCAACTTCAGCAGCAGTTTCTCAAATATTACTGTCAAATATAGTTGAAGGCCAAAGTTTGGCATTGTGATAGAGGCTTGATATAGTCCAAGGACATGAGGTTACAAGTGTAGTACGTGAAGACCGTGGTCAAACAGTGAACAACTGACGCATTCATTCTCGTTCCAACTTCAGCAGCAGTTCTCAAATATTACTGTCAAATATAGTTGAAGGCCAAAGTTTGGCATTGTGATAGAGGCTTGATATAGTCCAAGGACATGAGGGTTACAAGTGTAGTACGTGAAGACCGTGGTCAAACAGTGAACAACTGACGCATTCATTCTCGTTCCAACTTCAGCAGCAGTTCTCAAATATTACTGTCAAATATAGTTGAAGGCCAAAGTTTGGCATTGTGATAGAGGCTTGATATAGTCCAAGGACATGAGGTTACAAGTGTAGTACGTGAAGACCGTGGTCAAACAGTGAACAACTGACGCATTCATTCTCGTTCCAACTTCAGCAGCAGTTCTCAAATATTACTGTCAAATATAGTTGAAGGCCAAAGTTTGGCATTGTGATAGAGGCTTGATATAGTCCAAGGACATGAGGTTACAAGTGTAGTACGTGAAGACCGTGGTCAAACAGTGAACAACTGACGCATTCATTCTCGTTCCAACTTCAGCAGCAGTTCTCAAATATTACTGTCAAATATAGTTGAAGGCCAAAGTTTGGCATTGTGATAGAGGCTTGATATAGTCCAAGGACATGAGGTTACAAGTGTAGTACGTGAAGACCGTGGTCAAACAGTGAACAACTGACGCATTCATTCTCGTTCCAACTTCAGCAGCAGTTCTCAAATATTACTGTCAAATATAGTTGAAGGCCAAAGTTTGGCATTGTGATAGAGGCTTGATATAGTCCAAGGACATGAGGTTACAAGTGTAGTACGTGAAACCGTTGTCAAACAGTGAACAACTGACGCATTCATTCTCGTTCCAACTTCAGCAGCAGTTCTCAAATATTACTGTCAAATATAGTTGAAGGCCAAAGTTTGGCATTGTGATAGAGGCTTGATATAGTCCAAGGACATGAGGTTACAAGTGTAGTACGTGAAGACCGTGGTCAAACAGTGAACAACTGACGCATTCATTCTCGTTCCAACTTCAGCAGCAGTTCTCAAATATTACTGTCAAATATAGTTGAAGGCCAAAGTTTGGCATTGTGATAGAGGCTTGATATAGTCCAAGGACATGAGGTTACAAGTGTAGTACGTGAATACCGTGGTCAAACAGTGAACAACTGACGCATTCATTCTCGTTCCAATTTCAGCAGCAGTTCTCAAATATTACTGTCAAATATAGTTGAAGGCCAAAGTTTGGCATTGTGATAGAGGCTTGATATAGTCCAAGGACATGAGGTTACAAGTGTAGTACGTGAATACCGTGGTCAAACAGTGAACAACTGACGCATTCATTCTCGTTCCAACTTCAGCAGCAGTTCTCAAATATTACTGTCAAATATAGTTGAAGGCCAAAGTTTGACATTGTGATAGAGGCTTGATATAGTCCAAGGACATGAGGTTACAAGTGTAGTACGTGAAGACCGTGGTCAAACAGTGAACAACTGACGCATTCATTCTCGTTCCAACTTCAGCAGCAGTTCTCAAATATTACTGTCAAATATAGTTGAAGGCCAAAGTTTGGCATTGTGATAGAGGCTTGATATAGTCCAAGGACATGAGGTTACAAGTGTAGTACGTGAAGACCGTGGTCAAACAGTGAACAACTGACGCATTCATTCTCGTTCCAACTTCAGCAGCAGTTCTCAAATATTACTGTCAAATATAGTTGAAGGACAAAGTTTGGCATTGTGATAGAGGCTTGATATAGTCCAAGGACATGAGGTTACAAGTGTAGTACGTGAATACCGTGGTCAAACAGTGAACAACTGACGCATTCATTCTCGTTCCAACTTCAGCAGCAGTTCTCAAATATTACTGTCAAATATAGTTGAAGGCCAAAGTTTGGCATTGTGATAGAGGCTTGATATAGTCCAAGGACATGAGGTTACAAGTGTAGTACGTGAAGACCGTGGTCAAACAGTGAACAACTGACGCATTCATTCTCGTTCCAACTTCAACAGCAGTTCTCAAATATTACTGTCAAATATAGTTGAAGGCCAAAGTTTGGCATTGTGATAGAGGCTTGATATAGTCCAAGGACATGAGGTTACAAGTGTAGTACGTGAATACCGTGGTCAAACAGTGAACAACTGACGCATTCATTCTCGTTCCAACTTCAGCAGCAGTTCTCAAATATTACTGTCAAATATAGTTGAAGGCCAAAGTTTGGCATTGTGATAGAGGCTTGATATAGTCCAAGGACATGAGGTTACAAGTGTAGTACGTGAATACCGTGGTCAAACAGTGAACAACTGACGCATTCATTCTCGTTCCAACTTCAGCAGCAGTTCTCAAATATTACTGTCAAATATAGTTGAAGGCCAAAGTTTGGCATTGTGATAGAGGCTTGATATAGTCCAAGGACATGAGGTTACAAGTGTAGTACGTGAAGACCGTGGTCAAACAGTGAACAACTGACGCATTCATTCTCGTTCCAACTTCAGCAGCAGTTCTCAAATATTACTGTCAAATATAGTTGAAGGCCAAAGTTTGGCATTGTGATAGAGGCTTGATATAGTCCAAGGACATGAGGTTACAAGTGTAGTACGTGAAGACCGTGGTCAAACAGTGAACAACTGACGCATTCATTCTCGTTCCAACTTCAGCAGCAGTTCTCAAATATTACTGTCAAATATAGTTGAAGGCCAAAGTTTGGCATTGTGATAGAGGCTTGATATAGTCCAAGGACATGAGGTTACAAGTGTAGTACGTGAATACCGTGGTCAAACAGTGAACAACTGACGCATTCATTCTCGTTCCAACTTCAGCAGCAGTTCTCAAATATTACTGTCAAATATAGTTGAAGGCCAAAGTTTGGCATTGTGATAGAGGCTTGATATAGTCCAAGGACATGAGGTTACAAGTGTAGTACGTGAAGACCGTGGTCAAACAGTGAACAACTGACGCATTCATTCTCGTTCCAACTTCAGCAGCAGTTCTCAAATATTACTGTAAAATATAGTTGAAGGCCAAAGTTTGGCATTGTGATAGAGGCTTGATATAGTCCAAGGACATGAGGTTACAAGTGTAGTACGTGAAGACCGTGGTCAAACAGTGAACAACTGACGCATTCATTCTCGTTCCAACTTCAGCAGCAGTTCTCAAATATTACTGTCAAATATAGTTGAAGGCCAAAGTTTGGCATTGTGATAGAGGCTTGATATAGTCCAAGGACATGAGGTTACAAGTGTAGTACGTGAAGACCGTGGTCAAACAGTGAACAACTGACGCATTCATTCTCGTTCCAACTTCAGCAGCAGTTCTCAAATATTTTCTCCCTGTATGTCACTAGTTCTTGCACGTGAGACTAGCTTTCCCCGAGTCCAACTAAGGTTAATTCTATTCAGGTTAGGAACAAAATGAGTTTTCTTATGGTAGAGTTTGGCATAGGGGAAATTTCCACCGTTAGGTACGCTGTGTTCCAAGGAGATCACTTTAAATAAAATTTGAATGTACATGAATAATAAAAATAAATATTTTACTTAGTTATAAAGTTATTTTGAATTTTATGTATGCTTATTAAAATTATCTTATTTTTAACATATAAAATAGGAAATATCTGGTACACATGCGACACTAGCGCCTACCTAGTGGCGAAAATTTTTTGTTGCCAAACTTTTAAAATTGATCTTCCCAACCTGAGTAGAAGTAACCTTAGTCCAATATACTGTAGATGAGTTCACTGGCGAAAGCGGCCAGTTCTTCAAAGCAGGTACCTGCTCTCCACAATATTATAAACGTAATGACGTGCAGTTGCAGAAAATGTGTACGAGCACAGCCGTCATTTCTGCAATGTATGACTGCTGCACTGGAAACGGCTATTACAACTGACATATCAATGGGCTAGATTAGAGTATTTTGGGGGTATTGTACGTTGCATCAGAGATTGTTCACTCTTAACGGGTATGAGTATTAAATCTAAGGGAGTTTTAAGTCGAGTTTGTTGGTAGCTGGTATCTCGGACGTAAAAGGCTCTATCGTTGTGTGCCCTAATGTTCCTGTTGTACTTTTCAAAGTTTACAATTTTATTGTTTCAAAATAACATTCATAATATGTTAATGCCAATAAAGGTAGCTCTAATTTCCGCTTCGTGTTTATCACTCGGACATGTAACTAATATTCATTGCCAGCATTTATTTGTAGTATTAATATTGGCTAATTGATATAGATTACAGAAGATAGCCACAAGTATAGGCCGTTCACGGTAAAGTGAGCGCTTTTGAAGTCCTAGTTACTTTTTTCTTTCAACCAATTTATACCCTTCTACCACTTGTTAATGTAAACCCTGCCATGTGAGTAATAAGCATCCAAACTAAAAGTCCGAGGCCACAATGAAATGTATTTATTTGTTATTATGTCTGATGAAACAGCTTCAAAAAGTGCTCACTTTACCGTGAACGACCTATAATCGGAGGAACGGCGACAACTACAAATGATTTCCCGAGGGAATCCGTTTGCTAGATACAAGTATAGTTACCTTCGCGTCCTTGTTATCATTATGTTAAGATGTACTTATTTTGCAATACCCTCACTTCCTTTCCAAAAATATGGCTAAAAAGCGTAATGCGATATTCAGTTTCTGTATCAAATGCACATGTTTTCATCATGTCGTACTTAAGAAGTCCTCTGAAGAAAAATATTTCCATTCAATTCCGCCAGATTCCAGTTCCTACCAAATGTTGAATACTTGTACAGTGATTCAGAGACGTCATTTTTATTAAATAATGAACTATGCGAACAAATAAATATAGTTTTATAGAAAAGTCTATAATTAAATTGCCGTATTGATATATACCTTTTTCATAAAAGGGAATTCAAACAATAGTGAGTTAAACGATCATAAAACTCAAGTTCAGCTTACCTATGTCAAAGATGAAGTTACGTCCATACGATGTTAACATGCAAGTGACGCAGAGTTTCAGCAACAGAAGTTTTATTTGATCGTAATTTTCATCCTTTTTGATTTTGACATTATCTGTTCTTGGTTCCGGCTCTTACAAAATATTTTGTTGGTGCTGTCCATTACCTACATACAATACAGTGCGTATTGCATGCCCACAGCCTTCGCGTAGTGTCCATAATGTTGATCTAGAAAAACTTAATTCCTTGCCGAATGAAAAAAAATATATATCTAGCCACGATTCAGTCAGATTTAATGCTTAAACCTTTATACTTATAAAATTAGTACAATATAATGCTCGGTTTCCCAATATTTTAAATTTGGTTCATAATATTGACGATAACTGCAGTATGTAATGTATCAGTACTTTTACACATACTTTTTTTTTACAATTAACAATAACTTTATTTACCATTTAACGTTATAATTATTTAGTTACGTAATCAAATATAGACTGTGTTAATTTGTTTTTCGCCCCTTTTTAATCTACAGTGATGTTGCTGGACGTCAGCGTAACGCAGGTGTTCATTGAATATGTACATTTTCAAGAACATCTAGAACAGTAAAGAGTGGCGTCATGAATGCAGCTCGCAGAAACATGGAAAACTTCCTGTTGACGGTTTATTTGTCACTGAGCAGGTGGCTCTGCGGTAAATACATCGGTGTTATTATCTCCTAATCTGCGCCGTGGCAGCACACCAAGAGCGAGGCGTAGTAGCTTCAAGGCCTGCGTGTTCTGCTCCCATTGCGAGTCGCGTTTCGTCATCGTCGACAGTCGCGGCATTTTTCTAGGTCGACATACGTCACGGATAAACTGAACATGCGACTTCCAGTATCATTATTAGAGGCACGTGAATTTAGCGAATTGTTTTTCAATTATTCACATGCTCAGGTCTTAGCGTGTTTATTTCGTTGGCCACCGCCATATAGTGAGAGGGCCTCGGTGATGTAGTTGTTAGACTACTCGCCTCCCATCTGGTCGATCCGGGTTCGAATCCCGACGGGGGAACTCCACTCCTGGATTTCCGCACTTGGGGAACATGCCGACGATGCCGCTGGCCGGTACGTTTTCTCAGGGACCTCCCCATCCCTGCATTTCGGCACTGCTCCATATTCACATCGTTTCACCCTCATCGGGTCTCAAGATCTTGTCGTTAAAGATATTCCAAACTTCGCCAACCCACTCCACCGTCTTACGAAACAAATTTTAGTGTCGTATCTATTACACTATAGGCCGTTCACAGTAAAATGAGCACTTTTGAAAGCCCTGCTCAAGGTCTACTTGTACGCACCTTGTGCATTTCCACCTTCTGTAAAATTAATATTGCCATGGGCCTCATCACTTTATTCATGTGTCAGTCAGAAGAACCTATTAAATTATTGCAAAAGAAAATATTATACAAGTCTGGTAATTTTTATACTTCAATGCATTAAAAAAAAAACAGAATGTGAAATAAATAATTTCATTTATCACAAATGGTTACCTAATACTTTTTATTCGACGTCAAGATATGGAACTACTTTCCACCCATCGTTACCAATTATACTTGGCACATGTCACTCAATGAGCCTGTTAAATAATATGATGTTAGGAGCAGTGACTTTTTCTAAGGTTGATTTCATTCAAAAGTCCTCACTTTATTGTGAACAGCCTTTAAAATTGTTTAACTTGGCAAAAGTATGGTACCTTCACTGTGTTGGGATTAATGTTGTTGGAAGTGATCATAAGAACTGAAGATAACAAGCAAATGGAAGCACATTCTGATACTGAAAGCGTAAAAGTGAAACACGTCTTAAAACAGAAACTAATGAAATGGGCGTAAACATTTTAAGTCCTACGTTCCTTCAAATTACTTCACCGTTTTTAGTGATATGAACTATCCTAATGTCTCCCTTGAGTTCAGACTTGCGCTTCTCTGCCTTTAAGTTGCAAGTGAACCAGTTTAAGCTCATCTGGTGTTCACACGAAATAGAACTTCTATCGATGGATGGAGAACAAAATACTGCCAGCGACGGTTTGTAAGTTACTTGTTGCAATTTGCACATTTCAATAAGATATGTCCTGCGAAAAAAAAAATGCAGTGGAATAATGGATTATTAGGGTACTTTGCCAATAAAAGTTATCTGATATGCCGGGTAGCAAAGAATGTTGTTTATCACATTACAGAGCATCGGTAGATGAACGTGAGCCGGTCAGAGCTCCGAATCACAAACTACAGCACGATTCAACGTTATGTGTCACGAGGAAGATTAAGCACGTACTTCGGACACCACTCAATCAAGTTTATGAATCAGTGTTGGCTGTACACTATCGGAGCAGTATCCTCAACACATTGTTTGTTGGTATCGGCAGCAAGTCGACGTCACGTTCGTCCTTCAAGCATAATGTCAGATTCCATCACGCGCGAACCGTCATTGAGTTTCTCAAGGAAGCAGAAATCACTATTACGAGGTGACATACTATTTTTTCGGATTGCGAAACCAATTGGGCTCTCCTGAAACTGGCAAATAGATTCCGCTAAAGCGCTTGGATGAGCTGCCTGTAAAAGTGCAAGCTGGTCTCGATTGTCGAAGAATCTCGTAACTTCGCTTATAGCCACTCCAGCTTAAACATAGGAAAAAAACCGTGATTTTCAGACAACTTTCCTTACTATCTACAGGAGAATAAAATATAAATTCTGCACTTTTCGCAAACCCCGGCCCGAAAAAAAAATCTCATGCTCTTAAATGTAAGTTATGATTGCTAAACTATGGCTAGCATACTTACAACCCAGAGGTGAACATTTTTCCCGGCTGACATATTATATATTTCTTCTTTCTTTCTATTGTGTTATACCATGTTGCTGGCCAAAGGCGCCATCTTGCTGGCGTGTGCGCCTACAGGTCGCTGAATAAGCGGTGCTGTGGTTACACCACTGTATTCGTATGTACTCTGTGATCATTGCAACTTGAAGTTTGCCAACACTGGAGTGATCCTCCAAGTACAGGCTGTTCACGGTAGGGGCCGTTCTGCTCTAACTGGCATACAGAATGGGACCCCGAAAGGGGATTCTCACCTCTAAGCTGGGAAGGGAAAATAGCATAGTAAGCCGGTGTGATGGTAGGTAGTGTTCCTTATAACGTTCGCAATAAAATAATACACTAATAGGGGAGTTGTTGACAAAATCACAGCCATACGCCCAGAAGGACGGAAGTGTATGGAAACCAAGAGGGGTGAGGGGGCTGGAAAACCACCGTTATGACCTCCGCTTCCAGAGGCGCTTGCATCCACGGAAGCTCCATGAAGCTGTCTGAACTAGTATTAGTTCAATAATATAAAGTTAAACTGGATTCGACATACCAACGACCCCATAGTATAGTTCAATAGTACATAGTTTAATGTCACATCCAGAGATGGCTTTGCAGCCGGGGACTGGAACAATACAAGCATTGTTGTTGTTGTTTGCGGTAAAGTGAGCACTTTTGAGGCCCTAGTTACTTTTTTTCTGTCAGCCATTTTAATCCTTCCACTATATTTACAAATAAATATTGCAATTTGAGTAATAAACACAGTGTACATATATCCCCGGGATCGAAAGTTAATGTCTAATGTTAGACTAAAATATATTTAGTGACTATTATTCCAAATGAGAGGGTTTACAAGCCTTTAACTCGTGGTATCTTAATTTCAATGCTAATTAATTAATTTCGGTACACTGTAAAAATAAGTGTAAAATTCATATTCATTTGTGTAATTTTACAATTTAATTGGACGTAGGGTAAGAAAAACATTGACATATGAAGGTATAAAATCACACCAATGTTATTGGAGACACTGAGGTCACATAAATTTAGTGTAAAATTACACCATTTCTTTACAGTACAAGTAAAGCAGATTTTGTTATTTAAAAAAAAAAATCATTAAAATTGTGACTTTGATGTAGCTTTATGCAAAACATATGCGGAATATATTTTTTCCTGCGAGGGAATTTCTGTAAGTTCAATAGAATTTCCTACAATTAGGCCTATAAAACAATTAATTTCTTGGTGACCAGCGCCTTTAAGTTAGAAGGGAAGTTGAGATAGAACTGAGATATAATGCAGCAATGAGGAAACTACTGCCCTGATAAAGTCATGGTCTGGACCACCGGGATCCAAACCCGGTTCACCACCATGAGTGGCGAGTGGTCTGAAGATACGAGATAACCAGGACACAATTATCGAAGAAAGTATGCCAAGAAGGCACCGGTATTGAAAAATTAACGTACTTGCTATCGTGGAAGAGTATTATAGTTTTAAACAAATTTTTATGATTTTTTTTCATCCCAGAAGTATATTCTAGTAGTTTAGCGCTTTTTCTATTGGTTAGTGTGCTAAATGAAAGGAAATGGCACGATTTACAAAACTTAAGTAAACTTAAAATTTCTCCTTAAAACTTTTTACCTATTCAACCATTAAATATGGTTTGAATCCAGAACACCTTCCATCGTAAACATATGTCCAAACACACCACACCACAAAATGTCGTTTGTATGAAAACGACAGGATGCTCGTGAAAATGACGATTTATTCAGCTTTTTAATAACTTTTCTGACAATATATTTACGTTCACATAATTGCATCCCATGAAGCGACAGCAGTGGTCGAATTAACTTAGTCAGACTACCGGCCTCCCACCATGGCGACCCAGATTCGATACCCGACAAGGCCAATCAGCTATTTGCACGTGTTCAGCCATTCCTGCGGGTTTTCTCGGTGCACTGCCGCTTACCTCACTTCACGTTCTCCGGCGCTCAAGGTGACGACCCAAACATCCCTACTCAACTCAGCATACCGCGCATTCATTTACATTTGTCCATACTTTCACGATAAACCCGGCATTATAATTTTATTTTTCACTTGTACAATTCGTGGAAATCGAATACCTTTCCTGCAACCCGGTTTCGTAATGCCTAACTTGGTTATTGTTATTTCCAGCTTATTGTGTTTTCTGGAGTCGGCAATTTCGAAACACAGGTAGTTAATGGGGCCACGGTGACTGAGCGATTACCACGCTCGCCTCCCAGCAAGGCGAACCGGGTTCAATCCCCGGCTGGGTCACCGGATTTTCGCAAGTGGAATCGTGCCGGAAGATACCGTTGGTCGGCGGGTTTCCTCGGGGATCTCCAGTTTTCCCCATCCCTTAATTCCGGCGCCGCTCCCTATGCACTTCAATCGCCCTCATCGGCTCCGAAAACTTCGATGTTAAAAGCCGCCCAAATCTCTTCACTTTACTCCACAGGTAGTTAATACATTCACCTTAGTCTGCAACAGTGATCGCACCTGCAGAACACATTTACCGAATAAAAAAATAAAAAAAATAAATAAAACAGCAAATTTACAAGCACCATAGAATTTATTTTTTACTCTAAATTAGATTTACAAAAATAGCTCTCGTAATTCCTCACATTCGATTTTTTTCCGCAGTGAAATCTTTATTACATTCAAAGAGTTTCCTGGGCATTACCATTAAAATGTTTTTCTATAAATGGCTGTAGCTCAAATAGAAATTGTTTTGCCCGTTTCAGTAATGCATCTTTCAAGAGTTTTATGAAGTATTCATAGTTATAAGCTGTTCACGATAAAATGAGCACTTTTGTAACTAACCCTAGAAAAAAGTTACTGCTCCTCCCTTTTTTGTATTTTAACGGGCGCACTGAGTGGCATGCGCCCAGTAAAGTTGGCAAGGCATGGATGGAAAGTAACTTCATATCTTAACGGCGAATAAAAAATGTAACGTAACCATATTTAATAAATTATTACTTTTGCTTTCTTTTTTAAAACTATCGATGTGTAAAAATGAGCAGATTTGTGAAATATTTATTTTCCAATAATTTCACGGTTTCACTTGACCAACGCATTAATAAAGTGATGAGGTCCATGGCAATGTTAAATTTACGTAAGGCGGAAAATACACAACGCGCATACAAGTAGATTTTAAGCAGCTCTTTTAAAAGTGCTCACGTTACCATTAACAGCATATAATGAGGACTGGCGTGGATGCAGTTGAGCGAATACTCTGGCCGAGAAACAGTTCGTGAAGGGCGACTTACATTTCTTGTCTGTCGGGCGGCCGCAGCTTTCAGCAGTGAAGTGCTCGTGAAAACGAGTACAAAAACGTTGCCGGCCGTTCACTCGAGCTGGTCGCGAGCTTTGCGAAGGCCTCCCCGGGCTCTGCCCCAGATGTATTTTTTTTATTGTCGGCGCTAATGGGGCGAGCGGACCGCGCCGGCGACAGGTTCGCTTTGCAACTATCTCCAGCTCTGGAACCGGCCTGCTAGCCGCAAAAATCCACGTCGTTACACGCTGGTCACGGTAAAATGAGCACTTTTGAAAGCCCTGCTAAAGATCTGGAATGCACGTTGTGTATTCTTCCGCCTTACGTAAAATTACCATTGCCACCGGGCTCGTAACTTTATTCATGCGTAGGCCAAGTAAAACTTGAAATTATTCGGAAAATAAATATTATATAAAACAGTTCGTTTCTACACTTCGATGCATGTAAAAAAAACAGGAAGCGAAAGTAATAATTTAAGTTAGCACAAATGGTTACCTAACACTTTTTATTCGACGTTAAGGTAGGGAACAATTTTCCATCCATCGTTACCAACTTTAGTAGACAAATGTCACGCCTATTGAAATATATGCATTCAGGTGCAGTGACATTTTTCTAAGGTTCATTTCCAAAGTGCTCACTTTATCGTGGATGTCTTTTACACACTGTGCTGCGCAGTCGATCTGCGCCTACCTGCACTGCACACAAGCAATTCCAGTGTTACGGCCTTTAACAATGGAAAACTTAAGCATTGGGTTTAGCTAGTTGACATACGGGTCTCATTGTACAGTAAGTAAATATGTCAATTTTAATTTCTAAAAATATGAAATATTTCAATGTAAAGTTTTTTTAGGGCAGAAATGAAAGTATACGCATTTCACGGTAAAGTGAGCCGTGCACGTTTTAAATGTTTCCTTTTAGCCAGTTTTTATCTCTCCAACACGTTTTAATATCAACATTGCTATGTGAGCAATAAATGCAAAGCATACTTTCACCACTCTCAAAATTTAATATTTGAGGCTGTAATAAAACATATTTATTAGTCGTTAATACCTAATTGTAGGGCCTTAAAAATTGCTCAATTTATCGTGAATAGCCTATAGATATTTTATTGCAAATTTATAAATTTGTTTATTGAAACATAAACATGGTCGTTGAAAAGTGTCAAAGTCAGAACACATCGCTGCAAGAAGTCCCCTGTTTACGATATTTACTCTTCTGTAAAACAGTGTTTCAAACTACAGTGACAATTCTGTATGTTTTCTGAACAGATTGTTGTGTTAAAACTACCGCTTGAAATTCTGAGAAAACCGAGCACACGCGGAGCTTGTTTACGCTATTTTCAATCGCCGTTGAAATGCTTCCTTATAGCCGGATGTGACCTTGAGGCGTTTAAATTTTTGTAAACTAGGGAGGTCCTTTAAGAGGACTATGTAGGCCTACAAAAATATTTTCTGTGAAATCGTTGTTTTAATGAATACGCGTATTTTAGTAAACAAATATTATAGGAATATTATTTTTTGCCAGAAAAGGGGTGAAAAAAAATCTAAGACCGAATAGTTTACCTTTTATCATACGAAGTGTATCAAAAAATATCGTGAAATGGTAAAAAGATAAAATCGTATTTCTATAGTTTGCCTAAGCAGTTTCATATAACATATAGAGAAAAGTACAGCCATAAGCCCGTAGTTAAATCTGTGCGCTTTCATGGCGTGTGTGAAGTCTCATTGTTATAGATCTAATTTGCACGGTATAGCGCAACACCGGAAAAAACTGCAATCTTTGCGCGTAGGGGTGATGAGGCGCTAGGCGCACATGTTAGTGTCGCCCGTATCGCTTCCTCGCATCTGGGCCTTGAACGCGCAAAACAAACTTCGGGTTCAAGGGAACTTACAAAGTTTTTCAAAGCTTTGACTCGAATCGGAGTAGGCACAGTGAATTTTCTACTTACTTGGTACTACGTAATTTTCGCAAAAGAAAATAATCGGAAACTAGAAAAATTAATTCCCAAATCTTAAGTTTAGACTGTTTACAGAGAAAAAATAACGAAATCTCAAGATTAGTTTCTGTTGGCCTGATTCTAAAAACAATTGTTGACTGCAAAAATACTGTTCCGCTTTCTCAAAGTCAGTGGGCTGAGCGGAGCGTGTTTCTTTAAGGGGAGGAGGTCTTAATTAAATAAAAGATTTAACTATAATTTCCGTCACCCGTCCTCTTCACCAATGTCCCTCGCTACATCAGACTACTCCAGATTACCGCATTTCAGCCAAATGGCTGGTACATAAGAACTCCTGATCCCCCAGCCGCAGCAGTGACCGCGGCTTTGCTGGTCTGAATGGCGGGCTGTCTGTGTTGCGCCGGGACGTGCAGGGCGTCCTGACCTATGGGCTGTGTGTTCTCTGTGGCCTGGGGAGGGAAACTTCCTTAGTCCGCAGAGAGATACAAATGCTGCAACCGCCTGGGTGGTGTAAGGGCCCGAGCACTCCCCCGCTCTGAGCTTCGGCAGTGATAGGAAAGGCACTATAAGTACACTGCTGCGGCCGCCCCGGCCGCAGCAGTGTACTTATAGTGTCGGGCCATAGCCCAGAAACTTCTCCGAAAGTCTGAGGCTGCAACAAAATACAGTCATCAGTTGTGAATGCCTGTTGGAAGGACCTTCAAAAAAGTTGTCGCTTTACCGTGAATGGCCTATACTCTTGTGTATTAGGACCACGGTGGTGTAAAGACTACTCGTCTCTCACCAAGGAGAACCGGGTTTAATTCCCGGCGGGGTCGCTCTCGGATTTTCGCACGTGGGAATCGTGCCGGACGATATCACTGGTCGGCGGGTTTCCTCGGGGATCTCCCGTTTTCCCCGCCCTTGCATTCCAGCGCTGCTACATACTTTGCTTCGCCTTCATAGGCTCTCAAAACCTTCTTGTTAAAAGTTTCTGTAGTCCGCTCGTATTTCCTGTACATTCGTTTAATGCACGTTTACATGTATCTCAGGGAATAAATGTCCTGGGAATACGACTTTTTGTCAGACAAGATGAAAAAGTCAATTATGTAAGTCCGTACAGATTGGTTTCCATAATATTAAATTTACTAAAAAAAAAAATCGTGAAAATGATTAAAAATAGCATATTTAAAGCTATCCTGCGCGGTTTCCTTAATATGCAGGAGAAAAATAAAACGGCGCAGTCGTAGTTTAATCAACGGGCTTTTATCGCATGTGATACAATCCCGCTGTTACAGATCTCATTAGCGCAGGAAAGCGTAACAGGGGGAAGCACTGCAGGCAGGTTCAGCGCCTTGAGCGTACGGGCGAACGGGCGCTGGTCGCGCGTTTTATTGTCGCCCGTATTCCTGTACCTATATCACGAAGAAAAAAAAATCATTCTGGGGGTCATGTACTGGAAAATTTGTAATTTTAAACTTTTGCCACACGCTATTCAACTTTGAGACATTATCAGTAAATAGAGACTTGCAAAGTTAGCGTTATTATTTGGGGACACGTTAAACTTTAAACACGGGTACCTTTGTATTACGTTTGTCATTGGACCATACTTAATCTGATACGCCCTGGGTAACGCTGTGTTCACAATTGTGTACCTCAATCACGCACAGTTCAGTTATAAAGGGCGTGGCTTGACATCTATACAGCAACCAATGGAAAAACGACGCCGGCTCCTGTACTTACAGTACTGTTAAGTTCAGCCTGATGCCAAATAATAACGCGAATTTTGCATTTCTACATTAATAAATACCAAAAATATTTTTTTAAGCAATATTGGATTCTGGATTTCCTGCTCTATCATAATTGTCACGTGTCCGCCATATTGGATTCCACCATGTTACTAGCCGGTGCGCTGCCATCTTTGAAGCCAATACGCCATCTCGGAGCGCCATCTTGGTAACTAGTTTGTCATTTTTTCATGCTTTTGCATTCCGAAGGTTTTCTCCGAGTGCTCCAATTTTCTTTGTCTTTTGCATTCTTTCTATTTATTCGTTCTCTCTTCTTCTTTCCTTTCTCTCTCATTCTGTATTTCTCTCTTCTGTGTTTACATCAGCTGTTACTGGAGGTCGTCATATTTGCTTTTTCGTTTGTCATTGACTACCCCACATTAGTTCTGGCTTTGGCTACTAGGGGCACTGCCATATTGATTCTTACATTGGTCGCTGGGAGCGCTGGTGTCGTCCTCGTTCGATTAGTCGATCTCGCACGCGCTCGGCCGCCATATTGCCATATTGGTTGTGGAATTAGCCGTTAGGGGCACTCAAAATACCATCTGGAATAGTGCGGGATCGAACTGCCGGACCTTGGGTCACCAGACTTACGCCTTAAGACCACTTTTTTTTAATTATAAAAATAGATTTACTATCACACACGATATACAGAGGCGTTTACCCTTAACCTATTATATACAGTACACATTCAACCCACAATATAAACAATAACAAAATACTCAATAAAATATCTACACAATTCTTACATAGGGGCACAAAACGATTTGAACATTTGGTGAACTGGTTTTACTGGCAGTCGATGAACACACAAAAAATTATTTAACGTGAGGGGCAGCGCACGGTGTAAACCCCGACACGTGACACTGACTTATAACACTACCAACTATCGACGATTACTACTGGAACATTAAATTGCGGCTATCATAATATGTTTTAGGACAAAAATTTATAAGTAGTATACAACATGGAGACGAATAAATAACATCTTGCCACTCATATACGTGTATATTTTTTATTTAATAATTTTTATTTCTTATATAATTTTTTTAAGTATCTTTAATTAATTTGGAGTATTTTAATCAATAATTTCTTTTATTATTTTTTATTTAATTTCTAACTATTTTGGTTTAACTTTATCTCGATTTAACTTATATAATTTTTTAAGTATTTATTTTTTTACTACCGGTATATCTTTTCTTATATTAATTTTATTGTTTTGATTTAACTTACCTATATATTGTTTAAGATTTAACTTATATACTTTTATTTTTAAGTTTGATATTTTGTATATAATATTTTTTATTAAAATTTAAAGCATATCGAGTGAGAAGTCTACGGATTCATATTTTCCAGACATATAAGAATATGTCATCAGAATATATGATTACGTGACTATGACAAGAGCCATATTGGATTTTATAATCATATATAAAACTGGTTTAGTAAATATGTGCCAAGTGTTTATATTATGAATGTGGATTATTCACCCTTTTTCGATTTTTATTTACATATAATTTTTTTTATTCGAGACTTAAGTATGTAGGGACTTCTATATTGAATTTAGAAAAATATTTCCTACTCATATGCAATGCAATGCTTGTAAATTTCACACCATACCATAATCAAACTGTTCAGTATCCACTCAACCTAACCTAAGACAACCTTACCTTACTTCACCTAACCGAAGATAACCTAACACAATCATCTTGTAAGAACTATATATATATATATATATATATATATATATATATATATATATATATATATATATATATATATATATATATATATTCTATTTCTCTCGACATTCAACCATCACACTCTAGTCATCGTCAGACCCCCTTCACCTCCCCTCTACATCTAGTCTTACTTAACAAACATAACGAATTGTACTGAATACCAAAACACAGATATAGTACCTTTCACCATGACATTAGCTTGCCTCATTCATGCTATTAACAATACAGTCCACATCCACCACCGTACCTCAGACTTACTGATCCATAATAAAAGTCAACTATATTGACTACCATTTCTGCCCCATCTAACTTTGCCAGTTGCACATATAAACAAGCCATACCAGCTGCCGAATCAATCAAATGCTCTAAGCATGCTATCATAAGATCAATAATATTAATTTAACCATCTACGACACCCATATAGTATTAATTCCCATCAAACCATCCCGTTCATACTAACCGACCATACCAGCTAAATATTCTGCCCTCTCATACTAATTACATAAAAAAAAAAAAAAACAAATCACACAGTTAAACCATTCTCTTCACACCATCTAAGCTATACTTTTTTCATACTGTCAGAATAACCGAACATGTGATCAGGTCATACCAATCAACCATACAAGCAAATTAACTATACAACCAAGTCATACTTAAATGCGTTCAACCCTATGTCAGGACTTTGAATATTTTGTCATGCACGTAAGAACTTAGAATGTAGTTTCATATTGTGTAGGACACGGAATATTTTTTACTTAGTCATGCCATTATACCCCATGCTAGGACTTTGAAAGACGTGTTAACCTAACCCCCACACTCTAGTACATTAGAACTTGGAATAATTTTTAAGTATATTTTTGAAATATTATGGAAATGTGGACATATGGAACTATGGAGCTATGGAGCAATTGTGGAGCTATGGAGCGATTATGGAACTATGGAGCGATTATGTAGCTATGGAGCTATGGAGTAATTGTGTAGCTATGGAGTGATTATGGAGATATGGAGCGATTATGGAGGTATGGAGCTATGGGTGTGATCATGAGTTCAAGCTGAGCGAAGATAACACTAAGGGCAATGATGATTATAGTCCATTCCCGATTGGAAGCGACTAATGAAAATCAACCTTTGAAAAAAACACTCTAGGCATAACATGTCACCTGTTTCTTCAATAACCTGTATTCCACAAATATATAACATCGTGGTTAACTTTAAAGTACTGTTTTGCTGAATAAATGAACCTTTACCTTAATATCTTATATAACATGCAATATTTATTTATTTTTTAAGTATGAATTAACAATAGCGAGTGCAACGACCGGTAAGAAATAGTTCACAGTTAAAATATTATTTTAACCTCGTTTTTTAGTATACTATTTGTAAATTAAACTGTGCCTATCGAAATATTTAAATATGTAAGTAGCCCCGATGGCAACATATCACATTTTCAATAACGGGAAATATCGTGAGTAGGCCGTAATGGCACGGTATTGTTTTATCGAGCGAGAAAGCTATTGAAAAACTGTCTGCTGGCGAGACTTGACGCCCTCTTTCCCTTTCTTCGTCTCTTTCACACTCGGGGAATTTCACTTCGCTAGTAAGGAAGGAAATCATATATATTTTCAATTGTAGCATATTTCATACTTATTATAGCGAAATAATGGTTTTTGAATTTGTAATTTACAACTGAAAATAAATTTTAATGTTTGAATACTTATTTTAATCTATTTTGATATGATGGCGGGGCAGTTACCTAGTGAAGTTGGTAGACGTGGCGAGCCATGATATGGCGTGTTGCTTTTTGTCAAACGAAACGTAAATTATTCGTACTCCGAAAAATACTTCAAATTAATGCATCACGTTTGTAGACGTTGTGTTTTTTAAACCTACCCAGACAAGTTACGATGTTGTGATAAATGTGTTGCCACGCCAGTAATAAATAGACAGTGACATGTGTTTCGTTAATAATTTCGTCTGTGATATATATATATATATATAATATGGCGGCGCCCCTAGCGGCCAAAGCCTAAACTAATGGGGGAAACAAATGACAAACTAAAAACCAAGATGGCGGCCTCCATGTAAATGTAAACTAAGATGGCGGCTTCCAGTAACAGCCGATGCAAACAAAGAAGAAGAGAGAATGAGAGAGAAAGGAAAGAAGAAGAGAGAATTAGAGAAGAAGGGAGAAGGAAAGGAAGAAGGAGAAAGAAAAAGAAAGAACGCAAAATGATAAAGAAAATTGGAGCACTCGGAGAAAACTTACGTAATGCAAGAGCATTAAAAATGACATACTGGTTACCAATATGGCTGTGTGAGATGGTGGCATACTGGCAACGAAGATGGTGGTCCAAGATGGCTGCAAACTGGCTTCAAAGTTGGCGGTGTACTGGCTAGCAACATGGCGGAATACAAGATGGTGGACAAGTGACCGAAATGATAGAGCGGGAAGTCCGGAATCCAAGATGGCAGTCGCGTGACCTTGGCGTGACGTCATCCACGGTCAGATCCAGATCCACCAGCCGAAGCCGTTTGTCCTCGGAAGAATGATACCCTACTACTTGAAAGGAGGCGCCAAGAGCAACTTCAAGACGTCTATAAGATCGTACAAGGAAATGTTCTTGCAATAAAAAAAAATGCTGAAGATAAGGAAATTTTTGCATATTTATGATTTGAAGCTGCTCCTGAATATCTGTAGAATATCTTTCGCTAGGTATACCTTAAAATTTAGCAGTTCAAGACGTTTCAATCTCCCTTGTTAACTTTTATACAAACAGTTTGGTTTATATTATTTCTACATTCCAAAATTTTTTTTGACTTTTACATGCCATTTCGAAAAACCAATGCGACTTAAAAAAAAAAAAAAAATTGTTTTAGGGTAATGTAATCACATATAATGTATATAATTAGAACAGTAAGTGGTACAAATATGAGTTACAAATTCTCCCGCGGCCAAAATGCCTTAAATTGGGTCTGAAATGTTTAAGTATTTCAAATCCTGTTGTTGGTTTTGTGTTCCGCGAATTCTCTCCCTGCGAGACTTACTCATTGCCTTCACCTACTCGGTGGTTTCGCCTGTGTACAAGCTGTTCACAGTAAATTGAACATTTTTGAAAGCCCTGCTTTAGATATACTTGTAGGAACGTTCTGTATTCTTCCGCGTTATGTAAAATCAACATTGGCATGTGCCTCGTCACTTTATTCATGTGACGGTCGAGTGAAACTGTGAAATTATAAGAAAAGTACATGTATTACAAATCTGCTTATTTTTAGACTTATATGTATTTAAAAAAAAACGAAAGAAATAATTTAAGTTATCAGAATTGGTTACTTAACACATTATATTCTAAGTTAAGACATGGACCTATTTTCTCTCCATCGTTACCAACTTCACTGGGTGCATTTCATTATGTGCAGTCGTTAAAATATTGTGTACAAGTATGAGCAGTGACTTTTTTCTAATGTTGATTTCAAAAGTGTTCACTTTATCGTGAACAGTCTTTAAAGTACCGTGCGGTTGTTGCCAGGGCTGGCGTGCTGGCGGGAAAGTTAGGAAGTCACGTGGCAGCGCGCGGTAAACATCGTTGCGTCACAATGGCGCCTGCGGCGGCGACCCTCTGCTGAACCCGCGAGGTCGGGATAGGTCAGCGGTCCACCCGCGCCCTCCCCGCGCTGCAGCCTTTTTTTGCATTAAATCTAAACTCCGTCCACTCCGAGGTGGCAGCTTGTATTAATCCGCCTGTTCGCGCGCTTTGAACGCATTACTTGTTGTCAGTTAACAACGCGTCCGCCATATTGCACGACGGGGGAAACTTTTGGTGCGTTTTTGCTCCGAAACCAAAGCAATTGATTAAAATTTTTCCAGGCTACAAGGATTTTACAATTGCATACTCACGTAGTATAGTAATATTATAGGGCAATAAAGAAAGCAAAGAAAACATTTAATTAATGCGGTTGACATTTACTAAAATTGCAAAATACAACTGGAATTATTTTCTACCGCAGTCGTAATGTGAGTTGGCTAGACAGTCAATGGTTGTGAGTTTGCCACTGGCAATGTTTATCTCTGTTGCCACCTTGGAATGGACTAAGTAGACGCAAGACTACTAACAAAATCTTTCTGGTTGTCTCTTTCCTGCTCGTTGGCTATCGTTCTGCCACGTGTTCTAATTAACATATCCGGGGACACAGAGTAGGCACATATACAGAGACGATATTCTTATGGCCTTGAAGAAGCGCACCCTATGTTAGAAGCTCATTACTAAAGTTAGTAGGAGGAACAGGTTATAGGTGCATGCCAAGCCCTATGCCTATAGGCTGTTCATGGTTAAATGAGCACTTTTGAAAGCCCTGCGATCCATTTGTATAGGCCTACACGTTGTGTGTTCTTCCGCCTTATGCAAAATTAACTATGCCATGGGCCTCATCACTTTGTTCATGCGTCGGTGAAGTGAAACTGTGAAATTATTAGACAAGTAAATAGTTTACAAATCTGCTCATTTTTAAACTTCCGATGCATTAAAAAATCCGAAACCGAGAGAAATGATTTAAGTTATCACAAATGGTTACGTAACACTTTTTATTCGACATTACTTTACAGAACTACTTTCCCACCCTTCGTTACCAACTTCACTGGGCGCATGTCACTCATTAAGCCCGTTAAAATACATGAAGGTAGGGACAGTGACTTTTTATAAGGTTTTTTTTCAAAAGTGCTCACTTTATCGTTAACAACCTTTATACGCTCTAGAAACAAAAATTGGGTTTAGGAGGAACATACATCAATCGGCCAAAGTGAGGTTTTGGAGTATAGGCTATTCGCGGTTTCTTCACACTTTCTGAATCAAACCTTTGAAAAAAAAACCCCCATGTATGACATGTTTGGTCGTTTCCTAAATATGTCTTATATCACAAGCATTTTATACTTGCGTTAACCTAAATGTACTGTACTTTAGTTTTGGTTCATTTTAATTTTTAAGTATATTTTATCTATAAATTATAATTTCTTAATTTATAACTAATGTTAATTGAGACAGTGACAAAAATGTGTTTTGGTAACGCCTAGTGAGAAATAGTTCTTATGTGAAATATTATTACACTGAGCATGCACAAATGTGATACATTGGCCCTCTGGCTTTGTTTATATGAGACGGAGGAATACCCTGGAAGTATAACTTAAACAGGGCTTCAGAAAAGTTGGAAATAACTTTGAATGTAGTATACCAAGCCAACGTTTGTGGCCTGGTTCTCCTCTCCAATAAAACACTAGGTATAATCCCCTTGAAAGGGCCATGGTAAACCAGCGAGGCCAGCGGAAGAAACCCATGATGATAGACATGATGGGTGGATTCTCCATGCCAGAAAGTAAAAAAATAGATTTGAATGAAGTGTTTAACATGCAGTGTTAGCAAGTGAATGAGTGAAGAGATTTGGACGGCTCTTAACGGCGTTGTACCCCAAAAAAATAAGTATTTCTATTTTTGTACCAAACATTGTTCAACATGTAGGCCTACACATTATATGTGATGACATTTTCCTCGAATAAAAAATTGTCACACTTTATATATTTTTAATAATTTGGTGTCAAAGTCAATTTTTTTTCTGTTTTGCTGCAACCATCAAAACAAAATACTATAAGCTGTTCACGGTAAAGTGAGCACTTTTGATGCCCTAGTTACTTTTTTCTTTCAGTCATTTTTTAAAATCCTTTTACCAACTTTTTAAATAAATTTTGCTACGTAAGTAATAAAGACAGTGTGTATATTCCACCGCACTTGGAAGTTAACGTCTAAGGCTAAAACAAAATATATTTATTGACTATTATTCTAAATGAAGGGCTTTCAAAAGATCTCACTTTATCGTGAATAGCCTACAACTAAGTTAAACAAATGAAAAATTTACAAAGTAAACTAATGCCATGGGCTACCGTGTAACATATATGTAATCACCAAATAACAGTTCATACATTAAAACAGTTAAAAATATGCAAGAAAATGCTTTATATTTAACCATTTTTTCATATATAGGTCTTGAGAACCGATGAGGATGAAATGAGTTGAGTATGGAGCTGTCGACGGAAAGAAAGGGCGGAGGAAACGGGAGATCCCCGAGAAAACCCGTCGAACAGCCCCATCGTCCGGCTCGTTCCACATGCGAAAATCCGCGAGTGACACGGCCGGGGATCGAACCCGGTTCGCCTAGGTGGGAGTCGAGCAGTCTAACCACTCAGCCTCCGCGGCCCCTGTGTGGCTGAAGTTTGCGGTATAAGCGACTGTTCCACGTTTGTATTTTTAGGTATTCTGTAATATTGGAGCACATGGTTAACATCCTAGAATGAGATCTGTACGCAGGTAGCCTAATTCTCAAGCCAAAAATTTAAGCCTGTTCTTTGTTTTAGATTTTGGAATTCTACATTTAAACACAAGATTTTTTTAACCGGAAAAAATTGCCATGTTCCTGAATATCACAATTTTTCCGTGTGGTTTTGTGTTAATTTATTTAAATTATTTGTCTTTATTTGGTTATACGTCATTGTATACTAGGTTTTCCTTGTTATAGGATGTTCACGGTAAAGTGAGAACTTTTGAGGCCTTAGTTATTTTTTTCCTTTCAACCATTTTTTTATCCCTTAATCGCCATTTAAAAATAAACATTGCTGTGTCAGTAATAAAAACAGTGTGTTTATTCCACAGAACTCGGAAGTTAGCGTCTAAGGCTAAAATAAAATGTATTTATTGACTATTTTTACAAATGAGAGAGCTTTCGAAAGTGCTTACTTTACCATGAATAGCCTGTAGTTAACTGCTGTAGCACTATTTATTAATCCCATACGTTTTTTGCAGCATTTACTTTTGAAATTATGATAGTTGTAATAAACAAAGTAATAAAACCGCCAGTTTGAAATAACTTGGAACAATTTATTCAGTTGAACTCTGGATATTAATAAAGCAAGATTTCAAAAATAAATCTTAGGCTACGGTTGAATTCAAAATAGAAAAATGCAAAACAAAAGGCTCCAGTCTCTTTCCTTCAGGAAATTGAAAGCAAACGAGAAACGAAATTTTGTCCCCTTTCTTCGGAGTACTTCAGTTACAAACTTTGCATTTCAAAAATAGAAATAATCTTGAAGTCAAAGACGTTAAGGCGTTATCTTAGGATCACGTGATTTTGTGTTCAAATTCTACATTGATTCATTGATTGTGCCTTTATAATAGTGAGTACATGTTTGCTTCCGTATGTAAGACACCCACTGATAGATAAAAGTTATTAATAAGTGGAGGTTATCAGTGAGGTACGTTGTCTGTTTTGACAGTTTACTAACTTATTTTATAATTTTTTATTCGTCGTCAACTTTTTGTTCTGGTCTGACGAATTCTCTAACTGAAACATCTTTAATGTATTTCGTGCCATTCATTCAATTTATCTTTTAATTTATTGTATCCCATTACATGTAGTCCTTCAGCTATTCCAAAATATAAAATTATTTTCTTTTCGTGAATAATTTTGTACCAGCATTGTCAAGTATCCATATTTATGACAAAAATTATTTTAGAGTAGCTCATTTTAGATACTAGTGAAATTACACAAAATGTTTTGCAGAAACGCTCATATTAACTATTCAATACGAAACACATTTGATTATGGTATTCGATACAATAATTTTTCGGTTTTCTCTGTTGAGAGATTTGAAAATTATATTTAAATTTTCAGCAGTACATTTGGATAGTTGGTGTCCTTGGGGGAGAAATTTCATGTTGATGGTTTAGGGTAAAAATACGAATTCATTATTCTTGATTTCTTGATGCCATTAAGCTCGTATCTGCTTGCATTCCAATACAGTGATTTTGTGCTAAAAGTATAATCTACTGAAACAAAATTGTCTCAGTATAAGATATTCGTTGAATTAACAATCGATTTTATTGTTAACGTGACTTACAGGAGATCCATAATCTCAGAAACTGTCCCCACTAAAGCTGTGTCACGCTTCTTAAAATACGTCTTCATGGATCCTAAACCATTTTCGCTACTCAAAAGAGCAAACACGTTCACAAACAGCAGTGACCTACTCGTTGCCTTTCCAAGTACACGGAGCGCTTTTCTTGTTAGGGGCACAGCAAGTAGTCTAACAAATACGTATTTAGCACGTTATTTGTTTACTTTCGCTTGGCAGTCGTATAGGTATTTGAATAAGCAACTTCAGCTGTGCAGTTTAGAGGCACAGGCTGTTCATGGTAAAATGAGCACTTTTGAAAGTTCTGCTTATGATCTGCTTGTATACACGTTGTGTATTCCTCCACCTTATGTAAAATTAACATTACCATGGGCCTCATCATTTGATTCATGCGTCGGTCAATTGAAACTGTGAAATTATTAGGAAAGTAAACATTTTATAAATATCCTAATGTTGACACACTGAGGCGTTAAAAAATGAAACAGAAAGCGTAAGAAGTAATCTAAGTTATCACAAATGGTTACCTAACACTTTTTATTCCACGTTAAAATACTTTCCATCCATCGTTACCAACTTTACCGGGCGCATTTCACTCAGTGCGCTCGTTAAAATATATGTAGGCAGGGGCAGTGACATTTTTCTAAGGTTGATTTAAAAAGTGCTCACTTTATCGTGAATAGCCTTTAGTCAAGTAGACTAGCTTTGAGATTACCGCTAAGGGAGGGTCGCTAAATACAGGACTGCTCACGACTGCACCCTACTTTCTTTCGGAGAGAAAATCTATGATATCACATTTGCGCATGTCGCTTTTCCTTTAATTTTGTGCATTGCTGAACCGGCGTCGACAAAATTTTGTTTTTAATATATTTTTAAACTTTTATTGAGAAATATTATTTTTTGTTAAAATAATGGCTGAATAACCTAACATCACATGTCCACAGTAGTTCTGAAAATATGAACCTATAGGGTCGAAAAAGTTTACGATGAAAAGTGGAATGAACTGAGAACCAGAGCTCTGGGGCAGTTAAATTCGTCGTCCATCAGTCGAATTCACACTTAACAGCACTCGGCGAAATTATATTGCGATGTCATTGCTTCTCCGATGAAATCCATCGGATTTTTCACTTTACTTTCGCCATGTGCTGAACTTTCCCTCACATAACTCACCAGGGTAAACCGACAAATGTTTGTTAAAATAATACGGGCCATAAATTAACCCTACACGCGATATATAGGCTAAAATTTACAAGTTTCCGGCAGCCAGTACTGAAAAATCCACGTAAGGACAATCCCAGGCAGAGATTTTACCAACTTTGTGGGCAAATATTTCGCGAGAGTAGTGCATTCCTGCCGATCAGTTACTAATGTCGTAAATCTGTACATTTCTTAGCAGCGCAAGGTGTCGTGCAAAAATAATGTGTCACCGTGGTAAAAATCGTGGTAAACTATTTGTTCGTAAAGTTGGCAAGAACTTTTGTCTGTAATTGTTGTTTCTTCCATTTCCAATACTGGTTTACAGAGACCTACACTTGAGTTAACGAGTTTAGCATTCATTTAAGTCCCGCGCACTCTTAAGGGGTTCGTCTATCTGGAACCAGAACTGTGTTGCATTGTGTTTGAATTCCAGTTTTTTTCAATGAATCTATTCAATGTGAATATAATGTGCTGAATTACGAAAAGAACACGTATTTCAGACTATGCCTGTCGATTACTTTCAAGTCACCACGCGCATTATAGACAACCATTTAACAGCACTCCAACTAATTTTAAAACAGTTTTTTCAAAGCACTGAATTCCAAAATATACGCGTTATACACACACAGAAGTACTCGACGGGCATGAATTGAACCTTCCTATAGATTTTCCACCAGTAAAATGATAGGATCGCCTCTCAAAGTCTCATAAGTACACGCAGAACGTTGAGAACGCTGCACGCCAGTTCAAAGCCATTACGCGTAGCAGCGATGGCGCGCTTACTGTGTGTGGCAGTGTAGCCCTTATCGATACCTAGCTTGTCGATCTCAAACGGACTAACCCTCTATAGGAATGTGACCCGCTGTGTTCGAGGATCAGCGATTGCAGAGGATCTCGTTTATCAGTTCAACATGTTTGGTCATGTATTTTATGGTCGATCAGTTTCTTTCGGACGCGTGAGCTTTCCTGGAGGACAAAACTGAATAGACGGGTGCACGAGATTTTAAAAGACAGAGGCAGTCTCAAAACCATTGTCCGTACGGCATCCGAGTATTGCGTTAAATTAGTGAAACCTAATTATCGTAATACTCCATGGCCTGTCAATTATTCCAGTCGGAATGGTTCCCACCAGTTGGCATTCAAATCTCATTCAAGTTAAAAAGTTAAAAGATTGAGTTTGACGCCTTACCGTTACGCATAGAAAGACGAAATCGTTAGGACCTCCGGATTGAAGCAGGCTCAAAACCACTCAAATTTTTCACTCGGTGCTCATGAGTTGGGCTCATGTGATGATGGTCCGCCTGTGTGTGCCTTCCAAGCAACACACAGGAATGTGTTGTGTTGCTGTGTCCGATGTCATATCATTTCATTCCTTCCTCGTCTCTAACAGCGTGTATCGCAGTGTACTGCCCCCAGTAGTCTACTGATCCACTGGACTACTTGAACATGAGTACGGTACAGGCATCGCTAAACACTGGTTCCATTGCAACACATTTACGCTTCATCAGTGTTCATAGAATATTTAAGAATACAGAAGTGAAACAGAACAGAGACCAAAGTTGCTTGATCAGTCCAACTGACGGTCATCACTGGCTTTTCGAGAGAGTTTATTTAAAAGAAATTATTCCAGATTTCTCCGGGCGCCAGCAGAGAGAGACTATACACGAAACTGGTTTAGTGTGAAGGAGCTTCTCAGGGTCGCACAGCTGTAGCGCCAGCTGCAACACGTAACTGAGATATGGTTTTAAAGGCTGTTCACGGTTAAGTGAGCACTTTTGAAAGCCCTGCTTAAGATCTACTTGTATGCACGTTGTGTATTTTTTCGTCTTATGTAAAATTAATATTGCCATAGGCCTCATAGTTTTATTCATGCGTTGGTCAAATGAAACTGCGAAATGATTAAGAAAGTATATATTTCACAAATCTGCTAATTTTTATACTTCGGTGCATTAAGAATAACCAGAGAGTGAAAGAAATAATTTGAGTTATCACAAATGGCTACCTAACACTTTTTGTTTGACGTTAAAATATTGGAACTACTTTCCACCCATAGTTACTAACAACTTTACTGGGCAAATGTCACTCGGTAAACCCATTAAAATATATGCAGGCAGGGGCAGTGACTTTTTTTTAAATAGTTCAGTTCAAGATTGTTCGCTTTATCATGAACAGCTTTTAAAGACAGTTCACGATAAAGTGAGCACTTTTGAAATAAACCTTAGAAAAATGTCACTGCTCCTGCCTGCATATACTGTAACGGGCGCACTGAGTGACATGCGAACAGTAAAGTTGGTAATGTTGGATGGAAAGTAGTTCCACATCTTTACGTCAAATAAAAAGTGTTGGTGACCGTTAGTGGTAATTTAAGTTATTTATTTCACTTTCTGGTTTTTTTTTTTTTTAATGTGTCGAAATGCAGAGATGAGCATATTTTTAAAATATTTACTTTTCCAATAATTTCATAGTTACACACGACCGACGCATGAATAAAGTGATGAGACTCATTGCAATGCTAATTTTACATAAGGCTGCGTACAAGTAGATCCTAAGCAGGTCTTTCAAAAGTGCTAATTTTACCGTGAACAACCTTTACCCCTCTGTATTCTTATTTGCTCTGAGTTATCGGCTAGGTCCGGCAGAGTTCCTCAGGTCTGCACAGCTTAGCAGAAGAAACGCGAATTCCAACCACACACGTGCCTTCCATATGACGTCACCGACCAGCGACACAGCGGGACGCCACCGTTCGTCAACCGGCGTCGGCGGCCCAGCCAATAGGGAAGCTTCCTCAGCCCGCAGTTGCCAATAAGAAGCGAGGCCTGCTTCCGGAGTCTCGCAACCAATCAGGGACGCATCACCACGCCATTTCACTTCTCTGTCCTTACCTGTTCGGTCATCGTTGACGTTAGCGTGAGCGGCCATCGAATGTATTCATATTTAATGGTTTTGAAGGGGTTTTAACTAAGTTAGAAAAAAATTTTTACATTGCAGTACCGAAACCTTATTCCCCCTATACCTTTTCCCGTTCTGTTTACGTTGCAGTTGGGTTAGTTAATAGGCCTATACACCTCAAAAAAAGGTTTTGCACCAACGAGATTTCGCGTTGTTAGGTTGTTCACCTGCACCCAGGAGAAAGTATGAAATGAAAATACACACGGTTTGTACAGAATGCCACGCCACTCTTCACATATGTCTTTTATTCGCCCAACCAACTGCTGTCACGGCGAACATACTGAATGTGCAGCCAGTTATAGGTGATGCAGAACTTTTTTTGAGGTGTGCAGCACATGTTTTAAGTTAGAACCTTGGACTAAAGACGCGTCTTCTGCGTATGTCCCTTAAACTGACTCACTTATCGCCAATACGTGTCAGAGTCACGTGGCCAACCGTGTTAAACGTATTTGTTTACTTTTAATTTTCAACATAACGGCTTTATTGTATGAATAACATACTTTGAGAAACTTATATATGTTCTAGTAGAAATAAAGATATGTTAGAGGAAGTAGTGCAAAACCATACCTATAAGAAAACCAACTTAGGAAAACCGTTTTCTAACCTTAAATCCTCTCCACGTTGTTCTATATACGTAGTGCTGTTGGAAGAAAAGCAGGCCAATGTTGAGACATGGAGAGGAGCTCCGCATTCCCTCTTACGACCACAACCATCATAGCCATAGCTGCTGTGCAGAGCCAGCAACGGCGATGGCAAAGCAAAGGTAGCAGGGTAATCATGACTGTAACCATTCAGGAGCATGCTGCGGAACCGCCATTTTCCCAATGAGGTCACGAGAGTTACGGAACTGCGTGTTAGTGGCTGATGAGTCAGCGAGTAAGTAACAGGGCACATCCCCGCTCTCTCGGTGCGCGGTCGCCAGCGCTGCCCTTCTGCGCATGCATGCGACCCGCGTGCAACACACACACACACCAGTGGCGTGTGGTGGTGAACTGTTGCAAGGTAAACTGTGGTTTGGTTTGCTCTCTGCGGTACCTAACCGTTTACTAGTTTACACATCGGCCACTTAAACGCAGTAGTGCATTTGACGTCACAGCACATGCGTAATGGGGGCCTCGCCGCTCTCTCGTGAGTGGCCGCAGTAAATTCAGTTTCTCCCGGCTTCACTCTATAGTCTATTCACGACTGGAACAGGCTTTCTCGGAGCCCTGCTAAACATCTACTTGCAGGCCCGTTTCGTAGCCTTCCGCCAAATGTAGACAAACATTGCCATGTGACTTCCATGTAGAATCTGTCAAAATCAATGGTTACATTCCATTGTGTGTTTGTACATATGTGGGTATACTTTCGCTAGACCTAAACATATATATTGAAATTCGACTTCTACTTTTATACCTGTCAAATGCATTGTTTACAGCTTTTCAAAGGATTATGTCATATTCCAAAAACCATTCCCAACGAATATTCACAGTTTGGGCCTTTAGCATTATTTAGGTCAGTTTTATGACGTTTTAAAAATGCCTGAATTTACGATAGCTCTTATGGTTATTTTCATTGTTTTCCACGACATAGCACATTACACGTAATGCACGTTAATATTTTGCAGCGACTGTGTTTAACAGTTACAACTGCGGGGTAAAGAACTGTAGTATTTAACCTTTTGCTGCTGATATATGTTTGTTTATTTCTTTAAAAGGACGGCCTTAGTTGGAATAAATATTAAAACGATGGAACAATCAGTCCAACGAAAAATAAACATTAAATTCAAGCACGCAACTCGTGTCGATTATTTTTTGTCATACAAACTTAAAAGATAGCGGTGAACATACACACAAATAAGCCTACCGTAACTTTATTCTACTAATATTTGTATGTATTGCTACTTACTGTTTATTAGGTTTGTTGAAATTCATCGGGCTGGGCTTAGTACCTTGTTGGGATTGTGGCAAATCACATTAGACGACTGTGTTTCAAACACCTATAGGTAGGGATAGGAAAATTTCGTGAACTCATTTCAGGAAAAGATCGACTTCAAACACGTGTACACTGAATTCAGCTTTGCAATTGGATCATAATTCAATAGACACGTCCTAGACGACTCTAGGCCAATAGCAGACGTGCAAGGAAACAAGTAGCGAGTATAATACTTCCAGGTGTGGAGTAACACTGGCTATTCTGGAGCAGCATCTGAGGCTGGAGTCCACACAGGACTGTGGACTCTAGCCTACAGGCCATTGAACTCGCGAAATTTTCCTATCCCTACCTATAGGTAGAGTCACGAGTATTTCGCGAATTCATTCGGAGGCGAGATAGACTCCAAGCACTTGTTATTTTCTCCTACTGTTGTGATTGGATGGTAGTTCTTTAGAGACGCCCTGTTCAATTGTGAGCCAGTAATAAGCAGGAAGCAGTAGTGCGAGTGAGTGTTTACCAGTCCTGTACAGAGACCTCACTTGATCACAGCAACCAATAAGCAAACGATAGTGTCTCGAGTATATAGAGGACTGTCCAGCCTAGCTTGCTGCGTACTCAATCCGCGAAATACTCGGGGCTCTACCTATAGGGCAAAGGCACAACGTTGTAATAAATAAACAGACGTGGATGTAAATAATTAACTTTTGTCATAAAAACAGTTCACAGTTAAAACGTATAAATAGTGCACATCAAATATTTGAAATTATGCACACACACAAGGCCAGCGTAACGACCTCCACGCAGCAATGCCACGCCATTTCACACGCAACGGTTAACGAAACACACGTAACAGTATATTTATTACTGCCTTGGAAACACAGATTTATCACAACACCGTAACTTGCATAGGTAGTTTAAAAAATACAACGTCTACAAACGTGATGTGGTAATTTGTAATTTGAAGTATTTTTCGGAGTAAGAATAATTTACGCTTCGTTTGGCAAAAAGCAACATGCCATATCATGGCTCGCCACGTCTGCCAACTTTACAGAGGGTAACCGTCCCGCCATCATATCTAAATATATTAAAATAAATATCCAAATATTACAATCTCTTTTCAGTTGTAAATTACAAATACAAAAATCATTATTTTGCTGTAATAAGTATGAAATATGCTAACATTCTAAACATGTATATTTTGTTTGTTACTTAACGATGCGAAACTTCCCCGAGGGGGAGAGAGAAAAAGGGAGACAGAGTGACAAGCCTCGCCCAGCCGACAGTTGCTTCCTCACAGTCGATAAACAAACACAGTGTCACTAGGGCCTACGCACGATATTTTGCACTGTTATTTTAAACTGTAACAATGAAATATCTTGCCATTGGGGCTACCTAAATATTTAAATATTTCAATAGGCTATGTTTAATTTACAAATAGCATACCAAAAAACTATGTTAAAACAATATTTATCTGTGGACTATTTCTTGCTAGCCGTTACCAACACATCGCTGCTCTCGCTGTTGTTAATTTGTATTTAATACGAAATAAATATTACAAGTTATAGAAGATACTAACGTAAAGTTTCATTTATTCAATTGTACAGTACTCTGAAGTTAATCGCTGTGTTATATATTTGTGGAATACAGGTTATTAGAATAACAGGTCGACATGTTACGCCTAGGTTGGTTTTTCAAATGTTCATTTTCAAAAGTCTGTTCCAGTCGTGAACTGACTATAGTTACTGGTTCCTGCTGCGTGCGCCGATTGTGTACAGCATTGAGCAAGCACCAGCTTACCTTACAGTACTTCACCACACGCCACTGATACACAGACACTGTGAACTCAAAATAAATATTTGTAATTATTTATATAATTTCTATTTTTTTAATTTCGAAGACATTTTACAATTTTTTTAAACATATTAGCAATAATAACAATAAAATCTTTATATTTAAAATCCTTTGTGAGTGACTAAACCGCATCATTACTAACAAACCACTGGACCAATTGAGACCATATTCACACCATATGTTATTGAGGTGGCGAGTAAGGTTTTTAGTTATGTTTCATTCCGATAGATGGCGCTGGAGTTTAACTTCTATATTTATGGGCGGATTTTGCTGGTACTTGCACGAAATGTTTGTTGATATAAAAGAGAAAATTGCCAGCAATACCACGGCCAAACATCGGTCGATGTACCAGACGTAATAGAGAGGACGGATTGAGAAGGCAAAATAGAACGTAGAAGAGGCGGAACAACGTTCGCAGGGATCAGCTAGTATATTTATAATTAAAAAAAAAAAAAAAAGTTAATTTCCCATTTTGTTACGTATATATTTATATTTGGCTATTAATATTTCTCAGCAAAATTTTGAAAAATTAATGAAACACTATTGTTTCGAACAGCAACATTTTGTTCGCATTTAATTAAAATTAATTAATATATTTATTTTTACGTTTATCGTAAAGCTTGAAATGAATCCATTGACAAACCTTAATATGAATTTCTACGAAATTACTTTATAGCATTTTAGTGCCATTAATAATTATTTCGAGCTGTAGCCAGTTAATTTACTTGGATACAATTTTTTAGTTTGTTTATCACAAAGCATAATATTAAAAATTTTCGTAATTTCGTTTATTTTGGTTTTGAAAATTAATTCTCTACTTATTTACGGTTTTACTATGCACGTATAGGCCTTGATAACATGTCGCAAAATTATAAAATAATCATTATGTTGTGAATATAGTAAATCATTTACACTTTTGAACATCATTAATATGTCATCGAAACTGATTGTCGGATCAGTTAAGCAGTTTTGAAATAAGTCTTTGAAAAATAATATTGAATTTTACTGCATAGCAATTAACAGGACCGCAGTATTTTTCGTAATGTTGGGAGCGAATGAGGGAACACAGTGCATTGGATTAACGTTTCGTAAAAGTGCAATTATTAAATAAGTAAGAACTAACTTCGGTTTCTTGTCGTATTATTCACATTACAGCAATAATTTATGTAATTGTTTCATATCAAAGTCAGTGCACGAATACCGTAGTTTGTCCCAAACTCCCCAGTGGTTTGTGTCAATTTTTGTGTGTGGCGGAAGGTTATGTAATGAGATGACGAAAGCTGCTAAGATGGGATTTCAAAAGTATTCTAATGAATCTGTAGCAGCTAAAGTGTCCTTGAATCTTCAAGGACTTGAAAACCACTTGGAAATTTCCTTGTTACGTAGTTGCGCCAAGTTAGACATGTCCACGTTCTTTATCCGGACCACAGTCGCGGATGAATACCGATCAGTTACACAGAGAAATCGATTTCCACCTTGTCGCAAGAAAGGTCGGGAAAGAGGGGGGGGGGGAAGTAAAGCAGCAGACGCAAAGTTACCCAGTATAACTCCAGCTCGAGATCCACACGCACCAGAATCAACTGGGCCGAACTGGTTGAACCATTGGCCTGATCAGCGCCTACTTACATACTCGCTCGATGTAAGTGGGTCCAGCCAAACACACGCCAACAAATCCAATCATCAGCTCTTTAAGTTGACAACGGATTGGCACTGCTTAACCGACCGTCGAAAATGTCAATACACTAATTTATACATTTGCGAAGATGTCGAATCAAATTAGAAACTTTTTTTTTCGAGACAGCAAAAAATGATAGAGTGATCGTTGTTGAATTACATTTACAGCTTGTACCAAAACTAAAGTTTTTTCTTGGCAGAAAATTCATATCAAAATTAGCGACAAACATCCGAAGTTATACGAGAAGATAGAAATTCTAATTTAAATTAGTTGGGTTTTTAATGTCCCTCCACTTAATATGATGCAAGAGCTATTGGAGAGGAAGTAAGATTAATTCCAAATTCATGTGTTTATGCATTGTATTTTGTATATAGCGTAATAGGATTATTGCTAGAGCTAACACATCTATTCTTCTCCTGACTGTCGAGTACATTATACTTTATCACCTGATTTTGATGAGAATCATTTTTGAAAATTTTAAAGCAGGTTTTTCACAGAAGGCCTGCCGTGTAGAATACGTTTACGTTACAAGACTTCTTAAAGCTATGCTTAGTATTGAAATTTGGCGATTAGTTTAGCCGTGCTTTGAAACTTACGCTCTCTGCGAAGATGAAGGGATGATTCTTACCAACTCGTGGCCCTAGAAAACGTCATGGCGCGCTCCTGACAGGACGACAGTTCTGTGGTTTGTCATTGCCTTCTGCAGCGTCAGTCAATCTCACCCCCCCCCCCCCAGCATGTAACAGGAATCAAACCTCGATCTTTCAGGCCTACCAAATACACCACAGAAGCAGTCACTGCCCATCAAGACACACAGTATTAAATGGTCAACTACGGATTTAAGTACTACGAAATTGTTATTTAATAAATAACATCATGAGCTACCGAGAATACCCACATTTCTAACGACGTGCGGAAGGAGGGGAATTTGCAGGGGGACGGGTTATGTCGAAAATGCCTAACGCAACTGTTGGACGCTCCTCGAAAGCGGACGTCGAGCGTATCGGTGCACAGTAAAAGCTGGTCGCTGCTGCCTTGTCCGAACCGTGGCAGAATTCTTTTTTCCGTACGACGGGTCGGAACAACGGGCGGCATTGTCGTTAGTCGGCCACCAGTCACCGCGAGTTCCCGTTCGTTTACCGGACATGGCGTGTCTGCGGTAACCCGGTTCTCCCCGGCTACTCCCTCGGACAACCCCAGCTGGTAGGATGGCCTCTGCTACTTCGCTGGTTCCACTGAAGAGCGTACTGCTCGCTGCCTTGTTCTCACCGCAAAAAAAAAAAAAAAAAAAAAAAAAGGAGTTGTTTTGGAAGCAACCGATTTAGTTGTTAATTTTATTTTGAACTTAGAAAACAACACCTACGTCCTTTCCAATTTTTAATTTAAAAAAAGAAGTTATAATTTTTTATCGATATTTTGGATTAAATTAAACTTGGAATCAAAAGCAGGTATCTGTAATGTAAGTTTTATTGGGAATTTCATTTACAGACACGCAGTGGTTCCATAAAACTACAAGTTTTTTTTCTAAACAAATTTAGAGCGATTTAACTGCAATAATTAATATATCACTCACATAATTAGTTAGGAGATAGTACCATGAAAATGTTATTTGGTTTCGTTCGAAAGATGACTTGAAGAATCACCGAAGAGAAAATTTAGAGGGGTTGGTAATTTATTAGACCTTTGGTCACTAATACTCCTTATCTTGATGATTAAAAACAATTAGGGCGATCTCGGGCGATGTTCAAATGAAGAGCGGCTGCCTACCAATTATGAGAGTATAGGTACAATATTTAAAACTTTTAGTCCCTATGTCCACTACAACGAACATGTTACAGAGGAAGGGAAAATATGACAAGAACTGTACACTTCCCGTGATTTGTGGATATTTCTACAGCTCATTGTTTGTGAGGTGGTTTACCCAGTGACTCTCAAGCACCAAGCACATATTTAATTGGTTGCGTTAATGAAGCAAGAGTTCTATCTGGGAAAGCACAGCGCGAACCAAAATATTATTTCATTGCAACACGAAGTTAATTAACGCAGGATTGAAAGGGTTAACATGTTACGGCAGAATCGAAGCTGTCTTGCTGAATATAACCTCCCGTAATTTGCGTGTAACTTACGTCATTTTGTAGAGAATGCTAAGAAAATGACTTAGGGCTACGCACTTGACAATGAAAGCCATCATAACAGTCCACATTCTTTTTTCTTCCTCCCTTTGCAGAACATGATCTTACTGTCGTCGAAGAACACAATCTGTTTTGGGGTTGACGTTAGTATTACTTTAGTATAATATTGCCAAAAATTTACACCATAATTTACTTCTGAGCTAGTATTGTGAGAAATTATGATTTAACCCGTTCAGTTACGCATTAATTTCTGAGTTCAAGTGTTGCAATCACGTAATTTGTTGGCACGAGCTCTACTTGTATTCAGCGCTCGTCTTGCGACCAGTAAAGAGCGCGCTGAGTGCTCGATAATACTGGTATTAACCATTCATTTCAGAGAAGTGTTGGGAATTCCACAAATCAAGACAGCCACAAGGAAGACTGGGTACTGATGCCTTGCTATGTACAGTACTTGTCATAAATATTATTCATGAGCAACGTGTCCGCGACCGTGGACACTGTGACTGAACGGGCTGAGAGTTGAAATATCTCTCACTTGTAATAAGACTGTAAAAGCAATGATATAATTTTCCAACAATTGCCCTTTTGAGTTTTCTACTTCGGCACAGGAGAGTGGTCATCGAGCGCTACCTAAGCGAAGTGTCGTACACAGTAGCTGGCGTGTTGTGGGGGACCGGTATTTGCACGCGAAGTGTGTTTTGAGCTGTTGCGCTCGCCCCTACAGGCCGTCGTCATTAAAGTTCCGTTCGCAGTCGTAGAGGAGGGAAGAGAGTGGGCAGTGGTAGAGGCGGAGGAGAGAGGAAGGAACTTCCATTACGGTCGCACTTCTACCCATTCGTTTGTTTACACCATATTTTTTAAATGACAAGAACTATTATATTATTAACAAAATACTTCTACAATTTTGAATTTAATCAAACTGCATTACAAATTGGTTAGATAAAGTATAAAAACATCACAAAGCACTTGTTTACTAAACAATACTCAAACACTAAATCCAATCCACGCCATTGCAATTTTTTGCTAGACGTATTGGCAGAAAGTAGGTCAGTGTTGGGATACGGATATTGGTTGTGCACAGCCAGCGAGATCGGGCTATCTCATCTTTATAGTCTGTGCGGCAAACCCTGCTTGCAGATATCATCCAGCATTTCACACATGTTACGTCCCTTTCATCAGGTTTGTTTATTTATATTTCTTTATAACTTACTGTTGAAATTTAATACTAGTATAAGGCTTGTGGGGATTCGGGTACACAGGGTTCAGGGAAAGGAGGTAGGAGTTGCCTGCCATGACGTCACAAGCGCGGCCATAGTAGTCCCATAGTAGTCGGTGCAATCCGCAATTTTGGTAGGCATCACAGCCACCATCCGCCATCTTGGTAGGCATCACAGCCATGTTGGGTGTTCTTCCCCTCGACATCCCAAGAAATTAGTTAAATAATAATTATGTTTAAATAGAGTCGGAAAATCCAGTCCGCTAAAATCTAACTTTTCTTCCACCTCAGCATATATCTTGTCCACACGCTATGGATGCGATGAGTTAACAAATCCGGCTAACACTGACCACTCGAAACATTGGTTGTTATAGTCGTGGACATTTATTACGGCACGTTTGTGTTTGATAAAGTCATGTCAGGAAGCTCAACATACATCGATAACCGTGATGATACTTCCTCAATGTTTCTTAGAGGAAGGAAGCCACTTACACCTATTCATATGCACCAATGCACCCTTAGACCACCTATCCGTGAAGTCGTCACACCACACTTCGAAAACGTGTACCTTATTTAGGTGGGGCTTTTTGTATAGCCATGACTCTCATGTCTCCTTGCACCATAGCTGTATAGACAAATATCATGGCACAAAAGTAATATATTTAATGTCGGAATGGTTCAGCAGAGGTGGTTGGCCATACAGTTGTTTCTGGAACAGATATCGAAGGTCCAGTTGGCGACGAAGTTGCCTCATCTGAAGAACTTGATGACACTTCCACAGTTCCCATGTCAAACATTCCCGAAGACCCTGAAAATCCCGGTAGACACATAGGGACCTCAGCTGTAGATAATGTCTAAATATTTAGGGTAAAAAAACACATTTAAATGGTTTTACACACACAATTTACTATACAGATAAATACATAATCCAGCGCCAAGAACACAGGCTTTTGAAATCCGAAAATGTCACATCTGTATTGACGTGGTCCTCGTAAACTTGTTGAAAATTCATATCGTCCATGCGAAACAGCACCAACATGTTTGCGTTGTCGCGGAGCTATGCACTTATAAGTCTGGCCGAGGTCACGCAGTCCACGTTCACATGCCGTCCCGTGCTAAAGTACTCCTGAATGCAAGTCTATTTCTCACATGCCACATCATCAAAAATAAACACTGAGTTTGGCAATGCTTCGCTTGGTGGTACGACGGTGTCGTTATCGTTGCAAGGAACATATCACCCCATCTACGGCTTGCAGTATCCGTGTCAGTCGCTGATACGTCGGTTGCTGTAGCGATTTTTAAAATAGGTACACGTTCTCGAACCTAAGACCTTTCTCTTCTTCCAGCAGGCTGAGTAGGACACATGTTTTCCGCAATTTGATGGTACTGTGATGATGCACCTCTCTGTATTCGTAAATAGGCTTTCATGTCTTGATTCGTGGGAGATATCTTCATTTTAAGCAGTAATGCATATGGGTTGATTAACATCTTGTTTGAAAACATGTAAACTGTTTTCTTCTGATTTTTTTATATCATACATTGGATGATGACGATGCTGAGGAGGAGGTAGCATAAACAAGCCTTTTGATGATATTAAGCACGTTTTCTTGATAATGTAATATCTTCAAGTTATCACTCCGCGTAAACTGCTTCTGGCAGAATTTGCACTGAAATTACATATTTGAATACGTGCTACATCCATACTGTTCCAAATCTAGAATGATACTGATACGAAAATGTATAGTTGAAGTGGAAATCATTGACGTGCAGTTCGAGTACGACGTCTGACAGTTAAAACAAGGTGGACAAATTCTTTAGCTACAATGTTTACACCGAATGAACGACAGCTCAGGGCGTAATCGTATCTCAGAACACGAACTTGGACTTCAAGGAAAAATCGATGGAGGATTCCCCACTTGTATGCAATCGCCCCTCCCCTTCCGCCACTCCCTCTCAGTATTACATGAGTTCCACTGTCGATCACATACAACTGCCAAAACAGTTGGACACGAATTTAAGTTAAGAGAACCTCAATTTGAGCCGGCAGACCCCATACTCAACTTGGAGTCGAAGTTTCCGACCCCATTCCTTCTAAATCTAAAGATTTGTTTTTGTGCAGTGACCAGACAGCTGGTCCCATCTCGTTGAACCGGGTTCGATTCCTGATAGGGCACACCAGATTACCATGCACGATAAACATAGGCCCTGCACACATACATACAGAGAATGCAAGGCTTTTAGCATTTGCCAGTTACACTACTAATGCACATTGTAATGAAAACATGGCTTTCACCCGAAGCTTCTAGTGGCCTTTGGAAGCTTTTACTATTCCGCATTGTGAAGGGCAGCACCGGAATGAATCTTAACTTGTTAAATAGAGTACACTTCGTTTACCCTAAAAGTGAATGGCGTAATGCCGTTTGTCCTACTGCGTTTACCCTAAATGCATTTAGCCTAACTTCGTTTAACCAAATTTAATTTAACCTAACATCGTTTGTCCTAATTTCGTTTAGCCTAACTGCGTTTGTCCTAACTGTATTTAACCTAACTTCGTTTACACTAAAATGTCAATTTTTTAATATTCTCGACAGAAACTACAGTGTTCGGCCTAATTTCGTTTCGCCTAACTTCGATTAGCCTAACTGCGTTCATCCTAAAATCTGAAACTTGCATTTCGCCAAACTGCGTTGGTCGTAACTTCGTTCGGCCTGATTGCGAATAGCCTAACTGCGTTTATTCTAATTTCGTTTGGCCTAACTTCGTTTACCCTAATTTGTTTAGCCTAATTTTAGGGTGAATAAAATTAGGGTAAACGCAACGCCACCGTTCAATATAAGACATTGAGATGCTCTAGAAAAATCCCACTGGTCTATTTTGCGCAAGAAGGGGTTCCGATACTATGTCATTTCGTGCTACGAGAGTCGTATACCCCATGGGTGAAGATCTCAGCAATAGGAAAAAAACGAAAATCTCAGTTGTGGTGGAGAAATTTCTCACCACCGAAAATACCTGAGACCCCACTTGCTACTAAACTCAAACTTATCAGTGGCCCTCCTGCTCGTTTTCCTTAAATGATAAATGAGCTTCTCCGTGTTATAAATGCTAGACACTTAAAAAAAAAAAAATTCCACATTCCCTGCTTGCACGAGATGGGTCAAGAATAATATACCATTATGCATAACAAGGATAGATTGTCCGATTAATAAAAACTTCGCAAAAAAATAGCGATGGTGGTTAGGGTCTTCCTTCACTTGTAGTAGTGTTAATGTCCCATTCAAACACAGACACACACACATACATACATATATTGTCATCCGACTTCGTCCCTCGGCCGGCGTAAGCCCGTCATGGGTTGCATGTGCACAGGCTCGCCTGGCCACCAGCTCGCCACCGCTGCTAAATGGGTGAACAGCCAAGTAGTAGCGCCTAACGAGCAGACCACCCCGAGGTCACTGCAACTGTGCGGGTAGCGGGCATATAGTTGATTCACGGTATCTTCGGCCTTTTCTGAAGCCCTGCTTAAGTTCTACTTCCAGGATATTCCTCCGCCTCGTGCAAACTAACCTTAACTAAGTATTAATGATTACACCAGAGATACAACTCACCGGATTCGTGCGCACTCTGTTGTAACAGTATTTTGTATAAGAACTATTTCTTACTAGGCGCTACCAACACACATGTTTTCTCACTGTTTCTAATTATTTATAAATGAATCATTATAATTTATAGATAAAATATTATTAATATTTCAGTTTAACAGAAAAAAAAAACCGTGAATAGACTATACGAGTGAAGAGTGGCGCAGCTGTATTGAATTACACGCATGCGCTCTGCCGACAAACCTTCTCTAAATTGCATGGGCGCGATTTCCTACTAACATATTGTGCCTGGCTAATCACTACCTGTTCAGGTACTGTGGCTAAGGCATGGCTTACTTCTTTAAAACTCCTGGTAGGATTAAAAAGACACATTGTTTATTATCGAATCTACTTTACTCTAAGGATCCCGTAAAAATAGAATACCTGTTGGTTTTGCTGCCGTCTCGTGAGTTTGACTTTGAGCACTGATTATCAATCGATGCCCCGCCATATTGTTGGCTTGAGACCATATTGATCACATGTGCGGTAGGAATTCGCAGTTCACTAAGACTGGGAAGAGTTTTTTTATGTTTGTTTGAAAGTGTTTAGTTAAATGTTAGTTAGCTATAAACAGTCTCTGATCAGTTGCATGGTTCTCACGTAGTTTGAGTTAGCAATTTTTTTTTTACAGTGCCAGCCAAATGCAGAACAGTTATTCCAACGCACTAACTTAGCTAGACTTAGATTTTGTCGTCCCAATGAAAGCTTCAATAATTTTTTGGTGCTTCTTAACGACACACAAATCCATGGCTTATGAATGATGCAAGCCCAGAACATCATGACAACCAGGTGACGTCTTGGCGAAATCTATTCTCTGAGCTCACCATCCCAACAGAAGATTCCAATCCATACTTGGTTGCCAGAACCAAATCAATTGTGTTCCTCACTTTTTTTTAGGTATGTGCGTTTTTAAAACCAGACCGTGACATGGGGAACGGAAACTGCGACATAACATTTGCAGGACGATTTATTCCGACACTATGACTTCGTGAGTAATAACACGATTGAACTAAACGTGGTCTCGTTCTTTCAATGGGGTATGTGATTACGATGCGTACATAACTTTCAGTTGGCAATGCGCATTCGCTAGGCTCGGGTTGGAGCCTACAACTGGCAGAAATTTTGACTGTGGGCGAAAACTTTCCGGCACTATATCTCGTGACTTCGATATGCTAGCACGCTTATTTTGGCGCGAAACGAAAGAGCTTGTCTATCTAAGCCATAAAAACCACGTATTCATTTCCTTATTTTAATTTGATTCCTGTATCCAGAAGAAAAATATCATCTAAGTGTATTGTATACCAAGAAAATGTATTATTTTATAATGGTACCAAACACTGTTCAACTTGTACTCACTGTATGTGATGACATTTTCCTAAAATAAAAAATTGCAATTCATATATTTTTAATAATTTGATGTCAAATCCAAAAATTTTCTATTTTACAGCTGCCATAATAGCAAACACTAATTAAGTTGTACAAGTGAAAAAAAAAATTCGACGTTAACAAATACCGTGGTCTGCCGGTTGACATATATGTAATAACCAAATGACAGTTCATGCATTTTTAAAAACATTTAAAAAATACATTTTTAAAAAAATTGTGTATTTAACATTATTTCTCATATAGGCGTGTTATTTGGTGATTATATATGTGTCACGTGGTAGCCCACCGCATTTGTTTAATTTATAATTTTTTTCTACAACTTAATTAGTGTTAGTTATTACTAGAGCCCCCTGTTTTTCGCGAAAAGATTCACACAGAAGCTTAACTTCAATATTCTATGTGCTCACTCGCAGTCTTCATTTGACTATTGGCCGTTTGTCATTGTGTTAAGACAAGTCTGTTACATTAGTAAGCCAATCCGAATTAAGTTTATCCGATATGACCACCCGTGATTCGTGGGCTAGACATATAACATGCGTAACTATTACAATGATCCAACAACGAAGATGGTTCTGAACTTAAGTGTTTCGTAACACAATTTGTCTTGAAATCTTTTCGTGAAAAACAGGTGCCCCTAGTTTTTATGGCTGCAGCAAGATACAAAAAATTTTGTTTGATATCAAACTATAAAAAAAATATCGAAGTATAATTTTTTTATTTGAGGGAAATGGAATTATGTACAATGCGTACAAGTTGAAGAATGTTTAGCAGAGATGTAGAATTATTAATTTTCATGTATCTGACATCTTTGAAGTGGACGTATTCAAGTAAACCCAAGGCCGCGCCCCGACGCAGCGACGCCCCGATTTTTCCGGTTGTTAAAATAACGTAGATAAGAAGTATTTTTTCTTTTAGTGCCGGTTGATATAGCCTGTTCACGGCAAACTGAGCACTTTTGAAAGCTTTGCTTATGATCTACTTGCATGCTCAATGTGTATCCTTCAACCATATGTAACATTAACATTGCCATGGGCCTCGTCACTTTATTCATGCGTCGGTAAAATCAAAACACTGAAATTATTATAAAAGTAAATATTTTACAAATCTGCCCATCTTTACACTTAGATGCATTAAAATAAACAGAAAGCAAAATACACAATTCAAGTTATCACAAATGGTTAACTAACACTTTTTATTCGTTTTTAAGATATGGGACTACTTTCTCTCCATCGTTGCCAACTTTTCTGAGCGCATGTCACTCAGTGCACCTGTTAAAATATTTGCAGGTAGGAGCAGTTACTTTTTTCTAGGGTTTATTTCAAAAGTGCTCACTTTATCGTGAACAGTCTTTACGAATTGTTAGGTATGATAAGTATCTCACATGGCGTCCTGAGTCAGGGAACAAGAATTATTGTGTTGCAACAGTCCTCCATCAATCTCGCACGAATGTCTGTGGGGGAACAGACTTCCTGGTTCAGCGGCGCACGAGAGAGATTTAGTGCCTGAGCTGCTGGGTGCCGACGCGCCAGCGAACCTCCTGAGAACTCATTACACGCGCTCTTGGCTGCCTCGGCGCGGATGACTTGCTTTCCCAAGCTGTAAATAAACGAGGCGCGCGGCGTATCCTTCACTGCTTCCGTTCCAGAGCGAGCTGGTAACTGGAGCAGCGATTGTTTACGTCGCGGGCCCGGAAGCTCATCGCTGCTGTCGGAGGTACCTATAATTCGCTCCTCCTCCTTCTTCTTCTTCTTCTTCTAATGTGGCGCAAAAGCGCCTGGCCTTAGGAACTTGGCCTGTGCAGCCCATAGACTAAAGATGAGGTAGACAGATCTCGTTGGCTGCGCACAACCAATCTCCGTGTCCCAACATTGAACTGCTTTTCTGCCTACATGTCTAGCAAAAGTGGCGTGTATTGGGGGTTAGAAAGAACATTGTTTAGTAAACAAGTGCGTTTGAGATGTTTTTATACTTCTCCTAATCAATTTGTAATGTTTTTTATTACATTCAAAATGGTAAAAGTATTTTATTAATATAATAGTGCTTGTCATTTAAAAATTAAGATGTAAACAAACCCGTCCATCACTGTTGTCCATGTGACTTTGACAGTTGTGTAGGACTGGGGCAGGTCAATGTTGGGTACATGCGCAGAAGACGAATAAGCGGGAAAAATCGAATAAATCTCAAGCGCGCCATAATCTTCATAACGTGAAATATCGAAAAATCAAAAGTCAATTAAACTCTCCAAATAGTCGAACGGCACACACAGACACAATGATGTTACAACCCTGACGCCGAGGTTTAAAAATCCAAACCGTCACCGACGGCGGCTACAGAAGAACTAGCATAGCTCGCTCCAAATGAGAAGATAATGCACAGAAGATCAAAACGTATCGGGCGAGTCGGGAGAGTCCATTGTCGCTGCACGAAGGGGTGAGGTAATTCAGTTCGATAGTGACGATGGTCGAGAGCGGGTCGAGCGAGACCTGCTACGCGCGTGAAAATTACCTGCATGAAAAACGTAAGCCGCGCGACGCGGTACTAGAGATGTTATCAGTTTGGTCTATACAGCGCCAGCAGTGCCGTGTGGTTTCCCTCCCTCCAGCGGCGAGCGGAGGGCCCTCCCCTACACTGCCTTCCCTACCTTCAAAGCTGTGTGAAGATTATATTCTCATTTTAACTTTACTATAGTCGAGCGTGATCCGCTACCAACCCTCCTTTTCAGTCCCGTTAGAGAAACGTTCAAATGAGAAAATAATCTTGGCACAGCTTTGAGGGTGGAAGCGTAGGGGAGGAAGTGTAGGGGAGGGCTCTCCCGGGCGCTCTCCGCTGGAGAGAGGGGAAACCACGTGACACTGCTGGCGCTGTGCACATCAAACTGATAACATCGCTCTCTACTACCGCGCCTTTAAATATAGGCTATTCTCGGATTCTTCACACTTTCTAAACCAAACCTTTGAAGAAATATGCCATATATGACGTATTTGGATGTTTCCTAAATATGTCACATAACATAACCGTGTTATACTTCTGTTAACGTAAAAGTATACATATATTTTATGTATAAGTTATAATAATGCTTTTATATTTCATATGAATAAAAACCGGAAGAAAATATGTGTGTTGGTAATGCTTAGTAATAAATAGTTCTTATGTTAAATATCTTTAAGTTAAGCGCACGAATGCGTTGCGCTGTCCTTTTGGTGTAGTTTTATATTATGGACTAACTTAATTAAGCTTTGTCTACACCAGGCGGAGGAATCTGTTGGAAGTAGAACTTGAGCAGGGCTTCAGAAAAGTTGAGAGTAACCGTGAATGGACTATACGGCCGACACGACTTACGTTATTTTCGACAGGTAATATCCACACGCGGAGCAGCTCCCGCACCTAGATTTACTCGGTCGCGCTGAAGACGAACTGGCAACGGCGTCACAGGAGACTTACGATGCCAGCATATACGTTCAAACCAAAATTATAGCTATCAATAGCTCAATAAATTACAAACTTCTTACCAAGGCTTATGGAAAAATTAATATTTAGTGTTGCGCATTGCATTTCGCTGCCCGGTGTTTCCTTCGCGTAGGAGGGTGCCGAGAGCTGGAGGTCAAGTTTGTAATATTAGACGAAACGACCGGCCTATTATAAAGGAGACCGCCTCACACACCGATAAACTTATCGCAGCTCGCGCCTCGCTGACACTGAGAAGATCAAATTCCTCCATTTATCACGCTGGGACGTTATATTTCCCAGAACGACTTGGATTGCCGAGAACGTTCTAGAGAGCATCTACCTAAAGTATAAATACCACGCGCGGGCCTCTGAGGAGAGAGTGTTTTAAGAGCGGCGAGGGACGACTGCAGCGATCTGCGAGAGTGCGTCGGCGAGCTTGTGTGCAGTGAAGAGTGGGACTGATCTGCGGGACTGTGGACTGGATACGTGGGTGAAAAGACATTCGGGACGATGGAAATATACAGTTTTAATTAAACGTGTGGAAATAATCTAAACAGATTAAGGTGCATTAGCAAGAGTAAAGACTACGATAAAGACTTTAATTGAAATTGCGACAGTAGTAAAATATTGCGGGCAATAATAATAAAAGTTAATAGGGCGCTCAGACTGGTAAATAACAGACGTGCGACTGTTTGTAGCATTGAGAATATATATAATGATTGAATTTAGTTATTTTATTTATGTTAAGACTTCCATCCCTCACGAACGCAGGTACGCCCTCACAGGCTTTCATGCAACATGAGATAAAAAGGTTGAGATACATTTTTTATCAAAGGTTATACTACCGAAGACGAAGCTTTCGCCATAATCGTATTACCATGTAATGCCCTGTTCTCGAAATAATAAAAATCCAACTTCTTTATTTGTTAATTTTATAATCTGCCAAGACAATAAACAGGGTCCACAATCTCACTGTTACATCTTTATAGTGTACATACATCTTTTATGATAATCAGTATCTTGATGTCTCGGGATATTTATACGCTTGCTGAAGTATTTGAAAAAGTCATTCGACGATTTCGTAATGAGAATAAATCGTAGCTTTAAAAAAACTACATAAAGAAAATTAGTAAAAAAAAGTCGGAAGTTAATTATCCTGATCCAGCTTCCTCCTTTCACAAAGAAAATTGTCAACCAATTTCGCGTGGTAAGACACCATCAATAGTGGTTTACCGCAGGAACTTCTTTCCTCTCCATCTTCAGAGTTGAAGTCACGATTCCTCGATGCTAGAGGTTTAGAAAGCCAGCTATGGTTCCTACGAGATGGGTTTTCGCTTTATAAATATTGCCATGCATAATATTTTAATTGAAATTACTTTGATAAAAGGTTCAAGTCACACGGCCAGCACGAGAAGGCTAAAGACGACAACACGGTCGTGTCATAGTTGAGTGCTTTCCGGATGACGTGTCTACAGATATGGTGGCCATGAACCGAGTTACAGAGAAGGTTTGGTGCAAAACCTCAACCAGTCCAGCGTTGTGTGACGCATTAACGTACACCGGAAAAGCCGAAGTGCCAGCAAAATATCGCCTATCTAAAAACAAAGATGGACTTGTGAATATCACGTTCGACTGATCAACAAGTTAACGAAAATATGACTGGAAGTAGGCGGCGCGTGTCTGTGGCCAAGTGAAGGATACAATAATCACTTATCACAGATCCCGTTAGCCACTAGGGGAATTAGATGGCTTCCTCCAAGGATGATGGATGATTCGCACCTCTCGTGAATGAACCTCGTGGCCACAAAGTCACGCTGATGGAAATTGTCCCAAGGCTCTTGGGGTCAGATGATACTGTATTATAGCCTATTCGCGGTTTCCTCACACTATTTCAACCAATCATTTGAAAAAATAACCCTGTGTATGACACATAGTCCGTTGTTTTCTAAATACGTCATGTATAGGGACATCCCAATTTCGCGGAAATATTTCTGCATACTCTAGATTTCAACAGCCGATGGACGCACAAGCACTTTTCTTTAGCTTATTGGTGGCGTGTCTTTGGAAGAATATATTTTCCTACTTGACTGGCCATTCAAAATTAAGTAACTTCAATGCTGTACATCTGGGATTCGTGTGCAGACACCCGAGACTTGTGATACGGAAACCATCCAATCACTACAGTGGTTCTGAGCTAAAGTGTTAGGAAAGACAACTGGTCGTGAGATCTATTCACGAAATGCGGGTGTCCCTAGTCATATATCACAAGCGCTTTTTACTTCTGTTAACATTAAACTATCGTATGTTTGGTTTAAAGTTAACTTTAACTTATATTTTATTTATAAATTATAATATTTAATCTAATTAATGTATAAATAAAACTAAGAATACATGTGAGTGTCTGTTCTCATGTAAAATTATTAAACTGAGTGTGCAGGAATGATGTAAGTTACGGTGTCCGTTTGGTGTAATTTTCTAGTTTTGTTTGCATGAGGCGGATGAATATCTTGGAAGTATAACTTTAACAGGACTTCAAAAAAGTTGTAAGTAACCGTGATTGTTCTTTATTTGCCCTGTTGGCTTAAGCAGCGAGATGGAAAATAGCCCCGTCCACTAGATAGAGCAGTGGATTACTGAGCTCTCAGGCCGTTTGGTTCCAAAGGTAAAATTTCAGCATGAAAAATCTTTTTTTAGGTTATGGTAATGGACACTCTGGTTAAATGTCACATTGGCCATTGCAGTCTTAGTAGGAGCACGATTCTGTTGGTAGGACCCAACAGAGGTTCTCTCTTACGACCAATTCACCGAGGTTGGAATAATGCTGGCAATGGTCCAAGTTGTGCATGCTGGAGGAGACCTGGAGGGTTCATCGGCCATTGATGGATCGGTACGGCGGGCGTTGACACAGCTCCAGTACACTGTGTTCTGGACAACCAGTAGAGGCACAGATCAGTCGAGATTACAGAGGTACAATGGTGGCGTGCTGTTCTAGGCAACCAGTTGAGGCACAGACTACTCAAGAATACAGAGGTGCAACGGTGGTGTGAACTGCAGACTCCAGACACACATGCCAGCAAAATGGCCTCACCAGCCAGCAATATTGCGGAACATTGTTCACCGATCAGTTCCTGGAGACTAACTTGCCAGGCGGCAGTCCGACAAATAAGTAGAGGTCTTCTAATTCCTTGTAATTTTTTTTAAACACATGTTATACTAAATATTAATTAAATACATCCTCTCTCTTCCCCTGACTCATTTTCGCAATGTGAAATAACATTACGAAATTGATTAGGATAGGTTAGGTTAGGTCACCTTAAATTAAGTTAGGTTAAGTTAGGTCAGGCAACCACATTTTCACTAACCATAAAACCTACGTCAAACCAGCTATCACTTATTTTCTAAAATGGAGGTGGGCTATAGTATCTAATAAATAATCAAAACACAAACTTGACTAATTAATAAATCATTATTATTCACCACAATAATTATCTTAACACTTTGTTATGACAATAAGATATAACATCATTAACAAATATACTAACAATTGCATTAATTGATAAATAATATGTCTACTAATAATTATTATTAATCTAACTTAACCATATATATTCATTTCAGCATATGTACATTCGCCCTAATATTGTCATTGGACTCAAAAGGGAATGGCTTGTCACCTAAGCAACGGCCAAATATTGTACGTCGTCGGCTCGAGTACATACCCGACCGTGACTTGGTGGCATAAAATAAAGCGAATTTTGCATATCCCACCAATGGGAAATTCCCATTAACGTGCAATGGCCAATCAGACACTAAGTACGTTTCCAACAGCCTCACGTGGCCAATATGAGCGACCGAGTTCGGTGACACCAAAGCAATCGCTACGCCATTTCGCTTTTGAATACTTACCTATTCTGTGGCAGAGGAGAGCGGCATCTTGGTCAGGCCACCTGTGGATCTGAGTGCAAGGATCTCAGTCACGGCGTGGGAGGACGCTAAAGACTCACGACAGTACTATATTGGGAGTTGTGTCTGGTCAACTGTCATGCTTTCGCTGGTTGAGTATATATCATTACTTTGTTTTCGGGCTCGTAAGCAGGTTTCACTCATTCGAGGTCAGGTACAGTTGTGAAGGAGTACCTGACTCGTGCTCTGAATGCCTCCCTGCGCCCCGTGAACTTATCCCATCGGCTTCTAAAGATCTAAGATGTTACGTACCGTCCAAATCTCTCTTACGTCATGATTTTAATCAAAGAGTGAGCTTTTGACTCGTTCTGCCTTCTTTAAAATATACCCAGCCATATTTTCTTAGGCTATTCTGAGGATTGTTTACTTATTGGATATAATCGTGCTATGTTTTTATTTTTCTTGTCTTCCATATGTGATCTAATGTTTCCATGCTACATGGAACTACACACCTCAGAAAAGTTTTACCACCACCAGAATTTTTGAGTTACTAGCTCACGGGCCAAGAGAAAGTGTGATCTGAAGATGCACATTGTCTATACAGTGTACGACGCTAGACTTGACGCCCGTCTTTTCATAATGTGCATACTGTCCCAGGAAACACCCATCACGAGCCACCAATTACAGGTGGCGCAAAACATTTTTCGAAGTGCGTTTATTATTCAATATTTTACAGTGAAACAGTGCCGTATACTATCCCTTTCGTTCACACATTAATGTAATATTTCTGGCGTTTTAAACACGATGTTTTTTGATCATTGCTGTACTGAAACTGACACAGAACTCGTTTTGTTATCCTCCCACGACGGCGATCCGGGTTAAATCCCCGTCCGGGTCACTTCGGATTTTTGCATGTGGGAGTCGTGCCGGATGTCGGCGGGTTTTCTCGGGGATATCCCGTTTACCTCACCCTTTCATTCCGGCGCTGCTCCATACTCGCCTCAATGACCCTCATCAGCTCTCAAGATTCAAAACTCTTCACTCACTAACTGGTTTCTTTATCACAGGCAATAAGAAGGCTTTGTGCTGGGTGATCGTGGTGAGTGATATGAACCAGTCATAACACAGGGCAGTAGCACGGTTTGCTAATCAGTTCAGGACAGGAAATATCATTGGCTACTGCGCTTAGTAGTTTACAGTACCAGTCAGACATAATCTTCCTGTGCAACATCTTGACAGTTGTCTGCAGTGGGCATTGAAGGGTTACTTTCTGCGAGTGACAGAAGGTTAGACATGAGAGAGGAAAGTAAACCAGGACTTTCCACCAGAGCTCAGTTGTCCACGACGGGAGACAAAGGCGTGTGAACGGGCAGTGCCCAAGTACATGTAAGTGGCCGTGACCGACCACTCCCTGGACGGAGGCAATGGCGGGCAATTGGCGAACCGGTTGTCGGAGCGCGACGTGCAGGAATATGTGCGCGACTCGAAGGACTGCGGGAAGAATGCTGGCCGGCGGCGACTAAAAGCTGCCGTCCGACTGCGGCGACCACCCAAGGACGAGGGCACGGCCCGACTCCTGCACGTTGTTCGCCATCACGTGTTCACGTGCCGACACCACAGCTGCGCCCTTGATCACTTGCCCTTCATCCTTCCCCGCGTCACGATGAAAAACAATTTTTTGTGAATTCCGACGTCTACGTTCCTTTCCGAATTTCACTCTTTGAAAGTGTTTTCCCGCGGCCGTGCAGAATTGTAAACACAAACCAAACACAAACGAATAAAATATTTCGAACAGTTGCGCATCGGAAAACGACCTAAGGCTAGAGAAGGGCGAGTGACTCGTACCCTTGGCTGAAAGAACATTATAGGCTGCATACGTGTCCCTACCGTGAATTCGGACAGCGACAATGCGATTCCACATCCAGAATGCACCTTTCAAGGGCACAAAGGTGGAATTCGAAAACGGCCCAGGCCTCCCATTGCCTTGTGGAGTATTTACATCATAGACTAATGATAAGCTAGGCCGCTTATTCGTCTTCTGCGCATTTACCCAACATTGACCTCCCCACACCAATACAACTGTTAAAGTCACGTGATCAACACTGAGGAACGTGTTTGCGTGGATCTTAATTTTTAAAAAACAAGCACTTTTATAAAAATAAGATACGTTTCCCAATTTTAATTCAATATAATTGCATTAAAAACTGTCTAGAGGAAATGTAGAAACATCTCAAAGCACTTGTTTGCATAAACAGTGTTCTGAAAAAAAAAATCCTACCTACGTCTTTTATGGTATAAGTCCATTCACGGTTTCTTTGGACGTTTTAACACAAAACTTTGAAAAATCACCTCATGTATTACGTATTTAGTTATTTCCAAAACATGCCATACAGCACGCGTTTTATGCCTCTGTCAATACTGGCGTATGCTATTTTTCGTTAAATTGAAGTTTTGCCTGTATTTTATTTAAGCGTTATAATATTTGATTTAAAATAAGAACGAATAAAAACATCGAGAAAAAATCTGTGTTGGTAGCGCCTAGTAAGAAGTAGTTCTCATGCAAAATAATATTACAATTGAGTGCGCATGGATTTGATGTGGCCATCCTTTGGTGTAATTTTCTAGGGTTAGCTAAGGTTAGTTTGCACGAGGCGGAGGAATATCCTGGAAGTAGAACTTTAGCAGGACTTCAGATAAGTGTGAAGTAATCGTCAATGGATTATAGTCGTGTTGGTAGAAAAGCAGTTCATTGTTGGGATAAGGAGCGGCTAATGCGCACCTTGGGCGCGCAGTCTCGCTCATGTTCACTTCACGGTTTAAACAGCAGCGCCATTATATCCAGTCCACGCATGTATTCCGTCGTGAAAAAAGTAACATGACGAGAGAAGCTCTCAACTTGTAAATAATATAATGTTGAGAGTAATAAAGTTCGCAGGCTTTCGCTACCGTTGTCAGCATGTTCTTGGCTTATCATATCCTTTTGTACCCCTCCAGAAGAAAATCGTGTCTGCGCCAATGGGTACAAAAATTCATCACAAAAAGTAGATATAATCAATTCACGGTTACTTTACACTTTTCTGAAGCCTTTCTAAAGTTCTACATCCGGGATATTCCTCCGCCTCGTTCAAACTAAGCTTAACTAAGTCTAGAAAATTACACCAAAGGACAACGCACCGAATTCGTGCGCTCTCAGTTGTAATAATATTTTGCACAAGGATTATTTCTTAGTAGGCATTACCAAAACACGTGTTCTCTCAACGTTTTTTTAATCATATTCATTATAAATGAAATATTAGAACATATAAACACAATACATGAAAAACTTAAATTTAACGAAAAATAAGATATCTTCATGTAAACATAGGTATAAAACGCTTGTGGTACATGGCAAATCTAGGAAATAACTACACACGTTACACACGGGGTGATTTTTCAATGTTTCGTTCAAAAAGGGTAAATAAACCACAATTAGACTATAAGTATAGTTTGTTCGCAATAAAATGAGCACTTTTGAAAGCCCTGCTTAAGATCTACTTGTATACATGTTCTGTATTCCTCCGCCTTACATAAAATCAACACTGCCATGGATTTAGTCACTTTATTCATGTGTCGATCAAATGAAACTGTGATATTACTAAGAAATGAAATAATTTTCAAATCCGCTCATTCTCGCACTTCGATCCATTAAAAAATCAGAAAGCGGAAGAAATAATTTTAAGTTATCACAAATGGTTACCTAACACTTTTTATTCGACGTTAAGATATAGAACAACTTTCCATCTACCGTTACCAACTTTACTGGGCGAATGTCACTCGGTGCGCCCATTAAAATATACGCATACAAAGGCAGTGAGTTTTTTTTAAGATTCATTCCTAAAGTGCTCACTTTATCGTGAATAGCCTTTTAGAAACTAATTGGCACATGATGTGGCGATCTCTTTGATGTAGGAGTACTCATTGTTTGATTGGCTGGGCGAGGCTCTGTGAGCGAGTATTGCGTTTGGTTGGATACTGCGTTCTGCTGGCTGGCGAATAGGTTAACGGGCGCAGAATGGCGAATAGAATTCCGACATTTTGATGGCCAGTGACACTATTTTGCTGACGTGTGCAGCTGGAGCTGTGGTACGTACTTGCATAGGCTATCCACAGTTAACCGATCACTTTTGGAAAAGGTTTTTAGGATATATTTTTACGTCTCATTTCGCAAACTTCTGCCTCCAATGGGTACGAGTACCGACGAGTCCCATTCCGAAATCCCGTAACTCGCGGATGTCAGCTTCGTGCTATACTCCAACCACGGTTACTTTCAAAATTTTCTGAAGCCTTGCTTAAGTTCTACTTCCAGGATATTCCTGCGCCTCATGCAAATAAAGCTTAATCAAGTCTATGAAATACACCAATGGGGCAATGTACCGCATTCGTGCGCACTCAGTGTAATAACATTTTGCATAAGAACTATTTCTTACTAGACATTACCAACACAACTATTACCTCTTTGTTATTATTAGAATTAATTACAAATGGAATTTTATAATTTGTTCATAAACTATAGACCAATCCAATTTAACTAGAAACAAGATACTTTCGTGTTAACAAAAGTAGTATAAAATGATAGTGCTAGATGATATGTTTATGAAACAGCCAAACACGTTTTACATGGGGTGATTTTTTAAAGGTTTAACTCAAAAAGGTGTGACTAAACCACGAACAGATTTGGGGCGGAAGGCATCGTTATTGTGTGGTGTTGTTAAGCAAGTGTCGTGAGAGTCGGAAGTGATGGGGTCAGTGGAGCTGGCCGAGTCCCCTGGCGGCAGCCGCCGGAGACAACGGACTAGCGACCTCACAGCAGAGGTAACGGCGCCTGTCTGAAGGTGGCCAAGTCACGCCCGCCCGTCGCCTCATGCAGGGGGCCACGCCCTGCCACCCGGGATCTGCATGTCCCCGGACACGCTCCGCAACAACTGCCTCCTGTGCAGTACGAGCCCGCTCACTGCGTGCTGTTCTGGTTCGTCCTAAGATGACCGATATAGTCTATTCACGGTTTCTTCAGCCTTTTTCAATCAAATCCTTGAAAAATCTCCCCATGTATGGTGGGTTTAGTTATTTCCAACATATGCCATATATCACAAGTGTTTTATACTTGTGTTCATAAAAAGTTTTTTTTCTGTTAAATTTATGTGTTATTCATATTTTATCTATAAATTATAATGCTTCATTTATAAATAATTTGAATATAAAACAGGGAGAAAATAGGTATATTGGAAGCGCCTAGTGATAAATAGTCCTTATACAAAATACTGTTACAACTGAGTGCGCACGAGTGTGGTGCGTCGTCCTCAGGTGTAATTTTCCAGGCTTAGTTAAGCTTAGTTAGCTCGAGGCGGAGGATTATCCTGGAAGTAGAATTTTAGCAGGGCTTCAGAAAAGATTGAAGTAACCGTGAATGGATTATACCAGACAAGAAGTTAGTTATGTGGAACGTAACTAGATGTTAAGTCAAAAAGTTAATTATAATACAAGACAAGAGTTCAACAGTTAACTCTTCTACACGTCTCCGTTAAATCTCTCGTTCCTGTACTACTAATTATGTTGACCTTCAGGATATTGACTCTCTCAAAGCTCTAGCAATTAAATCTACCTCCTAACGTCGTCGCCTAACGGGACAGTCCCTGCCTTCACCTATTTCAGGTTCTCTCTTACCACAGTTTAACGGCGAGCAGTCTCTCGTATCGGAGTCGAACGCTTGGACCCCCGTCTCGTTGTGGCGAAGTCGTGATGACCCTCAGCTGGCGTCGACCCTGCACGCCTCGCGGTAATCTCGCGGCGAGGATGGCTGATGAGTCTGGAGCTGTGACGTCTGGGGGGGGGGGGAGGGGAGGCCCTCGGCTTCTTATACACACGCCAACCACCCTTGCCCTGGATTCATCTTGCGCCCTGTTATTAAAACACATATGGCCCCCGCCATGTGTGCCTCGCATCGCCGGGAAACTCCTCCAGCTCTCCCCCTGGCAGAGCCCACAACAATGCGTTCTCCATGTTTATCTTACTCTACTCGTCAACTGCTTTCTAAGGCTGATCCCCGAGGAAACCCGCCGACCAGTGCCATTGTCCGGCACGATTCCCACATGCGAAAATCCAAGAGCGACTCCACCGCGCCGCCGGGATTCGCCTTGGAGAGGCGAGTAGTCTGACCACTACAACACTGCGGCCTCTCGACTACGATAAAAAATCCTTGTTATGTCTATTTCTGCATACAATTTTTTGTCCCACATCACATAATGTGCTGTGACTTACTGCTGTCGTATTACGCTTGTAGTTTTGGCTGTTTTCGTCGCGTTATATCTATGCTGTCATTCTTTCTGCGTCGCTCGTTGTCTAAATGGGTAATTTTCTCTTGTTCTGTTTATGTGCTTATTTACTTTAATCGCTGTTTATTATGTTTTTGTTTCAGATCCACATACTGCGTCCTTAGTTATGTTTGTTCCTTTATCAGATGTCTCTCTAGACAATGGAAGTCCAATCAGATTTTGAATTCGGTCCCAGTTGTCTGTACTGGCTCTGCTTGTAGTATTTATGTGTGGGAAGACAAGTAACTGTCACAAGACATTGCCTCAGCTTTTGCTAAGATACTCAAACGAATGCTCCACTGTGGTGTATCAGCATTTTTTTTTGGCCTGCTTCCTCTCCCGACTGAGGAGACATTGTAATTACTGTGGCATTCAGTTGTTACACGACATCGCAAGTCCGCGAAGTTACAACAATGATTTGGGCCAGGGTAGAAAAAAATGGGGGGAAGGAAAGGTAGTGCTTACAGCACGAGAAAGCATAATACTTATTTCGTATTATACACATGGTCGAGGGTCTCAAAGAAAAAGGCGAGCAAATGGGTTAGCTCATAGTAAATGCGGTTGCGAAATGAACCGAAATATGTGCTAGCCACGTTCCACGTAGACATTCTCCGTGAGGTGGGATGACACTACCTTAAAGAAAATCTTCCTCCTACACTCCCTCGTAACGCAATAACGATCGTACGGGAAAATTGACATACGTGGGGTCACGTAAGTAAAATTGAAATAGGAAACATAAGCGTAGGAGATATAAAATGCTAATGGTTGGTCATGCTTTTTCGTCTGATTGACAGTCATTTGTATAACTCGGCTCCGCTTTATGCATTAATAGCCAATCAGCTACGACTCATTCGGCATAAACATCTTCAATGATATTCTTTCTGGATGGCCTTTTTGGGCTATCTCCTGCGTCCTCACCTGATGGTCTGCATTTACTTGAGTAGTCTTCTGCAAAGCACTTTGAAGGAAGCTTCTCTTGTTCGTTCCTTCCAGTGACTGCCTGGACGAAGGAAATCCTTACTGTTGGCTGGGTCGAGTGAGGAGATTGTGTTGCATGGCCTCATCGTTAACTCGTCTTGGCGTCTTCCCTTGGGGGCAACTCAAGGCCCTTGTTTGCGAAACATGAGAGGCGGAGGAAGCCTTTGTTGCCTGCAGGAGTCTTGCAGCTTTTCAAGTTTAGCAGGTATCAGTGCAATGTTCGCGGCAGGGCTTCGCCTGTTGCAGTGCTTGCAGTGATAGTTTGATCGGGCGCTTTGAACTAGTTTTCTGCAACCATTTTGTTCTGGTATGCCTGGTGGGCTAACAAAACAGCTTTGGGGGCGCGTAACTAAGAATGGTAGGCAACACAATATTTCTTCACTACGTCATTAATTTAAGATAAATTACTCATGCCATTTACAACACGTAAAATACATCTCTTTAAAGGTTGTGCACGATAAAGTGAGCACTTTTGAAATCAACTTAGAAAAAAGTCACTCCCCTTACTTGCATATATTTTAACGGGCACAATGAGTAACATGTGTCCAGTAAAGTTGATAATGATGGAGGGGAAAGTAGTTCCATATATTAACGTCGAACAAAAAGTGTTAGGTAATCATTTGTAATATCTTAAAATAATTTATCTCGCTTTCTGTATTTTTTATGGACCGAGGTATAAAAATGAGTATATTTGTACAATATTCACTTTTCTAATAATTTCACAGTTTCACTCGACCGACGCATGAACAAAGTGATGAGGCTCATGGCAATGTTAATTTTACATAAGGCGGAAGAACACACAACATGTGTACAAGTAGATCTTAAGCAGGGCTTTCAAAAATGCTAATTTTACAGTGAACATCCTATACAAGATACTTTACGTTAAAACTGGGGGAGTTCAATATAATTATTATTAACCACCGAACTACTTTAAGTTTAGCCACGCCATTATCTAAAGATTTTGATCTCTGCGTGATCCGCTGGACTGATGTCACCTTGTCTGGTGCCGAAGGCGGCTTCACATCTCGGCTACGGTGGTTCACGGTAGGCCCTGCGTCGTTCCATCTCCACACTGTTAAAAATTTCCGTATATTTACGGAACGTTTTACGGAAATGTACAGTGTATATACGGAAAGGCAATCCGTAACGACGAAAAACGGAGTTTAGAGTTGTGGTCTGGTAATTTTTTGATTCGTGTTCAAACCTCGCTTAAGTACAAAATATTTTAATTTTTTTATATCATTTTTTATACTCTCGCATAACGAAGATTAAGGACATTTTCACCATCTCTTTTTATTTTAAACGGAAAGTACAGAGAACTAACTTGGAAATTAACGGAGAGGTTCTGTGAAATTTACGAAAAGTCCGTTTCTGAAAATGAATGTGTCCGTAATTTTACGGAGAGTTTATGGACACTTCTGGATACATTTTTACCAGCACTTTTCTGTAAAATGAAGGAAATTTTTTTTAACAGTGCGTGGTTTGCGGCTAGTGCAGGAAGACGACGCTTCGTGGCCCTGGCGGCGTTTAAGTATTCCCGCACGTTTATAAGTTTTGATGCTGTTTTCCAAACCTCTCGCTGTTCGTGGCCTCGCCCTGAATACTGTCGTTTGTCGCCTCTACATGGTGTGTGTCTGGCAAGCGTTAAATATATTGCTCTTAACTCTACTGAAACATTCCTTTTTAGGGCCGATACCACCGTTTCTGAAGTAACCTAAGTTAGCTAACTGTACTTGGTATCGTAGCAGTCATGACGCTGCAGGGAAGAGCCTTGAACAGACTGTAACAAGCTACAAAATATTTCAAGGTTACCGTGTACGTAACAGAAAATCACCCGCAGTTACACGCCAAGGCTATAACTGGGATATAAAATGTTTTATTCAAGACTGACTTATGTAACAAAAAATATTTTTCCTGGCAACATGGGTAGGTTCCTGAGAACTACGCCTCTTTGCTTTGAAATCGTGAGACAATTTGGTCATATTTGTAAATGAGATATTTTTACGCAGCAATCAGGGAACTGACATTTCAATACATACATAAACTGCATTTCCGGGTGGAAAAGGTTTTAATCGAATAAATGTATTAGCGTTTGGTCACTCTCAAAGTTATGTGAAGGGAACGGAACTGTTCTTTACGTCTGTACTTTACACTTTTCAAGTTGGCAGCAGAGATCAATTTTGCCAGTCACAAAATAAAGCCATTGGCTGGCTGCTGGGTTCATTGTACGACCGCGTCAAGAAATAGTTCTAACAGCACTTCGTAATTTCTAAGTTCGGGTCCTCTAAAGTCCTCTAATGCTGCATCTGTAATATTTAAATACTCTGTGCTTATGCATGAGCATACTGTAGGTGCTTGCAGTTTGGAAATACTTATTTTTATTTTTTGTTTTGTTTCGAGGTTAAAACGCAACAAGTAAATAGTGTCGAGCAAAATGGAGGACGCAGTAGGCCAGACTGAAATGCCACCGTATGTAGAAAAACAAGCAGGGAAAGGGAAGTGATGATTAATATATAAAATATTAAATGTAAAGAATTCCCTGCATTACAAACACGCAACTTAAATAAATATTGCTTTCACAATGTGAAAAATAAAGGAGCATAATTCTGAGAGCTAATTGCTCATAACGCATGAGATGATAATTCGCAACGCAACCAATACCTTCTAAGCGCGGACAAAGGAGTAGTATAAGCTGCCGCCTTGGAGTGGAAAAAGTATACATTTAGATGCGTGTCCAGAGGTTTATGAACGGCGACATTTCAAAATACGTTTCCTCCGTGATTTCGCGCTATTGTATCCCATCCATCGAGAAATAATAACACATTATCGACCAAAAAGTAATTGGGCACCCGTGAAGATAGGTAATTCAGTACGTCAGTTGACTTGTGTGGTAGCCATACGCTGCAGGCCGGTGTAGAACCAGTTGACAAGGAGCTGGCACGAGTTACAGTGCTATCGGACTTCGATAAGGGCGTGATTGTGAGCTGCCATCTCGGTGGACTGTCTAGCCGGGCGATTGCACGGAAGGTAAACAGGCCCAAATCAACGGTCGCATTCGTCCTGCGTAAGTGGCAGGTCGATGGGCATTGTGCCAATGCTGCACGTTCTGGGCGACCTCCAATCTTGACTGACAGAAATCGCAGAACCCTGAAACGTGAAATTGTAAAAAATAGGGCACAACCCATGGTTACCACCCGACAGGAGTTTCATGCAGCAACAGGAGTATCGATTTCCATTGGAATATTGCATACAGAGACCCACCGACTTGGATATTTCGGAAGAGCATCTGCACATAAGCCCCATATCACGACAAGCAATAAAGCTCGGCGACTCAGGTGGTGTTTGAACTGTCACAACTGTACACTTGAGCAGTGGAAATCGGTTCTGTGGAGTGATGAGTCGAGGTTTACATTATTCCGTATTAAGCCGTTCTCCGGGTAGACGCCACACCCATACACGTCCGCAGCAGGAATGTATGGGGAGGAAGGAAAAGTGTAGGACTGAATGGGTGCATCCTATAAATGCGGAGAGGCCTGTATTTGGGGCATTCAAAGGACTTTCTTATCAGCTAAGAAACGACGAGGAGAAATTCTTTAATTGTTTCCTTATGAGAATACCTACATTTGCTTAGGCTAGGATTCTTCTGCTCGATTCAGGGTGAACTAGTGCAAAAGCTGTCACCACACCTTCAGAGAACCACAACGAACATGAGGGATTGCATCTCGCCCGAAGAACGTCTAGCTGTTACCTTTTATAACAATGTTCATTGATATGACAGTAGCTGAGAAAAACAATTACGGTGAGTAAATAATATATCTTTCAGTACTCAGCGTACTAATATAAATAATTGCGATGTAGAAGACATACATTTCACCATGCCTCTGTGGTTGTCACACGTTAGTGGTAATCTGTTAGTGTTTTGTCCCAGATGACAGGTACTTGAGAAATTAGTGACATCAACTGCTCGATATCGATATCGTTGTCTTCAGACTTAAATCCACAGATACTTAAACGTAAAATTTTTGGATATAACCAGTGAACGTCCATTACGTCCCAGGGTCAAAACACGTAGAAGCGGGTGCGGCCCCGCAAACTACTTTTTGACATGGGCGGGCGTATCCGAGCCTGCAGCGGGCCCGCGCCCGTACACACTTCATGTGAATACCTCCACTTATGCTACACGTGTTTAAAGTTACTGCGGGTCCGCATGTACATGCGGACGCGGGTCGCACCCGCCTCGTGTGAAAGAAGCCTAAATGTTTTGCAATTCCTCCAAATGTAGCGGGAAGTCCGCTAGGTTGGCAACACATTTCCCTCCGCGGGTATGTTGTGCTCCCAGTGCACGGGCGGCCTCCAGAGACCAAGCTCTGGCAGGCCCGAAGCAGACAACCTGTCGTTGGGGGAAGGGGGGGGGGGCAGCATGACCCACTGACCCGCCCGCCCGTGTGGGCGGGCCAGTGCTGGGTCCATCCTGCTTCCAGCCGGCGGCTTGTCCGACGCAGCTGAGCACCTTGTCCAACTCAGTCCCTTGTAAAGGCCTGTCTACGATAAATGAAGTGAAGAGATTTGGAGAGGCTCTTAAACAGCGAGGTCTTGGAGAGCCGATCGATGAGGGTGATTGAAGTGAATATGGAGCAACGCCGGAATGAAGGAGCGGGGGAAACGGGATATCCCCGAGGAAAATCCCGCCGACCAACGGCATCGTCCGGCACGATTCCCACTTGCGAAAATCCGGTGACCCGACCGGGGAGTATACGATACAGAAATTATGCGTTCACAATTATGCAACAAGAGCTGATCTAGAATACTGAAACACGTCTTCTGTATTTGCAGTTCACATTTAATATTTTAGATCCTAATTACAGTTAATGGAAACATGCGACAAGCCTGTCTTTTTTAGGCCCCGTCTACAATCGACACGGAGCTCATCACATGCATTTCATCATGGAACTAATGACAGCAGGTGGCGAGACTGATCTTTGCTGTTGGAAGCTTTAAAGCTAGTGGGCGTGGCTTAGTCGCCGTACTGCGGTTCACAAAACAGATGGTATTTAGCCTTGTTTTTACGGGACTGTAGCTTTTTAAAAAGTGTGTTTTTGAACTGTTTCGATTGAAATGTGTTTATATTATGTGAAACTTACGCCAGAAATACCCTCAGACAACATCCTTTTTCAGTTCCTCATGTCACTCGAGTTATTGTGCGACATTTAAAGGAGAAACTACCCGAGCTTTTGGGATGACATCAAAACAAAGCCCAAATATCGTCTGTCCATAACAGTTTTTCACAGTTTACGCAATATTGTAATTTATAAGGCATGTAGGTGAAATGAGTTGCATGTGTAGACTACTCGAAACGGTAGCACACGCAGTGTCTGCCACTTGTCTCGTGTATTAACAAGCTGACACGATGTCAGAACTTGGGTGTTTGTTACACTTGTTATATAATAAGGACAGTTTCCAGGATTAATTGTAGAGTCCAGCATGTATACGAACCTATTGGTTAACTGCCCAGTAGTTTTCCACTTTTCGTTGATAACCTAAATACAGTTATTTTACAAAATACGTAGCATTTTAATGTTTAATCAATCCTCCTAATCAACTTCGTAATGGGAAGACAATGAAACTAAAGTAATTTTCAGATATAGACTGAAATATATATATATATATAATTAATATATATGGATGCCGCTGCATCATCATTTCTTGTAATATTATGAATCATGCTTGACCTCAACATCTGTACACCCAAACTCAAATGCCATTTTCTCTTCAGAAAGCCTGCTGAATTTCCCAATTATTGAATTAGGCCTAATAATGTACCCTAATGCACGATTTTTGGTAATTATGAATAATAGCTGAGGGCATTAAAATAAATAGACGTAAATAAAATATAGACACACACCAGTGTGTATCACTAGCAGCAATCGTGGTGAATCATAATTGTGTATCTGCATTTTATATTTGCAGTACATACTTAAAATCGCGATCATTGGGACGGTTATGAAAAAAAATTGTGATTATTGGGATGGCTACAAAGATAAGAAAATTGCGGGGTAGAAGTTGTACGACATGGAAAGACCTCTGCAACAAGAAATGTTTATACGTATAAAGAATGTCAAATACATCCCCAAATGCCTTCAGAATTCTAAATTCACACAGAATCTGCACCGCTGTAATTCCTTGAGCACAAGCGATAGCTGGCGCAGAGGGTACAACAATTCACCTGTTTACCAGTTACATACACAGTATGTAAAAAATGTGTGAAGCGGGTAAATCAGTATTCCCTCCGCACTCGATATCACTTGCGTTCAACAAAACAGAGTGGCACACATTTACGTAAATTAAGTGTTCTGGGGTTGAGTGATGGTCGTTACAAAATTCCAGCAGTCGAATAAAATACAAAATCCTATTACCTCACCATTCCCAACATCTGAAACAAAATTGCTGAAAAACTTACCTTGCGATAGAAATGGCACCCATGTTGACAATGTTATGCAGTTGTTGCATTGGTGCAAAGTAATAAATCGTTTTGTCAATTTACAAATAAAGGTATCAAACAACTTCTAACTATGTGACTGACCAAAAGTACTTATGAGCAATACACTGCACCTTATTACTTACTACTGGTACATATGTTAAAGGACCATTTGCAGTGGAAAATACTGTCCATGGGCAATTAAATTATCCCAATAATATACTAAGTGTTCAGTAACAAGAGGCCACAAATAGCTCCTAACTCAAAATTTGTGCACGTTCCCCACTCTGATATAACTATTGTTATATCACGACACATTCACACTTCCGCAAAATACAACTTAGTTATAAATAATATATTAAATATAAAGTCAAATTCGAAAAGATAACATTAATGTATGCACCATGGTAATCTTTCCTTAAAACCCGCGTCTATACTAATGTTAAAACATATTAAAATTGTTGCACTAATTTTCATATTTAATTTCAGTTTTGTTCATAGAAATGTTTTATTCTAGGACAAAATCTACATTGTGCATTATATAAACAACATGTTGTAACTCCTGGTACGATGCGAATGCTCGGATATTGTGTCGCTGTTGGTCCAGTCAGTACACAATCTAACATGCAGGATATTAACACAAGAATTGATAGATCTCTTGGTACACACTGACTTGCTTGCAGAATTGATTGTCTGACTTGCTGATGTCAAGCTGCGTACAACCAATATTATGAAAAATTGTTCTGTGCCCATATGTCCTTTGGCGGTAACGCCAATCCACAGTCCTTTGGCATGTGTAGTCTATTCGTGGTTACTTCCAGATTTTCTGAAGCCCGCTAAAGATCTACTTGCGAGCTACTCACTATGTAGTCTTCCGCCAGATGGAAATTAAACGTAAACGCGTGTGGAAGAACACACCATGGAACAACCAACAAACAGTATTTGTGCGCCGGACAGCAAAAAATAAATATTCTTACACAACAATAAAATATTATTCCGTTATTTTATTCCTAAAAAGGTAAAAGCCACCTATGGCACTCAGGATCGTTTACTTTAAAACCAACGTTAAAACCTCAGTTTTAATATATTCCCCACTCGAAATAGTTCTTACTAGCCACTGCCAACATACCCCTTTTCACTCTGTTTTAAATTCATATTGACTATAAAATAAGTATTATAATTTATTTACAAAATATATGTGAAAGTTCTATTCAACCAAAACAGACGCCACATTAATGTAAACCGAAGTATGAAATACTTGTGATTTATGATATATTTATGAAACAAAAAACAAGCACGTCATACAAGGGTTGATTTTCAAAAGTTTTGTTCAGCAAGTGTGTAGCTACCGTGAACAGACTATAAATATAGTACCAACAGAAAGTCTACGTCTGTATGCCGCAGAAAAAATAGCATTAATTACGCTACTGGGCTGACGCGAGAATCGTTTCCGTAAGCGGCACTGTCGCTTGTATAATGTGGCGAAAGTTTCGCCCCGGGATAATGAAGACGGCTGCTTCCTTGAGGATGCCGCCAAAGAAAACTAGAAATGGCGTTATCCGAAGGAAGTGAAAGTGTTGTCAAACCCCTAGAATTTCTCGCCCGCATTGTGGTCACGGAGCTGTTAAAGCGGTCGCTAAGAATATTATTTCTGTCGCGTGGCCCTGGTAGTGTTGCCATTCCCTCCGAGTTGTAGCATTGTCCCTTTTCCACGCTTTCTCTCGGGGATTGTGGGTTAGCTGGAAGCGAACGTTTAATACGTGCGAATCTGCACGCGCCGCGGTGATTTGAGAAATTTGAAACTGTGGAGAGTATCGGCGGCTCTGAACAACGGGGTATGGAGAGCCGATGAGGGTCAAGCACGGTAAGTATGGAGCAGTGCCGGAATGCGAGGGCGGGGGAAACGGGAGATCTCCGAGAAAAATCGTCGACCAGCGGCATAGTCCGGCACGATTCCTGCGTGCGAAAATGCAGATACCGACCTCCGCCGGGAATCGAACCCGGTCCGCTTTTGTGGGAGGCGAGCACTGTAGCCACTGCCCTAATTTGAAAGGGTGAAGTGCGTTTGAGAAAGGCCGGAATGTAGTAGGTGTTAAAAAAGCTTTCAGGAAACCGATCGGTCTTTGGAAACGTCCATCGCATTCCCAATATGTATGTAATTGGGCTTAACATCTCGTCGACAGCGAGGTCATTAGAGTCGGTGCAAGTTGCACAGGGCAGAGGAATTGGGGAAGGAATCAATCATGGCCTTTGTTAGGGACCCATCCCAGCATTCACCTGGAGTGATTTGGGAAAACCACGGAACACCGAAATCAGGATGGCCGGACCGGGAATCGAAGCCGGGTCCTTCAGAATGCGAGTCCAGTGAGTCACCACTGCGCCACCTCGCTCGGTATTCCTAATCTGCAAATCCAGGAATCGAACTCGACCTGGCCAAAAAAAAACCCGCTGTATTTGAATACGTATAATTCGCTATTTTTTTCTTTTCCAAAGCCCTGCTAAAGTTCTACTTTAAGGTCCAAATTGCGTGTCATTCCGCTACATATAAACAAAACACTCTTCCTACCTAAAACTATACGACGAGACCACAGCCTATGCACTGTATTTCTCATTGTTTAAACAATATTATAATATATATTAATGTATCTATATACGGGGGTTGGGGCATAAGTCATGGCAACTATAAAATTTTGTGACAGACTGTTATCGGTGCACGTAATTGTATGTGTTGCGGGGAAGACAGGCGGTCCTAGTGCGCGTTGACAATGTCAAATGGCGCAGGGTTGGCCTGTACGAGCGCAGTGAGCAATGTGATATCAGTTGTCCAGTGACCGCCATGCCAAATGGATGTAACCCGTGTTGAACAGTGCTCGTACATCAAAATAGCCAGTCTCTGTGAGAGAACTGCCAGAGAATGTCACAGGGAATTGGTAGAAGCTGTTGGGAATAATGCCCTGTCATACCGGACAGTCGCGAGGTGGGTAGGAGCTGTACTGTCAGGTAATCTGCCTTACTAAATCTGTGTAACAACATTGTTGGCGTGTTCTTTATTGTCCATACACGTAGTGCTTACCTTGTCCTGTCATGTGTCTATTTCACACTATCCACACGCGCCGGTATTCTCACTCTACAGCATAGTTACCATGGCGTATGCCCCAACCTTTATATAAATACGTAACAATGAAATATGTTTCCATCAGTGCTGTACGGAAATGTAAGTATTTCGTTAAGACACGTTTACTTTGAAAAGATGCTACCAAAACTCAGTTAGATGATAATAAAAAAAACTATGTTAGCCGTAGCCAATATTCTGTTGTCATTGTTATTGACTACGGAAATAATATAATAAATAATTTAAAAAAATACACAAGTAAGAGCTTTATTCAATCAAAAATATAATACTTTAATTTTAATAAGTGTATTAAATGTTTGTGGTATACGATTAATTAAAAATGAAACAGGCAAACTTGTTATATGTGAGAAGATATTTCAAAAGTTTATATCAAAAAAGTGAAGGTACCGTGAACTGAGTATATTTAATATGTCCTAATATTTATTGTTTACGGTATTGAGATGCCGAAAGAAAGACGTTACTTAGTGATGCTTCCATCTATATTGTACTCATGGTTATTTCAAATTTTTCTGAAGCCGTGCTTAAGTTCCACTTTCGGGCTTTCCGAAAGCGTACCCTCCCCTTACGCGTATATAAAAAAAGTAAACGAGTCTAGGGAAAAAATGCCAAGGAAGGAAAATAACGCACTACATGTGCACGCTGGGGGCACCACCAAAAATGTGTTATATATAAGGATCTGCTTACAAAAGTTGTACTTTGAAACCAAAGTACTTAACGAATTTGCTGACCAAAATTCAGTATAATAGTTCATATAAGATCTAGTTACTATGTTTTACTAAATAATATCAACGTACCTCTTTCCTCTCTGTATTTTATTCATTTTGAGTACCAATACCTACAGAACACAAGTAAAGTTTCATTTAAACAGAAAAGAAAGTAATTTATTTTTAACGGAAGTATTAAAAAAATCTGCAAGGCACGATTTATTTAGGAGACATGTTACCAAACTTGTACATGGAGTGATTTTTACACAGTATGATTAGGTTAAATGAAATGTGTGAAGAAAGCGCGAACCGACTATAGCTCGGATTTTGTTAACGTTTCACAGAAATGAAACCTACATACAAGCACTTGGTTAAAGATTAGGCGTGGTCAATGCCCTATCGCGGAGAACTCTCGAAAATTTTAAGACTTCTTTGAATTTTGTGATGGCTAATCAAGATTCCTCTTTGCAAAATGTCAGGGACAGGAGCTGTGGATACTTTGGTAGGTCCCCCAACCCCATTCAAGATTACGTCCATGGAAAATGATTGCGAAAAAATATTTTGCAAAAGAGTTATTGTATTGGCGCGATTAGTAAGTAGGTACTTGTCTTGCTGCAATCGTGTGTGTGAAAGAAGGTGATCTAAAGGCTGTTCACGATAAAGAAGGCACTTTTGAAATCAACCTAAGAAAAAAGTCACTGTCCCTACCTGCATATATTTTAAGGGGCGCAATGAGTGACATGTGCCCAGCAAAGATGGTAACGATGGAGGAGAAAGTAGTTCCATATATTAAATTCTAAGAAAAAATGTTAGATAACCATTTGTGTTAATTTAAATTATTTCTCTCGTTTTTTTTTTTTTTTTTTTTTATAGTGCTTCGAAGTGTAAAAATGAGCAGATTTGTACAATATTCACTTTTCTAATAATTTCACAGTTTCATTTGCCGTACGCATGAATAAAGTGATGAGGTCCGTGGCAATGTTAATTTTACCTAAGGCGGCAGAACACACGGGTATACAAGTAGATACTAAGCAGGGCTTTCAAAAGTGCTCATTTTACCGTGAACAGCCTATACAAGACACCGCCACTGTCTCTCAGTAATCAGTAGGTATACACAGTGAAATTAATGAGCATGTTTGGTATAGACTGCTTGTGAGTAAAACACATTACTGCCCGTTTTGTATATTTCCGTCCCACGCATATTTAACTTTTACCATGAACGCAATCAGTTGATTCAGGAGTCGATCAAGTTTATCTGTAAAATTATTGTAAAAGTAAACATGTAATATTACTCCTATATAGTCTATTGACGGTTCTTCACATTTTTTGAACCAAACCTTTGAAAAAAAACACCCCATGTATGATGTGCTTGGTTGCTTCCTAAATATGTCATGTTTCACAAGCATTTTAAACTCGAATTAACTTAAACGCACCTTGTTTTCGATTAAATTAAATTTTTATTTAAATTTTATCTATATTTCAAAATAATTCATTTATAACTAATATAAGTAAAGTCAGATAAAATAGGCGAGTTGTTAATGTCTAGTAAGAAATAGTGCTTACGCAAAAAAATACGTGCAGTATTCTCGCTTTCATTCGGTTACTTTTGCCATGTACGAGAAGATGCTACCTCCAAGGCATGCCTACTGCTCTAACCGAGGGAAAAAAATAGGATTGAGAAATTGAATTGGCTATTTAGAAATAATAATAATACTAATACATTTGTATAATAGATGGCCCGTAGGACCTAGTGTGAGGAGGGATATGTATATGTACACAACACCCCGCCCGAGGAACATAACTGTCGTTCCTGCCACTAGCAGGAAAAATATGAGATAGGGATGGAGCAGCGGCGGATTGAAGAAGCAGGAGGAAACGGGAGCACCCCGAGAAGACCTTTGTGCGCTGCAGTGGCCACCGCAACCCCCACGTGAAAACACCATCAGGAAAAGAACCTACCGTCCGGGGTTTGAGGTCGAACCTCGGACCCTAGTGGTAGGAGGCTCGGGGCTAGATCTTACAGACTCAGTGATGACGTGTTCATATGGTATAATATATCGTTATTAATTATACATAAAGTGAAAGAAACAGACCTAAATCCTCGGTAGTATAGTGGTCAGTAAATCCTCGGTAGTATAGTGGTCAGTATCCCCGCCTGTCACGCGGGAGACCGGGGTTCGATTCCCCGCCGGGGAGGGGTAATTTTTAATATATTTATTCCAAAAAAAGATTTCCGCTAGGGAGATGTTATTTTTAATATCCTTATTCCAAAGTATTTTGGTTAGGGCAAGAAATCATTTTGCGTCACATTATTGCAGTTCTGTATGTATTGCGGAATTCAGGCATGTTTGTTGTTTGTCAAGACATGGCCAGTCAATTTTTTTTTTTTTTTTTTTTTTTTTTTTTTTTTTTTTTTTTTTCCCCCAAAACGGATGTGTTATTTTTTTCCCCAAGTACTGCGCATTCGTCGTATTTTCAGAGCAGTGCCGTCTAACGTGGTACTGAAGTATATTTTCGTTATAGAAAACGTTTTTTTTTTTAAGGCAAACTTAATACATGCCGTGGATAAGAAAAACTACGATAATCTGCGTTTTGAATCTTTACGGAGGTGTTCCATTTGTCCAATAAGTGGTTGACCCTCCAGTCTCAATGTCTGATATATGAATCAAATTCACTTTCACCTTCGTGCTCTTGTGTTACATTATAGCGTAATTATTCACGTGGCACCACAAAAGTGCAGTAGCATATTAATATGATACAAGTAAAAATATAGGGACATAAACAATAGTTTTTTTTTATCCTTCCTGGCAAAAATTCGTATTTCAAGAAATTTTATTTACCTAGATACGCGTTTACGCGCAAACAACGATTTCACAGAAAACGTTTCCGTACATAGTCCCCTTAAGTGTTTTGCAAAGATAAATTGTGTTACAGATTTTCTTTGGAAAGTATGATATACACGTTTAGTATGAAAACTGCTTGATATTCTCACATGGAAGTATGGATGCGAGATGCATCTTGCTGTTGCGCCGTGTAAAAGCAGCTTATTCCGCAGACGGCAGGAACGGCGACTATAGATCGTTCACGGTAAAGTGAGCACTTTTGAAGCCCTAGATACTTTTTCTTTCAACCAATTTATATCCTTACACAACTTGATAATGCAAACCCTGCCATGTGAGTAATAAACAAAGTGTATACATCCATCATACCGAAAACCAAAAGTGCGAGGCCACAATGAAATGTTTTTATTGGTTATAATATCTAATGGAACCATTTCAGAAAGTGCTCACTTTACCGTGGACGGTGACTATAGGCTGTTCACGGTAAAGTGAGCACTTTTTAAGGACCTAAATTTTTCCTTTCATATAATTTCCATGTTCCCGCTGCTTTTTAATACAAACATTGCAATGTGACCAATAAACACAGTGTATACATGTCACCGCCCTCAAAATTTAATGCCCGAGGCTGCAGTAAGATATATTTATTATTGGTTAATGCCTGTTGAGAGGGCCTTAAAAAGTGCTCATTTTACCGTGAACAGCCTATAGCTGTGCAGTTTCTTCGGGAGACTCGCGAAGAGAAAAGAGAAGAGCTCGCCGAGCTCGTAGGCACGTGAAGCTGCATTGCTGTGACGTAAGGAACATTATAGCGGCGACCTGCCGGTGCGGCGAGGCAGTGTAGCTTGCGGTTCTCAAGGACGTGTGACGAAGGACAATCGCCCGCGGCGGCGCGGCGTGGAGGGTGTGCCGGGAGTCTACCGCGCTGCAGCCTCGACTGCGTGCAGAGTTGATTTGAGAGATGTGGGCGGTTGTTAAGGCCACGATCTCCCGTTTCTACAGCTTTCGCGAGAATTAATTTTTTCTAACCCAAACGGGAGCCGATATTGTAAAATCCTCTTACAATTTTGTTACAAATTATTTGACTTGTGTAGTCTAATTTTTCCAACACAAAAACTGTATAATTTTGACTAATTATTAAATAAATTTTTGTTAATTTATTAATTATATAAAATTATACAGTTTGTGTGTTGAAAAAATTATATTACATAGTAAAATCAATTTTTAACAAATTTGTAAGAGGATTTTACAGTATCGGCTCCCGTTTGGGTTAAAAAAATTAATTATCGCAAAAGCTGTCGAAATGGACGATCATGGCCTTAAGGTGGCCGCCTGGTTGAAGGAATTTTGTATGTCTGAGACCTAAAAGCTTGGGAGCTCTAGAGGCAACCGAGCCATGCGCATCAACTCTCTCGTCATCTCTACGCGCAAAGCATTAAAGCATTGAACTGGTGCGCAGTCTTGCCATCGATAATACGCCTCTATGAGAATTTCAACGGAGACCCTACCATTTCATGATGTAATAACAAAAATTAAGGTTTCATGCACGCCCCTATACATTTTTTTAATGTTTTGTACCGGAATGTTTATGCCTAAAGATGGCCGTGATAACATCCGCTTGAACAATTTACACTATCACTGAAACATGCTTTAGAGAGAAATGAAGGAAGTGAAAAATGCATAGAAATGCGTAACGTTTCTTAATTGCTATTCGTAAGCAGATGTCACTCAGACTCGTTTAGCCGGGGGGGGGGGGGGAAAACTTTTCCTGCTGGAGCTCTGCACACCGTTCAGCGGCCTACCCAGGCGGCCACCTTAACAACGAAGTCTTGTGAGCCGATGAGGGTGAAATGAAGTGAGAACGGAGCAGCGCCGGAATGGAAGGGCGGGTGAAACGGGATATCCCCGAGGAAACCCGTCTACCTGCCGGGAATCGAGCCCGGTTCACCTTAGTGGGAGGCAAGTAGCGTAACCACTTCAACACCGCGGCCCTTTTTTCAAGCAGTATACGACGTTATTTCTTAATCAGAATATTATGCCCGGTGTTCTGAGGCAGTTGGTATACATGCAGTGAGTAAAGATAACGACGTAAGATGATGGACGCCTTCAGACTACAAGAATTTCTCACGTTTGTTTTAAATGCTCTTTGTTTGTTGAAAGTTACGCAGTAGAAGACATGACGACCTGTAAAAGCTGTTGCGTGACACCATCACGGCCTTTATGAACATGTTCGCCTCCAATCGTGGATGTAATTGTGTAGCTCCATCGAAGGCCGCCCTGTTTACGTGATGAAATCCAGCCTTACATCACACCATTCCGTGGAGTTTTGTTATGGAGCTACGGTCACTACTGTTTAGAAGCTATTTTATATGTTTCAGTTTTCTTTACGGCAGGAAAAAAAACATTAGAATAGAGGAATTTAAATAAAGCGCGCGTCCAAAATAAGGACACGTAAAACATAAAAGTGTCTACCTGAGTCACTGGTGGAACTGTAGGACAGGATGTAATAAACTATGATTCAATACCTTTCAGATTCTCCACGAGTGTTTCACAAGAATGACTTCACAGAAACAATTTGTTACCTGAAGTGAGATATGCATTTCAAATTTTATACAGTTAAAATAAGTATTGGAGTGAAGAAAAAAACTCTACTCGAAGTAGTAAAAATGGAGCCATATCAGTGAAAACCAGTGAAAATTACTTCCCTGATAATCAGTACCAAACAACTTATCATTACGATTGATGAATTTTGCTGATTTATATTTGACAAGTCAAGAATTCCACTAGCATATGCCACTGGATCCCAGTTCATTCGATCTGCTTCGCCAGCGGATATATAACTTATCAACATTCCCGTAGACTAAAGATGAGGTAAAGGATGTTCACGGCAAAATGAGTACTTTCAAAAGCCCTGCTTAAGATTTACTTGTATGCACGTTGTGTATTCTTCTGCCTTATGTCAAATTACATTGCAGTGGGCCTCATCACTTGATTCATGCGTCGGTCAAATAAAACTGAAAGTATTAGTCAAGTGTATATTTTACAAATCTACTCATTTTTACACTTCGATGTATGAAAAAAAAAAAAAAAAAAAAAAAAAAACAGAAAGCGAAAAAAATTATTTAAGTTGTCAAAAGTGGTTAGACTACCTAACACTTTTTATTCGACGTTAAGATATGGAAGTACTTCCCATCCATCGTTACCAACTTTACTGGATGCATGTCACTCAGTGCGCCCGTCAAAATGTACGCAGGTAGGAGCAGTGACTTTTTTCTAAGGTTGATTTCAAAAGTGCTCACTTTATCGTGAACAGCCTTTGGACCGATTTTTCGTCTTATGCGCATTTACCCAACACCAACCTAACCCACGCCAATACAACTGTCAAAGTCATATGGTCAACAGTCATACACATGTTACTTTATATAATTTTCAAATGACGAGCCCTTTTATATGAACAAAATACTTTTACCATTTTAACTTAATCTAATGGCATTACACATTGGCTAGGGGGGAGTATACAAACATCTCAAAGCATTTGTTTGCATAGGCAGTGTTCTAACCTCAAATCCAATCCACGTCGTTGATGATAGTTGTGTTGGCAGAAAATCAGTCACGAAGACTGGTTTTGAGCAGCTGGCGTGATCGTTCTACGCCATATTCTCTCTATGTTATTAGCTGCCGTTCGATGAATGATATTTCACAGACTGATATTGCTGGCCGGAGCTAAGAGTATGCGTACAAACCTAGAGTCATGAAACATGCATCAACAGAAAGCAGGGTGACCACATAAATACCCGCCATATTTAGTTCATTTTTGCGGCGCCGTACATGTCGTGAGGATTGTGGAGCGGTATTGCACTAGGAGCTAAGGTGGATGCGAGAGCAACTACGGGTCATTTTTTTTTATTTCCAACCTTAAACCAAATTTTTTGCATAGCTCCAAGAACGAAGTTTGGGTGTGGAGACTTAACGCCAATGGACTATTCTGATTCAGGAATATTCAATTTCACGAGACTAGGGCCTTAAACTGCACTATTAAACTGCTTTATCCTTCTGCAAATATCTATTAATATCAGCCGGATGACAAATATTCACGCCGTGGTTCAGAAGTCATACTCTTGATAATGACCAGAGGCGAAACAACGTCTCTAGCTTAGAAGGGGGTAGGACTTGGGGCGCGACCCTATAAGCAGAGAGTTTATTGGGGGGGGGGGGGGCAAGCCTTCAGGTTCGATTTTTGCTTCTCTCGTAAATTTCATTTTGGCGCGATAAAATACGTAAAGTATATGTTGAATAAAGGGTACAGACAAGTCTATAACCCAGAAACAAAGGTGTGTATAAGTATCAGGCAAATGTTACATTAACTTTCAAAAGCAATTATTGCAAATATTTATTTAAAAAAAAAACTGCGATGACAAACATTATTAGAGACTGTATAAAATATGCCAGTGCATATCGGCCAATAAAAACAGTGACGCCCTTTCCTGAATAATTTAGGGAAGGGCAATGTGTACCCCCCCCCACCCGCCGTCGCCAATTGGTTATTGTGCTATTGACAATGACAATAAGTTATTAGTCCTATAGGCTGTTGACGGTAAACTGAGCACTTTCGAAAGCCCTGAAGATCTACATGTACGCACGTTGTGTATTCTTCCGCCTTATATGAAATTCACACATATTTGACAAATTTTCTAATTATTACACCCATGTACATTAAAAAAGCGAAAGAAATAATTTAAGTTATCATAGATATTTACTCAACACTTTGACTCGGTGTTACGGCATGTAACTATTTCCCCTCCAACGTTACCAACTTGGCGCATACCACTCAGGAGCAGCTTGAAAAGTTGAAAGTGCTCACTTTATCGTGAACAGCCTTTACTAGGGATCCGCTACTGGCACGGCTCCAAATACGTGCGCGGAGTGGTTCGGAGCCGACCAGAGCGCGGTAAGTAGGCGGGCCGCATCTTCCAGCAGTTGCAGCCAGTAGGGCAGGAGTAGACGTGTGGCGGGTCGATGTGGACCAGCAACAAACATGCAGGCGACTGACTGACTTCCTGCTGGGGCGTGCCAATTGGCGCTCGCTAAGCTTGCGAGGCCACGGGCGCCGCTTTAACCAGGTCCTCCGGTCATCCGGCTGGACCGCAGAGCCCCTGCTAATACAGAGGCGCAACAGCTACTTACTCCGCCCGCCAACTCCTGCCACCAAAATGACGTCGCCAGCCAGCCTGGTAAAGGCTGTTCAAGATAAAGTGAGCACTTTTGAAATCAACCTTAGGAAAAATTCACTGAGTCACATGCGTCCAGTAAAGTTCGTAACGATGGAGGGGGAAGTAGTTACATATCTTAACGTCGAAAAAAAAAAAAGGTAACCATTTGTTATGACTTAAATTATTTCTATCACTTTGTGCTTTTTTAATGCGTTGACGTGTAAAAATTAGCAGATTTTTAAAATATTAATTTTTATGATAATTTTACAGTTTAGCCTAAACAACGCATGAAGAAAGCGATGAGGCCCATGGCAGTGATACTTATACATAAGCTAGAAGAACACACAACATGCATACTTATAGATCTTAAGCAGGGCTTTTAAAAGTGCTCATTTTACCGTGAACAGCGTATAATTTCATTATCGCCAAATGCTTATCCAACACTTTCAATTCAATGGTAAAACGTGGAATTACTTTCCCTCCGTTGTGACCTTGCCTGTCAGTGTGCTCGTAGAAATGCATGCAGATACGGGCAGTGACATTTTTCGAAGGTCGGTTTCAAAAGTGCTCAAATAATCACGAACAACCTATAAAAGTTAGCTGGTTGTGTGTTTATCTAAACACAACATGTGGCGGGGTGAGACACGGCTGTTGCCGTATCCATGGAAACAACGGCAAGCAGGTCTGCCCTCAGAACTGTACTCTTTCGTGAGATGGACTATGACGCACCCGGTCCGGGCTCTGTCACCGCCCGACTCACGACGACGTTTTGGCATGCTGCTAAAGCTGGTTCCACAAAATTGCGATGCGTTGCGTTGCGATCCGTTGCAATGAGCGGTAGCCAATCAGGATGAAGCAGATTCTGTCGCAGTGCGTCGGCAGTGAGTGAGTTGCGCGAAATTCTTGCGTTGCGATTATCGGCATCAGCCTGAGGCAGATAATAATAATAATAATAAGTATTTGTTTACGAGGAGAATGAAAAAGCCAATTTTTGTACAATTTGAAAACGACGATCGCGTTTACGCCAACGTTTTCGTATTTGAATTTTTATTATTGCTGCGTGGATGTGCAAAATAGAAGACAAGGCTTTTTAAAAATACGTACGTCATAAAATTCGTTCATTAACATCATAATAATTATCCTTCGTCTTATTATGTCTCGTTCCCGCTTGTTTTTGTCACACATCGCGTTCATACTACCCTGTTTTTATTTTCTACAACTTAAAACATGCGGTTTCTACTTTTTACGCGTGTCTTTTGTTACATTCGTGTGGTCTGAAAATGTAATTAAACTAGATATCAACACCATCTCAGACGACGTTCGTCGCCGACAGAACATCGCTTAGTTGTGAAACAGCAACTATAGCTTGTCGCAGTCCAACGCATCACAACGCAACGCATCGCACTATTGTGGAACCAGTTTAACGTGGCGGACGTTGCCGCGTTGGCTGACGTGTTTTGTCGGGCTGCTCCGGTTTACCCACGCCTTTGTATTCCGTGGATGCTCCAGCTCAGGGTCACGTTCCATGTCAATCTCCAGAGGAATGAGCATCTGCGTGGCTCACCTCGTAACAACATTACGGATAGGTATTACCTCTGCCATTCAGCTCATTTTTATGCTAATGATAGACAGATATATGTGAACACCACGGGAAAGAGTGCGGAGAAATAACCTAACAGAAACAGACGATACTACTACAATGTCTTCGGTAAAATTTTCAGCAATTTACAACACTTAATACTTAATAATATAATAGTAATAATAATATGTATATTATAAGTGTTTTCATATATGTACGTTGCTCTTTCCCGATGTCGCTACACTTTGTCAGTCGTTTCTAACTCAGAAAAAAAATTACGTCTCTGAGTCTATTATGTTGGCATCACATCTTTAACATAGGTTAAATGCGATACTGATCATAAGTGCTGCAGTCTGTTGGGTGAAGGTGACACCACGACCATTTTCGGTACTATTCTGTAGTGTATTTGTTATTATTGCTCGTAATTTGTAATATAAGCTATTTTTACTTAATTGAGCTTAGGACCTGCTTCTCTTCTCATTTTGCATCCTCTCGCCATATGTAATATTAATATTTTAGTTGGCCTGATCACGTTAGTCACTTGTCACTCAAGTGAAACAGTGGAATTAAGCATGAAACACCAACTTCAGTGGTCATAAATTCAAGCGTTACACCCACACTACGTTAACTCTTAGAACTACTTTTTTTTATTATTAATTGCCAGTATATACTGTAGCATATATGTAGTGGTATGACGGCCAGTGATATTTCTAATGTTTATTTTAAAAGTACTCGCTTTATCATGGACAGTCTTTACCTTCTGTTTCGCTCGATGTTCCAGATTTGTTCTGTATGTAAACCTATGTTCCCACTGTCCACTAAGTTAATTCTTGACTTTGCTTGTATATTTCAAGACCAAACAAATGAAAGGACGCTGGCAGTAGCCTTGAAATCACTCGCCCGAAAAATAGTTTTCTAGCTGTAGAGTCGTAAGGACTGGTAACTGTTGTGTGCTCTAACAGAATAAACGGAAGACCAGGTCTACAGTTGCTGAGAGTTAAATCAAGTTTAAATAAACTCCGAATATCTTCCTGTGTTTTGCCTACCTGATGTAATAATTTTTCCGGAAACTGAATTTGAAATGTGAACGTCTTGTGTCTTTATGAAGTGACGAGGAAGTGAGAAGACGTCAATTAAATAAATTTTACACGTTAAATAATATTACGGCAGAAATGAAGGCAATGAAACTTTGCTGGGACACCGGAAGTCTCGAAAGCAACTACATAATTAACAGTATTTAATAGTACACGAAATCGAATCATAGCTACATAGCCCGAAGATGATTCCATATGGACGTTTCTATACTTTTATCACGCCGTACCATTTCCAGGTGAAGAAATATTTGCGCATTAGTATTTACATGAAGGGTAGCATCTTCAGTGAATCAGTGATTGTACCTGTAATGGGTTATTCGCAAAACCGTGGACGGAAAAGTATAGCGCGAATGTCTTGTTATTGCCGTACATCACTCCCGTGACATATGACAAATGGCATTTCAAAATTAAACCACGAACGTGCTCTTTCCTCCATTTGGCAGCCATGTCACGTTCACACGATGGAACTCAAACGGGCATGAAACGTTAAAAAGTATACATAAATGACTAAATAAATGCAAATAGAACTTGTTTATGTAGTAACAAGCCTGGGTTTGCAGGCCATATAGTTAGCAAGCTTGTTTTAGTTGGCAATTAAAAGCAGGTTGTAGTACCTTATAATTTTTATAATTTCTTTGTTTAGCGTCGAAAACAGAGCTGTATTTATAATCACATGAAGTTGAAGTTATGGTACACCTTCACACGGTTTTATGCATGGGTAAACGTAAGACGACGAGGTATTTATGTAATTAGCGGGTTCCCACCATCTTGAGATCCGACTAGTTTTGAGTTATTCTGGAACTTGAGTTGAACGTCATCATTTTGGCCTCATCACCACGGCATATATGTATGCAATGAAGTAGGTCCTAATACAAGTATCCTTTTGTAGCGGAAAAACCACCAGTAAAGATAAGTGTAAAAGCAACAAACAACGATTTCGTGGTATACTTTTATTTATTGTTTAATTATTTATTTGATCCTAAAATGACTACGATTATCTTAAACAATATAATCTCTTCAGGATCCAAAATATATGGCGTAAAGAATTGCGAACGGTAACTTGTTTTAGAACAAGTTTCAATGAAAATTCCAAAAACAAAACAGAACCAAGAAGTGCATGACTTGCGAGATATGTAACACCTATGGAAAAGGAAGCCAGTAAAATATTTCGAATTTGTTAATGTGAAACGAGTTACTGCAAAAGTCCCATGTGAGTGTTTTTGACTGATAATTATAGAGATGTCATGAATGAAACAAGTTGGAATACAGAGAATGCAAGATCCAACGTTTCCTGATTAATATGGCGATAGATACAGAAATTCGGGAAGTAAAATATCCAAAACTTTTGTTTAGTGTAATTCTGTGTTCTCCAAAACATATGCGCTAATAGTTTTCTAATGTGGAACAATGCTTAATTTTTTCCAAAACACTATTTTTTTGTGGTGTCACAAATGTTTCAGGTCACCTGAAAATTACAAAAATTAAAATCCCCAGTGAAATAAAATATTGCATAAGTATTGTATATTCTTTAAATAACCGTTTTCATTTTACAGCAATAATAACTCAGACTAAACTAAGCCATTCACAGTTAAAACTGGCTATCATTTAAGTGATTTGGTACCTAATGTATGATTCACCATAACATTCGCGATTTAAAAAAATTGTTTCAATCTGTTTCAAAAGCAATTCTAATGCAACGCAGAGTGAGAAAATAAATGTACATGGACGTGTGTATCTCACTCATTTTATTTGTACTAGTTGAGTTAAAAGTTTTCAGTATCACACTATGATTCTGCTGCATTAAGTAACTTTTTGGTTTGTTTGTAAAATTGCTAGCACGTTGCTAGTTTTGTCTTTATTGTATTGAGTGTACATATTTATTAATTAAACATATATTTACCGAAAAATACTAACATTAATTTTTAAAACACGTCAACAATCTATCTAATAACTGTCTATATTGAAACAAACGATGTAATACTGTAGTTATTGGTTTATTTTTAATCACGCCTGAGTGCAAAAATTTACGTCACGTCTTAGCTAAACCCGTTCTCAAAATGTTTACGACATGGGTACATGTTCTGTTCTTGAATACTGGAGGTCACGCATAAATAATATTTGATTGCAACCCAACAGATATATAAGGACAAAAGACACGTGCTGACAGAAATTCAGCAAAATTAACAAAATTGCGTCGAAAATGGCAATCAGAACAGTAATAAATACTTATCGCGAGGTGAATCCCAACGAAAAGAGATTGGAATCGGAGTTTTAAAAAATACCTCCCCGGCGGGGAATCGAACCCCGGTCTCCCGCGTGACAGGCGGGGATACTGACCACTATACTACCGAGGATGTACCTGCTCTGGTTTCACTTTACATAGAAACAGTAATAAGTGTTATGTAATTTGATACCTCATTATCACTAAACTTGCGGTTGGCTTAATTATTTAGCCCCTGGCACCCTACCACTGGAGTCCTCGGTTCAATCTCAAACTCCGACCGGCAGGAATTTTTCTGCCGAAGTTCTCACACGGGGAGTGTGGCGGCCACTGCCGCTATGTCAAGGTTTCCTCAGAATGATCCCGTTTCCTACCACGTCTTCAAACCCTATCTCATATCAATTCTCCCGGCTAGTGGCAGGAAAAACAGGTCTGTCGCTTCCACAGGGTGGTATGTATAGGACGTATTGGACATATATTTAACTAGGCCCTCCGGGACATCTATTATACAATTTGTTATTATTTCTTCTTCTTTTTCCGTTAGGGTCTTCTAAGGACCACAAACCAATTTCAATGCTTCGTCCTTTGTTGTTCTTTCTTCTTCCTCCAGCACTCCTTCATCTTCTAACTATGTATCTTTTTCCTCTCCTCGGACCATTTCGAGCCTGTTTTCTTTTCCTTCCTGCCTTGGAATACTTTCATTTTTAACACTTTTTTCTTAAAAATTTCTCTCTCTGTTGCTTCTTCTTCACTTATATTGTTTCTTTCCAAATCTTTCTTAATTTCCTGAATCCAGGTTGTTGTTGATTTCTTGTTCCAAAGATATTTGAGGATCCGTTTGGTTAACCTGTTGCCATCCATTCTATATAAATGTCCAAAAAAATAGCAACCGTCTCTTTCTTATTGTTTCTGTTATGTTTTCTATGTTGCGATATATTTCATCATTACTTCTTAATTTCCAGAATTCAGTAGTTTTTAGTGGACCAAGTATTTTGCGTATAATTCTTCTTTCTATTACTTCTAATTTATGCATTGTAATAATAATAATAGTAATAACAATAATTATTATATCCAAATGTTGATTTAAGTTTCTATATCTTATTTTTCCCTTGACTAGAACAACAGACGCCCTCTCATTCATTTGGACGAGCGGTAATGCTGTGCTTATTTATATTTATTCTCCTGTCACTCCCTAGAGCAAGTGGCTTCCGTCAATCATGCGGCCGATTGCTGTCGCGTAGACCGTGCTCACGTGCTCACAACAATCCGTCACACCCGTCCGCTGTCCGTCCGTCAGTCAGTAATCCTTCAGCGTTTTCGTCCGTCAGTTTGAAAGCGATTCACAACAATCCGTCGTCCGTCAATACATATATATGGACAACATTTCAGTGTGACGACTTAAAATCGTGATCTTTTATTAGTTGGAGTTATATTTTGGTTGTAAATACAAGAGAGAAATATTCTAGGGAAATAAATTTTTTTGCGTGATAAGAATTTGTACAAAATTATTGTGTATTTTTAATTCCTGAATTTGCCACCAACGATAAGTAAACACATATCCACTGCCTTGCATTTTATTCCGAATTCAAATTTCAAATTCACGTCTACGGAATGTCTTCAGAAGGCGGTGATCCATCCGTCTGTCGAAAAGTTTGAGAAATATTTAACGCATTGGCGGATAGAAAAAAAGTTGCCCTGTGGTTGGTAACCATATAGATGTTGAGATAAATAAATGTTCTGTTTCATATTTTATATTACCGTATTTATTATGAATTTCCTGAAACGTCCGGCTAAACTTTTGTGACAGCACAAGTTCTTGTTAAAGAAGACGGAAACAAATTTGCAGATGAACCAACAGCAGCCCATGAGAAAAATAAATGGTATGTTTATATATATGTATTATATATATATATATTAATTTTCCTGATTATTGAAGCACTTCCGACAGCCATATAATTCCCATCCCATGTGATATTTAAAGTACATTTTTAAATTTTTTGTTTCACAATTTAAACAGTTTTCAGAAATTTAAATAAGTGTAATTATTCGTCGGATGAAATTCTTTTTTAATGTTCTGTCTTTCGCAAATAATATACGCATTTCAAATACCATGTTTACATTGGTATGCCACGGAATAAGAAAAACAAGCCTTAAGTTTTGCCAAAACTCGCTTACGTGACTGGTCGAACGCCATGAATTTGCCTTCATGACACATTTTCTTCAGCAAAGTAATAGAAATTACCGTGTAGCGGGGTTAGAAGATGAAAATAATACGTTAGAGATGTGATAGCATAGACTCTAATTCAAAATAAATCAATAGCAAATCGTAGCAATAATACTTCAACAAAGCCCACAAACAAGTCTGGCATCTAAGGTATTAATTCTGTTCACCAAACACGCCGAACGTGAGTCAACTAGCGTTTTACACGACATAAATCCCGAGATCTCGTATTTGAGTTGAGGATTACTTTTTTTTAATCCAAGGAGTGCTTCTTAAACCCTTAATTCCGATCCTCACTAGCTACAGTATATGAAATAATTATTAATATTCCAACCATCAGTATTCAGTATAATTACACTGAGTGACATAAACCAACAAACTTAAGTCAGCTGGAGCAAAGTAGTAGAAGTGAATGTTTGGAAATATAAGGACTTTACAGCTACCATATGGCTTTAATATTAACTTTTTAATGCATACAATTTAGGTATATCATATCCGAGAGACCCAACTTGGCGGGTGAGTCAGAGCATACTCCGGCCATATTTCTCTCGTCCACATGGTAGATGAAAGTGATTGGACGGACGGCTCGTGAGTCACCAGGCAGCGCTAAGCCGGTTTTGTTGTCCTGACGGAGAAAGTTACAGCCAGCGGTAATGTGTGACAGTGTGAGTGCGGACACACGACTTCCCATGGCAGACTTCTACGAGCCCTGCCTCTTACACCCAGCGTTGTAGTGGAGCCAGAATGACGTGATATTTTCTTACGCCACCCCAAACGTCATGTATTCCCCAGTCAAGCATTATTTTAGCTTTTTTTTAGTGAGCTTATAGAAAAAGAACTACACCAACTAGCAATTTATGATGCTATGATGTGCAAGGATCTATTTAGAGTGAGTGAGTGAAGAGATTTAGGCGGCTCTTAACTTCGAGCCAATGAGGGTAAAGCGAGGTGAGTATGGAGCAGCGCCGGAATGTAAGGGCGGGGTAAACGGGAGATCCCCGAGAAAACCCGCCGATCTGTTGCATCGTCCGGCGCGATTCCCACATGCGAAAATCCGGGAGCGACCCCACCTGGAATCGAATCCGGTTCGCCCAGGTAGGAGACGAGTAGTCTAATCCACTACACCACCGCGTGCTCGCGTTTGTTTATAAATAATGACATTGGGCACATTAGTTTATAGAAAGGTGGGATAAGTTTATCAATCAAAACGTTCGGACGATAAACTCCCATCGTGACATAATTTGCATTACAAGTAAAACTCAAACCTCCTTATCTTGTTGCAGTTGGTAACATTGTAGTATATCCCTTTGACCAACATCCTGATCTCTGTTCCGGCGCCTGTCAGCCTACAAGGTCAGGCTAACTTTACTCGTTAGTTGTTCAGTTCAGTCACTTAGTAAAATATAAAATATAACATGTTCTTATTAATATGTAGTCTATACATATGTAAGATAAAAATATTGCAATATATTTATCTCATTATTCTATTTTAGCCACTCGAATTTCGAAATAAAACCCGTATCCCTTCCCCCTGGCCTCAAATGACCACCTAGGTCTTAGAGGCCGCGGTGGTGTAGTGGCGAGACTACTCGCCTCCCACCTATGTGAACCGGGCTCGATTCCCGGCGGGGTCGCTCCCGGATTTTCGCATGTGGGAATCGCGCCGGACGATGCCGCTGGTCAGCGGGTTTTCTCGGGGTTATCCCATTTCCTCCGCTCTTGAATTACGGCGCTGCTCCATATTCACCTCACTTCACCCTCATCGGCTTTTAAGAACTTGCTAACAGCAAGCCCAAATCTCTCCTCACTACGCCAAGGTCATAGCGTCCGGGACTGCTAAATTTACGATTACACCCCTGTGCGCCCTGTTCTTTCTTAGTTGGTCGCTTTCGTGTCGTAAACTATAATCTATTCATGGTTTCTTCATTCTTTCTGAATCAAACCGTTAAAAAATCACCCCATGTATGACGTGTGTAGTTATTTCCCGAATATGTTATTTATCACAAGCGGTTTATACTTCTGTTAACATTAAAGTACCCAATTTTTCATTAAATTGATGTTTTACCTATATTTTGTTTATAAATAATACTATTTCATTTTTAATAAATATGAATAAAAATAGTGAGAAAACATATATGTTGGTAGTGCCTAGTAAGAAATAGTTCTCATGCAAAATATCATTACAATTGAGTGCGCACGAATTCGGTGCGTTGTCCTTTGGTGTAATTTTTTAGACTTGGTTAAGCTTAGTTTGCACGAGGCAGAGGAATATCCCGAAAGTAGAACTTAAGCAGGGCTTCAGGAAAAGTGCGAAGTAACCGTGAATGGACTATACGGTACTATAGTTTTCGTCAGTGAAGGGATACTTTTACGGCAACTACACTACACTTCCTCCAAGAAGGAACTTTTCCGCCGCCGTAGTTTCAACTGCGGGTGCACGCGCAGCTGCGGCCGAGACTCGTCGAAATGGAGAAGACCTGTCGTAGCCACGACGCCGTGACGGTACTTCGTGTAGTCGTGTCTCTCTCTCCGTGTCCACCTCCTCGCACGCAGGCACGCACTCACGCGCGTGTGTGCGTGCGTGCCTTTCCGTCTTCGCAGGCGACCGTTACTGCTCCACCCTTTCTCTTCGACGACTGGCCGACAAAGAAAAAAAAATTATAAGAATAGTGAACCCTGCCCATTACTCTGCCTTTGTAGTTCGGCTGTCTCTCTTCTCCACTCACCCAGCTGTGCGCGCGCGCATGTGTGTGTGTGTGTGCGCGCGCGCGTGTGTGTGGGTCGTCTACCAGTGCGTGTCATGCGTGTCCGAAACAACCTAAGCACGCTCATCACATTCCATTCGCGCTTTCTTCACACTTTTTGAATCGAACATTTCAAAAATCGTCTCATATATGACGTGTTTAATTGTTTCTTAAATACGTCACATATCGTAGGAATGCAGATATCGGGGAAAAAAATATCGATATTTTTTATATTGGTTGTTTTATAAAAGTATCGTTTTACGAAACGATATGTTTAAAGAAAAATATTCGATTTTCGGTACATCGGAATTCGATATTTTAAGTAATAAATGACTTGACAAATATAAAATTACTTGGAATATTACACATTGAGGACACGAGGCAATGCAAAAAGTTGTAGCGCTTGTTTTTGGTGCATGTTGCGGAAGTAAAATCCGGGAGCCACCCCGCCGGGAATCGAGCCCGGTTCGCCTAACTGGGAGGCGAGTAGTCTAATTCGTTACACCACAGCGCCCCCGCATTTCTTTATAAATAATGACATCGGACACATTAGTTTATAGAAAGGCGGGATAGGTTTATAAATAAAAAACATTTGGACGATCAACTCCCATCGTGACATGATCTGCATTACAAGTAGAACTCAAACCTCCTTATCTTGTTTAAGTTGGTAACATTGTAGCATATCCCTCTGACCAACATCCTGATCTCTGTTCCGTCGCCTGTCAGCCTACAAGGTCAGGCTACCAGGTCAGGCTAACTTTGTTCGTTAGTTGTTCAGTTCAGTCACTTAGTAAAATATAAAATATAACATGTTCATATTAATATGAATTCCGAAATAAATACCGGTATTCCCTCCCCCTGGTACAAATGACTACCAAGATCATAGGGGACGCGGTGGTGTAGTGGTGAGACTATGCGCTTCCCACCTAGGCGAACCGGGCTCGATTCCCGGTGGGGTCGCTCCCGGATTTTCGCATTTGGGAATCGTTCCGGACGATGCCTCTGGTCGGCGGGCTTTTCCTTGGGGATCTCCCGTTCCCCTCGCCCCTTTGCTTCGGCGCTACTCCATTCCCACCTCATCGGCTCTCAAGACCTCGACGTTAAGAGCCGCCCGAAACTCCGCACTCCCCTCGGGCAAGATGTCGGTGGTGTAAGAAGAGCTGGTAAGAGTACTTGGGACCGCAGCAGCTCGTGCTGAGGGGAGAGCGAGAACCTGATACTGTCGCCGTGGTCTCGACTGGTCCACATCCGACACCGCACAGCTCCTACCACGTTCATTCCTCCGCCTCGCGCGTGTGTCTCTGTCACCGCGCGCCACTTCAGCATCTCTCCGTCCACGATTAGCCCGTCACTTCGCTCCGAGATTGCCAATGTAAGGCATTGCACCTAAATTAACCCTAGTAAACAATACTAAACGCCTACATTGCCACGCCCGGCCCTAAGGAAGGATTGTGACGACGATGGACAAAAGCATCAACAAGCTTCGCGTGTGTATTGTTTCCTCGGAACTTTAAGCAGTGACTATATAAGTTTCTAATACAGCAATCTGTTCAGAAAAGATACGGCATTGTCGCTTTAGCTTATAACACTGTTTTACAGAAGAATAAATATTGTAAACAGAGTAGCTCTTGCAGCAATTTGCGCTGAATTTGACACTTGCCAACGACGAAATTTATCTTTAAATAGCGAAATGAATAAATATCGACTTTCATTACTTCCCTGAAAAAAGATTTACATTGAAATATTCCATAGTTTTTTTAAAGATAGTAAAAGGTTGGTTAAAAAATGTTTTATAGTTAATTTATTTTTCAATTTTTAGTCTTAACAATATTTTTGTTCTTATTATATATGTTGACTATTTGTACATTCATTTATACATTCGTGAGACTAAAAAGACTAAAAAAACTAAAAATGTGTAGTTAAAGACTGATGGTCCCTTCCAAACTTCGGGCTGCAACCTGACCAACAGTGATGTGCTGCCGGCAGACAGCACGCCAGTTCAGTACATAGAGGTCGGACAGACACCTACCGTAGATACAAACAAGTCAAATTAAATAAAAACCTGTAAAATAGACACAAATTGTTACTATGTAGCACATATTATAACTATCACGGCCCCTTAATTGTTATATATAATTTTTTGGAAGTCAGTGGAGAAAAACCAAGGGCAATCCTACATAATTGTTTTTGATCCTACCAATGAGAAAATATATTTTTCTGCAGTGGTATATTTATATATAGCCATTTATGACGACGCTTTTCTGCGAAACTATTAAACGTGTGTCCTATGAGCTGATCTACGCAAACAACACATACTTCACACGAGGGCTATTGCGTGCTTTTAATACATCACGTACATTAGAAACATTATTTCAGAGTACTCCGGAATGGCTAAAAACTGCTTTTTTTTTTTTTTTTTAAGCGTTCTGTCTCAAAATATACCCGTCAGATACATATAAAACTACTCAAGGGCCCTGCGTTGAACCTTCTTACACACTTTCCACCAATAAAATAATAGGCTCGCCTCTGAAAGTCCCATAGATACACGCAGTATTCATTCCTTCTTTCGATTTTTTCCACCCATCTCTGTAATGAAATTTATGACCAGAGATAAAAAATCAAACCTAGATAAAATATAGAGGACTACTTGACCATTTGTCTTTAATTTGTACGGTTTCAATTATAGCTGTATTTTCCCATGTGATATTGACATTATTAAATAATTAGGTAATGTTTGATTGCAGTAACAGATTTGAAACTAATCATGTAAGAAAAATAACTTGGATTTATTTAGAAATCACTGTTAAGACGTTCCCTGTGCTTTGATTAGCTTCGTTTTTAAATATTTAATCCGAAAATTAAATTACGTAAATCGAAGATGACAAGGATACTTCCCCCTTAAGCGAACTCTACAGGATGATTCGCAATTAGACCGACAAATTTCCGGAGGTTATTTTTCATGAAAAAGTAAAAGGAACACATATGTAACACTTTATATCTAAACCGAATATTAAGGGAGGTATGGGCCCTTAAAAATAGAGGTTTTAAACCGTCTTTCTGCAAAAATCGGTAACGAAATAAAATAAAACGACAACTCTCGGAACATTATTGTATGATATCGGGACCTTCAACGCAAGGCCGATATTTTGCACAAATATGGCTTAAAATATCGTTTTTTTAAGGGCTCTTACCCTCCTTAATATTCGGTTTAGGTATAAAGTGTCACATATGTTTTCGTTTTACTTTTTCATGACGAATCACCTCCCGAAGTTTGTCGGTCTAATTGAGAATCATCCTATATATCTCTTTCGACTCCGCAGTCTACCACATTGCCATCGAGGTTCGTCAGTGCGGGGAGGCATGTAATGGGCACCAGTTACGGAGTCCTAGCTGCCTGCGGACGTGTTTTGATGATGGCTCGCGAAGTAAGTGGATCTAAACAACGAGAGGCAGCCGGCCCACATTGCTCGCGGGAAAAGTGGCACGAGTTATCTGCTCCGCTGAGCGGGTAACCTACCGTGCCACAAAAGTTGGCCGTATCTCCAGAAACGCGGCCACGTCGTACTAACAGTTGAGATGCCCCGCTGTCGTGGTTAGCGAGGCATCTGAGCTGGTTTCAGCTCATGATCTATTTCTACAGCTTTTGTGGTAATAAATTTTTTTAACTCTGACGGGAGCCGATATTGTAAAATCCTCTTACAGTTTTGTTACAAATTGTTTTCATTGTGTAGCCTAATTTTTTAAATACGAAAAAGGGTATATACTCTTTTCCAATTAATTAATCAACGAAAATTTTATTTATTTAATAATTAATTAAAAATATACAGTTTTTGCGTTGAAATAATTAGACTACACAATAAAAACAATTTGTAACACAATTGTAAGAGGGTTTTACAATATCGGCTCCCGTTAGGGTTAAAAAAAAATAATAATTCCCGTAAAAGCTGTAGAAATGGGAGATCGCGGCCTTAAGGTAGCCGCCTGCTTGAAGGGATTCTGCACGTCTGAGGCTTAAAAGCTTGGGAACGCTAGGGACGACCGAGACATGTGCATAAACCCTCTAATCGCCTCTACGCGCGATGCACTGAACAGGCTTGCGGTCCTGCCGTGGATAACGCACCTTCGTGAGACTTTCAGGGGAGACCCTACCATTTTATGACGTTATGATAAAAATAGAAATTTGATGCACGTCCCTATTGCTTTTTTAATGTTTTGTACCGGAATATTTGTACCTAAAAATGGCGATGAAAACACCCATTTGAGCCATTTTCACTATTACAAAAACATGCTTCAAAGAGAAATGGAAGAACTGAAAAACTTATACAGGCGCGGAACGCTATTCGTAAGCAGACTTCACTCAGACACTTTGGACGGTTTTTTAATAAAACGTTTTCTGCTGGAGCTCTGCACACCGATAAGCGTGTTGCCTACCCAGACTGCTACCTTAACCATTGAGGCCGCGTTGCCTTTTTCTGCTGTCAGCAGCTGAAACTGCTGACGAGAGTTCCTTTATTTATTAACACCTCTGTATTGTTAAGTACTCTTGTGTTTTAAAAAATACGTTCTGACATCTTGTTCCTGTCGTACTTCCCACTTTATATTACTTGTACCACTTTATGTTCTCGTAAAAACACATCGGACTATAAGGAATGTATGCATCGCAGTCTTCAGGAAATAAAAATGTTGTTTCTGTTGCACATTTTTACAAAATTCTCGGAGAACATCACAAATTTGCCATTTTTGGAAACACAAATTTAAAAAATATGTATATTTCATGAACACGAGGAAGACTTGCAATCTTTTTATTCATATGAAATATGCAAACATAATGTCAACTTAACCACATCAAAATACTACTGTGTATCTCTGCAGTAAATGTACAGCTTAAATAACTTACAATATTATTATTTTGGTATAGTGTAGTTAATTTTTGTACATCTTTATGTGCGTATGATCCACCAGAGGGAAAAACTGTATTATAGAAAATACGCAATTGATTTTTCCTGTGACGTAAAACTGGACAATGGTTTACAAAATTCTATACAAGTTTTATGTTTCTTGCAGTTTCCTTAACAAAAAAGAGTGGTGGTTCTGTGAAATTAAAGGAGCATTTTTCCCGCCTATAGAATATATTTTATTTTTTACAAAAAAAAAATTTAGCGTAAAATTATGAATCTAATCTGCGACTCTGAGCGTAGTTTAATTCCCGTTTATAAATACATAAAAAGGGAGAATAAAACTATTTTATGGCACCATCTATAGGCCTACAGATTGTTTTGGTAGCATCAGGGTTACTTACGAAGGTCCGTGTTTACAAATATGCCGTAAATTATGTCACTTAACTCAAAGTGTACAGGAATACAACCTCACTTATTTGCCTCGTATATTAACAGGGAGTTCACATTGAGAATAGTTTGGTTACATCTACTACTGCTCTCCCTCTCCCTCTCCGGGGGCCACGGTGGTTGAGCGGTTAGCCTGCTCGCTTCTCACCAAGGGTTCAATTCCCGGCCGGTCACTCCGGATTTTCGCATGTGGGAATCGTGCCGACCGATTCCGTTGGTCGGCGGGTCTTCTCGGGGATCTCCCGTTTCCCCGCCCTTTAATTCCGGCGCTGCTCCATAATCACCTCAATCACCCACATCGGCTCTCAAGACCTCGATGTTAAGAGCCGCCCATATCTCTTCACTCACTCATTCTTCGCCAACCCCTCCTTCTAAAGATGTACACTCGTGAGGAGTTGATTTAGAGACCTGCGTAGTATCGAGTATCATCCTCTTTCCGCCTGATAATGGTTTTGGATGTCATGGCTGCATACAGGTTGTTGTGATCCTATATTGAATTGGCGCGTAAGCTGCTACACTGTGGCATGTCTATACGTTGTTATAAGCTGTTCACGGTACAATGAGCACTTGTAAAAGTCCTGCTTAAGATCTACTTCTGTGCACTTCTGTGTCATGTATTCTTCCACCATATGTAAAATTAACATTTCCGTGGGCCTCAACACTTTATTCATGCGCCGGTCAACTGAAATTGTGGAATTATTAGAAAAGTAAATAGTAATAAATATGTTAATTTTTACACTTAGATGTATTAAAAAAATTACAGAAAGCGAAATAAATAAATAAGGTTATCACATATGGTTACCTACCATATTTTATTCGCCGTTAAGATATGGAACTACTTTCCGTCCATCGTTACCAACTTTACTGGGCGCATGTCACTGAGTGCGCCCGTTAAAATATATGGCAGGCAGGAGTAGTGCCATTTTTCTAAGGTTGATTTCAAAAGTGCTCACTTTATCGTGAACAGTCTTTACCAACCGAGCTACGAGAAGGCGATCCCTGTCACCGATAGGTTGTACCCCACGTCAGTTGTCCCTACCGGAGGTGGTTTTAACCCAATCCTAGAACTCACAGTACACTCTTGACCCGGCGGCCCGTGGGAACACCAGTGCCCGCAAGACTTCAGAGATGGAGTGCCTCATATGTCAGGCTCTAACGATCTGGCCACGAATAAATACGCTGAGGTCTTGTTTCGTCCCCATTTTGTGCTCGACTTTTACTCAGACGGTCACTGTAGGGTCTGACGAGACCCCAGTCATGAGTGGCTGGGCTCTGTTCCATTTTAAGAAATGACCATGATGGCATGCCACCAGCATGACAGGCATCTCTAATTAAACTGCCCATGGGTGTATGTGAAGCATCGGTTTTGCCGAAAGTATACACGAAGCGAAATTTTTTAGATTAAATGCCTTTGTAAAACCAAAGAACACAAAATTAAAATGTACGGTCCATCTGGTACATTATAGTCCGCTTATCTAAGTCTGGAAACTGTGAACTTTTGATAAATTCAAATATTTATCAAAATATTAAATATAATAAGATCACTGGAAACAAAGGAACATACGAAAAGCGTAGAAATCACAAAAAAGTAAACTGTCATGAGTGATAGAGCAGAAAACATTGTGAAACGTATAGCGAGACGGATATCCCATTACTTAGAGAGAGGAAGAGAAAGAGAGAAATAAATAAAATACTTGTTTCCAAATAAAGTTAAAGAATGTAGCATGGGCTGAAATATTTACCAAGTCTCTTTTTGGCTGTCCATTAGAAACAACCATCTTCAACGTCGTGTTAGCTGATCAGCATGGATTTGCTTCCCATCTGGGGCGAGTAGTGTCGTATAGAACACAAGGCGACGTGAAATATCAAATGAGACTCATCTGGAGTGAGACCTCTATGTGCCTGCGGCGAGACGAGTGAACAGCAGTGATGCGACGTGCTCTGTGATTCAGGACATCGCACACATGAGAGTGAATGCTTGCAAAACACAGTACGTCGCCGCAAGACGCCGCCGTGGCTGGAGGCTGCGATATGTGAGTTGTACAGGAGAAAGGGAAGGTCCAAGGTTTCCACCAGCCTTTGACCTGCGGTGCTAGAAGTCGGTGGCAGGGTCGCTCCCACGACACGGTCACCTTTGCCTTCAGAGCAGAGCAAGGACGCCGGTCCTCGTTATTGGACTCCTATATATCTGAAGATGTTTCGGTCATTCGAGCAGCAGAAGCGAGGCGGCAATAAGGGCGACACCGACCAGTCCTACCTATCGCCCCGGCGCACCTATACGCAAGGTTCCGAAATAGCGTGCAGCGTTTCCTCTGTACCTTTGGAACTACAGCAATTTAGCGGCGACCCTATCATTTTACAAGCATAAATTCTGAAGCAAAGTTTTGTATTGGTCCCTATACTAATTTCGGGTGTTCACGACCAGTACATTTTGCGATAAGGCAGTTTTAATTAGTGTTTGTAGTGTGCATGTTGTCTTGAAAGTAGGCTTCGTACTTCGCCTCAACTGCGTGTTCTTTTCGTAGATTAGTACATACGATGCACGTAAAGCAGTTTCGTAAAAAATAAACGTATTTCGAACACACTGCAACGCATTTCAGGCTCCAGGTATACGTAGTAAGCGCAGGAGCCATAAGGGCTACACTGCCACGCATATCAAGTGCGCCAACGCCACTAGGCGCAAGGCTATGAACTGAGAACCAATGTTCGTGTCCTGCTGTGAGTACCTATGGGACTTTAAGCTATGACACTATAATTTTATTAACTGAAAGTCTGTAGTAAAGTTCAATGCAGAGACCTAAACTAATTTCTCAGGAATCCACCCAGAATATTCTAAGTCATAGTCTATTCTCGGTTTCTTCAAACTTTTTAAATCAAACCTTTAAAAAATTACAACATGTTGTTTCATAAATATGTAATTTATCACAAGCTTGTGTTAGTATAAGAGTACCTCTTTTTCGTTAAATTGAGCTCTCACTTATATCTTATCTACAAATTATAATTAACATGAATAATAACAGAGGTTTGTTATTAATGCCTACTAAGGAATAGTACTTATGCAGAATATCATTAAACTGAGTGCGCACGAATGTGGTGCGTTGTCCCTTCGATGTAATTCTCTAGACTTGGTTAAGGTTTGTTTGCATGAGGCGGAGGAATATCCTGAAAGTATAATTTTAGCAGGGCTTCATCAAAGGGTTAAGTAATTGTAAATGGACTATAGCCACGTGTTTGCACCTATCCAGTTATACAGTCGAGATGACCTGGCATGCCATGTTGTTATATATTTCGAGTAATTATTATAAATTACAGTCATACACATGCCTCAGGGGGGACTCGAACCTTAGGACACCTCAAAAGATTCCTTCAGAAAAAAATAAAAATTCAGTCTTGTTCAAACCTTGATTAACCTTTTTTTTAAATAACTGTGATATGGTCTACAGTTATATCACTGAACAACTAGCACTTCTCATGCAGCGTTTTCAAAACACATATATCCGGCTTGATTACAAATTCAAGCATAGAGACCACGTCAGTGGTTTCTACAACAAAACATTCTAGCTGAAACTTAATCATTGGCTAAATTTTTACTCAGTGACTCCGCTTCACATACATTATGCACTTCCGACTTCCTATCCGAAATATCAGTGGAACCGGTTCTCTTGCATACATTTCTTGCTTGATATCAATGCTATATCAAAATACGTCAACATGCTTCAGATTCCACTATACAAAACTAAATTCCTTCATGAATCGTTTACTGTGGCCGCGTCATGCCTAGGAACGGTTTGTCACAAACGCGGTAAGAAATAGAAAAATCTTAAACATTTTTCGTAGATTTAGGCTTTTCTTACATTCACTAGTGAGATAAAAAGTTAGTTATTTCTGTAGGTTAATTTGTTTCCTTTGTTTATTATGTAAGTTAAATCCTGCTATATTTCCATCTTTAGTGATGAAATATCACTACAAAGCTATATTTCAATTACTTTGTATTAAAAGGATGTACTATTTACCTCACAACACATTACACTTTGCTATTTTTTGTTAATTCACTATTTACTTATTCGAGTACTTAATATTCTTGCTTTCATGTTACCCCAGTACACAGGAATAGTATTCTTATTGTATATCGACTTGTTGTCGATATAATATATAATGTTAACTAAATAAATACGTACTGTGCATCTAAATTCCACGGTACAGTGTAAGAAAAGACGATAACATCGTAGATGCACCATTAATAAATACTTAATATTATTACCAACATACTACTAGGATTAGCAATCTATGACTCAGGAACCGTTTAAGCACCCTTTCATGATAAACATTATATGTTATGATACATGTGGTTATAACCACGGGCATACAATACCGCCGAAGAATTCAGAACTTTTAAATGTATATTGACACTACACCTGATGTCTTCACTGGAATATTAGCTGGTAAAAATGGCAGGGAACACGAGAAAACCTTACCAGAGCTCGGAAAAAATAAAATACAGTATCTTACTGCCACAGTTCAAAATGTAATTGCGTGCTATTCAATCGTGGTTAATGAGTATCGTGACATAATTAACCGACAGTCATTTTACGCAATAAAAATAAAAATCAGTATGTTCTCGCAACTTATCTTGACAGCCATGACACGTTGCCTATAAACAACAAAAGTTAGCCATCTACTTGGTAAAATATCCTCAATGAAAATCTAGCGGAAATATGTTAACTGTTTCTGAGTACAAAAGTACGTTTTGACATCGTAAGAGATTTGCCAGCGAGAAACTGGACATAGTAACAGTTAAGAAATTACGTACTGTGTAAGAGTGGCTTTATGTACTGCGGACGCCCAATTGGCGCGTGTGAGATCAAATGCATGCCTTAAGAGGAATGGTGCATAAAGCAGTCTATTTACACGTTTTCGATATAAGTCGTTTCGCAAAGGGTTTATCAAAATTTTTGACTCGACAAGACGCAAATAATAATTTTCAACACCTTTTTTACGTTGTTAGATATTCACTGCCCTCATTATTCTCGTAGCACTGATGGAAGAAAAGAAAGAATTTTTGTTTTCTTATATTCAATCAGTGCTTCGAGATTAACGAACACGGTGAATTTGTAAGAATGTGCTCAAAATTGCTATTTCCGTCTTGACGAGCAAAAATTTTTGAAAAATCCTGTGTATTACAAGTTGCGACAAAAAATTATATAAATATACGGTTTGCGTGCACTATTCCCCACAAGAACCGTGTAGGTTCCGGCTGTTTCCTCACAACGCGAGTTTCAATTTACGATCTGGGATAAGTACACGTGGAAGCTATTCTTCCCTCGGCATCATTTCAACACATAAATCGCGAGATGTTGATAAGGCGCTCTTGCCTTCGTTCCTTTTGTGATTGAGGCGTGAGAGCGTAGCGTATAGTTAGCGCGCCCCAATGGGTAAAGAGCGTTTGTTGGTTCATTATCTGCAAGCCATCGCAGCCCGTTTCACACGCGCGGCAGCCACATACATTCTCACTTACACGACGCACGCAAGCACTAGCCACTGAGAGAGTTTCTTCACGCCCCGCGACGCTTGCCGGCGCAACTTCACACATCTTGCGTAACTGAAATAACAAGCATGCGAGTAAGGGAATGTAGTTTAAGTGCTACTGTCTCTAACTCTTTTTAAAAATGGTAGTTATTCAGGATAATTCTCAATTAGACCGACAAACTTCGGGAGGTGATTCTTCATGAAAAAGTAAAAGGAAAACGTATGTGGCACTTTATACCTAAACCGAATATTAAGGGAAGTATGAGCCCTTAAAAAAAAAACGAGATTTTAAGCCGTATTCGTGCAAAATATCGACTCTTACGTTGGTCCGTATAACATACAATAATGTTCCGAGAGTTGTCATTTTATTTTACTTCATTACCGATATTTTGCCCGAATACGGTTTAAAACCTCGTTTTTTACAGGCTCATACCTGCCTTAGTATTGAGTTTACGTATAAAGTGTCACATATGTTTTCCTTTTACTTTTTCATGAAGAATCACCTCCCGAAGTTTGTGGGTCTAATTGTGAATCATCCTATATATTGGAACTTTGTGTTGTAAAGGCTGCTGGGAAATTACCTATAGCCTATTCGTAGTTTCTTCACTATCTTTTTCTAATCATACCTTCACAAATTAACCCCATGTATAACGTGTTAAGTTATTTCCTAGATACGCCATGCATCACAACCGTTTTATACATCTGTTAACATAAAATTATTATGTTTTCCGTTAAATTGAAGTTTTACGTATATTTGGTGTATAAACCATAATATTTAATGTATAAGTAGTATAAAAATGCCGATTCGAGCGCAGCCCCCAGTTATCAGAAAAACAACGGCAAATTAAACGCTCAAGCCATCAGAAAACCATCAGAAAAAATTCCTCTTAATTTTCTGGTACAAAAAATCAAATGCCGATTCGAGCGCAACCGCAAAAAAGTGGCTCAAAAAGTTGCGTTTGGTTAGATCGTAGTCTTTAGAAAAAAATGTTGTGTTAAACTTTGCGTTTGAGTGCATCTGCAAAAATACGCGTGAAAAGTTGCGTTTGGGCGCAGTTGCAAAAAAGAGTGGCTCAAAAAATTTGAATACGTAAAAATAAAATGATGTGTATAATAAATGGGCGTGAATAAAAATCAACTGATGTCTAATATGATGACGACCATGGCAATGAAAAAGGCTAACGCAACTGGTAATGTTTGGAAAGAATATAAATTTAAGAAAGACGTTTTTGCGGAAAGAAAGAAAAAGAAATCTCAAGAGCAGTATGTCAAGTGTGAAACTTGTAATCACTTTTACAAACCATCTCTCATAAGAAGTCAACTTAGAAGTAGATTGCCCAAAGGTCTTACACCAATACATAATAAATCACATGAACCAACAAATCCATGGGAAATTTTTAAAGTATCACAACATTTAATATCAAAACAGAAGTTCCCACGAGAGAAGCAAGTGAAATGTGAAACGTGTAGCCACTATTACAAACCGTCTCTCATAAGAAGTCACTTGAGAAGTAAAATTCATAAGTACACACCCAGATTCAGTGTAGAAGAAATCGAAACAGTATTTCAAAGTAGGACTAAGACTTATGCTGTAAATAATGTGAATGCATACAAAGACCCAAATCATTTCCTAAACGATGTAAAAGAAACTGTCACGGGACTAATTAGTAAACATTTAAAATCATTCAAAGTAAACATGAAATTCTTCGCTGAGTACAAAAGGGGAATTGGTGAGAATATTGAATATGTAGAAAGCTCCTTTAAAACAAAGAACGAAATTATACTGAAATCGACTAATCTGGAAGAATATTATGCCAACAGCATATCGAAAATCATAGCTGAGATGGAGGCTTTCGAAGCAAAGGGATCTCAGTTGGTACTCAACAGAATATTTAAACTAGAAGTGCGAATAAATAAGTATGTACCATTCAAGGGCAGTTCTTATGTTGATCTCCCAGAAAATATCAAAACTAAGCAGGCGGAAATTAATGTTAAGAACAATGATCAAAAATGTTTTTTGTGGTCTGTTATCTGCATTGCATCAAGTACAAAAAGACCCTCAAAGAGTGAATAAATACATAGCTTACAAACATGAGTTTGATGATGCACTTAAGGGTTTGGAATTTCCAATGAAATTGGATAGCATACCAACCTTTGAGAAAAGAAGTGGAATTTCTATTAATGTATACGCATACGAAGAATAAGATGGTGGTAAGATATATATAATCTGTCCATTAAAACAACAAAAAATAAGACGGATAAGCACATAAACCTACTCTATATTAAAGACGAAAAGAACAACCACTACTGCTGAATAAAAAGTCTTTCGAGACTTATCGCATCACAAGTAACAAATAATGGTCACAAAATATTTATATGCGATAGATGTTTGTAACATTTCTACTCTGTAAATAAGCTAAAAGATCATGAACAAGACTGTCGAGATCACGATGGTGTTAGATTTGAACTACCATCTAAAGGAAAAAATGGCGTATTAAGATTTAAAAACCAAAATCATTCTTTGAGAGTTCGGTTTGTGATATATGCCGATTTTGAATGTTTGTTGACTAAAGTTGAAACTTGCCAACCAAACCTCGACTAATGTTACACGAAACCATACCAAAAACACGAGCCTATTAGCTTCTGTTACTATGTAAAATACGAACATGGATACTATAAACCACCAGTAACTTATGAAGGATCTGATGCATCTACTGTATTCGTTAAAATGCTAATTGAAGAAGCAAAGTCTATTGGTGATATATACACAAATGAAAAACCAATGCTTCCACTAACTCAGAAAGAACATATTGTTTATGATACAGTTACCCATTCTCATATATGTGAAAAGCCTTTGGATGGTGATTCTGTGAGAGATCATGATCATCTTACGGGGAAATTTAGGGGAGCTGCACACAGAGATTGTAACTTATCGTATAGAAATCCATGTTCTGTCCCAGTGTTTATACACAATCTATCTGGTTATGACACACATTTATTCATAAGAGATCTTGACATCGATGAAAATAAAATTGATCTAATTCCCAACAACGAAGAAAAATATATTTCTTTTACGAAACATGTATGTGAAAGTGTAAATCTTAGATTTATTGACCCATTTAAATTTATGGCTAGTAGTATCGATAAACTCTCTAGCAACCTTTCCAGAAGCCAATTCGGAGAAAGGTGTAAGCATTTTTCTAATGAACTTTTTGACTTTGTTACAAGAAAAGGTGTTTATCCATATGACTACATGGATAGTGCTGAAAAATTTTGTGAGACAGCACTAAATCCACTAGATGCGTCTGCAATGGAACATGGTATAGCTTATCACCATCATAAAGCTCTAGCTGAAAGACATGTAGCTGACAAAAAACTAGAAAAGAAAGTGTTCAAAAGATTATTAAGTTCAGATACTGATCTCAATGAGAGATTGTGGGCTGGTGTTACTGGATGTGCGATGCATATTAAACGTAAGCTTGGTTGGGGAATTAAAATGAAATGATAAAATATTTTTTAAAATATATGAAAGTAAAAAACATTGTATTTCAAGTTCCTAACGATGAGTTGAAGGGTTTGAATATTGATTTTTTCCTAACGAAAGACCAACTGGATCATAAAAACAAGAAATTAAAGGCGGACAAAGGGATGACTATCACAATTTCAGTTCCACAGCTTAAGAAAATGTCCAAAGAAATGAAAACTGAAAATGGTTTGACAGTTCACAAGGGTGGATTTTTACCCTTAATTTTCGCAGCATTGGGAGCTCTAGGAGCGTTAGCTGGCGGTGCATCATCTATCGTCACATCAGTAATTAATGGTAAGAAGAAAAACCAAGAATTGGAAGAACAACGCAGACATAATTTAGCTATGGAGGAATACGATAACGGATTGAAGAAAGTTAAGTGGGGTAAGAATGTTAAAAAAAAAGTAACTCCACTCAGTAACTTTGATATTGATCAAATGGTTAAAAAATTAAATATTAAAAATTTTCGGGGTGTATTTATGATCGATGAACTACTTAACACACCACTCGATAATGAATGTGGGATTGTTAATCTAGATGCTTCAACAAACTCTGGTACATACTGGGTATGCTATTGGAAAAAAAGCAAATAAAAAATATTATTTTGATTCATTTGGCGGAAATTCACCGCGACAATTAATAGCATATCTCGGAAGTAATATTTTTTATAACGATGATAGAATTCAAAATTTCAATCAAATAACTTGTGGTAATTTGTGTGTAATTGTGCTAAATCACTTTTCACATAATTTTAAATTTCCAAAAATTATTTCACTATTAATGAACAATAGATATATGTGGAAATACATTAATGAGCTCTTGGATAGAAGGTCATATTAAAGAACACACGGCCAATGATACAACTACTGAGAAGATCAATCCTAATGATTTTGTTTCCAACACACAGTTCAACGACTCTATAGTCACACTGACAAGAAATAAAAGATCATTGGATAAAGCCTATCTTACTTACTTGGAAGTAGATAATAATATAGATTTTGAACAAAAAAGACTAAGGTATGTGGGAGATCCCATTGCACCGATGGATGCAGTCAATTTAGAGTACTATCAGAAAAACAGAATTAACATTTTTCGTTTAGTTGGAAAATACAGTTGAAAAGAAAACGTATTTTACTTTGGTAATCAAAGAGAATATTTTTTACGAGAGATGGAACTATAGTTGAAATAATAATAAAACCAGAAAAATATAAAAGTGTTATCAACTTATACCATGAACGGAAAAATATTGGCATGTATAAAACTTTTGAAGTATACTCTGATATGATATATTTTAAAATACCAAAAGCCCACAATGTACCCGAAGGTACAATTGTGTTTATTGAAATAGTTATGGTATACCAATACATTTAAAAAGATCAAATTATGTTGGTTTTTAATGGAAACACTTCCATTAAAAACTTACTTATAATCTAAGAATTTAAAAAGTCTTTAATTTTATTACGGTACTTATCATTATTTAACTTATGAGCCATATCTATTGTAACAAAACCATATTCATTATTCCAACATTTTGAACAAGTCTCCCTAAATTTCTCAAACGACATGTCACCACCAACAAAATCACTATGAATATGTTTAAGATTTGTATCGTCTTGTTTGAATATGCAAAGAAAATTGGCATTGTCTCTTATAAGCTGCTTAAGTACTTTTGAGTATGTCTGGGCTAAATAGAAACAATCAATATCTTTGTGTCTTCTGTGAGTAAAGTAATCCCTTACCATATTTTGATTTTCAAGTATGATATCATCGAAAACAACTACAGACTCTTTATGACATTCATTTATATCAACCATTTCTTCATTTGATGGAAAGAAGTATGCTATTGGTTCATTAAATAATTTTGTTGCTACATCTATATCTTTCTTGAAATTGATATATTTTGGTTGGTCCAGACTTTTTGAACACATATAGAGAGTACAAAAGTCCAACCATCCCATAGCATATATAAAATTATCTATCATAAGTGTGGTTTTTCCACAGTTACTAGGACCCACTATCAAACATCTAATATTATTAGGTAATAATTCACAATGACGTTTTGTCGATACAGTCTTGTCTGGAATTCTTATTTTAATATCCCAGTCTACATTTTTCATGTTTTTCTTACTCATTTATTAATAGATTTTTTAAATAATATAATAAATGAGTAAACTATTCGAACTAACAGATAACAAATCAGTGATGAAGAAGAGACTACATTACCCTTTAGAGATAGAGGGGCACTCATTGGCTTTAGTTCAGTTCTATACTACTTATCTAACGCATAACATTATCTTTGGGAGAAATAAGCTATATTTTGTGGGTCAGAAAGATATGGAATCAACAATTGATATCCCAGTTGGTCAATATAGCTTAAAAGATCTTGAAAAAACTATAAAATCAATTTTTTCATTTAGTGTAGATTCAATAGGTGAGAAAGAAAATGATATATCTTTCGAGCGGGATAAAATAACAAAGTGAAAGTAAAATGTACACTTAAATTACAGTTTGGAAAACGGGGTTCAATAGGAAAACTTTTGGGTTTCGTAGAAAATAAAACTCTGAAAGCAAATGTGGACCATTATGGCGATACAATTCCAAAATTTGCTCCATTTGAAACAAAATATACACTGTAATATAGTAAATGGTATGATATTAAAACATGATGAATATAATCATAAAGAAACTAACATAATCACCACATTTAAACCAAGAACAACATTTGGATTTTGTGACACGATCTATTACGAACCAGCTTATCCAGTATTTTTTTCCAGTGCAAACAAATCGAGTTAATAAAATAATAGTTGAAATTAAGGATGAAAAAGGTAAGTTAATTTGTTGTAAGTTGATTTGTCTGACAGAACTGTGGTATTAGAGATGAGACCGTAGATATTTTTTGGGTTGGAAGTAGTCATATTCTATATATAATAACGTTAATAGTTTTTTAACTATTAAAGTTTCATGTGGTAAAGATGAATAATATTTGTATAGAAAGTGCAATGAAAGATTTAGAAAAAGAATTCAATGTTTCGACTACTTTAATATGTCGAATTTGGAGATCTGTATCTAAAATTTAATTAGACTATGTTGTAGCACATTGCCGTAGTCAGAGCTATAATTGTGTTTTAATGATTGGATAACCATTAAAACTTTATGGAGATATGAGCACAAATAAAAATCAACTGATGTCTAATTATACGACGACGATCATTTACTCTTTAAAAAACCGAATAGAATGCATTTGATTAACATCACAATCCACCATTCCATCATATGCAAAACTTATACCTCCACGATTAACGTAATTTAAATCTTTTTCACTGAAAATCCGAACATATCTGTCTGGTAAGGTTACTTTAAAATTTCCAGAAGTAATTACCACTTTGTATCCTTACCGTGTATAATTTATTTCAGCATGGTCTATGGGATAGGACTGTCTAATTGTAAGTTCAGAAAGTTTCTTAAATTGTTTGGTTCCGTTTAATAAATTTAGCAACTGATCCATCTTTATTATATACATCATTTTATTTTTACGTATTCAAATTTTTTGAACCACTTTTTTTTTTTTTTTTTTTTTTCGCAACTACGCCTAAACGCATGTTTTTACGCGTATTTTTGTAGACGCACCCAAACGCAACTTCTTGGGCCACTTTTTTGTAGACGCACTCAAACGCAACTTTTTGGGCCACTTTTTTGCAACTACTCCCAAACGCAACTTTTTGAGCCACTTTTTTTTTGCGATTGTGCTCGGATCGGCATTTAATGTTTTGGATCAGAAAATTAAGAGGAATTTTTTTCTGATGGTTTTCTGATGGCTGGAGCATTTAATTTACCGTTGTTTTTCTGATAACTGGGGGGGCCGCACTCGAATCGGCATTTCTATACTACTTATATAATTAATGTTAATAGAAACAGTGAGAAAACATGTGGGTTGGTGGCTCCTAGTAAGAAATAGTTCTCATGCAAAATATTTGTATAACTGAGTGCGCATGAATTCGGTGCTATGTCCCTTGGTATAATTTTCTAGATTTTGTTAAGCTCTTTTTGCACGAGGCGGAGGAATATCTTGGAAGTGGAACTTTAGCAGAGCTTCAGAAAAGTATGAAGTAACCGTGAATGGATTATATATACTCTCTTTCTGGTTAGAAAGATCATAAAGATCCGTGGTGGTATAGTTTAATGACATGAACAATTTGATCAAGCGACCATGATTAGAAGAGAGAGATCTGTACATTATAGTATTTAGTAGCATATTTTGTGATGCGTAAAAGGAAAACTCATAGCTCCTTGAGTTACAGCTAGCATTGTGTACACTACTAGCCAAATGCAATCGCAACCAACTATTTATTTCTGTTTTATGCCGCAAGGTTATGATATAAACGTTAAAGGCAGCTAGAAGTTCTCATACTAAGGGGCTCCATATTATGGGAAAACTACTCGGACACATTCGTGGTCATGCTGTGGGAAGATGCGGGACTAACACCAATCCGGTATCCCTGTGGCACTGCGCTTGCTCGACTAGACACCATTATAGCCCGTTACAAGGTAGCTCTATTATAGCTTGTGGTATGCTCGTGGCGACATTGTGTGGCCGGACAAAAACTATTACAACATATAGCCCCTTCACTGTCTGAAAGAGCAAAACAGATGTGCCTGTGAGAATTTGTCAGAAGTAGAATAACCATGTTTAGCGCTCGAATTAGAGGGAAAGAACGATGTTTCTCTATCAATTGTTTAGTAATCTTTGTATTAATTGAAACAAGTGTAACGCTCTCAGCTTGGATGTCCGCTACCCAGGCAGATGTAGTATCAGATGGGTGGCCTACTCGTCAGGCGCTGCCGACAGACAAACTGCACAGGTAAGGAACGGTTAGTCGGTAGCCTATGTGGCAAGGCGAACCAAGAATTTTTATCGCTCCATTGCTGCTGGCGGTTGTTTTGCATGAATACGCCTACGTTGACGTGCTCGGGTGCCTTGATGTTATTTTTTTTTACGTTCGCGGCACCGCTTCACTCGATCATCTGGGGTTTTATGAGTATCACTGTATTGCTTTTGAGATATTCTTTCCGACCATATACGTTTTCTGTAGTTCGACTTGGCTTTTTGACAAGTATATACAGACATTGTGTTAAGTTTTCTTAATTTTTTGCATTAAACTCATACAATCCCACCATAACCAAGCAACACAAATGTTTTTACACACGCAGTCAATTGATATTCTACTTGTCAAAAGTTATACTACGCATAAATTATGAGACGCGGCGATGCTTCGCAGTCCTCACGCAACGTAACATATTCTTTGATCCTCTGGCAGTCGAGTGGTGTAATTTAATTTTGGATGTACACGATAGATTCGGAGCTGCAATAACAAACTGTATCCCCCGATTTTGTTATCATCGTTTTTATGGATTGCCTCCCACTATGGTTGCAAATTTAATGACGTAGTCACGTCAAAATTATGCCACATGCTACGCACAGATCTCTACTTGCCCCTTTCCCTCAGATGTCCTCAGTGTCCTTTCTCGTAATCCAGTATAACTAAGCTTTAGCTGATTATCCATTAATCAAACATAAACAAAAAACTTATTTTTGAAAAAAATCCTAAACTAAAACGTAAATATTTTATTTTAAGCCCTACCCTGAGCAGATACGTTGACAGCGAAAAAAAAAAGAAGTTTTATTCTCAATGTATTTGTAAAAGTGTGATGTCTAAATTTGTTTGTGTTATACTCATTACCACAACACTAGCATAACATTCATAGTATTATAATATTTTAATTAATATAATTTTCGTAGTGCTGTCAATCGGTATACAGACATTCGCTATTAAAATCCTCTGCAGGAATGTTTTGGAAATGGTTAATCAATATAGTGAACCAAAAACACAAACCACTTTATGGTAGATAGTCCTGATGTTGCTCCTGAAAATTATCTCTGACCAACGGAGCGTTGAATCCTCGCCATCCTGTTGCAGTCAAGGCTCGGTAATTCGCCGGCCACAATGCAGGACAAAAATATCGAATCCCGAGGGGGTATTTCCGTGAAAGTTGATCTCCGTTGCGCAACCGACTCCAGTTTCAGCGCGAGCTTATTATCTTTTTTTTTCTCGGACGTAGTCCCGTATCCCAGAAGTGCTAGCGTGCCCGGAGGACTGTTGAGAAACTGCTGATTACGAATGGTCGCCCAACTTTGCCCGCCCCCCCTCTGTCGACGCCCTCGCCCTTCTAGGCATCATGCAGGGGCCGCTAACAGGATACGCCCACTCACTTGGCTAATTGCAGAGCAGGGCCCAAGTTATAAAGCATTCGTCCGGGAACTTGTAATTTTTACTGGGCTTACTAACGCCCCCGCTCGTACGCCGGAAGGCCAGCTTACAAACCAGACGAGTCTTAACTGACAGCTTGCGACCTGCAGAAAATCCTTTTTGTGGTATCCGCTCTAACCAACAGATACCAGCACCTCCGTTCACTGATATCTTAAACAATCTAAAAATTCCAATGCCAACGTAAGTGAAATGAAGACTTAATCTTTCTTTTCTCTCACGTAGCATTTTTCGGAACGATAATAGAAGTATCCTATTTATAATAGGACAATCTCTCTCTCTCTCTGTGCCCGTCTTTAATACTTCTAAGTCACTTGAAACTCAACAGAAGTTCTTCAAATTTTGCAGAGCGAATCCTCAGGGTCAAATACAGGTCAAATTCTAATTTCAGCAAGACCAGATTACGTAATCATTACCTTTACCCTAAAAATTCATTTTTTAATTAATTTTTTCTTATGAAAGTTTTGCATTAATGCATAGAGATTATTGCTTAGAGATATGAAGGTAATGGAATATCATTTTTGTCAGTGGCCCAGTGGATAAAGTGATTCAAAATGGGGCCGCAGTGGCTCAGTGGATAGAACTATATCAAGTGGGGCCACAGTGGCCAAGTGGATAGATATATATCAAATGGGGCCTTGGTGGCTCAGTGGACAGAGAGATTTTAAGTGGGGTCGCAGTGGCTCAGTGGATAGAGTGATTCCAAGTGGGATCGCAGTGGCTCAGTATATAGAGTGATTCCAAGTGGGATCGCAGTGGCTCAGTATATAGAGCGATTCCAAGTGGGGTCCTAGTGGCTCAGTGGATAGAGCGATTCCAAGTGGGGCCGTAGTGGCTCAGTGGAAAGAACTATGTCAAGTGGGGCCACAGTGGCCAAGTGGATAGAGAAATATCAAATGGGACAGCAGTCGCTTTAATGTAGAGTTAATTTCACATAATTTCATCATTACCTACTTATATGCAACATGTTTTATTTTTTTCAGTCTTTGTATGGTAACCAAAATTTGTAACATGGCAACTATTCTACGAACGTGACAATACAAAAAAAAAGTCTCGGGCTGGGCCCTTAGTAAATATAATAACGGAAAAAAAATTTAAACGATACAAACATGTGCATACAAAATAAATTAATGGAAATTTTTACGAAAAATGAATAAATGAAAATATCCTGCTGAAAATTTATAGGAGTGTCACCTCTTACAGCTAGGTTATTTTCCGCACTCTCGCTTGTATCGTTCAGATAAAGAGCTGTACGATATTGTTATCCAGCGTAGTCGATATTACCGCACACCGCACACAGACTACGTACAGCAAAAGTTCCCAAGCCAATGGGAGGAAACTCTAATAAGCGGAATGATTCCTTTGGGCGGTATTTATAAACACATCTTGGGCACTAGCTTCGTCAAGACAACCTTATTAGGTGTCTTAAGTTTGTATTTACATTTCATGAACATTGCTTAAGTTTGTCTCAACCACAGGCAAACAAGACGGTCTTCACGAAGACTGTCTTATTCCTGTGCGCCTTAACAATGAATATTTCTGTTCCATAGTCACTGCTTGAGATCGCGATTGCGAACCACATTTCATAGTCATTGTGACCTTGCTCAAGACGCCAAATAAGCTCATCTTCCCAGAGTCCACCGTAGAGGTGACTTGAGACGGTGTTTTTTTAACGGCGGACGCTGATAGGATAAATTGATACGTTGAACTAGTGAAGATTTATGCAAAATAGCGATAACAAAGCATATGCTGGGTTGAGTTTAATGATTTAGGCTGTGTCCGAAATGGCAGATTTTGTTGAGAAAATAATTACTTGACCCTATTTTGTATACAAAAGTGGTGGCGTATTTGGTAATTTGGCATTTCGTATTTTGTATGTAGCAGATGTTAGCAAATATACAAAATGACAAAATCAGCGTCATGTTGTTTTTCATCTTCAAAACACGTGCGCGAATGTGTAAATAAAATGATTCCTAAAACAAATAATTGTTCATAAAATACACTAGGCATGTTTTAAAATGTAATTAAGTATTAGCCATATTCTTTGATTATATATACAGTCGTTGTAGCATAATTGATTATTTTCTTATTTATTACCGTATTCGCAGCATTCCAGTGATGAGTGTAGAAATATTACGTCCGTTTAAGCATTAAATTTAGAAATAAAAATATTTTTCACTGTTAATGTAAAAATGAAATGCTTTGCCGCGACAGCTATACAAGTGACTGTCGACAACGTCCGAATTAAAACTTACGAAATGACAAATTACAAAATAACGAATTTGTAATTTTGGGTACGGCCTCAATTACGCAATTGGACGAAAATCTAAATTGTTCTCCTCTGAGAAAGTTTGTACAGAACAATAATTCTACAGCTACCATTAATTTTCGAAAGTAATCCGCATAGTAGAACTTAGGTTCCACTATAATTACAAAACACAAACTAGATAGCGCGAATTGCAATGTAACTTGCTTATTTATATATATAAAAAAAAAATTATTTTCAAACTTTAGTAATTTTCAATAAGCGTATTGTATGTAAGAAGAAACAAAATGTTATCAATTATTATGTGTGTTAAATTGAAGATAAAATACAAACATTGGTAAATATAAATAAGTTCCACACGAAATTTTTTATTCAAAAGTTGTACAAAATTTCTTTGCCCTATGCCTACTATGAGAGCCGAGCGCTACAGCCGCCGCCTTACAAGGCACCATCGCCACCATAGCGGTGTCGAGGCGCTGATGCTGGATTGCACGGCCGAGCCCATGCTCGTCCCCTCCAGCGCCTCAATTAAAAAATTATGCTCTCGACGCTAATGTACTGGCTGAGCTAGCCCTTGCCTGCCCGTGTAAACATGTCCTATTACTCATACAGTCTTCTTTAGAATCTCTTTTTACACTCGTCAATTTAGTTACTTTCACCACATTAACGTCACTTTATTCCCTTTAACCAAGCTTTGATATATTTGCAATACTTACGTATAACTTATAATACTTTCTTTTTCAATTTGCATATAATATTACGCATACATTACGTCGTGGTGAATAAAAATGTGTATTTATTTCTATTTCGTGTCTAGCCTCCATACTTCGTTTTAATTCGAGGCTGCATTTGTACACCTAAAAATAAGCTATACCTTGAGCACGCCGCCTTCACAGAGATCGTCTTGCTTGTAGACTATGAAACGCGGTGTGGAAATAACACAGTCTTGAGAAGTAATATGGTCTTGACGAAGACTGTGCTGAGCTCAGTCTTGAGACTTGACTACGAATACCACCCTTTGGGATCTCAAGAAGTTGAGTCCCCAAAACATAGGTGTCGGAGTGTGTTGAACAAGCTGTGAAAAACTATTGAATTTCAGGAAACAAGATATTTTATGTAATTAAAATATATGGTCAGTCGTAAATAAATACTGAAATTGCTGTCTGGTATGATAAATTTAATGCTAACGCTTAGTAGTTATTCAACACTGTACTTTAAAAAATAATAGTCTGAAACAAATCTAAGGAAAAAAATAGCTATCGATTATGTACGCAACCAAGCGTTGCAACAATCGCATATGATATCGAAAAGTCTCTTTTGCAACGCAAGTCGGTACAATCGATACGTCTTTCATCTCGTAGTTCCGTCCTCATATCCCATATATAGGTACCGGTAGTGACATAGTTTTATTTGAATATATAGATAGCACTTTCCGCTCTATACCTCCCTTCTCTGTGGATACAGGCTGTGTTGAACATAGACTGAAGATGAGGCAGACAGCTTCTTCATCTTCTACGTATGTACCTAAAACATTGCCCTACCGTAAATAAACACAACTATTAAAGTCACATTGCCAACATTGATAAACGTGCTTGTTTATATCTTAATTTTTAAATGACAAGCACTATTATATTAATAAAATACCTTTACCAAATTCAATTTTAATCAAACTTCATTATAAATGGGTTAGAGTAAGTATAAAAACATCTCAAAGCATTTGTTTACAAATCAGTTTTCTAACCTCAAATCCAAACCACGCCGTTTCTGCTAGACGTGTTGGTAGAAAAGCAGTTCAGTGTTGGGACACGGAGATTGGTTGTGCGCAGCCAGCGAGAACGGTCTACCTCATCTTTAGTGTATGGCGCTGAATTGCAAATTTGGGTGGTGTAGTTGGCAAGCGTGCGGGTAGAGGCCGGCTTGCGACAGAGCCTGGTCAGTACGCAGTGTAGACGAGTGCGTACGGATGAGGCGTGGCGAAGGATGCTGGAGGAATGTACGTGCCCGGAGGCAGGCCCCCCTTCACCGTCGACGACGGCCTTGCAGGCTGGCCCGCCAGGCGTAGACAACGCAATATAACTGTACCGCCACGCCGGCCGGCTGCTCTTCCTGATACACTGATCCAGCGACCCGCCGCGCCGCGGTGCCACGCCTGCGTTGGACATCTCGTCGCGTGCTTGTCCAACCTTTCTTGTCGCCTGCTGGCTTGCATTCTCTCCACGCGGCTTTCTATCCACATTCCAGTGCGGGGTTGAAGCAACATTAACTCTCCGGCAGCTGTCGTTACGTCTCGCAGACATAACGAAACATAAAGCGAATGTAGTGATTGCGAACCGCACTGCGATACGCGTTTCGTTAAACCTCAAAGGATATAGAAATTCTGGGATGTCACGAAACAAACGAATACATAGAAAATAGTTTCATAAATTTATTTAGTAATCATATTCAGGCAGACGTAAACACCTACCTAAAATGATATAATAGGTGTGTTCGCGTGGTTTGCTATTCTGCTAGTTTAGTGCTATTTCTGCTAGTTGTCGTTCGTGTTATCGGAAGTCCATTTTTTTTGTACGCTCTGTTCGGTTGGCGGTAGCAATCTATGTATGCTATAAAAAGCAGCTATTTCTGCTCTTGCTCGCCGAGGTACAGCAGAAATATGAAAACGAGCAAGGTGGGGAAAAAAATGGCCGCCAAAATAAAACTACAAACGTTGAAGTGTCTTAATAGTGACGATTGCTAATAGTACTTTGCTTTTACGCAGATTGATGAAGATAATATGTTTGGGTATCCTATAAGAGGTGCAGTGGGAAATAAAAATAACTAAGACACATTTATCATGAGTGACCAAAATGTTTAACACACTTAAATTACGCAGAAGCAAATGTGATTATCAACATTTTTTAAAAATAACATTTTGTTTATTTATTTTTGACGTGTTAATTTACTGTTGTAAGTAGTTCGCGTCGTCCTGCCGAGGGTAACAGCTGTTTTTGCTACTTTTCCGCTCGTGAAAAATATCACTTGCTCTCAGATAGTAGAAAAAGCATACCACGCGAACAAACCTATTACTGAAAAAAAGTATCTCTCTTTTTCTCTGTACCACACCTTAGGCCCTAAAGTAGCTCCTGACACACTGCTTGACGCACACTGGGTGTCATTACACGCTCTAGCTTGCCACAGCCGCGTCTCCCTTCCAGGAGAGATGTCCTCAACACGAAGCATGTTGCTGGTAGATTATAACCTCCTATTGTCTTAAAGATTAATTTATTTTGCTTGTAGCACTGTAAATATTTTGCCATTGTTCCTTTCTAGGGTTTATATTCAATGTTCTATAGATGTATTTAATGTTTAAGCCTTTTCCCGCTTCCCTTTCTTGATTAGCTTACCGGTCTATAACAAATATGTTTTAGTTCATGTGTAAATAAATTTGCCTATATTTGTCAATTGTGATAAATGATTCTTCTGGGGATTTTTTTTTTGTATTCAGTGCCTGAAGAAAGGCAGTTTTTTTATTCGATATGCTAACTTTGATATGCATTTCTCAATACGCGCAGGAAAAATTCCCTTCCGATTTGCGGGTACAACTGCGGCGTGTTTCGTCAGCGAAACCAAGCGGCCACGAAAACCATTATTTGGCGGGCAGGTTCGATTGTTCGGTGGCGCGGCAATTGACATTCCTGGGCGGGCGAGCACTTTCACCCGCGCGCGAGGCACCCAGCCAGCCGCAGCCCGGGCGACGACCGTCTCCCACGGCAACTGCCTGCCTTCCCATCAGCCGTTGCGTCACCGTCGTGTTCCAGCCAACATCTCCGTTACCCAACTACGTGCACGCACTTGCGCATGCTCATCTCGTTGCACGGTCCCCTGGATACCGCGGCAGCGGATGTGTCATGTCACGCTGGATCCAGTCACCTTTGCGCGACATGGCGACGTCGTCGATCGCCGACGACGAAATCAGCCGTCGCAATCCTTCCGCGGCGATTTTAGGTCGTGTGCACACGTGCGGACATAGACAGCGGCGTCACCGCGGCGGAGCCGCAGCTACTTGCACACTGCTACATATAAGTCAAGCCCTCGTAGAACACTTTTGCGGCAACTGCATACTCAATGGACGCGCGGTACCACAGCTACATGTGAACTGATACATATAAGTCAAGCCCTCGTGGAACGCATTTGCGGCAACCGCAAGCTCAGTGGACACGCGGTACCGCAGCGGCGTCGCAGCTACGTGTACACTGATACATATAAGCCTTCCCTCATGGAACACATTTGCCGCAACTCTCAGTGGACACGCTGTACCGCAGTGACGCCGCAGCTACGTATACACTGATACATATAAGCCAAGTCCTCGTGGAACACATTTGCGGCAACTGCACGCTCAATGGACACGCGGTACCGCAGCTACGTTTACACTGATACATATAAGCCAAGCCCTCGTGGAACGCATTTGCGGCAACCGCACGCTCAGTGGACACGCGGTACCGCAGCGGCCGCCGCAGCTACGTGTACACTGATACATATAAGTCAAGCCCTCGTGGAACACATCTGCGGCAACTGCACGCTCAGTGGACACGCGGTACCGCAGTGGCGCCGCAGCTAAGTGTACACTGATACATATAAGCCATCCCTCATGGAACACATTTACCGCAACGCTCAGTGGACACGCGGTACCGCAGCGGCGCCGCAGATACGTGTGCACTGATACATATAAGTAAAGTCCTCGTGGAACACATTTGCGGCAACTGCACGCTCAGTGGACACGCGGTACCGTAGCGGCGCCGCAGATGCACCGATACATTTAAGCCACGGCCTCGTTGAACGCTTTTGCAGCGCCGCAGAGGCACTGTGCGGACATTGTCCGCACGTGCATACGGTCTTAGTCTTCGAAAATGTTCGCGTTACTGAATAAAACCTGTATAAAAATGCGAGTGCACATTTTGGCGGACAAATCGGAGTCCGCCAAATAGTAGCAGAGAAACAGATATATGAACAAACCAAAGAAAGTTGTGTATCTATTTTTACAATAACAGACTTTTATCTCGAAAACTGACTCTCATACCTAAAAATGTTACTGAGTGCGATTCATAGGAAATTTTGTGTTCTTCAAATTATGCACAGTGCAAATTTAGCGTTAAAGCTACCATTGTGACAAAATCAATATCCCGAGAAAAAAAAAACCTCCCTTACTCTATCGACGGCATTATCTACCCAGCAACTGAAAGCATCATGGTTAAATATTATGATTGTGTCGTGCTGAATCCAAAAATATATGATATTATTACGTGTCACTGGTCCGCGTAATTGACGTTGGCCCGCCCATTCGAAGAAGCGTAGAGGAGGATAGATAGTCGTTATATGATAGCGGTGGCAGCGAGGCAAAGGATTGTTTTGAATGAACAGGAGGGCGATAGGCCGGTAGCCGCGTATCTGTTACAGAAAGTGAGCCGACACGATGATTCTTATCGCAGCTCGCACCTCGCTGGCCCTGATAAGCTCACATTTCCTATTTATTATGCAGGAAAGTCATCATCACCATTACTTTTCCCCGAACATCTTGGATTAACGAGAAGATTCTAGATGGCATCTACCTCAAGTATAAATACCACATGCGGGCCTCTGAGGTGCGAGTCATAAAGAGCCGAGAGTTTGGCGTTTCGTGCGACGGTTGGGTTATTACGGAGCGGCGAGGGGCGACTGCAGCGATCTGCGAGAGTGCGTCGGCGAGATTGTGTGCAGTGAAGAGTGGAACTGATCTGAGGGACTGTGGACTGGATGCCTGAGTGAAAATAGATTCGGGTCGAAGGAAATAGACAGTTTTAACTAAACGTGTGGAAATAATTGGAGCAGTTTAAGGGACATTTAAATACTGTGACAAAGACTTTAATTGAAATGGCGATAGTAATGAAATATTGTGGGCAATGAGACTGGTAAATAACAGACGTTTGACTGTTTGTAGCATTGAGAATACATATATTTATTGAATTTAGTTATTTCGTTATTTATTAAGACTTACGTCCCTCACGCCACTCAGGCGTCCCATGTAACACTGGTGTCAGAAGTGTGATGTAGGAAATTATTAATAAATCAATTGTACATAAAATTAGAACACAGGCAAGTAGTTAGTGATTTTAAAACAAACTAATTAAATGTAATAGTTGTGGGTGAAAATACGGAAAACTGTTTTGTACAACTGACGCAGCGAATGTTAACGAGGAAGATTTCTGTAGAACTGGAAACAATACGAGCATTAATTGAGGGGCAAGTGAACGCACATGTTAATAGTCTTGATAACAAGATTAGTAGTGTGAAAGTGATTGTGTACGAAGCTGCAAATAGGCCACAAATTAGTAGCGCAAAAGAGAAATATTCACAGCACGCGTGGTAACTTTAAAGTACCATTCCTTCGTCGTCTGGAGGCAGGCGGAACCCTTAAGTATTGCCGGATCTTGCCTATTGACGTTAATCTCTTGTATTTGTTGAACTTGAGTAATCAAGTCGCGTTAACTGCCAAGTAACTATTGTATGGAGTAGCTTGTTTATATATATATATTTAAAATAAATTAGTTACAAGACAGTCGTACCCTTATTATACCTCGTGTTACTGTACACTGCAAGAAATAGTTGAGTTGCAAGCTAAACTACATCGAATTCTGTCGATAGGTAGTCCAGTACATAAATTTTAATTCAACGTTAAAATATGACTGCTGTCTCTCTGCCATTATTATAATTACTAGGCACGCCGTTAGTGAGCGTGCCTGTTAAGGCCACGATCTCCCATTTATACAGCTTCTGCGAGAATTCATTTTTTGAACCCAAACGGGAGCCAATACTGTAAAACCCTCTTACAATTATGTTACAAATTGTTTTTATTATGTAGAAAAATTATTCAACACAAAAAACTGTAATAACGTATTTTAAATAATTATTAAATAGGCGTAATTTTCGTAAATTAATTAATAGGATAAAAGTATACAGTTTTTTGTGTTGAAAAAATGATACTACATAATAAAAAAAATTGTAACAAAATTTTAAGAGTATTTTACATTATCGGCTCCCGTTTGGATTCAAAAATTATTTCTCGCAAAACTGTAGAAATGGGAGACAGTGGCCTTAAAATACATGCAGATGTATACAGTGATTTTTTTCAAAGGTTGATTAGAAATGAGCTCAATTAAAAGTGAACATTCGGTTTACTGGCTTAAGCGGCAGCAAATGAACGAAAAGCTGAGGGTTTAGTGTACAGAGGACTGTGGAGTCTAGCCTACGTAACTCTCGGAATGTCCCTGTCCCCATGTATCCATTTTAATTGATTAATTTTAAAGTTTTAATATTTTGAGATTTTAAAAAGTTCAAAATTTTAACGTGGTGAGAACATTTTAGAGTCCAAAATTTTTAAACTATAAAATTTTAACGTGTATTACTTTTAAAGATCTTATGAGAATGAAGTTCCCTTGGCAGTGGTCAATATAATAAACCTAAAATAAGAAAAATTTGATTTATATTTTATTGTTTAAATAATACATATTTGAAATAGTATTATTATTCTATTAATTTAAGACCCAGATGGCTAGTTGCTAGGAGGGTCCCAGTGTGTTTTATTGTCTTGTCCCAATGTATCGATAGCGCGGAGTTGGCCTTTGCCCCCGCAGCAGTGACGGGAAGTTGCGGGGCGCCGGTGCACTTTCTACCGCCTCAAGTCTCGACGGGAACAGCTGGTGGGCGACTGTGACGCAAATACAGCGGCGGAAACACACACCCCAGTTCGTGGCTGGCTCTGGCACCCTCACCTTTCCACGCTCCGTAGCACTGTCCCTCCCTGCAGGCGCGCCATTCTCTGGAGAAAACATTTCCCTGCCAAACTTCCTAAACTGTAATGGAAGTTTTTAACCTATGCAGTGTATGGAAATAACACTGCATGTCGGGCTGAAAATAAGGGAATGTGCACCAGTGCTACTAAAGGTTGTTCACGATAAAGTGAGCACTTTTGAAACCAACGTTAAAAAAATGTCATTTCCCCTATCTGCATATGTTTTAACGGGCGCAGTGAGTGACATGCGCCCAGTAAAGTTGGTAACGATTGGTGAGAAGTAGTTATGTATCTTAACGTCGAATAAAAAGTGTTAGGCAACCATTTGATAAGTTAAATTATTTATTTTAGTTTTCTGTGTGTTTTAATGCATCGAAGTGTAAAAATGAGCAGATTTGTTAAATATTTACTTTTCTAATAATTTCACAGTTTCACTTGACCGACGCATGAATAAAGTGGTAAGGTCCGTGGCAATGTTAATTTTACATAAGGCGGAAGAGTACACAGTGTGCATACAAGTATATCTTAAGCAGGGCTTTCAAAAGTGCTCATTTTACCGTGAACAGCCTATATACAAAGTTGGCAACTTCCCTACGCATTTGACTATTTCCTGAGCAGCTATAGGAACGTTACCACGCATGTATGGGAAAATAATTTACCATCCGCGCTTATAATTCCCTAGTGTTCGCTAATGTCCATTTATAGTTACTTGCCACTTTCCTGAGCAACGCTCAAGTTATGCTACCAGAATATTCCTCCACCTCTTACAAACAAATCAAGTCTAGAGAACTATACCAAAGGAATAACGTATCACACTTATGCTTACTTGCTTTAATAATTTGTGAACTATTCCTTACTATAAGCTGTTCACGGTAATGTGAGCACTTTTGAGGCTCTATACGCTGTTCACGATAAAATGAGCACTTTTGGAAGCCCTGCTTAATGTCTACTTGTATGCACGTTGTGTATTCTTCTACATGATGTAAATTTAACATTGTCATGAGCCTCATCACTTTATTCATGCGTTGGTCAAGTGAAACTGAAATTATTAGAAAAGTAAACATTTGATAAAGCTGCTAATATTTACACACTAAGGCGTAAAAAAAAAACCGAAGGCGAAATATAAAATTAAAATGATCACAAATGGTTACCTAACATTTTTTATTCGACGTTAGCATATGGAACTACTTTCTATCCATCTCTACCATCTTTACCGGGCGCATGTCACTCAGTGCGCCCGTTTAAATGTATGCAGGCAAGGACAGTGACATTTTTCTATGGTTGATTTCAAAAGTGCTCACTTCATCGTGAACAGCCTTTAGTTACTTTTTTCTTATCAGCCATTTTTATTCTGCCCCCTAATTCTAAAATAAATATTGCCATGTAAGTATAAACACAGTGTATATATTTCACCGTAATCGAAAAGTTAATGTCCAAGGTTACAATAAAATATAATTACTGACTATTTTTTCAAATGAGAAGGCTTAAAAATGCTCACTTTACAGTGAATAGCATATAGACATCAATACACTCATTTTCTCTCTGTTTTCATTCATATTAATTATAAATGAAATATTGTAGCTTATAGATAAAATAGAAGTCAGCTTTAACGAACAATTAAACACTTGTGATACCCCAAATACATATGTAGGAATCAGCCAAACACATTGTACATGGTGTGCTTTTTCAAAGGTTTGTTTCAAAAAGTGGTAAAGATACTGCGAATATTGTACTATAGCTAACAATACGATTCGCGGTTGTCTGGGATGAGGTTTATTCAGCTGTTCTAAATGTAGGTTGCTTTTCAACTGGCGGTAAACTGAGAAATTCTGTATAGTTTTGTGTTATCGAGTGTTAACTTTATTTTGTAAATGTTATTCACGCCCTCCAATGTCTTTTTACAAGAGTAAACAGTCAAATAACAATTGTTTTTTTTTAGTAAAAAAAAAAAAAAGAAAGGAAAAAAAAAACAAGTTATGAAGTAAGAAGCAATTGGCCTTACATTGGTGTATAGATAAGAGAGCTATGTGCTCATAATTACGTCACAGTTTTCATTGTGCCAAAATTTCAGCAAAATCAATATGGTGACGTAAATGCGAGTTCGTAATTGAGTAAAGGCTGTTCATGATAAAGTGAGCACTTTTGAAATCAACTATAAGTCACTGCTCCTAACTGCGTATATTTTAACGGGCACACTGAGTGGCATGCGCCAAGTCAAGTTGGTAACGGTGGATGGAAAGTAGTTCAATGACTTAACGTCAAATAAAAAGTATTATAGGCTGTTCACGGTAAAGTGAGCGCTTTTTAAGGCCCTCCCAACAGGCTTTAACCACTAATAAATATATCTTATTGCAGCATCTGGCATTACATTTTGAGGGTGGCGAAATGTATATACTGTGTTTATTCGCCACAAAGCTATGTTTACATAAAAAAGCATCAGGAAGATGGAAATAGGATTAAAGAAAAAATATAGAAGGGCCTTAAAAAGTGCTAACTTTACCGTGAACAGCCTATAGGCAACAATTCGTGACAACTTAAAAATATTTGTTTTGCTTTCTGTTTAGTTTTAATGCATCGTAGTGTAAAAATGGGTAGATTGGTAAAATATTTCCTTTTCTGGGAACTTCACTTTTTCACTTGTCCGACGTATGAATAAAGTGATGAGACTCATGGCAATGTCAATTTTACATAATGAGGAAGACTACACAACGTGCATACAAGTATATATTAAGCAGGACTTTCAGAAGTGTTTATTTTACTGTGAACAGCCTATAGTTATGTCTGTGCTGGTGTGTGTAAGCTCAACATCTAGTTGGGTATAGAGGGTACTTCCGTAATGTTCTTTTTTAAGAGTTAAACAAGCAAGAAACAGCAATGATCAAATATGGCGGTGGGGAAATTGGGAGGTAGGGCGGTGTCGTAAGCGATCGGCGCTAAGGCGGGGCGAAGGAACTGGCTCACCTGCTGGCCCCAAATGTCAGCATCTGGGCGGGCGGCGCGTGACCGTCAGGCGCGATCTCCTCCTTTCCCACTACCTCCCCCCCCTCTCTCTCATATCATCGCCCCTCCTTCCACAGGAACAATCCTAAACTGCCAAGGACGAGCGAGCGTTCCCGCCCACGCAACTGGGCGTCTCCTCAGTCGCACCTGCTCCCAACCCCACCTACCGTAGGTACTTCCTTCTATAGTCTATTCGCGGTTTCTTCGCCCTTTTTTAATCAAAACTTTGAAAAATGTCGCGTTGTATGATGTGCTTGGTTGGTTCCTAAATACGCCCTGTATCACAAGAGTTTGATACTTGTGCTCATAAAAGTTACTTTTATTTCTATTAAATTGCAATGCTATTCATATTTTATCCATAAATTATAATGCTTCATTTATAAGTAATTTGAATTAAAAAACATTGAGAAAACATGGGTGTTGGTAGCGCTTAGTGAGAAATAGTTCTTATATAAAATACAGTTACAACAGAGTGCGCACGAATCCGGTGCGTTGTCCCTCTGGTGTAATCTTCCAGACAAGTATAAATTAATTGAAAGTAAAAATTTAACAGGGCCTTAAAAAGTGCTCATTTTACCGTGAACAGCCTATAACAATTTTAATTCGACGTTAAAGGGCGGAACAACTTCCTCTCGGTCGTTACCAACTTTCCTGGGTGCACACCAGTCAGTGTGCCTGTTAAAATATACATATGTGCAGGTATGAGGGCAGTGAGATTCTTCAGAGGTTGATTTCAAAAGTGCTCACTTTACCATGACCAGCATATATCAGCCGTTTCCAGCGTGCTCAACTACAAAAAGAACACTCACTCCAGACTATGCCCGTCCATTATTTTTAAGACACCACACACATAAGAACACGCATTTCAGAGCACTCCAACATAGCTAAAAACGGCGGCTTTTTTTTTAGCGCTGTATCTCAAAATGTACGCGATATATACAGACAAAAAAAAGCACTCTTAGGGACATCTCGGATTCATCAGTTTTCGTGCAACAAGTTCCATTTGAAAAGGTTTAACGTAATTTTTCGTACATCAGAGCGTAGATAATATTCTGAAGCATTATTAACATGCTGCAGCTTCGTTACCTTTGTTAATTTCTGACTAGTGACTTCCAGGAAGAAATACGCTGTGATCTTACAAGCGATTACAGTAATGGCCCTAGTAATGAGACAATTAAAACCCAAGTAACGAAATGTACAAAGCAATTCCCTATAACCTGTCGATGAGTAGAACGTAATGCAAAATCTGCAATGCAGGCCGTGAGAGATACTTTCACACCACGGAAAAATGATTAAGAGCGAAGTCTCGGATAAAAGATCTCATATGAGAATATAAGAAAAGTCTCACGAAAAATGAGTCCATATATAAAACTTTCAGCGAAATACCGCCTTGCGTGAGAAAAATTGATGGCTCGGAATTTATAACCTAATAATAATTTTGAAAATTACATCTAATGAACACACGCTGTTTTAAAACATTACCTAGCAAATGGAACAGGATGTTTCTTGTACTCTTCCATAAATATTACAACGTTATCTGAACTCTGCTCCACATACAAAACAAAAATTTCAGAAGTTCTTCACAATGATTATTCTTCGCCAGATTCCTCTTCGTGGAGCTATATTCTCTGCTTGTCTCTTGCCTCTCTGGCAGGTTAGAGATGGTCACATTACTAAAGGCTGTTCACGATAAAGTGAGTACTTTTGAACTCAACCTTAGAAAAAAGTCACCGCTCCTACCTGCATATATTTCAACAGGCGCAATGAGTGATATACGCCCAGTAATGTTGGTAACGGTGGAGGGAAAGTAATTCCACATTTTAACGTCGAATAAAAAGTGTTAGGTAAGCATTTGTGATAACTAAGTTATTTCTTTCGCTTACTGTTTTTTTAATGAATCGAAGTGTAAAAATCAGCGTATTGGTAAAATATTTACATTTCTAATAATTTTTTCAGTTTCACTTGACCGACGCATAAATAAAGTTATTAGGCATGTGGCAATATTAGTTTTACATAAGGCGGAAGGATATGCAGTGTGCATACAAGTAGATCTTAAGCAGGACTTTCAAATGTGCTCATTTTACCGCGAACAGACTATAGCAGAGAAGGACCAATATCATCACTCGTTTCTTGCAGAACTCTCCTGAAGATCCAGGATATGATCTGTCACGTGCTTTCGCACGCCAGCCACCTGGCTTGCACGAGATATTCTCGCATGAGATTCAGTACGAGACTGCCACCTTGCAGGGGTTTTCAATAATGTATCTTGCGTCGTATAGAATCTAATTTGACACTATTGAGAGCAGCGTATCGAGCACAGCGGGAACATGTCTTTGAACTTGAAAGCAAAACACGCAAGCGAATAGATTCATTGCTTTGGTAGTGTTTAACATGATCTTTCAGGAGTTGAGTTCAAGAGGTTATGATCGACGCTTAACATCAATGTCTTGAGAGCCAGTGAGTATGGAGTATAGACTATTTGCGGTTTCTTAACACAATTTTAAATTAAACTTTTGAAAAATCACCACATGTATGGCGTGCTTGGTTGTTTCCCTAAATATTTCACGTATCGCAAGCCTTTTTTAATTGTTAAAATTAACGTAGGCTATATTATTTTTGGTTAAATAGAACTCTTATTTAAAATTGATTTTTATATTGTTATATTTAACTTATAATTAATATGAATAAATGCATTGAGAAAATGTGTGTGTTGGTAATGCCTAGTAAGAAATAGTTCATATGTGAAATATGCGTTGTCCCTTTGGTGTAACTTTATACGCTCAGTAAAGATGGACTCACAACCATCCCGTTTCATCCGTCAGTCGCCCGTCCGTCCGTTGGTCACGTGATCTTCAACCAATCGCAGGGTAACTTTTTTTTTCTATCCGTCAATCTGTCGAATATAACTTTCGACGAACCGAGCGACGGTGGGCCACCGCCTTGTAACATCGTTCTTTGAACATGTCTGTCGGAAATCAGTCACTTGTTTCTGTGTCTGAATATTTTTTTTTTAATACACAAGGCAGTAAAATTTACTTTTTTACGTTTCACCTTTGAATTAGACCAAAAATGACTAATGACTAGTAAATTTTCAAAGGAAATGCTGATAAATTATGTAAGGGAAAGAGAATATATTTATGACATTCATTAAGAACAATTCTCTCTGGGCGAGAAAGTTCGTATTGTTGAGTGGTGACTCTCAAAATATTCTGGCCAGACGGATCGACGCATGACGAACTGTTGGGTCGCGTTAAACTTTGTTCGCATGAGGCGGAGGAATACCCTGGAAGTAGAACTTTAGCAGGGCTGCAGAAAGCGTGGTTGAAGTAACCATGAATGGATTATAGCGTGGGAATGTAAGGGCGGGAAGAAACGGGAGTGTACCGAGAAAATCCGCCCCGGGCGAAACGTCCGGCATGTTTCCCACGCGCGGAAGTCGGGTGTCGGAACCGGTTCGCCATGGTGGACGAAGCGTATCCAGTTCTCGGCGCTATTTGGGCTGCGGTTTGTATGTTATACATGTTTTTAAAACAAACTATTCCACGTGGTCACAACCTGTTTGTACAGGAAAATAAATAAGACTAGGGAGGAGTGCAACTTTCAGCACTATTTTGAAGCTCTTCATGACAAAAAAAAAAGCTGACATAACTGATAATATTCTAGGCGATTGCCTGCGAAACTAGTATAGGACCCTGCACTGAACTTGTAACTGGTTGAAGAAGTGGAAGAGCTCTGAACCAACCACCAATAAATATTATGTTCTTTATGTCTCGCCAGGTTTTAAAACAGAGTGAGTTGAAACACGTTAAAACATGTTCTTAGTTTTATAATTAACTTTTTATGACGAGAAATAAACAATATATCCTTTTGGAAAATTAGAAATAATGCCACCAAATTCCTGTTCCTGTAAATGGAAATTTTATTCACACAAACTCCAGTTATACGTAATGAATTCGTGGTATCATCACACATTTTGAATCCAGCCTTTGCAAATCATGACGTGTTTAGTTGTTCCTTAAATATGTCACATATCACAAGCGTTTTAAACTTCTTTTAACATTACAGTTATTTATTTTTGGTTGAATTGGAACTTTACTTATATTTTTCCTATAATTTATAATATTACATTTATAATTAATGTTAGTAAAACAGGTATTATATAGGTGAATTGGTAATGCGTATTGAGAAATACTGTAGTTCTCATGCAAAATGTTATTAAATAGAGTAAGCACGAACACGTTGCGTTGTCCCTTGGTGAAATTTCTTATACTTGGTTTGCACTCGGCGGAGAAATATCGTAAAATTTTTAACTTCAGTGTGGCTTCAGAAAAACTGGAAGTAACCATTAATGGACTCGGCATACCACGCACAGTAATTAGCACAAGACCATATACGTTCGACGTGTGCAGAATGCACAGGTTGTTCAGGAAAGCTGTTTGAATGCTCGGGTGCGCTTGCTCTCATCTAGCAGCAAATAAAGCCACAACTCTCACGTGGAAACGATCGTAGAGATGACGAACATAGTATACTAGCGACCCGCCCAGGCCTCGCTCAGGTGCGATTTACAAATATGGCGTTGTTTAGGTTTACAGAAAAAAAAAAAAAAAAAAAAAGCCGTATTTGAAGGTCCCGATTACATACAATAATGTTCCGAGAGTTGTCATTGTATTGTACTTCGTTACCTATATTTTACACAAATTCGGTATAAAACCTCGTTTTTCAAGGGCTCATATCTCCTTTAATATTCGCTTTAGGTATAAAGTGTCACATATGTTTTCCTTTCACTTTCTCATGAAGAATCGCCTCCTGAAGTTTGTCGGTCTGATCGAGAATCACCCTGTTTACTCTAAATGCTTAAGGTAACTAACATAGGATTAACACCAGTGTTGTTCAAAAAGTCTTCGTAAGTGAACCCCTATTTTTAATAAAATTTTAAAAGACAAAAATGGTGTTTCTGTGAGTCATCCTTAAAAGATAAACATATGCTGTCGCGGACTTCTTTGCAGACCTTTTTGAGATCTACAATTCTGTAGTACATTAATTAGGCGTATCTCTTATGGTCTATTCGGCGTAAGCCACGTAAGCGCCAGAAAAGCGGGTTTTTTCGACTTGATTAGAAAAGTCGATATTTCTCTACTATTCTTACATTAAATATTAATGTTTTATTTACATAAACTTTTCTCAAGAAATTCTCTAAATGATGATAAAAACCACATCAAAACCCATCAAATAGTTAGAAGTCTTAGCCGAATACACAGACACACGCGGCCGGGCGTCTTTGTTTTATAGGCCTACTATGTATAGATTCACGGCTTATTCACAATTTTTTAATAAAACATTTTAAACTTTGTATGACGTAGTGGTTGATTTCCTAAACATATATTGTTTCACAAGAGTTTTATTCTTGTGTTAACATATAAAAACCTCGATTTTGTTTAAATTGAATATTACTTATATATCCATTAATGTTAATATTTTATTTATAATTCTTATGAATAGAGGCAAGGAGAAAATAGTGGTGTTAGCAACGTCCAGTAAGCAGTAGTTCTGAAGCAAAATATTATTACACTGAGTGTGCACGAACGCGGTGTGTTATCCCTTTGGTGTGATCTTCTAGATTCTGTTAAGCTTTGTTTGAATGAGGCGGATGAATATCCTGACTTAGAATTTTAGCAGGCCTTCAGAAAAGTGCGAATCAACCGGGAATGAAATAAAACCTATCGTCCTGCTGAGTGGAGCTACACGCACATTTCACCTGGTAGCGCAGGTGGACGAAGAATGTCACCGATGTGGAAGACCAGTGCTCGGATTCTGTATCTCAACCACTTCACATCTCGATTTCGATTTCGATTCGTGAGAATGCGATTCTGTAATTTTTTTTCAAGTCTATCGAAATGGTACGAGAAATGCCGATCGCTTTCTCTGATGACTATGTGGCAACACTGGATGGCCATTGCAGAAAATGAAAGAGCACCGTCTTGGCAACCGAATGCCAATCAGAATTTAGATTTTCTTCACACAGAAATGTGTGAATATACAGCCCCATACAAATCGAAATCTTTAAATAATAATCTAATACGGGTCTTATAACGTTCCGCCATGTTGAAAACGGTTAACATTGACGATCGAATTAAGAACTCGATCGAAATACCGGAAATCGACCGAAACGAAGTAAAAACCAGTTACAGAATTGCATTTTTTTTATTTCGTTCGAATTTAAAGACGATCTCGATCGAGACGAGGTTAGAAATAGTTACAGAATCCCAGTGCAGGTCAGACGACGTCCAATCCGGTCCGATATATGCTCAATGGCAAAGAAAATTGTCTCGTTCAGAAGTGATCTAGGGCATAACGCGCTGCAGGAGGCTACTAATTTATAAATTAGAGTTGTCCTCTTACTTTACTGACAAGTTAGCGAGCGGTACGAAGTATTGTGTTGCGTAAACGCACTGCTTTTGCAGAACCAGGCGTAAAGGTCGGGCTACAATTGACATATACCCACGTTCACAGTTATAGAGATAAGCACATACAAAACACAACACAAACACAGTGGCCTGGCTACAATTGATATAACGATAGTAATATTAGTTTGTTTATGTCGCTACATTTGTACCGAAGAAATCAAGTTCTGTATAGTTGGAAGTGGGTTTTTGTCAAAAATAAATCCTTTCAAGTGATCCGAGACGTTATTAAAATTAGAATTTATTTTCATTTCGGTTTTTACTATTAACGTTACTTAAAAACGTTACAAAATTTCCGTGGCTGTAATTACTTAGAAATAAACAAAATAAAATATCTGCCCGAGGAATGAAGTCAAAATACACACTTTCTATATCCGTAATTCTTAAATAAGTTTTTCATTTGATAACGTAGTACACGTGTCGGGGCTTCTAATGGGCAGAATATTGACGCACAGCAATAGTAACAAGGAAAGTTCAACGAAGTTGACTTTCCTTGTTAGGTAAGTTTCCTTCGCTTAGGTAAGTGTCTATCGCTAGGCAATGTTGTAGCCACTCTAACTGAAAACAAGCAGTTTAACTCTAATGTATATCACTGTGTTTTGTTAATGATGTGCTTATAGCAATTATACCCCGGCCTTAACGGCTTACTGTCGAAGTGAAGGAACAAAATGGAAACAATTTTGAAACTACATCTGAGCACCCAATCTGTGTGGCCAAAATATTTCTTGTAATAGTCGCATGTAAAAGTTCATTCAGTTTGTGTACACAGCTGTAGCAACGACTCTTAAGTGGAATAACACAAGAAAAAAAAAGAAGAAAAAAAAAAACGAATTTAGTAAGCAACGTGTTCTTGGTTTCGTAGCGGTGATGCTGCAATACTAAATCTGTAAAACAATTTTTTGGACCTCATATGTGTTCACACTGAAAAATTTACAAATCAGCTCCTTAGATCCAGTTCAAGTTGCAAATAGACTCGGAAAATTTGTTGGTACAAAATAATTCTAAACAATAGCTGTACTGGATTCCTCGTAAACAATGCCTAAGTAAAATGGCAACTAAACAGACTAAAGATCAGAAAAAAACCAAAGCAAATATATCATAACGCCTGCAAGTTCTTCTGATTTGAAATTGTCACCCACTGATAATATTGTTATAAAATCACGCATTAAAAAAAAACATATATTTTTCACCTTACTATAAAAAGGAACTAGACGAAAGCCCCATAAAATGCTTCATAAAATGCTCCATTTGAAACGCTCCGCGAAGAGGCGAACTTCTGTCTGTAATTTCCGGCTTGGACAAAGCTGATACCGTATTCAAACTGGTTTAACAAAATCGTCGCTGAACCCAATTTTTTTTCTGCAACATTACCATTAGTAATTTTTCTTCTTTAATTGGCTTTTTTCGTTTTGTTAATTTCTAAGCTTACATATTACCAGATACAAATTACCAAATCAAACTGCTCTAAAAATTTATGTAGAAATCGTCCTCTGTCCGAATTCAAAACTGCACAATTCTTAAAAAGGGTACAAAAGGAATGTAGGGAATTGTGGGTAACAAAGGAATCAAAAGTAAGTGAGAAAGAATGTGTGGCAGTCGCATTTTATTTTAAAAACTCCTTGTTTTTATGTTTTTAATTATTCTGTATTTATTCTGTATCGACAAAGTCGTGTCATAACGACACTGCCTGGGGAATAGTTTAATACCGTGCTATTCCAACTTGAATATTGCGCTCTGCAGAATACAACCCCAACGACTTGAAACACAGCTTGAGAGAAAGCAGTTTGCATTATTATAAGCTTGACAGATACTTTTAAGTATAAAAATACAGTAACAAATACTCATGTGCATTAACATGTCTTTAGTTATAAATTATAATGCAATTCCATTGTAACCGATACGGGTTATGCATGTACTACGATTAGTTGTGGCACACTAAAATACTGGACGGGTCGACGTGGAGGAATGCTTTCTCTCTCTCTCTCGTGCGCGCGCGCGCACACACACACGCACACAAACATGTGCGAATGCTTATCCTTTGTTGCCAAGCTTGGCGGCACCATGGCCTCCGTGGCGCAATCGGCTAGCGCGTTCGGCTGTTAACCGAAAGGTTGGTGGTTCGAGCCCACCCGGGGGCGTATAAGTTTTTTTATTTTCTTCATCACCAGTCATGCTCAAAGGATTGCCTGTTGCCCTAGAATATTTCCAGTGTTCAAGAAGAATATCGACAATAAGCTCACGTGAGTAGCATGAGTACACATGTGTATCAATACCCGAGCACACAGCGACTAAATAGAAATTAGAATTGCTGGATATTTTGCAAAAGCGGCTCAAATGTATCACCGAGCGAAGTGATTATTTATTAATTTTAATTCAGCTAATACCGCACCAAAAAACGGTTGCCGACGTGCAGAAAATATTCGCTGGTTGGGTGAAAAAGAGGTTATTTGTCTTTTAACAGTTCAAACTAAGGAGCGAGTTTCTCGTTTATGTTTATGAAAGTAGTCCGAAATATTTGAAATGTTAACTTCAAAAAGCTTTACACATGGTATTAAGAAGAACTTTTATTTTTACTACGATTTGGCAGGAATATTCCGCAAAGAGAGAAATTAAACAACTATATAAGGTGTTTTATTTTATATGAAATCTTTGACTGCTATCACAATTATAAAACAAAAATATCATACAAAACATACTCCAAAATAACTGACTATTGATGGGTAATCACTAACCACGTTCCAGATACAGGGATAGAGTTTTAAATGCATAACCATTCATCCTGGAGCCACGGTGGCTGAGCGGTTAGCCCGCTCGCCTCCCACCATGGTGAACCGGGCTCAATCCCCGGTCGGGTCACCGGATTTTTGCATGTGAGATGAAACACGCCGACCAGCGACATTGTTCGGCACTATTATCACGGGCGAATATTGGGAGGTGATCCCGCTGGGAATCGAGCCCAGTTCACCTTGGTGGGAGGCGAGTAGTCTGACCACTACACCACCGCGGCCCCGGTAAATTGAGACAGTCCTCACTACATGAGTAGATCACGGATCTCTATAGCGACTCAAATTTCCACGTAACTTTCTTGATTGTCATGAAATCCACAATTTATTTTCCCGTGGTGGTTTAACTGTAGAGATAACGCATAGAGTTGCACAACTTCATTGTCTTGTGATCTTCAAGTATTTTGATTGAGAAAGAACCTTTGAACGCTCGACTGGAATCTGAAGGTCCACCGTAATCAATTATTTAATCGGGATATTCCTTTGTGGACTCCGGAAGACCAAAAGACATACTGCGCGGTACTCCGTAATGTGTTTAATACGAAGGGGAAGTGCACATCATTGTCTATTAGCATCCACAATTTAACGCGTGAAAGCTGAATACATGATTACATCATCCGTCCATGCAGCAGCACTTATAAAAAACTGTAGCCTGTAATGGGAAATTTATTCCATATCTATAGGTAGGCCTATATAACGTCCGGACGGAGAATAAGTAAAACAAGCCTGAGCTTAGGTAAAGGAAGACAACTCGAAATTAGACCCGAATATCCTGTATGGAGTAGAACACAGAGCACTATAAATAATGTACTTCGCTTTTACTAGGCCGCTTCTGACGATGTTTGGTGTCTCAGATTTCCCAGTTTTAAAATTTACGTTTTGCCGGTTACAAGATAAGAACTATTTTTTTTTTATAACTGCCACAGCACGTAAAGCGGCATATGTGTGGTACTTCGGCGAGGTAGCTATGGTACGCTCATTTGCGAAATACAAACCTGCGTAGTGACCCTAATATAAAAAAATGTCAAACTCTGCTGGTAGTAATCGAGGACGTAATATGCTATTCTCTCTCTTTTTTTTTTTTTTTTTTTTTTTTTAATTTCTGGATTTGTATAGAAATATTAATTTTACAAAAACAAAAAAAAATGTTTGCCAGTCAAGAAAAAAAGAAAAAAGAAATAACGAGGTTTTATGTTTTAAACAAAAGGAAAAATCTAAAATGTAGCAATCAATCAAACAATTAGTCGTTAACGCTTTTTTTTTTTTAAATAGTGGAGTGGTAGTTTAATACCGACCACATTGTCAGTATACCTCAAGCGCGATACTGTATCAGGCTGCCACACTTACATTTCTAGTTTCGTTCGTTCGTTGTTCCTCCCAGTAAATACTATTAAAGCCTTGGGATCCCATGCTCTCCTAACATAGATTCTAAACCTAATGGTATTAAAAAAAAACTGTCGTGGGTAATGTGCACTGAAACTCCAGTAATCATAGCGTATAAAATGTAATTTTAAAAAAACTTGCATAACTTTTCCCTATTTTTTTTACTGGCTCACCATAATAAATGTAACTATGAAAGTTTGAAAATGTTATATCCGTATTGAAATTCGACTGGCAAACCTGCAGATTTACGCGCCAGTATTCGGGCAATCGAGTCATTCCGATTGGCTTTCCAAGTCAATTTATATTCTCTACTCGAACCCACAGTTCGAATTCCTGTCTGGGTTAGCATTTTCATAATTTTTTTTTCTTCCAAATTCTTGTATAAACTGTAAACGTGCGCCCCTGAAAGTAAAAAGTTTTTTTTTTTTCTGTCAGAAATTTAATTAGTAGCATCAGTCAAACGGTTTATTTTTGGATGCATAATTTCAAAAAAAACCTAACTACTGTACGGTTACCCTAGAAAAAATACCAAATATGATGTAGACCAATATATGACAGCTCATTACGAATATCAATCTAACAGCAAGAATCGCTACTATTCTAGATATGTTTTTGTCAATAATTTTTGATGTTATAATATGCTGTATATTTTACATTAATATATTAATATTGCTACGTACAGTATATTGGTTATTTTATTTCGTCATTATAGTTCAAGCCAGTGTTTTGGGAAGCATCACAGAGATTGAGGAATGTTCGTTTTCCATTTATGCTGGTAAAGAACTAATGGACAAATGTGTTGCTAAAGGCGGTTCACAATAAAGTGAGCACTTTTGAAATCAACCTAAAAAAAATGACACTGCTCCTGCCTGCATATATTATAACGGGCGCACTTGATGACCTACGTCCAGTAAAGTTGGTATCGATGGATGTAAAATAGTTCTATATTTTAACGTCAAATTTAAAGTGTTAGGTAACCATTTGTAACAACTTGAATTATTTCTTTCGCTTTGTACTTTTTTAAAATGTATCGTAGTGTAAAAAAAGAGCAGATTTGTGAAATATTTACTTTTTAAATAAATTCAAAGTTTCATTTGATCGATGCATGAGTAAAGTGATGAGGCCCATGACAGTGTTAATTTTACGTAAGGTGGAAGAATACACAATGAGCATACAAGTAGATACTAAGCAGAGCTTTCAAAAGTGCTCATTTTACCGTGAACAGCCTTTACCTGTAGGTTAGAGATGGCAGCACCTCCCGGTTTTCTCTTTGTTATGAATGTAGATGGAGGGCGCGTGTTGATCATCAGTCACGTGCCTTCAGGTCAAAATGAGCGGTCATTTAAATTTAGCTTGAGGATCAAGGCGAAATATTTACATGATGACAATCCGTGTGATATCGCGTTGATTATACATGAATGCAGAGTGTACAAATTGGAAAAAGTATGTATAGTTTATTCATTCTTCACACATTTTTAACCAAACCTTTGAAAAATCATCCCATGTTATTACGTGTTTGGTTGCTACCTAATATTCCTCGTATCACAAGCGTGTTAACATAAAAGTGCCGCATTTTGGTTATATTTTTTCTATTAATTATAATATTTCATTTACAATTATTATGAATGAAAACCGAGGGAGAACAGGTGTGTTATTAATGCTTAGTAAGACATATTTCTTATGCAAAATATTATTACTCTGAGAGTGCACGAATGGGTGCGTTGTCTCTTTTCTTTAATATTCTAAACTTTGTTAAGCTTTGTTTGCATGAGATGGAGGAATGTTCTGGAAATAGAACTTTAGTAGGGCTTCAGAAAAATTGGGAGCAACCCTGAACGAACTATAGGATAGTCATAGCTCTGTCGGAACGTATTATAGCTACAAAACACTCAGTCATAAATGAGTGTTACTGGGAAAAAATATTTTCAGCTTGAAAAGTTTCTCACCACGTAGAAAAAATAATCAACCAGGTGTATCAGACAGGTTACGTTGAACACACGCTTATGCCATTTGATTTTCTCGATAAAATGTGCAAGCTGCCTGGTATCGCAGTCTAGCGTTGTCATTAGTATTTAGTAACTGGCGCGCGCCACATGACAGGTCGAACCTTGAATGTGCTGACTGCCAATTTGTCGACACGTACCTACGCGCGCGCAAAGTTTCAGTAGGCAATGCACTTGTAAACGGGATCTGTTAAGACTCGCCGATCCGCCACTGAGAGTTGGGCGGACTCCTAATAAATCTTAAGCAGGTACTTGGTTTTACCCGAAGCCTGCGTTATTTCTGGACGTATTCTAACTCCAGCTTTCGTGTGTTCTTTCAGTGATTTTTGCGAAAGAAAAAAAAAGGATATATTTTAAGATCACATTACTGCAGGTATGGACATATCTTTCACATGTCCGTTCGAGACAAAGATCTGCAATGGCATGCGTTTGAAATAATTAGTGGCACAGCAACAGGGAAGAAGGGGCCACAGTGCGTGTGGTGAACTGTTGTAAGTTAAGCTGGCGTTAGCTGTGTGCTGTACCCTGTTGCTTGCTAGGTTTACCTTTCTACCACTAGAACGTATCTCGGCAGCTGACGCCACAGGACGCGTGTAATGGGGCCCTTGCCGCTCGCTTGTGAGTGGTCGGAATACATTCAGTTTCCCTAAGCTGCACGGTGGTTACTGGCTCCTGCTGCGTGCAGCGAGAATGTACAGACGCTAGCAAGCACCAGCTTACCTTGCAACACTTCATCACACGCCAGTGAGGGGCCAGGGGAATACTGGCTACCCATATTGTAAGTCAGAGGGGGCCGAGGTTAAAAATAATAAACAACTATCTTAGAGATACTGAATATTACACTAGTAATGTAAATACAAATAGAGGCATGCATTACTTTGTAAATGTGTCTGTAGAGCGAGATAGATAGAGAGAGAGAGAGAGAGAGAGAGAGAGAGAGAGAGAGAGAGAGAACGAAAGTATATTAATTGGAGAGTTGTGTTCACATCTTATAATTAATTTAGAGTTAATAACTAAAGGTGAATCGATCATATTTTAATGAAATAGAATTAATTGAACACATTTAATATTATTATTATAAGAATTTTTAAATATATATTGTTACGCGCTCGCTGCTTCGCACCCCGCGTGAGCGAGTGGAAGTGAAGGACAGCAGTTATATGTTAGCGAGCGGCCTATCATAAAGGACGCCGCCTTACACGCAGATAAACTTACTGCAGCTCGAGCCTCGCTGACCCTGATAAGCCTATATTTATCCAGTAATCACGCAGGAATGTCGCTATTGCCATTATCTTTCCCAGAACATTTTGGATTGCTGAGAACGTTCTAGACGGCGCCTACCCCAAGTATAAATACCACGTGCGGGCCTCAGGTACGAGTGATTAAGTGCCGAGAGTTTGGCGTCTCGTGCGACAGTTGGGCGATTCCGGAGCGGCAAGGGACGACTGTAGCGATCTGCGAGAGTGCGTTGGCGAGCTTGTGTGCAGTGGGACTGATCTGGAGGATTGTGATCAGGATGCGTGAGTGAAAATACATTCGGAATGATGGGAATAGACAGTTTTAACTAAACGTGTGGAAATCATCTAAGCATATTAAGGTGAATTAGCAAGAGTAAAGACTACGATAAAGACTTTAATTGAAATGGAGACAATAATAAAATATTGCGGGGAATAAGGATAGTTGTTAATAGGACGCCCAGACTGGTAAATAACAGACGTGTGACTGTTTGTAGCATCGAGAATAAATATAATTATTGAATTTAGTTGTTTTATTTATGCTAAGACTTCCATCCCTCACGATACGCCGCTCAGGCGTCGCATGTAACTGTATAAATAGACAAAAATACACTCGTTCTGGTGTAATTTCTCGCAGACCTTAGTGTTATTGGCTTTTCACAGGAAATTGAATGATTTATTAAATGAAAGTTTAGGAGGTGCGAAGAAATATTTAGGGGGGGGGGGAGGAGGCGACCCTTCTACCCTTCTCTTCGCCACGGTCCTTTCTTATACTGATTAAGCATGAAACAGTACCAACGTATAAATTTGGACCATTTTTCAGAAACAAGCTACGTCAAGTTACATAGCAATTTCGCATTTCACGAAGGACTGTTCTTGTTAGTTCCGGCAAAGTTTCTTGGTTTCAGTTTTATTTTATGCATACAATCTATTTGCATTTATGAAAAAAGCATTACTTGAATTTTAATTCTGATGGCTGTACCAGTGCCCAAGAATAATATTTTTAGAATGCCTTTATATCGTTATGAACAGCATAAATCTAGAAGAAATTTCCAAACACATAATTATGTTTTAATTTCACGATATCATTAAAATGGTAAACATTTAAATTCACGTGTATTTTCGAGTCAGTATTATATCGTCGGGGCCGCGGTGATTTGAGGGTCAGACTACTCGCCTCCCACCAAGACGAACCGCGTTTGATTCCCGGCGGGGTCGCTCCCGGGTTTTCGCATGGGGGAATCATGCCATAAGTTGCAGATGGTCGGCGGATTCTCTCAGGGATCTCCCGTTTCCCTCACCCTTGCATTCCGGCGCTGTTCCATACACACCTCGCCTCACCCTCATCGGTTCTCAAGACCTCGTTAATAGCCACTCAAATCTACCCACTCCATTAAAACTGTTAGCCAACACACCAGTCAATAAGGTTGTGGGCTTGTTGTGAGTGGCTGCCTACTCTCAAGGCGCCAGTCCACGAACTTAATGAACGCCACCGTGGTGTGCGGCTGCATACACCCAGGGCCGTCAGTCAGTTTACGAACTTGAGTAAAGGTTGTTCACGATAACGTGAGCACTTTTGAAACCAACCTTAGGAAAATGTCACTGCCTCTGTTTGCGTATATATTGACGGACGTACCGAGTGACATGCGCCCAGTAAAGTTGCTAACGATGGATGGAAAGTAATACAATATCTTAACGTCGAATAAAAAGTGTTAGGTTACGATTTGTGATAGCTTAAATTAATTATTTAGTTTTAAGTTATTTTTAATCGTCGAAGTGTAAAAATGAGCAGCTTGGTAAAAAATGTACTGTTATAATAATTTTACAGGTTCACTTGACCGACGTATGAATAAAATGATGAGAACCATGGCAATGTTAATCTTGACGGAAGAGTACACAACGTGTATACAAGCAGATTTTAAGCAGGGCTTTCAAAAGTTCTTATTTGACCGTGAACAGCCTGTAGTAGATTGTGTCTCAAGTTGAAGTTTATGTATGTATGTGACACTGGGCAGAGCCGATCTTAGTGAGTCTCTTCTCAGTGTTATGTGTATGCGTGAGGATGGGAAGTGAAAGAGGCGCGTGGTTGTGTGTTGCAGCTGTCGTCGAGCACGGGCAGCACGCGTCACCTGGCGCGCTCCGACACGCCGTCCTCCATCTTGTCTTCCGACAGTGACATCCGCTTCACGCGCAAGCTGGGCGGCCAGTACCGCTGCGGCTGCTACATCGTCACCGCCTTCCTCATGTTCCTGCTCGTCTCCGCCACCGGCATCTACCTTGGCTGTGAGTACACGCCACCAGCTTCAACTATACGTGTTTACAACGGTCACTGTGACGCATAAATACCTGTCATTTTGTCACAGTAACAGAAATTTAATTAAGGTACAAATGTAACAGAGGTTCACGATAAAGTGAGCACTTATGAAATCAACATTTTTGTGCGCTTCCCCTGTGCTATTTTTCTGTGCGTGTGCTGTGCGTAATTGTAGCGAGTGTCATGTATTCTACTTTCCGTGCGTGTGCTTTCTGTGGTAAGTGAATTGTAGCCTGGTTATGGGAGAGTTTGGCATAGGGGAAATTTCCGACGCTAGGTGCACTGTGTTCCAAAGAGGTCACCTATAATCAATATTTTAAGCTACGAACGTGAAAAATAAAAAAGAAAGATCTTACTTAGTTACGAAGTTACTATATATTTAATTTATGATTAATGGAATTATTTTGCTTTTTAACGTAGAAAATGGAAAAAATCTGGTACACATGCTGAACTAGTGCTTACCTGCTGGCGAAAATTTTAGTCGCCAAACTAAAAACATAGAATTTCACAACCTACATTCACGCTTTCTTCGGCCTTTTGGAATCGAATCGTTGAAAAATCACCCTAGGGGTATTATGTCAACATGATTTTCCAATAACTTGTATTCCACAAGTATTTAACACTGTGATTAACTGATATACTGTATTATTGAATAAATGAAACTTTACCTTAGTATCTTATATAACTTGTAATATTTATTTCGTATTAAATACTAATTAACAACAGCGAGAGCAGCGACGTGTTGGCAATGGCCGGTAAGAAATAGTTCACAGTTACAATATTTTTAACCTCGTTTTATATATATTATTTGTAAGTTAAACGTTGCCAATTGATATATTTGTATTGTTAGGCAGCACTGACGGAAACACATTTCATTGCTGCAGTTAAAAATATCCGCGCAAATTCCCGTGTATAGGCTGGTGTTTTTTTCCCGTCCGGAATAAAGGTTCAATAAGCGAAGCAGAGCGTGTCTCTCTCGGGAAGATCGTACCATCTGTGTAGGAAAGGTATACATTTTGATATTTCTAATTTCAGCACATCTCATACTAATTACAGTAACAGTAATGATGTCTGAGATAGTAATTTACAACTGAAACGAGATTTGATTGCTTAAATACATATTATATGTTATTTAGATGCAACGATATATTTTAGATGCGATGGCGCGACACAGCTCGTTGCGCGACGACACTTACAAATCCAGCAGGTTGGCAGACGTGGTGTGGAAAGCGTATGAAATGGCGTGGTGGCTGTGTTGTAATCGTTACGCAGGCTAGGTGTGTGTTGATTTCAAATATGTGCGAAATTTATACGATTTAACCCTGAACTGATGTTATGATGAAATTAATTATTTAGATTCACGCCTGTTTATCACAACGTTGTACCTTTGCGCTAGGTGTTTTGGAAAACAGTTGTGTAACGAGCTTACTTTTCTGTGATTTGAATGTCTGCAACAATCCCAACGAAATACTAAGCCCGCCCAGATAAAGTTAAATAAATAATATAATAAACCTAAAAACCAGTAAGTACCAATGCATATAAATATTAGCAGAATAAATGTTACGGTAGGTCTATGTGTTTGCGTGTTCACCACTATCTTTTACGTTTGTCGATGTACAAGTGACACGAGTTGCGTGCTTGAATTTACTGTGTCGTTTCGTTGGACTGGTTGTCCCTTCGTTTTAATTTTTATTCCAAACACATATTAATAACAACAGGTTAAATACTACTTTTGTTTACGCCACGGTTGTAACAAGCACAGTCTTGACAAAATTTTAATGTGTATTATGTGTAACGTGCTATATCGTGTGTAACAAATAGTTATAAAGCTGACCTAAATATTGTTATAGGCCTACATAGTGAGCATTCGTAGGAAATGGTTTCTGCAATATAACATAATTCTTTGAACAGCTGTAAACAGCAACCAACGCATTTGACAGTTATAAAATCAGAAGTCACATGGCAGTGTTTATGTTTACGTGTAGCGGAAGGATACGCAATCAGTAACCAAAAGTAGAAATTTGGCAGGGCTTCAGAAAAGGCCGAAGTTATCGTGAAACAACTAAAGAATAAACCTTACCAGTGTTGATTTTAAAAACATCAGTTCGTAACTATGATTATGATCACTCACTTTGCTAGTGTTTCTTTGAAAAAAAAAATAGTATTTAAGCTAAAATTTATAATAATATTCCTTTTATTAGGATTTGGTATCTTAGCTAATTGTTTCTTCCTTTCTAAAAAAAAGTGCTAACAAAGTAAAATTATCGTTCTTTTTACGTATTGTACTATTATGATTTGTAAACTGACTAAAAAACACAGTAGGTCGGGGCAGTAAACACAATAAAAGGGAAATTAAAGGTATTCATGTGAACAGATTGCAATGACTACGTTTTACAGACTGTTAACATGTCAATCAGGATGTGTATATGCTACACTGAATATCTATTATAATGTACGTACCATATTTTGCATACTTCCAGCACTTTATTTAATTTTGCTTTATATTTATTTTACGGCAGTATTTGTTTACTCATTTACATTGGAAAGCAGAATTCACTTACGTTTTGTATGTGTTTGTCATACTTCGTTTATGACCACGTATTTATATGTACTTTTTATTTTCAATAATACTATATCTATTCTGCAGCCACATACTCTATGTATTTTTCATCGTTTTATCTGTTTAAGTAGCATTTTAAACAAGTTTTTGAATGTGCGACTTGTGATTGGCTCAGAGGTCACAGAATGTTCTAGAACATGAGGGCTAGGGATAGCTTAGCTAGTTGTAAGATTACTCCATATTGAAACCCGTGAGCAGGGACTGTTCACAGGATAGGGAACAACAGGTCGTTTATTTTTTCAGGCCCCCTCCAGGCATACCCTCATTATAGTGAAATATTTTGAACTCATTAAAGCAATTACAAATTGTTTCCTATTTGTTACACTGCGGAAGTTTAAGTATTTTATACATTTTAAAAATTTATGTATTCTCACAGATTTACGCAAAAAAAATTTTTGCATCTTAATTTTTATTATTTGCAGGCCATATTGTTGTTGTAGACGATAGCGTAACGCCAGGATAAGTTTAAATTTCTGAAATGCGGTGCAATTCTTGGCAGAACATCGTAATCTTCTGATCCCACCCATAATTCATTTTATTCCACTGTTGAAGGTGGTCCACAAGTGTTCAAATTTCCTAAACATATTGAGCGATACTTGTGATTACAATAATATTTGTACTGCAGTTTGAAGAAGTTCAAGGTCTATCCGCCAGAAGTGCTGTAAGTACTCAATAGCGCCAATTTCATAGCTACACCTTACTTACTCTATGCGCGTGAGAAGACGGTAGGCCTCACACACTAGTGGGCTGTAGTATTAAGATTTTAAGGTAACATATAGGGAAGTCAGAGTTCCGCTCCCTACTGAAGTACGTCAATTTAAGAGAACGCGAGGTTAATTTAATAATTTGAGGCCTGATTTGAGCCCTCCCTACGTGTAGCTTCAAGTAGATTTCTAGAACTCGTTGATTCAGTCCATTAGCCCGTGAACGAGAAAGCTTACGTTATACCCTACCTTAATCCTACGTCACACCGGGTGGATGCCCCATCACCGTCATCTCCCATCGAGACCTTCAAGAACTTCCAGAATTTCGACAAATAAGAGAACCCCAGCCATGAAATTTCATTTAAATAAAGTCTCGCTAGAAATTGCTTGAATCGACCTCCATTACTTCAGGAACATTGGTAAGCTACCATATTTGTACACGTAAAATCAAATACTTTCCTACAGTTTACCACGAGATCCCTGTAAGAGTCATTGTTTTGCCGAGGGCTAATCAGACACAATTTTTAATTTAAACTATTTTGCGACAGACATTTCAGCAAATACAGTGATTTTTCTAAACACCTTAAAGCCTATAACTCTGTATCACAAGGGAGCTAACATAATTTGTGGCCGCTACTTAAGACAAGTATTTCATTGTTATTTGAGATTAATACATTGCAAATCAAATAGTGTAGAAGGGGTAGGTTATGGTTACCGTTTCTACTGACAGACATTGCTGGGAATTTCAGTTTAAAATGAAAATATTTAATGACATTCAAAATTCTCGGTTTCACTTTGACAATAATTGGAAGGGGAAAAAATGGCAGTTGCAGAATCTGAATTAATCTCAAATAACAATGAAATACTTACGTTGTGTTGTGGTTGAAATTTCGTGATATTTATTTTCAGACAAAGAAAAGTCACATAGTATGGTCTTAGTCCAAGATAAGATATCCAGGGCCAGTGAATCAAAGAGAACAGTGACTCAAGTAAAAATTGTGATTCACCCATCACGGACGCGAAGCGGTTTTGTTAGGTTAGGAAAGCATATAAACCAAAATGTACAGAAAGAAATTCCCAAAAATTAGTAATGGCTCATATAGGGTATCGTAATATAGCTTAGTGAGTGCAAATTATGATGTAACAAAGGAAGGCAATACATTTTGCAGAAAGGCTTTAAATATCGGTGAGCGTTATACGTTATTGTCATCACTGTTTAGATCTGGACTTCAAGGAATAACAGCTAAACGTGGAAGTGGTATGTTAGGATTCTGTTTCTTTTGCAAACATCACAATATGCCTGATCCTGTTAAGGAAATATCCTCACTTGATCCTAGGGACGTTATATGTTGGAAGACTGTACATATACAAGAAGACGTGTTAAATCAAACAGCAATAAAAAGTATTTATGGTAGTCCTATGCTGTACACATGTAAAATGAAAATGGAATTGGGAGATGTAATATGGTTGTATAGGAAATTGGCAGGTACAAGAGGAGATGTTAGAATGATTGAACATGTTGAGATTGCATATATGGCTTAATGTATAATAAAGTATTTAATGTGGTTCGCAGACTTCACTTATATTTAGGTTCCCGCAGCCTCAAGGCAGTGGCCCTAATACTAGGGGCCCCTGCTGCATTAGTCACAGTCAGATACCAAGCCTCTCATCAGTGTTTTGCCGAGAGGTGTGACCTCAGACAACCTCCAAAATGATGTTTCTTATATAGGTCATGTCTGGCAAATCTCGCTTTTCAGTTGTCTGTAAAGTGTTTTATTTCATAAAGAATTTATTAGAAACACATTAATTAGTTTCGTATCAAACACGGTATTGCAAGCAGCTGCTAGGTAGATGGGTATCGTTCGGTTCCCTGAAAACTGAATATTTGTATAACAAACTGTGATTAGGCAGAAAATGGCAATAATAGAATAATTGCAATCATGTCTCCGGTAATAGCTTGATTGGTTACTGACACAATTAAAGTTCCTCCCAGGATTCCAAGTATTTTTGATGACTGGCAGGAATTTATTTTTCCAGAAACACATTTTACGATTTTTTTTTTTTTTTCACGAGAACAGCAGATAATCACCTAAGCTTAGCAAATCTTTGACAGATTTCGCCCAAGTACGATTTTTACCTGAAACTCCTCGTTACTAATGGCACCAACGAATTTATTTCCATATAAACTTGTGTGATCAGCACAACATGTGTACAGTTTGACTCATAATTACACATACAAACTTCGTGAAATGTCTCCTCAAACGAGAACACTTGGAAAATAGGTTGAAACAGGCTTATTTAGAATCCTAATGATGTTACACCTGTGTGAAAGTGGCGATGCAACGTGTGTTTAGTTACAAAATATCGGGCACTACAGCCGAATTATCAGTTATCTCTTTATATTCGGGTTATTAAACTAGGATAAGCATAATGCAAACAACTCGCATCACTGAAACTACAACTGTGGCCACCTTCTATTTGCAGTAAATTGTCATGCCTAATGGAATGCTGCTATATTTATCGCTGACTACTAAACTGCATGCTGCAAGTATTTAAAAAAATTGTCTTTTTGGATCACTCTCTTCGACACAAAAACAGCATGCAACGGGAAGGCGCGCGTATTTATGCCTATCAGGTTAGCCATACTTTCAGAACTCGGGACGTGTATATGCATCATAGACTAAAGAAAAGGTAAACTGATTTTGTAGTCTTTCGTGCATGCCCCCAACTTTGTTTATCACATTGCCAATACAACTGTCAGATGTACATGGTCTGCAGTGATGAACATGTTTTTTTTTCATATGATTTTACAACAGATTTGCCCTTTTACGTCAACAAAATATTTGGACTGACTTGAGTACATTCTAGTTGCTTTAAAGCTACGTCAGGGGAAGAGTAACAACTGTACCAACTAGACACGTGTTAAACTAGCATAGACGAGTGTATAGAATTTCCTGTAAGACTTTCTACCAATAAAACAAAAGTATTATAGCTCAGTCGCATAGTCGCAAGATGTAAAAGTTACACATCAGTTCAGCACCTTGCACGTTTAGGCAATATTGCAGTTGAAACCCCGGTCAGAGTACAATAATTCTGTGCCTCACTAGAACATACGAACTTTCCAATGGGAAAAGCTTGGAAATATTTTTTTTCCTGCTTATAACAACTTGAGCTTAGTTGAGAGATTTGGGCAGCTCTTAACAATGAGGTCTTGAGAGCCGATGAGGGTGAAATGAGGTGAGAATGGAGCAGTACCGGAGTGCAAGGGCGGGTGAAACGAGAGATCCCCGAGAAAACCCACCGACCAGCGGCATTGTCCGGCACGATTCCCACTCGCGCAAATCTGGGGTGTCTCGGCCGGGGATTGAACCCGGTTCACCTTGGCGGGAGTCAAGCAGCCTAACCGCCATCTACTGAATACAGAAATCAGAAGAGGACCTATGCAAGATTTATGAAGGCTAAGAAGAGAGAATCTTGGAGAAGTTTTGTGATCGAGAAAGGGAATGAAGATCCACGGGGGTTAGTGTATAAAATACTAGCAAATAAAGTTAAGCGTAACCAGTTCATGAAGAGCCTAAGAATCCTGGGCAGAGTGATGACGAGTTAGCAGAAAAATGCAGAAGAACTCATTCAGGCTTTCCTACCAAAGGACAGCGAAGAAGGTGAAGAAGAATGACATTGCATGAAAAGAGAAAAAATAACGCAGTTGCCAGACGCTTCTAATACTGCATGGAAGAATTTGAAAAAATAGTGAAAGAGCAGAAAAATAAGAAGGCACCTAGACATAATGGGATGAATGCTGAAATAGTTAAAGAGAGTGTACCCCAGGATACGAAAGGACCTACTTGCACTGATGAACGATTGTCTACATAATGGATTCTTCCCAAATATCTGTAAAAATGGAATTCTCTAGAACTTGTATAAAGGGGGAACAAAAGACCCAACAAACCCAAAATCTTACAGACCCTTTACATTATAGCCAGTGCTTGGAAAAATTCTGGAAAAATTAGTGAACCAAAGATTTCTAGGGTTTCTAGAAGCAACTGAGGGACTCCATAAGCAACAACATGGTTTTTGGAAAGACAGAGGCAAGGAAGAGCTGTGTTTGATGTAGTTCGGAAGGTAAGATCCTGCCGACAATCTTATGCCTTGAGAGATTTCCTTGACATAAGTGGAGCCTTCGATATGCATGGTGTCCAGGAGTGCTTTGGCAGCTGAGAGAGAAGGAGTGCCCAACTAACATTTATGCGATATTAATTAATTACTTTGCGAACAGAATAAGTCTGTACAAAGTGAACATCATATGTGTAAGGAAAACAATGTCTGAAGTGAGATCTGCCTACGCCAATGATGTTCTTGTGATAATTCCAGCATGGAGCCGAGCTGAACTGGAACATAAAATAGAAGAATCATTACAGAAGATTGAGAGATGGGGAAAGATAGCCACGTTGGAATTCTCTGTTGAGAAAACCAGTGTGATTATACTGAAGGGAAGCCCTCAAGGATCGCCAACGATAAGGTTTAACTTTAAAGGAAGACCAGTGAAGATAAAGAGCACAGTTACGTAGCTTGGAATGGTATTGTATAGCAAGTTACGCTTCCAGGATCAGATCAGGTGATGTGATCCTGGATACAGCTGTAAGTTTTTTCACGAAGATGAGAGCAGTGTCCACATCATCATGGGGACTTATATTTAATAACATGGTAACGTTGTACAAGAGTGTCTTCCTGGGAATTGCATTGTACGGATCTGCAGTGTAGTATGAAAAAGCAAGATTAGTGCCTACACAGAGACTTCTACTGAATACGCAAAGAGCTCCATTGCTTGCGATTACAAAAGCATACTGGACAACATCTGCTGTAGCGTTGCAAGTGATAGCTGGAATTATCCTCCTCGATCTGTTAGTAATAGAACGAGGAAGCTTAATGAATGAAAATTATGGAAGATCTGCATCTGAAGCGAGGAAGAATGAAGTTAGAAGAGAGGCGCTGGACCTTTGGCAGAAGAGATGTGATGCCTTGGAGAAGGGGAGAACAACTACAGAATATTCCCCGACATAAGAGATAGAGTCTGTCATAACTGGATCACGATTGATTATCATCTGTCGCAGATATTAACAGGACATGGAAATTACAAAGCAAATCTATACAGATCTAGTTTGGTAGACTCCCCCCCCCCCTATGTAGGATATGTAACTCTGAAGACACAATGTTACATGTACTACAATATTGTCGTAAGATCGAGGACGTAAGTATAGAACACTGTAGAAGACTTAATATAGAAGAAAACGAACGTGACTTGTGATATAATGTCCAACAAGAGAAAGGCAAATATAATCAAGGAATATGCAAGGGAAATCTCCATAACATTAGTAGAGTTTGATCTGTGAATACAAAATAATCCACAAGAAATGGAATATAATTCTCCCTGAAAATGATGCCATACCCTAATACTTACAATGAAAACCGATATAAAAACTTTGATGCTGGGAGCGGACCTGCTCAACTAAAGTGGACAATTGTAAAACCGCAATATAAATTTTGCAGTGGGAGCAGACCCACTACACAGTCTGGGCACTAGTGCAAATACGTAGGACTTTAAAAGGATTCGTCAGAAGGCAACTTATGAGTTTGGGGTACTTCGCCCCCCAACGCTGAAGAAGTTAGAAGACATGATGCAGATCTGGCAACGTACAAGAAAGGTAGAAAACGGATGAACAGTGACCTAAGCAAGACACCAGGATAGTAGAGAGTGGAAATATACGGACTTGGCAATGGGACATGGAACTGGAGAATTAAATAACGAGAATCCAGACTGAAGGGTGATAAATGCGGGAGGAAGGGGACTGAAAAGGGGTCCAAAGGCCCCCCTCCCGGCTGCTGCATAACGAAGAGATGGGGTGGATAGCACGATAAACCGCGCCACATTCACCCTCCCAGCAGCTTGGAAGTAAAATAAAGTATACTTTGTAATCATATACAACAATAATCAATCAAAGGGTAATTGTATGTAAAGTAATAAAAAACAAAAAGTTAAAGTTATGTGGCCCGAGAGAAAGCCTACACGACCAGTTACGACGGCCGCTGTTATAACGTCTGCGCCACTTCCGACGGGGGTCGCGGTGATGTAGCGGTCAGAGTACTCGCCTCGCGCCAAGTTGAAGCGAGTTTGATTGCTTGCGAGGTCACACGTATCTTCGCATGTGAGGAACGTGGCGGACGAGACGTTGCCTTTAGCCGGGATACTTCCGCTTCACCCGCCCTTACATTCCGCCTTTGGTCCATCCTCGCCGGGACTCAGGATCTCAGCGTTAATGGGCCTGTCTACCTGGAGTCGCCCTCCGCGCTTGACGCCGAGAATCTCGGAAGCCATAAGGGCGAGACGACCACGTGCATCAAGTGCGCCATCGCCGCTACGAGCAAGACTCTGATCTGGCGTGCAGTGTTCTCATTGTGTTGCGTGTAGCTATAGGACTGTAAGCGGCGAGCCTATTATTTTACTGCTGGAAAGTCTGTAGGAAGGTTCAGTGCAGAGCCGTTGATAATTTTTGTATGTATGTGAAGCTTGTATTTTGAGATACAGCGCTTTGAAAGATCCGTTTTAAGCTACGCTATAGTGATCTGAAATTTCGTTTATAATGCTCATTACGTCTTGAAAGCACTGAGCAAGCCTCGTCAGAAGTGAGCGTGTCTTCTCTTCGCAGATCAGCACATTGGACGGACGTTCAATAGTTTCGTGGAAAAACGTATACTTATTTCAAGCACTCTGCGCCGCAGTTGAAGCGCCAGGCACCAAACCTCGAAAATCAACCACATCTATAGTCCATCCACAGTTAGTTACAACGTTCTTGGAGACCTGCTTATGTTCTGCTTCCACGATATTCCTCCGCTTCATGTAGACAAAGCTTAATTACGTCTGGAAAATTGCATCAAAAGGATAACGCACCGCATTCGTGAGCATCCTGTGTAATAATATTTTGCATAAGAACTACTTCTTACTAGACATTACCAACATCACTATTTGTTCCTGGTTTCTAGTCACATTACTTATGAATGAAATATAATTTATAGAGAGAATGTAAATATATGTTCAATTGAAGTAAGTTAACAGAAATATAAACCGATTGTGAAACAACCAAACACCTCATACATGGTATAATTCAAAAGCGTGGAGAAACAGCGAATAGAGTCTAGCAGGGTGGCAATACTGAATTCAGCAGCGGTGAACAGCTGTTGCATCCTTTACGTGGTGTGTGAGCTGTGGCTGTATTCAGACTGCAAACACGAGCTCGACCTGGGAATTCCACCGCGTCTTGGGGGCGACTACTCAGCGAGACGAGACAAGAGTGTACTCCTTCCCGGTTAGTAATGCCGGTCAACCCCACCTCTTGCTGAAGGCCACTCGCTGGCCCGGAATGTGTGTCACTCGGCCTCATATCGCTGTCACTGTATAGTATATTCAAGGTTCCTTCACACTTTTCGAACAAAACCTTTGAAAAATTAGCCCCTGTACAATGTGTTTGATTGTTTCCTTAGATGCCATGTATCACAAGCGTTTTACACTTGAACATAACAGAGCCTTATTTTTGGTTAAACTATTCTTATACCTGATCTATACATTATAATACTTAATTTATAATTCATATGAATAAAACAGAGAGAAAATAGCCGTGTTCATAATTCCTAGTAAAGTCTGTTCACAATAAAGTGAGCACTTTTGAAATCAACGTTAGAAAAACGTTACTGCCCCTAAATGCATATATTTTAACGAGCGCACAGAGTGGCGTGCGCCCTGTAAAGTTGGTAACAATAGAGGTAAAGTCGTTCCAAATTTTAACGTCGAATGAAAGTGTTAGGAAACTATTTGTGATAAATTAAATTATTTCTTTCGCTTTCTTTTTTTAAAATGTATCGAAGTGTATAAAAAACCAGATTTGTAAAATACTTTCTTTTTTAATAATCTAATACTTTCACTTGGCCGACGTATGAATAAAGTGACGAGGCCCACGGCAATGTTAATTTTACATAAGGCGGAAGAATACACAACATACTGTACAAACAAGTAGATTGTAAGCAGGGCTTTTAGAAGTTGTCACTTTTTCGTGAATAACCTATAAGGAATAGTTCTTATGCAATATATTATTATTTCCATTGTCGGTTAATTACAACTTTTCTGAGCTCTGCTAAAGTTCTACTTTCAGGATATTCATCCGCCTCATGCAAAAGTCCTTACCCTCACCCGACTTCCCGGCCTATTGCAACTAAGTCCCAGCCCGTGTACAATAGGCCTTATAAACAGTCCGGTAACTGCTTTGTGCGATGCAGTTGAAACATAGACTAAAGATTAGGTAGATATATTTTACATCTTCTGCACGTGTACCCAACATTGACCTACCCCCAAACAAACACAATATGGTCAAACTCATATGGTCAAGAATGATGAACGTGTTTGTTTCTATATTAATTCTCAAAAATCATGGCGTTTTATGTCAATAAAACTCTTTTACCAATTTGAACTTAATCTAATTGCATCAGCAATTTTATAGGAAGTGTACAAACATGAAAACCCTGTTCCAACCTCAAATCCTGTCCACGTTGTTTACGATAGCCGTATTAGAAGGAAAGCATTCCAATGTTGGGACAGGGAGACTAGTTTAGCGCAGCTAGCGTAATCACTCTGCCCACGGAGGTCGGAATAACAGGAGGCAGTGAAGCCCGTGGGCGGAGTCTTCTGTCGTCGGGCCATTGGAACGAAAAGACAACTGAAGATGGGTATGTCCGGCCGTTGACTTCCACCATATTAATCAGTCACCGGAATCATGAACAAGGTGGTGACTCTCCAGTTAGACTTACTCAGATTGTGGCTGGTTAAATCTTTAAAATTTAATATAAATTAATACTTCAGTGTAGTTATGTAGCCCCCCCCCCCCCCCCCGATCTAACTTCATAATGTTTATATTGAAATAATATTGTACAACCCTAATGTTAAATAAAGCCCTTTTATATCGTGTTCATTACATAACTCTTATCAATAACTTGTTACGCCCCTTTACCCTCTTTTTGACATAACAGACTAATGAATCATATCGTAACACTATAACGTCATTCAAGCTGCAATTTCGTTCATCGCCGTAATGTGACACCCAAAACATTGGTATTGTCAAGGCAGGTCTTTGCATTAAATGCATGTAAAATGTTAAAGTTTTTAAACGAATAACAACTATAGTCTATTCGCAGTTTCTTGATATTTTTAAAATCAAACCTTCGAAAAATCACCCCATGCATGACGTTTTTGGTTCTTTTCTAGATACGTCATGTAGTTATCACAAGCGTTTTATACATTATGTTGACAAAGAAGTACCCTATTTTTGGTTAAACTGAACTTGTATTTATATTTTGTGTATAATTTATATTGCACTTCTGATTAGTATGAATAAAAACAATAAGAAAATAGGTATGTGGGCAAAGTGCCTAGTAAGAAATAGTTCCTATGCAAAATATTATTAGACTGAGTGCGCGCGAATGCCATGCGTTGTCCCTTTGGCGGAGGAATATAAGAAAAGTAGAACTTTATAGCAGGGCTTCAGAAAAGTTGGAAGTAACCATGAATGGACTAAAATGAAGTGAAACTTTCGGGCCAAATATCAACATGCTCTGGCACAAAAGTATAATATTTTAATTGTTACAGGTTAGGTTTCCAACGTTGTGGGTGTCACAACATGGCGGACAGGCTTCGTCATTTTATCATGCATTCTCACAGACAAGGCCACCCATAGAGTCTATCCCATATATTCACTCCGCGGGTCGAAGAGGCGGGCACGCGGAGCATGAAGAGGGCAGCACTGGTGCCAGGGCTGGAGCGGAGTGGCGTGGTGGCTCGGGAAACCTGTCGAGGTGTAACCGCGGCCAACCAAGGTCACAGTAAATGTGTTAGCGGAGCGCAGGAGGCGCGGCGGGTACCGTTAACCGCGGCCGCCCATCGCTGGGGAAGGTCAGGTGCGACGTGCATCCGGCGTCACCCGTCGACGCGACGGTGATCTGCTGATCGTCGTCGTAAAAGCTTCTTACACAATAGAAAACTTCAGCATTCGACTTTACGTCTGACGAAACCACCAATACACAATACAATTGTAAAGTCAGAGTTTAGACTATTGAACATCGGTTCTGCCAGCTTTGTAAAAATGTGTATCTTACAATGTAAATCATTATGGTATTATCCAGGAATGCATTTTACGTACCTTTATTATATGTAGGCTTAAAATTTATATAAAAAGTTTATTTAAAAACAAAAAAAACTCATTGGTTTACTTTATTAACATATGTCAATTCATATATTTCCTCTTCACATTATATTTGTTTGCCATTTATTTAATTAAAGACGAGCTTAGTTTAATGCACCGCACTTTTCACAAAACCTCTGTTAAATTCTCGGCAAAATGGATGCTTGACTTTGACTCTAAATTTCAACTTTTAGAAATTGTAAAGTCAAAAGTGCCTGACTTTACCTTTGAAAGTTCCATTGTGTCAAGCTCCATATGAAATAGCATGTCCGGAAGAAAACGTAAAGTCAAATGTTAAAGTTCTCAATTGTGTAAGGGCCTGCAGTAACGTCGCTCGTGGCCAGTATCAACCATAGACTAAAGAAGGGGTAGACCGTTCTCGCTGGCTGCGCACAACCAATCTCCGTGTCCACAACATTGAACTGCTTTTCTGCCAATACGTCTAGCGAAAACAGCCTGGTTTGGATTTTTGGTTAGAAAACCGATTTGTAAACAAATCCTTTTTATATGAACGTATACTTCCTCTAACCAATTTCAAAAGCAGTTTTATTAAATTATAACTGGTAAAGGTATTTTATTAATACAATAGTGCTTGTCAATGTCATTAAAAAATTTAAGGTGTAATCAAACACGTTCAACACTGTTGATCATTTGATTTCGACAGTTGTGTAGGATTGGGGTAGGTTAATGTTGGGTACATGCGCAGAAGACGAAAAAGCGGTCTACTTCATCTTTAGTCTATGGTACCAATGAGCATACATGTACCAGAGACGTCACTGAAGGCAAAACAGCGGAACGCTTATGTTTTTGCGCACTGCAAATGTGTCAAAAAATTGTGTTCACGGGTTGGCACTCCTACATATGAACAGTTTTCGGTTTTTCAATCGTCTAATTTCACTTATTTCAATATAAATGTGTTCAATACTCACGTCTAAAATATGTAGAATTACATCAAAAAATAAACGGTCACTGTGAGCTGTCAAGGGTCAGTACACAACGCCAAATCTTTGTTTTGAAACATTAACTAGCTCACATAAAATAGAATGCACGGCCGTACGAGAATGTAATGCTCACATTACCATCAACATAGTATAAAGAAACGTGGATTGATATAAATCATTGTACTTCAGTCTCTAGAATTGAATCAATATTACTATTTTTTTTTTCAGTTCCGTTGAAACATACTCATAAAACGATAAGAAGTTTATTTACATATTATCAAATAATTTTCCGTTTTTATATTTTCGATATTGGACTTGGCAATTAAACAAAATCGAATCGGAAATAAATTAAGCTTTCTGTTTACTGCTATCCAGTGTCTAGAGGTTGGTCATTACTTGGCTGGGTGACCGCCAGGAACCGCCGCATTGAGCACTGCCCCTGCCTGAATATATTCTAACGGACACTTTGGCGTGCGCCTGAGTTGGTAACGACCGCGGGAAAGTAGTTCCGTGTTTTAACGTCGAATCTAATGTGTTCGGTAACATTTGTGAGTACTGAAGTAATTTATTTTGTTGTCTGCTTTTTAATGCATATACCTAAGTGTAAGAAATAGCAAAATATGTAAAATATTCAATTTTCTAATAATTTCACATTTTTTTATTTGACCGACGCATGAATAAAGTGATAAGGCCCACGGCAATTTGTTTTGTTTTATTGCATCAGTATGATCTTTTTTTCATTACATAGCTGTACAAAGATATTGGACAAGTCAAATTACAGTATACATAGTTTATACATTGGACATAGTAAACACACACACATATATATGTCAGACTACACGTACACGCATCACATATTTTCCTCATAATTTGACCAATCCTCTTCCAACATGCTGTGGGACGTCGTCGTTTTGCTGAAACAGAAGAAAAAGGAAACGAGAAAAACCGGAACAAGAAATGCGTACGAAGACATGTTATACAATAATTTCTTAATTTTTGTAGTTTAGATATTCATCTACACTATAAAAAGTCAGTTTAGAAAAAATTCTTTCAGCTGTTTGTTAAAGAGTTTTTTGTTAGAGAAGCAAATTTCTTGAAGGTGGTGTGCTATCTTATTGAAAAGTTGGCTACCAAGGTAGGATGGCCCTTTCTGAACAAGTTTTAAGTTAACTGAAGCCACATGTAAGGTTTTTTTTTATTCTAGTGTCATGCTTATGAAAGGACTCATTTTTCTGAAATAAATGACAGTTTTTGGACATGAATATAAGTACTGAAAATATGTACTCACACGCAAATGTTAAAATCTCCGAGATCTTTAATAGAGGTCTACATGAGCCTGACTTTCTTTTGCCATTAATTATTTTTACAGCTCTCTTTTGCATGCGAAACACTTTTTTGCTGTCAGTGGAATTACCCCAAAAAATTATACCATTATCACATGATGGAATGAAAATATGCTAAATATGCCATTTTTGCTCAATTTTTGTTCAAGACCTCTGCAACACCCCGCAGGGTGAAACATGCTGAACTTAGTTTATGTATAATATATGCAATGCGAGATTTCCAGTTAAGTAAATTGTCTACTTTTAAGCCAAGAAACTTAATCACTGCAGTTTCATTAATTTTGTCTCTGTTACTGCTAATATTTGATTTAATGTTTTTTCTGTTCTTTGTGAGGAAATTCATAAGATATGTTTTGTCTAGGTTGAGATTAAATTTGTTTGCAGTAAACCATGCATTTAGCTCTGTAAATTTTGTGTCCGTTTTTAACATAGAATGATTTGAAAAAAATCCTCGTATTAATTTTTCATTGCCTATGTAATGTTTTAAACTTTTGATAAGCTCCCTAGCCGTAATCAACAGCTTTCGTTGTCAATAATTTCTTTCTTTATAGCATTCGAATGAGTTTCAACTTAACAAACGTATAATCAAAATGAAGGCATCCTCTTTTAGAGCGCCCTACGTTCTGAAACTGCGATGTGATTGGTCAGGATGGAAGCTGCAACGGGAAATAGAACAGGTCCGATTACCAAACCTGGTATGAAATCTGGCCGTACAAGGCGACAAATGCCATGACGGGTGCCATACTATAGAGCGTCAGTAGTGGGAGCGTAGGCTTCCGTGACTAAGGGGGCCGCCGGAGGCGTAGTGCTATGAGAAAAACCTAGGAGACAGCTCAAACAGGAGGATACTAACTGGTGCTGCCCATATTTGGAGTGGAGGATACTAACTGGCGCTATCCCCTCTCCCCCGCTCCCCTACCAGAGGTGTGTTGTGATTGGTTGTCGCACTCCCCCCTTCCCTTACCTGTGGTGTGTTGAGATTGTTTCTAGATTACTTAACTACTTTAGAAAATTAGACCGACTTTGGGAAATTTGACCTACTTTCTATTTTACCATGGCGTAACCTAGATTTCGCACATCCAGCGCAACACACTTCCGGTTCGATTCCCGGGTAAGGCGTTAATTTTCGAAAATTTTGAAATTTGAACTTTCGGTTCGAATCCCGGGTAAAGTATTTATGTTATTTTTGGAATTTTTTGAAATTTGAACTTCCGGTTCGATCCCCGGGTAAGGCATATATGTTATTTTTGTAAAATTTTGAAAGTTCAACTTCCGGTTTAATTACACGTGTTATATTAAAAATAATAAAATTGTGCATTCACTTACAAGAGCAGCTCTCTGACTGATGTCTGATCGACACGGCGTCCCTCGATCGAATAGCGTAATGCCGTAACTGGTGTAAACAGTTACAGTTAGAGAGGGATGGGGGAATGTATGACGTAATCAGCTATTGACATAATGAATGTCTTGCGTAACCTACGATTGTAATTAGTTATCTATACATTAACGGATATGATGTCTAATGAAAGCAATTACTTAGTTTTGGCATATTCACTTCTGTGGCCTAGGTTCGTTGCTCGGTCAGGTCATGTAATATTTTATTTTCGAATTAAAAAAATTATTTTTGAATTGGATAGCTGGTAGGGTAGTTAATGTAACGGTAATTAAGGACTCGGGTTCTATTCTCGGACAGAATGTGTAGTAATATTTTATATTTCAATTTAAAAATATTATTTTTTTGAGTTGGTTTTCTGCTACGGGTAATTAAGATAATGTTAGTTTGACATATGCACGTTTGGTGCACCCGGGTTTGATTCCCGGTAGGAGTATTTTTTTTTTAATTTTTGGAAATACTGGGTTCAATTCCCTGCAAAAGCATTTGAGTAAGTGTTCGGAAATAACGGGTTCGATTCCCGGGTGGGATACTTAATTATTTTGAAAGGTTTTTGGAAATTTCGGGAATCGCACAATCACAAGTGAGAACTTACGAAAGCAGCTCCATCGATGTGACCTCCCTGACATTCCGGGCTCGACTGACATGATACAGCTCGGGTGAGGACATGTAATTACACAAGTACGTCATTACATATGCATAAGTGTAATCGTGTAACAAATGTAGGGTCTTACGTAACCAACGACTGTAATAAAGTAACTATAGATTAACTAAAGCAATTATTTAGCTTTGGTATATAGACTTCTGGTGCACCCAGGTTCGATGCTCGGGCAGGTTATATAATATTATTTTACCTCCAAATTAAAAAAAAAAATTATATGTGAATTGAATAGCTAGTGGAAGTAGTTAATATAATGTTAATTTCGGACTTGGGTTCGATTTTCGAACGGGCCATTAAAAATTATTTTATTTCCAAATTTAAAAAAATACATGTGAGTTGGATAGCTGGTGGGGATAGTTAATGTAATATTAAGTTCGGACTTGGCTTTGATTCTCGAACAGGTCATTGAATATTTTTTTTTAATTTTAGATTTAAAAAAATGCATATGTGAGTTGGTTAGCTGCAGGGGTAGTTAATGTAATGTTAATTTCGGAGTTGGTTTCGATATCCGGGCGAAGTATTTAATATTATTGTATTTTTTATTTTGAAAATTACTATTTATGAATTGGATTCCCGATAGGAATACTTAATGTAATGTTAATGTCGAACTTGGGTTCAATGCTCAGACAGGTCCTTTAATATTATTTTATTTCCGAATTAAAAAAATATTTGGATTGTATTCATGCTTAAAACACTTAATATAATGTTATTTTTGGACCACCGATGATGATTCTTGGTCAGGTGATGTAGACATCCAAAATTACCAAAACCAAAATATATATATAACAAATTCCCAACCACACACATGCATAAACACACAAACTAACATCTCTAAATGGTCCCAACCTTCATTGATTGCTAACAGTCAGATTTACCTAAACACATCAACATGTTATACTTTTTCACCAAACCAGTAGACAACTGATAGTCACATGCTTGCAAACATCCTCTCACCACATCCAGATATCAACCGACAAAGACTACTACAAATTTAATTTGTTATTATTCCATTACACAATCACCAACATAACACACATACTCAATACGCACATACATAAATACGTCCACTTATCACGACATCTAGTCTTTAACTAACCTCTATCAAAGTGAATAAAATATATTTAATTATTATTAACATTATTCCATTGCACAACCACCAACTACACACGTACTCAATATGCACATACATAAACATGTCCACTCACCATGACAGCCATCCTAAACTGATCTCAATCAAAGAGATTAAAATATATGTATTATTATTAATATAATATCATTATGCAATCACCAACCCATTGCATAATACACATATGTATACACTTTACGACAACCAGACTTCTACTGACATATTTCCACCCATTACACAACTCACATATGTCCTCTCAGCAAGACAGCCAGACTTCAACAGACAAAAAAAATATATTTCTTTATTAATATTATTATTACTATTATTAACAATATATACGAGGATATTGCAGTTGCACCATTCAAGTATACATAATCGCATAAGATGTAGAGAGAGAGAGAGAGAGAGAGAGAGAGAGAGAGAGAGCCTACATCCATTACCTAGCGCTATCAACTCAAGACTGCAGGTCGACCGGGGTAATGAACATGTATTACATAATCGCACTGCTATTGTTTACAAAGTAATCGGATGGTGACGTAACGATGTATACTCATGTGTAACTGTGTAATTATCAACGAATACAAGCATAAGTACCTGGTTCGATGTCTAGACAGAACACATAATGTAATCATTGGAAATACTGGCTTCGATTCCCAGGCAAGTCACTTAATATTTTTAAAAATTCTGGGAAAGCTATCGAAATACGCAAACACATCTGTAGACTCTTCAGAGAAAAAGCAAGCTATTGTACACAGGCATATCTTGGAGACCTACCATCCTGCTTAACTCTGACAACTGGTAACTGGATAGACATGGAATTCGATTCCCGAACAGTAAATAAAAGTTACATATTTTCATATTCTATCACTTACATCGATTATGCAAAACGTGTTTTATAAATTCATGCTCTATCTTTCCATACCATCCAGATGTACGAAGATAACTGATATGCTCATCTATTGCTGCTCAACTGATGAGACACATGCATTTGTAAGAGGAAAAACAGGAAATGCACTTGTAATATACAACTATCACCGACTTCGTTTCACGGACAGAGCTAAGTTTGGAAAATTTATATTATGTCGTAAAATTTTGAAAAGTTTGGGAAATTCCGGGAACTGCACTTACATATAAGTATGCAGTCACACATGTGCGAACCATTTACTGACATTGATTCGATCAAGCATTTTCTCATTGGCTAATTGCTACATAATTACTTCTCATTGGTTAATTACCATATCAATGCATCTTATTGGCTATTTACTCACTATGTTCGACTGTTTAGTATCATAAGCTCCATTTACTCACAGGCCTTCGACTGTCATCTTAGTCTAACTTTGCGTACAAAAGGTCGAGATTTAATTAAAAAATAATATAGTTCGAGCTTGGAAGACATAAACATCGCTTCGCATTACAGACTGCGATGCAACCTACCTATGTCATCACCTTGGAACTACAGCAAACAAGACTTGAACTGGTTACCCAAACCACGCAACAGAGAAACGTCCATACAAATGAGAACAAATCGCAACTTTCACTAGATGCAGTAAGGAGAGTCATACTGCAGAGAACAACAAGATTAGCCTTAGACTGTACGCTGACAGCAAAAGTGAGACTTTCAACTACCACCGAACACCCTAAACACCTTGGAACCTGCTTACGATGGCGACAAATCATTTCCTGATGAATGTTAATTTCGCCAAATCATACTAACACCGAGTCGACACCATGCATAATGTACAAACCCAACACTTGCTACGATTACATGTGTGAAGACTGACATTATGTGCAATATGGTATTACCTTTAAAAATGAGTGTTACGATATTTACAGCTCAATATGCTTTGAAACATTTAGTGAGAACGCACATTTCCGTATACAGTGGAATGAATTTTCACCCCACGAAATCTCCAGCATAGTATCAAACTTCATGTGCGAAGATATTAATTGAGACATTCATCTGTGTTCCGAACATACAAACATTGTAAACCATGCCCGGAAACGCCGAAGACATCAACTACAGAGAACCTTATGATGATAAACATAATTATAGAAGTATAAAGAAAACATTACTTAACCGTTCTCCAACATCAGATACACCATATATGTTAATTTTGTGTTTCGTATAGACAAAAACAGCTTTTTTGTGAAAACGTGAATAAATGTGTGTATGTAAAAAAAAAACACCTATCTTTTAAAATAACCCATATTTGATGACTATATTTAAAACTGGTATACACTCAAAAGTGCTAGGAAAATAAAGGTTAACTAGCGAGCAATATTTAAAGCTTTCTTATGGATATAAATATTAGAGACTGACAAACATAAAGTCATTACCGTACATCTCATATCATTCATTACCAAATACACAAACATTGTTACATAACCACACCAAACCTGTATGTGCCTTTATGTATATAATTATTTTAGGAAAACTGTGTTGTAATTGGCTGAGAAGTTCTTGATCATTTCCAAAAAAAGTGACAAAACAATTAATGATTATTCAGCAACACTATTTACACGTAATGAAATAACTACACACAATTAGTATGTATGTAGCGATTCAAGAAAAATACAGGATAATTAGATTTTTTATTGCATACCAAGCAAATTAACCAGAACATTGCCATAACAAATGTCCAAATGCAACTACTATGTATGTATTGATCTGACACCAACTACCTATCGATCAATGAATCACAACAAACAAGGATGGAAGACAACTATAGGATAGAGTATTTAAGCCTTGGTTCATATTCTGTCAAGGATACTTAGAAGTACTATTTAAAAACTAACATGATTAAATTCACTCTAATTACACATTTCAACATAAGCAAAGCTAACTTCCGACTGTTATATGTTTCATATTATGCCTAACTTATAAACATACCATGTTGTAATGGAATACACAACAAACACTTAAAAAATATATCATTACCTATCTTACTCTGTCTACAACACCCATACTACATACATTCATCGTCTCACTACCAAGCTATCACAGGCCATTGAACATCAAATAACTATCTAATCACACTTACCCAATACTACAACATTCTATCATCATCTCTGGAAGGAGAACAATGGTCTCGCGGAATAGATGCAGGTGAGAGATTTATCTAGGAAGACTACACATTTACAAGCTTGGGTATTGCATTAGACCAACAAAAACTCTCTAACAGTGCAAGTGTGCATGGACAGCGAGCATTTTGGATGTAGGGAACTGTTGTTTACACGCTGACAACATGAAAGCTAAACCCATGAGGGCAAGCAGTGTTCTATTTACACAATTGGAATTTGAAGGATGAAACCTTTCCTTACAACAGCGAACACTCGTACGCTATGTGTGTTTTAAATGTAACTCATATACTAACAACACTTTGGCACTAACGTGTTCAGCACAAGCCTACATGTAATTACTACTCTACATTCTTATTTCTCATTTCTTATTAATTATTCCTAATTTCTTATTCCTTATTCCTCATTTCTTATTCCTCAGTTTGGATGTTTGTCACACTGAATTCAGTCGACTTAAACAACCTGAGAGACACCATGTGCACATCTCTAGCAAATGTCTCAAGAGACTAGAGCTCTCAAATGGCAGATGCGAGTACGACCAACCGACTTGCAAAGGAGATGAAGGCAAAGCATTTATATTTAGTATGACCCACCAGAGAGCCCTGGCAATTCTTGTTTCAACCATCATATATAGTTTACTGTCAACAAGAGTGCCTGTATTGAATGGTGACGAGATCATGTAAATCGTCATATTAAATCTTTTTATTTTTAAATATAATTATCTTTATTAAAAATATCTTTCATACAAAGTATTTTTTTAAATGAATAAAACACAACATATGATTTTAAAATTAGTTTTATTTAGTATAGTACGACATGAGTAACCACATATACAAAGGTATATTAATTGCAATCTTCGGTGTTCACGGCTCGATGTCAGCATAATCGACCCAAGAATTGTAGTGGACTGGGAAACCCCACTACTTGACATACGACTGTCCATTACATCGTTTCAGCACCTTCTCGTCTAAATACACATATGGAAACTTTGTGGGCAGGATCTCCTCGGTGTAAAAACCTCCATGGATGCGAAACTTATTCAGATCCAAACGAAAGGTCTTCGGAGCATAGTTGCATATATGTCAAACACAAAAGAGTTTGGGGCTCCAATTCGCTGTAAATCCTTTCTCGAAGGTGCCTTTTTGTTTAGCTGCACACCAGGTCTCCAACCTTAGCTTTAGGCTTGAATGGGTCGCTCCTTTTCACGTTAGTGTACAGTGTTCGAAGTAGATAGCATTCTTTCACATCTTCGGGCTTCATGCATGTGGTCGAGTGAACAGTATAATTATACTCGCATACGAGTTTTGGGAATATATCCCACCACTTGTAGTTGTCATTCGCAGCAAAAGGTTTCCACATCTTGCCCTTCAGAGTCCTGTCGAACCTCTCGACAATAGAAGCTTTGAGATTGCTGTATGTGGAATAATGATTTATGTTATGTTTCTTCATTAGGACTGTGAACTTTGCATTATAGAATTTCATCCCTGGTCGGTTTGTAGATTAGTCGGGATGAGTACTTCATGCAGCACATCAGCCATGACCTCGGTGACATCATGCGCATTCTTCGACTTGACAGGCCTGGCCCAGGTGAATTTGCTATTTGCATCAATGATGGTCAATATGTATTTGTAGCCCTTGTTGACCCTAGCATACGGTATCTTCTCGACAAGATCTGCTTGAAATTCGTTGTTCATCCTATCACGACCTTGCGATGATAGTAGTCGTGTCTCACAGATGTGTGCAGTTCGTGGCGATTCCGAATCGACTCGTCGTATGTAGCCACCCTCCTTCAGTTCTTCAATAATTGAAATTATCTCGTTAGTGTGGGAGTAGTTTCCAACTTATATTGTTAAAAGGAGCTGTAGTCGTAGTCTAGCGACCAGCTCATTCGAGTTGTCCCAGAATACATAGTCAGTATTCTTGTAGTTGTATATCTTCAGACCTTCACCACTTTTCAGTGCCAGGCAGCTGAAAATGTCTGCGAGAACATAGATTTTTTTGTGGTCTTTGTCCTTATAAACACCTTTCTCCGGGTTGTTACCTTGGTAAAGTGCATGTGTGAGTTCGAGCAATGTCTTGTATTCCAGCAGGTTGTCGGATTCTGTAAACTCTCTGGGTTCCTTGCAAAATATAAGTCGTAAAGCCCGGGGGTTCCACGTGTATTGTAATCCCCTACTTGGATGATCCCACCAGGTAGAAACTCTATTTTTAGCACCGAGGAACCATTTATCATTACACCTGTATATGCCATATGTATCATTATTGCGGATGTGTACAATCATAGGTAGCGACGAATGAGAGCATTGGTTTGAAGAATTTCTTCCATACCTTTTTCTTGTGTGTCAAATCTGCATCTGATTCATCGTCCCTATCTGTTCCTACATCATCATGTTTCCACTTCTTTGTAGGGTCAACAGTATCGTCGATTTCGGTCTTCACGATTATGGGTGCTCCATCGCACTCCCTGAGCACTTCGAGACGACGAGTAATGGGCTAAAAATTTCCTTCATTTATAAGGTCATATTGGACATATTGCTCGAAGAAGAGATGACAGATGGACAACAGATATGATGGATTGGATACCAAGAGACCTGAAAAGATCCAGAGGAAGACCTCCAGATCGCTGGGACAGAGACATTCGAAGGGTAATAGGTGTGAACTGGAAACATTGCACAAAGATCGATTGCATTCAATGCAGGAATCCAATACGTCCCTGCTGCAGTTTTGAATATCTGTTTTTGTGGCGAGATGGGAAATCGAGGTAGCGAAGGTATGATCTATGGAATATTTAAATCCTTTCAGATTCTCTTCATTTTGTGCAGATGCCACATTCAATCTCTCGGCAATTTGTCTCTGAACACTCGTCACATGCTCGTACATGGCCATCATATCGCGGATGATCTTGGTCTTCACGTGCTCCATCTTCGCCCCGAGCTAGGACAGATAGTTACGAAAGAATGTGCTTTGTTCATGTTCAGTCAGCAAATTTCGCAGCATTAGTAGTTTCGAGAAGAAAATGTTTAGTGGCAGCATCCTCGGATCATTCGGGTTCGCCAACATTTCGAATTATTCCTCTATCAGCATCGCAGGTTCCATCATTTCTTGGTATGATACACCCTCCATCTTCGCCTTTGTAAAGATGCAGCTTGAGACTACTTTGCCTGAATTTCGATATGCTTTAACTCATTCTCGATGGTCAATGATGAACTGATAGAATCCCTATCGGTACCCCCATTATATAGGGGGTTATGGGGTTCGAGCCACACATGTCTACAAAGCTGGCAAAGCACACGTCGTTGCAGCCCATAAATATTATGCGAGTCAATGTGATACGAATAAACTGCAATTTAGCAAGTGGCATATACCTCAATGGTAGGCTGGGCAATACGTTGCACAGTTTTCGCCGATGGTCCCTCAAGGTTTTAAACTGGTTGTAGATCCGCAAAGCATCACTTACATTTCGGTCGTCGCAAAGAGAGTTCACGAAGTCGTGACAATCATCGACCAACACGGAGAGTTGGTGAACTTTCGAAACGAATAAATCGCCCTACACCTGCATTCGAGAAGATGGGAATACGATTTACAGCAACCAGAACCAATAAAACACAGTGCCGTTCAATACCTGCAATCAGTACTTCACAGGTCTCCAAGGACTTACCATATGCTCGCAAGATTTTCCTCCACAGTCTCGGCTTCAAAGTCAATCGCCATGGAAGATTACTTAAACATCGAAGAGCCGGCATATTTGAAGACAGAATAACTAAGGTGGAACATCATGCATACCAGCCTTTCCTGATCGGACCATACACACTACCATCGAAAGTTCGGATTGCGGTCCAACAACAAGATATCTGCTCTCTTCCTTGCAAGTCTTTCCTGTCAATTAGGGGGACTCAAGAAGATGGGTGCAACCCAGCATCGACGAAAATAACGAGCAATGGATTTCTTCACCTGATTGATCGCATCACGTATTTTCTCAATGGTGTCGAGGTGGACCAGTCGCGAAATTTGGGCATAACCTCAACGATCGAAAATTACCTTTTGCTCATGCCGAATGAGCTGTCTGCACCAAGATGGCGTGCTGGGAATCGAAAAGACTATTGTGTTCCCATATACTCTGGAGTCAAGTTCGAAGTGTGCATCCCACTCTCCATGATATTGGGATTTGCTGAAGACTACAAACGAATTATCTTCAATTCGAAGCAACAACTGGTGCTGCTTCTAGCTAATATGCATGCTGACACCATCGTGGGTACGGGAGAAAAACTAGAGACAGTGGAACTGAAACTACAGTCTATGGAATGAATGTTGCCTCATGTGCAGTTGTGCACAGCAGAATGCATAGAAATGTTGAAGAATGTGGAAGATGGTGACAACATCGATGTGGTTTTCAGGTCATGGAGTCTCGAGACATGTCCCAGATTGCCAGCAAGCCAGCGCATCAACTGGATGGTGAAGTTCAGCTTTGCTTCTGAGAAGCCAAGGTACATCAGTGTTGGGCTACAGACCGGAAGGCAGCACAATGTGAGAGTGAGTCGTTCGCAGTTTGACACATGTCAAATAGAAAATGTGAAAATATTTTTGAATAGCGAAAGCTATTCGCATGTTGACACGAACATGAACTTTGAAAATGGGCAGTAATTGCTGGCATATTATATGTATGCTTAATTCCAAAATGCATATTATGGACGCGTCCAATCTACGATACTGAGGTCTTGATACTTTCAAGAGTTAGGCACCGCTCTTGGTATTCGACGTGAGTAAAAAGGACGAGTGTATTACCTCCAATGTGATCGACTGCAGGATCGCATTCACTTCACATGGAAATATTCCTGTCGATCCGTACTATTCTGCCTGATACTTCACGACTGGCTTGTATCGTACGATTTCCGAGACAAGGCCGTCAAAACACTGTCGTGAGCGCATCTGAGAATATATAAATATAACTGTTTACACACTAGAACTGTTTATTCGTCTTCGAGCATCCACAATCTCAAAATATACTGTAATATGTAGGGTTTCCAAATTCAAAATGGCTTCGTGCTCAAGGATCTCGCAGCGTCCTACGACGAAGATGGGAAAACACGACAAACACTCCTTCTGCCCTCCTTATTCGTGGAAAATGTTGGACGAGAAGAATAAGACATCAAACGCCTGGCTAACCAAGTACTACCACTGACTTATGTGGTACGAAGTCAAACGTCCATACCATCAGGTGGGAAACGTGCTGCGAGACTTGGTGATGCAGTACCCGAAAGCTCCGATTTACGTAGCAGGACCTGAGCAGAAAAAATGGCATAGCGACTTGTGAGAATTTGAAGTGGAAATTATCGACGTGCAGGCCGAGTATGGATGTACTTCGCTTTGCAAGCTGACGAATCTTTATGGCGATTCGCTCGTCATGTCTGCGACAGGTCTAGACCTGACTGGGCCTGCGCATTGAAGAATGTGTAGCTGCTGCGCAAATGGCGTGCCTCGTACCAGGGATCGCTTGCCTACGACTAGACACGAAGTCACCCGATCTTCTCGAAATGTGAGAGAATTTAGTTTTTTTGTACAGTGGCACACCTGCTCGACATCTATATTGTATATAAGTGGGAAAAATCGACGAGCTCGTATAGTTGACGCCTAGAGGTTTGATCCTCACCATGACTCCATTCTGTCCTACGAACATTAATGCTATCGCCAAGCCAGACTATGCTAGCGTGGAGCATAGTTTCATCGCAGAAGATGGATATCTGCGCACCTACACCGATACCTGCGATGGTAGCGGCATGTAGCACTGGCGATTTGTACCTTTTCCAATCGTCTACGAACCAACGCAGTTTCAATTGGACTGTCCAGGAGTATCGGCCTGCATCGTGCTCCACTTGAGGCCGCAGATGCAGCTTCCCTGCACCATGGACCAAATTATCGCCCCACACAGACCAATGCTACCATCCACGCGCCAGACTGTGCCGTGGATTCACTCCAGGGGGGGGGAAACGAACCATCGGTCCACTCCCAGCAACCTGGGTCCAGGAAGGATGCCACCAGCCAGACAACCAGACGCCGCCGAGTGCATCGCCGACGCCAGGCACTCGTCACAGTAGCCATCACGGATGATTCTGCCTCTGGTTCCAGAGATGAACCTGCACCTACTCTTCGACGTCCAGTAATCTGTACTTCTAAGGCTGCTGCTGCCGGTTCTGTTACTGACAGACCTGAGTTGATGAGCCGGATGTTGATACTAGCATCATAGAGTCATAGATAAAAGAGGAATCAAGTGTACACTGCAATGATAATGTGATGGATAGTGAATCGAAGACAAGTACTGCTGCTGCTGCTGCTGCTGCTTGAGTACAAGGTCTTCGTAGCGACCCTGTGATTTGTGCGGCCCTTCATAGAGCACTGCTGCTTACCGTCATACACGAATTGCTCATCCTTATAAGAGATACCCAAAAATCATAATTGAAGATCTGCAGATTAAAACAACATGTAATCTGGACTCTGCTGGAAGTAGATTAATAAAAATTATTGCTTTTTTGCTTATGTATATTTTATTATGTGTACAACAAATTTGGTGTAAAAACATGTATTATTTTATTTATTTTAAAACACCCCGCTTCATATAAAAATATTTTAAATAAAAATAATTGCATAAAAAATTTAAAAAAATTAAATATGACGGTTTACATGACCTCGTCACCACAGGTCGATAGCACTCTTGTCTAAAGTAAAATATCTCTGGTGGTTGAAACATGAGTTACCAGTGCTCTCTAGTGGGCGATACTAAAAATAAATGGGCAGTAGATATAGTATGGCGTGGAAGGGGTCGATTGAACCCGAGCAATTGACCGATTAAATAACCAATAAAGAAAGACGAGGGACGGTCGTGGTGGGACCTCTAGAAATGTATCTTTTTTATAATAATTTAAAATGATAGTTTATAAATTTTTAAATTCATTTTTTATATATTTTTTAAAACTTGTTATAAGTGTTATAAACTTTTTTTGGTAGTTTTTAGAAGCTTTGGCTGCAAGGTCACCGGGTCACGGTCACCCATATTCAATATGGCGGTCGGGTGACTTCCCAACATGGCGGTTGGTGCTGGTGCCAGTTTTGTTCCGTTTAAAATGCATTATGCCCGACTCATCTATTTCCATTTACTTGAATTTTATCAACATGTGATTAAAGTTGCAAATGGTACTATCAGTTCACATTCATTTTTATAAACAGCAAGTAATTTAACAAAATAAATTTTTGTCATGAGTCTATCACTGAGGTAGACTAAAATTTAATGTAAGTTCGACTTCGTCTGTGAATAAGTAATCTGTTAAAAATTGCAACGCTAATTTTTATTACACGCGAAAACTTACTTAAATAATCTTGAACCTAAATAAATGGCTACTTATGTGTTTGCCGACTATCATACTTTGTAGACCATAGCTGTATATCATGGATATAGGAGTAAGATAATGTTTTCATAAATATATAACCAGGAAGATTTCTATCTGTGCTCATAAACTGTCACTGTCATCCTGATATTCTAGTTAGAATTTATTTCGTCGATGACTCGACTTCGTTTTGCTAGCAATATCGATTTGCTGGTTCTAAACTAATAACCATTAAAAATCGAAAATAACCATGTTTATATTAGTCTTTGAGTGATACACGTATCACAGTTTCCTTCATGCCTAGTTACCATCCAATTATCAAATTGAAGTTAAAACGGAATACATTTGACGTTAAAACTATACGGGTGTTCCAGCTAATATCAATTTTCCTGTATACTGTTATGGTGACACTGGTGCTGACTATAATACATGAATTTATACAAAAGTTCTCACTGTAAAGTGATATTTTACTTGCACCATGAACTGTAGCATATGCAAACATTATCATGTAACTTTTTTTACTTCTTAACTTCATTCATAATCCCAATTTTTTTTCTTGCCGGAAAACCGATTGCTTATTACAGTACACATGTAGATTCTACACGCAAGTTCGTGAATTCTAAACTTTTGATGGTTATGGGTATTAAACATGCACCGTTATCATTGAACACTTGGCTTATAAAATTCAAAATAATTAGCTAATTTAATGACAGAAAATTGAAGAAAATAATTGTGAACTTTCTTGTATAATTTAACTGTGTTTCAATACAGCGCATAGACGCCAAACTTTATGACTTTTTCATGAAATAGTACAACAGAATTTCTGTGACTCCTTTCAGCTTTAAATAATTAGATATGAATACACATAGCATTTGCAGTTTTATCATAATCGTAGTCTTAACCATTTAAGTCCTCAACGTGTTGCAAGAGACTCCGCCAAACCCTACCATGAAAGGGGATATAAAGTATCTAGCCAAGGCACGCTTTGTTGCGCACTCAGGGCAAACACAGTGATCACCGTGCCTCGGACCTGCTATTTCACATAAATCCACGTGTTACGTGACCAACTACTGGAGGAGGGAGTAAGTCACCGCGCGATATTCTCAACCTGATCACGATCTGACCAAACAGTATCGAGTAGTTAGGCGACGCAGCAGACGGAGTATAATTTGTGCGCCCCAACACTAAACGATTCTTTTGTCATCAGAATTGGGAAAACCGCGTGGACTACTTTAATGGCTAGCACACTATTTACAAAAAAAATGTGCTTTGAAATTGTGTTCACTACATTTATTGTGATAGTTTCTACCTACCTGGTATCCGTTTTATTCAGAACAATAATTATATATTGTACACAATAAATACATTTATATTAGAATTAGGCCTAATGACACGATATTTTATAATTTTATGTATTGTATACACACAGAACTGTTGTAAAACTAATTGTAAGCAATGTCCACGTCACTGTTTAACTCTATAAAACCAGAGAAAATATATGTGTGTTGGTAATGCATAGTAAGAAATAGTTCTTGCGGAAAATATCACTACCCTGAGTGCGCACGAATACGGTGCGTTGTCCGTTTGGTGTAATGTTCTAGATTCGGTTAAGCTTTGTTTGCGTCAGGCGGATGAATATTATTAAAGTAGAAACTTTAGTATGACTTAAGAATAGTTAGAAGTAACCATGCATTGATTATAAATAGTCTAAAAAATAAACTACATCGATTCGTTCACCCTTTGTAGATGTTTCCGAAATTTACCTCACCCATCAACAATAAAACTGCCAAAGTTACATATTCAACAGCGAGAAACTTTTTTTTTTAAATTTTGAATTTTAAACAGACCCATTATTTCATGCTAGTGAAATACTCGTATTGGACTTACTTGAATATACATTGTAAAGGCTGTTCACCATAAAGTGAGCACAAATCAACCTTAGAAAAAAATCACTGCCCTGCTTGCATATATTATAACTGGCGCACTTGGTGTCATACGCCCAGTAAAGTTGGTAACGATGGATGGATTATAGTTCCATTTCTTAACGTTAAATCAAAAGTGTTATGTAACCATTTGTAACAACTAAAATTATTTATTTTGCTTTGTACTTTTTTTATGTATCGAAGTGTAACAAACCACAGATTTGTGAATTATGTACTTTTTAAAAAATAAATTCAAAGTTTTTCTTGACCGTCGCATAAATAAAGTGGTGAGGCAGTGTTAATTTTACATAAGAAGGAAGAATACACAACGTGCATACAAGTAGATCTTAAGCAGGGCTTTCAAAAGTGCTCATTTTACCGTGAACAGTTTTTAGTTGCATTAAAACATGGTTAAAGGAGGTGTACAAGAATATAAGGTCCTAACCTCAAACCCTACCCACGTGGTTTTTGAGAGTGTTTATAGAAAACAAAAAGGAGTTAAATTTTATTTCTACAATGCTGGCTTGAGGAGGTGGAAAAAAAAAGCCCGTCTTTCCACAGTATGTAGACAGTGACGTGGCGTGCCGCCGAAACGAACAAATACTCATGCTCGCTTGTTCGTTTCAAAAACGTTACACTACAATAGAAAACTTAAGTTTGTGGCTTTAAGGTTTGCTTTGCGATGGGTTTAGGTTGTTCAAGGTAAACTGAGCTAACTTTTGAAAGCACTACTTAAGATTTAATTACATGCACACTGTATATTCTTTCATCATATGTAAAATTAATATTACCTTGGGCCTCATCGCTTTATTCGGTCGTCGGCCAAGTGAAACTGTGAAATTATTAGAAAAACTATTATTTTACATATTTGTTATATCATAAAAATAGTAGAATTTAGAAACTAAAATTAAACTGCTAGTTTGTCGAAAATCAGTTAAATCTTGGTGGAAGAAATTGATTTAGTTGGTTTTATGCGGTGAGGTGATTTATATGCGACTATTATGTCAAAATCACGTAGTACATTACAGCGCCCACTGTTAATTTACCAACGAAAAATACAAGGGAAAAGTAATATTTAAAAAATATATATTTAAAATTAAAATCTTAGTGAAGACTACGGATTATTTTAAGAACTGGCATATAAATATTTTTCCCGGTTTGTATAATCATATACACTAAATTTTTACATTGCTATAAAGATGCTAAGATAAATTATTAACTGTCTGTATTTGAACGTTAAGTCTGTATTGCATGTTGGTGATTGCGTAAAAGGAACGGAAAAATGGAGTTACGTGCAAAAGTTTTAATATTTTGAAAACTTTTAAGTCACTTTTACGGTAGCTACATTTGACCATTCATCCAACACGTCAAAAGAAAATTTAACCAACGCATGTACTTTCATCCGATGCTTTAGGTGGATAAGTCAGCTTGTGACAAAAGCATTCCCGATTTAATTGTTCCATCAGGGACTTCGCTAGTGAATCATTTCTAGGATATTTTACTTATATACAGAATAGGGCGGAATTAGACCGACAAACTTCGTGGGGTAATTCCTTGTGCAAAATCATGTGGGAGATATACATGACTTTTTTTTTCCCCCCCTAAACTGAAAATCGAAGGAGATATCAGCCCTTGAAAGTCATGTTTCAAATGGTATTTTTCACGAAATATAGGAAACGAAGTGGAATTAAAATAATTCACTAAAAGTTGTTATATATTATCGGGATCCCCAACCAAAGAGCAAACTTCCATTAATACCTCCGTAACGAAAATATCAGGCGTGGCCACAATGTTATTGTATACAACATTTTTACTGTCAGGAATTATGAACGTTTGATGCTGGTTTATTTAGCATTATGACCTAACAAACAAAAATGGCCCTGTTGTTTCAGTACCCTGGACCCATCGTTTTCGTGTAAAATGTACACCAAGCTTCAGCTGCAGAGCCTAGCACTTAGGCAATATTACCTACAGTAACAACCAAAAGTATAGAGCTACCCACACATTTAGAATAAAGAACATCCGTCCGTAATAATGATTGTATCTGTTCGTGTGTGTGTGTGTGTGTGTGTGTATATATATATATATATATATATATATATATATATATATATATATATATATATATATATATATATATACACACACACACACACACGAATATATATATATATATATATATATATGTATATAGTTAATTAACCTCTTTGAAAGTGGCATTTTTAAGCAGAGTTTTTATTATTATCTTAATTTATTTACGGGTTATGAATTTTCCTAAAATTTGTATAATAGGCAAATTTTTACTTTCTGCAGTGTACCGAGACGAGCCAAAACAAAAATACTTTACATGCAATACTGAAATTCGTTTCATAAAATGGAAATACTTTGATATGAAACGTTATGTAAAACTCAAACGCTAAAATAATTACACACATTTTTCACAATTTTGATGATAATAAAAAAATAAAAAAATAAAAAAATAAAAAAAAAATAAAAAAAAAACAACACAGAAGATATACTTTCGTTGATCTGATTAAAAACTGAATTTATACACGAAGAAAAAATATGCAGAGTGCAGCTCAATTTTCTCAAATACGAAAACTAACGCGTCCAAATTCAAGAAGTGCATTAACAGTGCAGTGATACCTCATTTCACAATTTTGTATTACGTCTAGTTGCTTAAAAAAAGTGTGTAGTTATTTTTTTTTAACAATTTGGGTTTTGCATAAAAATCAATATAACAAACTGTAAAAAAAATTAATTTTTACTGAAAAATTCTTTTTAATTTTACAAATGCTTGTAACAGTACAAATACTTTTCTTGTAAAACTACTTGTTTGTAAAAATACAATGTCCGTGTTTGTAATATACCTCAAGAAATGTTTTTAATATACTGTTTGCGCAAAAACTATGGGTGATGTAAAGTGTAGCTGCATGCAAAAAAAGTATTGCAAGTTTGAATAACGTAAAACACTTAAAAGAACTTAGATAATAACAAAACAACAATTTAAATAAAACGTGACCATATTATTAATTAATCATTAATGTTTCCTAGCTACACAGAACTCTTAAATCGTGTCTCATTACCTCGTTAGAGCCGTCATAATATCTTAACTAAACAACTCAACTATTAAAATGAAATAATTGTGCCTATTCTTCTTAACAGAATAACTTCAATAATATGTTGTAGGTACTTGCAGCTATATTTATCGTAAAAATAAGCTTTCAGCCCACGTTGTCCTTGTGGTTAAGGCTGCCGTCAAATAACACAAGGGGTGTGAGTTTTAGCCCACGTGCTGGCAAAGTGTAACTTCTTTCCCGTAAATAATATTTTGAAATATTTTCTTTAGTTGTTCTGTAAGTTTATGTACACTTCTCAATAATGTCAGTTGTAATACAAAGCCATAATTTGTAATATTACAAATAAATATTTTGCAGACTTTTACAGGTAAACTCTTTGTAGTTTTACAAAGGATTTCCTTGGCAACTGGATTTCCAAGGATTTTTCTTGAAGTATAGAAAAAGGTTTAGATTGCAGGGACTGAAGTTCCTTATTCTAAATGTATGGGTGGCCCTATATTTTTAGTTGCTACTGTACATGCGTCTATGCTATGCTGCTTTGCCCACTGCACAGACGATGGTAGGTAGGTAACTGGGCTTACCATCTCGTCGACAGCGAGGTCACTAAGGACGGTGCAAGTTGCTCAGGGAAGAGTGATTTGGGAAGGATTGGGCCATGGCCTTCGTTAGGGACCCATCCCAGCATTCGCCTGGAATCGAACCCGGGTCCTCCGAATGCGAATCCAGTGAGTTACTACTGCGCCACCTCGCTCGGTACCGACGATGGTGACGGACATTTATAACACATATTGTGAACAACATGTACCACACGTCAATAAGCTCACAGTACTGAAGCTTCCTGTTTTCTTTTCCTGGCGACAGTCGAGATGTATTTCCCTGCAGAAAGCGTTGCTATTGCCTACATACCTGGAATAGAACCGCTTCCGCCCGAAGGTTTGTGTGTTTCACAACAGTTGCAACAAGAAGACCATCTTTGTTCATTAGCCTAGGCCACACTGCTAAGTAAATCAGCACCAAACTTTCATAATTCCTGACGGTATAAATTTTGAATGCAATAAGAGGGTGCCCACCCACGTCATTTTTATGATGGCGGGAGGTACTAATGGAAGTTTACTCTTATGTCGAAAATCCCCGTAACATAAAACAAACGTTCCAGGGAATAACAATTTAATTTCACTTCTTTTCCGATATTTCGCAAAAATACAATTTAAAAACTCGATTTTCGAGGGCTCATATCTCCCTTAGTACTAATTTTATGTAAAAATTCGTCTCATGTATTTTTACCTAATTTTCCATAATAAATCACCTCGCGAAGTTTTTCGGTTGAATTCCGTTCAATCCCGTATATGTAGAAATAATAAGAAATATATGAGTTTTTTATCGGCACATAAGATTGTTAATTGAGATGTAATGTTTATATACGTTTCCATAATATCCTATCCTTCTATTCTTTTTCACAATACTCTGATGGTTTGTACAATTCTCGATAAGTTCTTAACTGTGCCCAATACTTTACTATAGTGAACGAGGGGCGGATATCCTGCTAGTTGACTTTTTCTGCCAATTATTGATATCTTTTTTTCCGCGATACATCTTTCCCAAATGGCTGACGGGTCTATATCATGACAAATAGTTCATACATGATTCAATTTAGTAGCATCTCCAACCTTTAGTGATTTTACACACTTATTTTGAGTTTTTAGCTGTGGGCTTTTATTCCCCCATGGCATATTGAGTTGTATCAAAAATAATGCTGTCCATGAATTGAATAGATTCTCTGAGACTTTAAATGCCTCACAATCATTATCCTTGCTGTGTTTCTTGTTGATAAGTTGTAACATTTTTTTTAGCTGTGGTGTGCTTCGAACAGTAGGCCTTTTCGTGGATGTGTTGGCATTTCACCCTTAATATGTAAGATATTGTAGAGGACGTTGGAGAAAAAGAGTAAACTGTTGGAAGAGTTGAATGATAAAAGAAAAGCCCAGACTGGAGTTTTACTTATGTTAACATCTGCAGTAAAGGCAGTGGTGTAGCTGAGACGCCTGCAAGCTTGTGAATATGCAACCCACCTTACGTATCACTTCGGATGGCTGCGTACTTACAGGCGCTAAAGTTTGCTGTACGAGAGGCGTGGAGAGATATGAGCCGCGCGCGCGACGGAGGTTACTGTCTTTCGCGAGAAGGGTCGCGGTGGTGTAGTAGTCAGACTGCTCGCCTCCCACCTTGGCGAATATGCTTTGATTCCTGGCGGGTTCGCACCCGGATTTTCGCATGTGGGAATCGTGCCGGACGATTCCCCTGGTCAGCGGGTTTTTCTCGGGGATATCCCGTTTCCCCCACCCTTGCATTCCGTCGCTGATCCATATTTAGCTCAATTCACCCTCATCGGTTCTCAAGACCTCGCTGTTAAGAGCCGCCAAACCACGCTCTGATCAAAAGGCAATACAAAAATTATGGAAGTATGATTTGTCAATAATTTCGAGATATCCTCTTCCGAAAATATTGCTTAATGGCGCTGGAAATTCTTCGCAGACGTTTGAAGAAGAAAAATATGTTACTTATTTCTTTGCTCTCGACTTGGCTGCATTTTACTCTGTCATTTTCTTTACGAGCTTTGTCACTGGCTTACAATCACTCGGGATGTATCGACCTACGATGTTATAAGAATAAAAACACTAACTTGAACTACTGCAGTCTTATAACAAGAGTAAAACTAACTTACTAATATTGCAGTCTAACTAGCTGACTGAGGGGGGAGGGGAGGACAAATAGTGTGTTTACTCCGATTGAGTTAACACTTGATAGATAATGCGCTGTTTCAGTGCGCTCTAGTCGCCGAAATGTTTAACACTTGCATACTCCAAATTGAGATACTCGCTCAAATAATTTTATTGCATTCGGTCACCTTATAGTCTTCCACCAAAATGACTAATGAATACCCTTGGTTTGTAGAAGCTGTCACCAATACAATCCTATTGCTGGGGGAGGAGGCGGTTATAGGGTCGCATGTGGAGTGATTTTATTTTCTCGATGTAACCTATTGTCGGAAGTGCCTGATAGTTAATTCGCCTGATGTGGTAACGTCTCGCCTAAAATTTTGAGCATATCAGCAGGATATTTCCTGACATCCATCTGCTTTCGAGAGATATTTTTATTTAGTTCTAAGTGGTGTTGGCGTTTGTGTGAATGATTGGCATCATGTTTCCTTATATGCCATGTGTGAACGAGAAAGAACGAGCCGTTTTTAGATTTATAATGAGGAGAGAGTTAGCATGTCTGAAATATATTCAATTATATTTCGGGGGCCTAGGTATAATCAGTGGAGCGCAAGTTAATATAAGGTGGCTAACGACATTTTACGGTTAATTGTGAGCACTTTTGAAACCAAATTTTGCAAAATGACACTGTCCCAACCAATAAATCATTTTAACTGTCACTCTGACCTGCGTATGCCCAATTAAATTGGTAACGACAGCGGTAAAAGAGCTACGCTTGTTAATGTTGAATTAGAAGTGTTTGGCAAATATTTGTGAAGACTTAAAATTTTTCTTTTGATTTATGATTTTTTAATGCATGTAAGTGAACAACAGTCAAAGTGTGTACAATATATACTTTTCTGATAATTTTACAGTTTCAATCGATCGACATATGAATACAGTGATCAGGCCTTGGAAGTGTTAATTTTTTCACACGACGCAAGAACACACAGCGTGCATTTACGTATATCTTATGCAGGACTTTCAAAAGTGTTCAATTTTCTGCGAACTGCATATAAATCTTGTTGCACAAAGCAATATTACTGTAATTCCTCGCACATTGTATAAATTATTTTTAGTAATCTTTATTAGCTGTAATGGAAGGTTTAATCTGTAAATAGTATGGAAATAATACTACACATCAATCTTCACATATAGGAAAATTTAGCGTCGTTACGTAGCGTATTTGGGAACTTCCCTATGCATTTGACTGTTCCCTGAGTAAACGTAGGAAAGCTACAATGGATGTATGGAGAAAAACTTTAAAATTCGCGCTTTCTCGTCATACGTATACACTGATATGGAAAATTTGCGAATCATTGCAATAATATATTCACGGTTACATCTAACTTTTCTGAAGGCCTGCTTAAGTTATACTTCCAGGATATTCATTCGCCTAACGCAAACAAAGCTTAACCTAGTCTAGAAATCTACACCGAAAGGATAATGCATCACATTCGTGCGCACTCGGTATAGTATCATTTTGCATGAGAATTATTTATTATTAGGCATTACCAACACTCCTGCTTTCTCTTTGTTATAATTTATATTGATTTTTGAAGTCAAATATTATAATTTATAGTTATAGGCTATTCACGGTAAAGTGAGCATTTTTTGAAGCCCTCTCATTTGGAATCATAGTCAATAAATATATTTTATTGTAGCCTTAAACGTTAACTTTCTAGTCCGGTGAAATATATATACTGTGTATATACTCTAATATGGTAATTTTTATTTTAAAAGTATTGGAAAGATAAAAAAGTGGCGGATAGGGAAAAAAGTAACGAGGGCCTCAAAAGTTCTCACTTTACCGTGAATAGCCCATGAATATATTACAATAGAAATCTAACTAAAAATAAGATAATTTATTGTTGACGTAAGTATAAGACGCTTGTGGTACACGACACGTATAGCTAGGAAACACTTAAACCCATCATGCATGGTGTTATGGCCAAGTGTTAACGGAAGTGATAAAACACCCAAGTATAACAATGGAATGATTTTTTCAAAGGTTTGATTCAAGTCAGAAAAGTGGGGCGATAGTAAATAAATAAAAATGGTAATTAATTATAATAAATAATAAACTTCGTGTGGGGAGTGCACCCAGGGGGAGGTGACACCCTCCTAGTGAAGGGCTTTCAAGCCGGGACCCATAGACGCCCGTCATCCCTGTACATGACATGAACAGAGACATTAGGGATGGAGCGGCAAAGGCGGGGGAAACGCAGGCAAGCGACGTCGTCCAGCACGTTTCCCAAGGCGCGAACCTGCCGGGGATCGATCCTAGTTCGCCCAGGTGGGAAGCGAGTAGTCTAACCACTACACCACCGCGGCCTGGCCTGAAGATGGTCTATTCGCGGTTTCTTCACACTTTTTTTAATCAAAACTTTGAAAAGTCACTCCACGTTTGGATGCTTCCTAAATATGCCATGAATCACAAGCGTTTTAGACTTGCGTTAACATAAAATTTTTATATGTTTTTATATTTCACACATAAAATTAATTTTTCATTTATAAGTAATATGAATAAAAACAGTGAGAAAATAGGTGTGTTGGTAATTCCTAGTAAGAAATAGTTCTCATGCATTTATTAAGTGAGTGCGCAGGAATATGGTGCATTGTCCCTTTGGTGTAGACTTGATCAAGGTTACTTCTCCTACAGGTTGGGAAGATCAATATTACAAGTCTGGCAAACAAAATTTTTCACCATTAGGTTAAGTTTTATTCTACTCAAATTGGGAAGCTCAAAGTTTTTTTGTTTGACAACAAAATAAAAATTTTTCGCCACTATGTAAGCACAATAATCATAAATGAAATATAAAACAACTTCCTAGCTAACTAAAATCATTATTTAAGTAGCTTACAGTTTTACTTAAAAGTCACCTTTTTGAACACTGCGCACACTAGCGGTGGAAATTTTCCCAATGCCAAACTCTCCCAAAGGAAATAACGTTTTGTTCCTAACCTGTAAACCTTAACTTGCTTTATCTTTGTTTGCATGAGGCGGAGCGATATCCTGTCTGTCGAACTTTGGCAGGGTTTGAGAAAAGTTTGAAGTAGACACGGATAGATTATGTAGAGATGATGGTTTATAGCGGGAAAAGTTGACTGCTTGCTAGGATTCAACTTACTGTACACGTGCCCGACATTTTCTTTCCTTATTGGCTGTCGTGCATGTATGAAGCTACTGCCCTATTTCACTGGGCCAATGAGGATTCTGATACTACAAGGCAGAACGTTCGTGATTGGTCTGCAAACAACTTAGCCGAGTCAAGATCTTGTTCAACTAATCATGAAAGAATAAACTAGCTAGAGTGTTATAGAAGACATGTTGGTTCAGAAATTTTTCGCGATTTTCCATCATCTCTAAATAGTGTGAATACTGTGTAGTGCAGTGGTGTGTGATAATGTGTTGCAGACTCGTTCCTGGCGGCGGACCCGCCGGCCGGCCAGGTGTTCCAGGCCATGTTTCGCGTGCTGGACGGCGACTCGTTCGCGCTACCGCTCGCCGACCCTTCCTCCGAGCAGTTCCGGCTCCGCGCGCGCGACTACCGCGAGCAGCTCAACCTGCTCTTCCGGCGCAGCGACTTGCGCGTCGCCTTCGACCACACCGAGGTGCTCGCCCTCGACGGGTATGTACCTCTGCATCACACATTTGTATTGGCTTGGATTGGGAAGGGCAAATTAAGGTGGCCGCCTGGGTAGGCGCCGAGTGTTGTGCAAAGCTCCAGGAGAAAATGTTTTATTAAAAAAACCGTTCGACATGCCTGAGTGAGGTCTGGTTACTAATAGCAGTTAAGAAACGTTACGCATCTGCATACGTTTTTCAGTTCCTCCATATCTCTCTAAAGAATGTTTTTGCGATATTGAAAATGGCTCAAACGGGCATTTTCATGGTCATTTTTAGGTATGAACATTCCGGTAGAAAACATTAAAAAATGTACAGGGACGTGCATCAAACCTCTAGTTTTATTATTAGGCCGTAAAATAGTAGGGTCTCCGCTGAAATTTTAATAGAGATGCGGTATCGACGGCATGACTGAACGTTAGTTTAATGCTTTGCGCGTTGAGGCGATGAGAGAGTTAATGGTCATGTCTCGGTCGCCCCTAGCATTCCTACGCTTTTAGGCCTCAGACGTGGAAAATTCCTTCAACCAGGCAGCCACCTTAACGTCCCCTGGTGTTATGCCTGAAGATTTATCAAGGGATTGCTTATAAACTAACTTATAACTTAACTTAAACTAACACCTATACTTACCTAGAATTCGAACCCAGAACCCCCTGCACCCCAGACCGTGCGGCGCATCAACCGACTGCGACACGGGAGATCGGCTACACTTTAATATAGACTTGCGAAATTCACGTTATCTTTTGGTGACAGGATGAACTCCACTGCCTTGCACAGTCAGTGGTTTTATTGGCCGCTTTAAGCCTCCTGCCTATACCTGGAGCTTGAACTGCGGCGCTGCAGTGTATTTGAAATACATGTTTTTCCGCGAAGCTATTAAACGTGCGTCCAATGTGAGATCTACGAAAACAACACACATTTCAGACGAGGGCTGGCGAGTACTTTCAAGACGTCTTGTACATTAGAAACACCATTTCATAGCTTTCCAAACAGCCTAAAAACAGCTTTTCCAAAGCGTTGTACCTCAAATTATACGCGTCAGATCCACACAAAACTTACCAAGGACCTTACATCGAATCTTCCTACAGACTTTCCATTTATGACATATTAGGGTCACCTCTGAAAGTCCCATAGGTAGGCCTACACACAGTGCGACGATAACATTGCACGCCGGTTCAGAGTCTTGCGCTTAGCACGATGACATACTTGATGCGCGTGTTAATGTCGCCCTAATCGCTCCCGAGGTTCTCGGTCTCAAACGAGGGAAAAAGCTCCAGGTACAGCGGGAGCCTTAAGGCCCTTACAAAATTGAAACTTTAACATTTGACTTTACGATTTTACTTTACGTTTGCTTTCCGACATGTTTCTTATGGAGCTTGACACAATGCAACTGTCAAAGGCAAAGTCAAACACTCTTGACTTTATGATTTCGGAAAGTTGAAATTTAGAGTTGAAGTCAAAGTCAACTCTAAATTATGCCGAGAATCTAACAGAGGTTATGTGGAAAGTGCGTTATTTTATTGTACGGCGATTTTGATCTCGTATATTAAACAAAGCTCGTCTTAAATTAAATAAATGGCAAATTAATATAATGTGAAAAGGAAATATGCGTATGAATTGGCATATATTTTAATAAAGTAAAAAACGAGTTTTTTTGTTTTGAAATAAACTTTTAATATAATTTAAGCTTTTTTTTTTTTCTTCTTCTTCAAAAAAAGGTACGTAAAATGCATTCCTGGATAATATCAAAATTATTTACATAACCAGATACACATTTTTATGAAGCTCGCAAAACCGATGTTCAACTGTGTGAACTCTGACTTTAAAATAGTATTGTGTATTGGTGGTTTCGTCAGAGGAAAGGAGATGTAAAGTCAAATGCTAAAATTTTCTATTGTGTAAGAAGCTTTAAGTGGTATCACCTACCTGTTTGAGTCCGTTAAAGAACTTTGCCCAGTTTGCCGCTTAAGTCACGTTATTGGTTGACGATTACCTCGATGCCTGTTAGACACACTGCTGGCCTATGGCAGAAGTTAATCAGATGCAAAGTAATTTGGAGTTCAGTCTGCTGCTAAATAATAACGTGAATTTTGCACGTCTCTACACATTAGGCTGGACTCGCAACCATCCGTCGCACTCGTTGGTTGTCTGTTTGGCGGTCAACTTGTCTTCAACCAATCGCAGGGCAGCTTCTTTTTTTTATCTATCCATCCATCAAATAGGTATTTATCAAACTTGAACTATCCAAGGACAGACAGACGAGCCACCGCCTTCTGACAACATTCATTAGACGAGAATATGCACTTTGAAATAAAATGTAAGACGGTGTGTACATGTTTTTTATATATCTTTGGTGGTAAATGCAGGAATATAAAATGTAAAATAAAATCACTTTAAATTTTCATCACGTAATAAATAAATTTTCCCAAAATGTTTCTCTCTTGAAAGTGTATTTCCAACCAGACCTCAAACAGAAGAAATATCACAATTTTATGTCGTCACACTGAATTTCTGCTATACAGAAGGATTGACGGCCGACGGATTGTCGTGATTCTCTTTCAACTGACGGACGAAAATACAAACGGATGATTGCCGGACGACTGATGGGCTTGTCGGATGGTGAGAGTCCAGCCTTAAGCTTCTTACACAATACAATTGTAAAGTCAGAGTTCAGAAAATTGAACACCTGTTCTGCGAGCTTCGTAAAAATGTGTATCTTGTTATGTAAATAGTTTCGAAATTACCCAGGAATGCATTTTACGTTCCTTTTATTAAAATAGGCTTAAAATTTATATTAGAAGATTATTAAAAAACAAAAAACGCATTTGTTTACTTTATTAAGATATGTCAATTTATTTATTTTCTCTTCACAAAATATTTGTTCATCATTTATTTAATTTAAGACGAGCTTTGTTTAGTATACCGATATTAAAATCGCCCTACAGTAAAATAACGCACTTTTCACATAACCTCTGTTAGATTCTTGGCAAAATGGCTGCTTGACTTTGACTTTAAATTTCAACTTTTCAAAATCGTTAAGTCTAGAGTGCTTGACTTTACCGTTGACAGTTCCATTGTGTCAAGTTCCATAAACAACATGTCAGAAAGCAAATGTCTAGTCAAAGGTTAAAGTTTTCAATTGTGTAAGGGCCTTTACTCCAAGAGCGTCCCGCGGTGGTGTAGTGGTCAGATTACTCGTCTCCCACCTAGGCGAACCGGGATTGACTTCCGGTGGATTCGCCACTCCCCGAATTTTCGCATGTGCCACTGGTTGGCAGGTTTTCTCAGGGGTCTCCAGTCCCCCCTACCCTTGCATTCTGGCACTGCTCCGTACTCACTTCATTTCACCCTCATCGGCTCTCAAGTCAAATCTCTCCACTCACTAATTACTTATTCCATGGTCTTCACTATTCACTTGGTTGAGTTGAGAGGTCCTGAGCATCTGTGAAAGTGAAGGTTGTTTCTACTACAAGTTCGGAACAAAACGTGACTTGTTATGGGAAGATTTCCATCACTAGGTGCGCAGTGTTCCTAAAGGTAACTTTAAATTAAAATTCCAAGCTACGTGAATAATAAAACAGAAAGCTTTTACTTCGTTACGAAGTTATTTTATATCTGATTTATGATTATTGCAATTATCCTTTTTTTTAACGTAGAAAATAGAGATACTCTGGTACAGTGTGACACTAGCGCGTAAACATACCCAGTAGTGAAAATTCTCCCTTTGCCAAACATTTAGTAATGATATTTTGAAAATATAGTAGAAGTAACATTAGCAAACATAATGTGACGTGAATTTGGAGCAGTGGCAGAATGCAAAAGGGGGGAAAACTGTAGAGTGCCCTGAGATAGCCTGCCTGTTTCTTTCTTACACGCATAAACCCAGATGATTCCACCGGGAATCAGAACTGGCTTTCCTTGGTGGGAGGCAAGTACTCTTACTGCTACATTATCTCGGGCTCCCATTATCTCCTTATTTAAACCTAAACAGTTTTAATTTTTGTGGGCACTTAATTCTCTTTAACGTATGCTAACTCCTGCATACGATATCGGGAGTCTCCACAAGTAAACGTGGCCAGAGTTAAGTTAATGGTTGGTCCCTTTCCTACAACCCATGTGTATCCCACCCAGCTGGAGCTTTTTCCCCACGTGTGAGACTGAGAAGTGCAGGAGCGATAAGGGCGACACTGCCACGTACATCAAGTGTGCCATCACCGTTAAGTGCAAGGCTCTGAGCTGACGTACAGTGTTCTTGTCGTGTTGCGAGTACCTGTAGGACTTCCAGCAGTGACCCTAATACAGGCTGTTTCAAAAAGATTAATCTTATTTGATAAGGCTATAGCTTTTAAATTAAGGAACAAAGAACCGTGCTGTAATGTGTGAAATACAACAAAAAAGTTTTGCCTACAGTTATCACAAATACTCAATATGCTCCCCTGCAGACATACGCCATACATCTGTAAGATAATCAATCTCGTCCCAAACATCAGCAAGAACATCTGGTGTTACTGTAGTCAGTGATGTTATGCGGTTTCGAAGTCTGCCCATTGTTTTAGGAAGGGCAGGACAAACCCTCATAAGAAAAAATCACAGACAGTGGCTTGACTATGGCATGTGGCTGCTGTGATCCCCATATAATTATGTTGTGGCGATTCACAGTACCGTTGAGATGAAACGTGGCCTGTTAGTGAACACTAAGCATAAAAGAAAGGGTCATCTTCCATTTTCTTTTCGAGCATGAATGCATGAAACACCACACATTGTTGATTTTCACCTTGGCGGTAGGGCGTGTACTAGTTCAATCCTATGGTTTGAATAACAAACGCAGTCACAAAAAATGGCAGACAGTCATACGAGGAATGGCTAGCTCTCGGCTGTGATGACGGGTAGGCCCTTGTGGACATCTTACAAAACTCCTCCAGATACACCCAACATCTTCGTCGGAAACACGGGGACGACCTGTTGATTTCCCCTCACATGAACAGCCTGTTTGTCGAAACTGTTTGTGCTAACGTTGAATGTTCTGAGCAGTAGAGGGGTGCAGTGCCGCGCCTACTCTCGCCAAATATTACGTTGCTCATTTGTCACAGACTTGCAATTGTTGAACTGGAGAACGTTAAAAGCCTTCTGTTTGTGGGGTCGGTGTCCTGACGCACAGTGAAGGGAGCTCGCCTGCTGGCTACTCACTGTATGTGCACCAGGGTGGCATCTAGCGGCAACCAAGTGAAACATTTCAATCCTCTCTTAACAATTCTGAGCCCTGGGGGCTGGGGGGGGGGGGGGAAGCATATTGAACATTTGTGATACTTGTAAGCAAAACTTTATTGTCAGGCATGTATTTCCTTTTTCGCCACTTGTTTCTTTGTTCCTTAGTTTGAAAGATATAGCCTTTTGAAATAGGATGAGTCTTTTTGAAACATACTGTATTTTATTAATGAAAAGTCTGTAAGAAGGCGCAGTGCAGGGCCATTGAGTAGTTTTGTATATAAGTGATGTGTATATTTTGAGATACAGCAATTCAGATAAGCAGTTTTTAGCCATCTTAGAGAACTCTGAAAGGGCATTTATAAAGTGTGTAACATCTTGAAAGCACTCAACAGCCCTAGTCTTAACCGTGTGTTCTTTTAGTAGATCAGCACATTTGACGCATGTTTCATAGTTTTATGGAGAAATGTTTATTTTAAACACTATCGATGCAGTTCAAGTGACGGGTAGGCGGGCGGGAGCCTTAGTTTAACATGTACATACGTGGTCAAGGCCCAATATAAATTTATGGAAGATGGCACCTTTAAAATCATTGGGATTTATCTTCTCTGGCTACACTCATCCAGGAGGAGTTTTATTGTATTTTTTTATACCTCTCATACCTCATGGGTGGCAACCCAATAGTCACGCCTAAGTATTCATAACCATATTGTTAACAGCTGCGAGAAAATAATCACTATTTTGGGAATATTTGAGCAGATACAAAAAAAGATGAAACAATGTGTTGAAGTCTGTATCTGTACTAATGTTCAACAAGTTGAGAATTTCTTAATATAAAATTTAAACAGTTTGTAAAATATGCTATTCAGTTCCCCATAAAGGTTGGTGTCCACGCGAGAGTACTTTACTTTCTCGAGTCTTTGTCACTCTCGAGAGTAAATATCGTGAACTGTATACATTTGAAAAGAAATGTTAGTAAAAGTTACTATCTGATAGTAGTTGCGAGTTGCCTGAGAGCAACTGGCCAAGAGTTAATGTCAGAACCGTGTCCTACTGTCGAGATTCTTCTCTCCGGCTCTCCGAGAGTAGTGTTGCTAGCCCTGGCTCGTGCAGTATATCCTGACAGCAAACTGCCGCAGTATTTTTCGTGTTTCTAGCAGGAGAACGTATAATGGAAAGAAATTGTACCGTGTCCTACTGTCGAGATTCTTCTCTCCGGCTCTCCGAGAGTAGTGTTGCTAGCCCTGGCTCGTGCAGTATATCCTGACAGCAAACTGCCGCAGTATTTTTCGTGTTTCTAGCAGGAGAACGTATAATGGAAAGAAATTGTAGGAAAAAGTTGCGATTGTGCAGGATAAGAGAGTGGATATTGAGACGGGTTGTGGAAAATGCTGTACATTTGGAATCGTAAGACGTACCCAACAGATTCCCTGTCGAAAACCAATATTATTGCAGTCAAATCAAGCTAAAAAAAAGTGCTTCTTGCTGTTTGTACTCTCCATAACTTTCTACGCAGGGGGTAGCGATACATCTACCTACTCTGGGTCTGTGGACACTGAACTAACTGAGGTCTCTACGACCCCAGAGGACTGTCATCAGAGAGGGAAATCTCGGATCAAAGTCACATCCATTGAAGCAAACGGTTCAAAAAAAGTACGTCCTTACAGAGTGACAGAGAAAAAGTGCAGACCTATTTCATGTCACGACAGGGAGAAGTCAATTGTATGAAAGAAAGTAAATTTATCACATTCAGCTGCTACTGGAGTAATAAGAATGACTCATATTGAGGTCTTTGTGTTCACTTTATGATTATTAAGGGATTCACATAAAAATGGACTGCAATATAGGCTAATTTATTAAGGTTCGTGTTTTAAGTCTTTTGTTGCACTTGCTTTGAATTATATTCTCACAACAACTATTCTAATCATAAACAAAAGCTGGCAAGTCTTAATGAAAAAAAGGAACCTTTACTGTGCTACAATAACCATACTAGTGCACTTGAAGTGGAAAGTTAGGTAGTTTGCAGTCATTTGTATTTAAAGAATCATTTTCTTACCAGCCAGTTAACTCATGTGTACTTTGCAATATTAAATGTACTTTCTAATTGGATTCTTTACATAAATTATATTCATAGGTATCACTTAAAGTTAGTTGGAGGCCGTGCTCTTTGTTGTGACAGCCGGTATCACAAATTGCAATTGCAGCGCATTGAATGAGTGAGTGAAGAGATTTGGACGGCTCTTAACGTTGAGGTCTTGAGAGCCATTGAGGGTGAGGAGAGTATGGAGCAGTGCCGAAATGAAATGGAGGGGGAAACGGGAGGTCCCTGAGAAAACCAACATCCAATGGCATCGTCTGGCACGATTCCCACATGCAAAAATCCAGAGTGACCCGGCCGGTGATTGAACCTGGATCGTCTTGGTGGGAGGTGAGCAGGCTAACCACTCAGCCACCGTGACCCCACCAGCAGCGCATTGAAGTATGGCCATATTGTTTATGTAACTAGATGACTACTTTCTCTGCCTCATTTACCTATGTTTTTATTTAATTTTTTCTACTAGTTCATCAGGAACCTGACTGTGTAACTGGTAAAAGTGTCTTTTATGAAATTCTGTCTTAAAACTAAACAAATATCTTGACTGCTATATCTTTGTACTACAGGTGCTGGTTGGTATATCGGATTTCGCAAGTTACGTAGTGTATAGTAGGAAGGGAAAAAAACCTATAATATAGATTTTACTTTTTAGGAAGTGTGCAAAGCTATTATCTATGCCATGCCAGGCTGCAAAATTTAACACACATTCTCTACTGTCAGGTTCTGGAGAAAAAAAAAACAAATCCTAAATGGCAGGAATCAATACTACGTAAATACTACTTTCATGGACAACTATAAAATAATGTGTGTACGAGTTCTAACAGATCAAATAAAAAATATATATCTAACATGTGTGATTCCAATGTTCAGAGTGGAGGGGAAGGATCTTGTGGTTCATTTCAACCTGCACTTCAACCCATACTGGTACGAGATAGAGGCAAGCCACATTGCCACCATCTTGCTACATGAGGCAACTGCAGAGACGCCCATCTACCTCGCAAATCTCACCATTGATCCAGACAGCATCGATGTCAGAGGTACTCAGATTTTGAGAAGCATCAACACAGACATATGTACAATACTTAAGGTCACAGGTTCAATTCTTACATAAAGATGATTATAGTAAAATCTCCCCCTTTTTTCACACTTCTGAAGGGACTACAAAAATGTTGTAAATTACAGGAAAGTGTAAAAAGGGGGAATTTTTTGCTGTGTGAATAGTAGCTACATGGGACCAGAAACAACTGGTATTTGATACAAGAAAGTATATTATCAGGGATTAAAAAAAAGGTTCCACTCTATTTAGTTCAATACAAATTTAATTACTTGCAGGAGAAATGTGATAATCCATTGAAAAATATGTGCAAGAAATATTTGTGCTGCCATTAAGGTAAGAATAACTTAGCTACCTCTTCTGTCCACTTGAAACCTAGCAAACCTCAGAGCTAAACCAGGCTAACTGCTACTGTATTCGTAATTGATGTGAAGACTTGGATTATCTTGGCTGCTGTATCCTCTGATACGTATACAAAGTGTTGCAAAGTTGGGTTGTGTATACTAGTGCAGTACTAGGAAATAAAGCATTTGTTGAGACTTTTCTACTAACAATTGTAGGTACCCTCACTTATGTCATACTGTGAATATGCCATTATCAAATGACTACATCTTTTTGTGTAATATGTAACAGGTTCAATATTGTCACCATGCTACAAATGTGTATATATGTACTTGACATGTTAATTTAATAGATTTACCTTGTATACTGAAGAATTGTGGCTTGTGTCTCCATTAATAATATGTATCACCTACAAAACCTGGTAGTGCTGAGACTTTATTTTCTTCTGTGTAAATGTTATGTATTTCCATGAAAATAAGTGATTCCTTCAAAACTAAAATGGTAGCCTATAAATATCTAGAAATAATATTTTCTTTCAAAAATATGTAGGCCCTACTGTACACTTACCAGAGAAGGTAATTTGTTCAATATAGTTAGTCCATACTAAGGAATGATTAATTGGTTTGAGATTGTATGGCTGTCTGAATATGAGAAAAATTTTGTTGGATGGCCCTAACTTAGTCCAAACTAAATATAATGCGTAGTAAAGAGTCTCTACATGTGTTGATGGATGAGATAAGGGTGTACATAATAGACACAGCAGTATTAAATACACAGACCAATAGAAAAGAGATGTCCCATTTAAGTACAATATAAATAACACATTAAAATTTTTGAAGTTGTCTACATCTGCAAGCAGAGATAGCTGTAACATAAATGTGAGGGAAATGACTGCTGTCAACATAAAACGAAAACTGCTAGGGTGTTTTTTGCCTTTGCAAGATATAGATGAGCTATTTATGATTGTACAAACCAAGGCAGTCTTTAATATGTATATATTCTGGTTATCACATGAATTCACCTTCACAGATGCTGAGAAATACAGAGAAATCATTTTCCAAATCTTGCTGATGTAATAACAACACATGAGCAAGAGCAGATAATTTTCAAATCATCCACATGTTTAGAGTAAAGAAATTAATACAAATATTTTATAAATGAAAATATAACCTATCAATTAATGTTCTACGCTCACTGTAAGTGTTACAAATAGCTGTGTGTGTTGCCCTTAAAATTCTTTGTCTAGTATGATCTTCCCTTGTCACTGCTGTGTTGTAGAGAGCACTGCAGAAGTGACGACAGCTCCAGCAATCTCGTCCACAGAAGTGACCACCTTGGAGCTGACGACAGAGCTTCCGCCACCAAGGAGATGTGGCCCAGTGCAACTCGAGTACTGCTCCAAGCTGCCCTACAACTTCACCTCATACCCCAACAAGCTGGGCCACAGGTCCATACAGGACGTCAGGGATAACGTCATCGCCTTCAGGTGGGTGATTGCTCTCATCTGGCTTGAGCATGTTAGCTACCTCCGTGTATTTTCCACATCCATTTAAGTATCTTCTCACATATTAGTAAAGAAATACAGAATTGCTAGTGTTCTGCTACAAAGTTCATTTCTCTAGTATCTGAACAATTTGTACTGCATGCATATAATGAATTTTGCTTAAAAACTGAAAATTATAAATACTGAAATTGTAAGCTCCACACCTCGAAATGTGCCTTGCCTCAGCTGCTTGAAGTAGATGATTCGGCTTCTGTAGGGGTAAGGAAATGAGGACTCCAAGTAAATCACAAATGTTTACCTCCTTTTATTTCCACATCCCACCAGTGTAGTACATATATGGCCAGTGGTTACCATACAGGCAACAAAAACACACCCAAGACAGTTGAATTACACACACCTGCCATGTTGGTGAAATGGAGCTGTGGTTGCTTCGTCAAGTGGAACAGTGCCTAGCCACGCACAACTGGGATGTTGTGAGACCTTCCTTGTACTGACTTTCTGAGTAATATTTGAGCACAGAATGGGGAAGAAACAAGGTCCCAGCACATTTGGTCATGGCCAGGTCATTAGAGTCGGACGTACACAGATTAGCAATTCAGTGTTAGACCACAATGATCTGTGGGCAGCCATACCATCTACAACCATCTCCTCGGTATGGAGTAAAGAAGCTGCCACTTCACTAGGGCACCTCATCATAAGGATCAATGATTAACATGGGTGTGGGAACACAGTCTTTGGAACCTCAAAAAAGGTCACCTGAGTTGAGGTACTCATTGGTACACAAATGGCAGGGTACAAGTGTGTCGCTAAGCACGTGAAGCGATGAATCCCGTGTGTTAACAGGGTACAGTGCATGGTGGTAGTGGTCGTATCCTCGTACGGTGACCGTTAACATGGGATGAAATGGGTTCCCTGGTACACATGCCATCGTTCCTCACTAGAGAACGATATAGGGACCTGCTGATAGATCATGTGCACCCTTTTCTGCACCTACAGCACCCTGCAGGAGACATGTACCTACAACAAGACACTGCACTAGTCCACTGCTCCTGAATTGTTATCGAGTGGTTGGATGAACACTGTGTACTTAAGGTTGCTTGCCTGGTCTTGAGGAGGTCACTAGATCTCAATCTTACCGAACACATCTGGAATGCTGTCGAGAGGAGTGTGCTCAAAGTGGATATCCTGCTCTGAGCAATCTCTGTGCATTGTTGAAGTCTGTGCAGCGGTCATTGATCAGTATGGCTCCCAATTGCATCTGGTGCCTTGTTTAGTCGATGTCACACTGCTACATTGCCGTCATCAGGGCAAAAGGTGTGCTAAGGGCTACTAGGGTAAGTATCTCTGATTCAACTGCTGATGACTGTAATTCAGTACCTCTTACTAAATAAAGGTTCTAATTCAAATATAATTTTTTGATTTTCAGAATTGGGCCATAGTTTTCAATATCCCATAGTTCCCACATTACGTTACAGGATGGTTTACCACCCAGGCCAATGACAACTCTCTCCAGCTGTACGTCGACAATCTGTTGCTTGAGGTCTGTATGTGGTTTTACTATGAGTAATTGGTACACCCATTGATAATAATAAAGAATTCTTTATCCAGAACATGATGGTGCCATCATGAGCTCCAAAATATCAGAGCTCCTTCCAAAGCTGCATCCCAAGATTCATGGTGTATCCACCCACCAGTTCTCAAACCAGTCAGCCAATCACTGCTCATCTTTGATGACAAACCCCTCCTTTACTGGCTCCTGCTGTCCAACATAAAATGAACAGATCACCTTTTCTTTTATTTGCATGACTTAGGTAATGTTTCCAATAAAAATTGCAGAAAAATAAGATACATTCTTACTTGTGCATAATTATAAACATTATGTAATTTTTTTGTATTTAATTTAAGAGGTGCTTAAAGGGCTATACCTCTTACACAATTAAAATTGTATGTACAATCATTATATTTTGATAACTTGAAAAAATATGTCACAATATTTTTTAGTATTGCAATGCCTGATCTACAAAATATGAAAATTCTTGGTATTTTGGTGTAGGTACCTAAAAACATAACACAGTATTTTATGTTATTCTCATGGAAAAGAGGTTTTCTGTCAGTTGTAGAACTCTACAGGAGAATGACTTAAATTAAGGGTTCTCCCTAGTTTTTTATGGGTCTCATTGAAAGCAGTCGTGTCTGTTATAATTGAAGAAAAAAAACTACAAATTATTTCAACGTAATTTTTTTAGGATGGAAATAGTTAATATTTTTTCTCCAATTCATAAATTTGATTATTGAAACATAACTGTGGTCATTGAAAACTGTCAAATGCATAAAAAATTGTTGTAACCAGCCAGTGTTATGTTTAAGATATGTATTCTTATGCTAAACTGTGGTTTAAACTACAGTGACAATGCAGTATATTTACTGAACAGATTGTTGTATTAGAAATCTAGTAGCAACCATTTGAAATTCTGAAGAAACAGAACACAAGCTTTTTTTCCATTGCTGTCACAATGCATCCTTACAGCCAGACGTTACCTAGAGTCATTAAAAATGTTTACTAGGGAAGCCTCTTAAGAGGAACCAGCCTTCACCATCTTGGATTTATCAATTTCTCGGTGTATTTCATTACAATAAGATTAACTAAATTGTTTGCATGAACGATCATGGACAACAGCTTCTTGAACTTGATGCTTTCCTAACATATACGCAAACGACTTCGTCCCATCTGTGTATATCTTCTTGGGGCACCAAGCGAGGACTGAACCAGTACCAGAGCGCCTACAAGTTACGTCCCTTGTTGTGGGGGCTAATACAGACAGGTCAGTTTTGTACTGTTTGCCAATGGTCAGAAAGCACACTAACTCCCGAAGATGAGTGATCCAGCAGCCCAGCGGCTCAGACTACCCTTAGCGGGTAAGTAGTTCCAGAGTGCGCCGAGGGATGGGACCCCTACCGTTCCAGCAGATGCCGCCAGCAGACAAACCTTAACTCTGCCCGCTAGCAGACAACTTAATCACCCCCACTCCGCAGCCCAGACGAAGGTGGACTGGCATAACATATACCTGCGCACAGCCCAGAAAGGTCAGTTGATCTTCGGAACTTCTAGCTCCGACGCCTCGCTCCACCACTCTGTGTGCTGCAGCTCTCTGCCGACCTCAACGTCTTCCAAGAGTTACCAGAAGCTCTTCAGCTGCTACACCAATGCCTTCCAGACCTTCAAGGAGCCTTACACTAGCAATCCCCGAAGAAGTCAACAACCTCCCTTTCTGCTTACTCCTCTAGTAACAGCAATACTCCCTGCTGCCCTTCTGGGAATGGGCCCCTTAAGTCTCTTCAGAACACTGTAGAGAGTAGATAGGTTCAGTTTATATAGCTACCTAGTCAAACTGTGTTGTCCAGCCTAGAGCAAGGTCCCCTTCACCTGGCTTAGCGTAATTATTACTTCCGGTCAGCTTGAGGTATTTAGGAGGGTAGTATGGACTACCGTGTCTATTCCTCTTGGGAGTAAAACACGAGTTCTTTCTAACTTCTGAGTATCAATATTTAGGTGACTGTGCTACTCCCATGTAAACACCATGCTCAACACAGTGAATCAGGAGACCGTGGTTTACCTACCATATTTTCTGAACCTAGTGTAGGACTACGGGCTCCCCCTCAGGGACGCACGTACATCATCACACACACACTCGACGGCCACCCATTCTGTGCACTCTGTGTACAGAAAGGCAGAGCCCCAACCACTAGAAAGACAATCCATAAGGAGGCTAGTCAACCAACCTAGTTTGTACTCCATCCACCACGCAGCTGAGTCGCCGGAGGGAGTATTTTACTGGTCTCAGAGGTCTGACCACCTTTGGACCCACATCCACAGTTGTCGGATGCCTCAGAGAAAACCCACCTCTCCGACCACCATGCCACTGTGCCACCGGTTGGGGAACAGGGTACAGCTTTGTGTCTGCTTGGCTTCGGCTGTGGCAGAACACACTAGTTAGGGACTATTGTCGCCTGCTTCTCTCTTGCGAGGCCGGTCTTATTAACCATCCATGCCTTAAGCCCAAAGGAGCAAGAAAAAGTGGCAGGAGAGACAAACCGCTGCCACCTTTAAGTTTACCTGGAGCTGCACCCGAGCCTCTTCTGCACTCTGCAAAGATAGTCCCTGGAATGAGCTCAAGCAGCCCGTCAGCTGGAGTGGCCTCATCTCCCAGCTCCCTCCACTCCTCTGTTTTCAGCCACTCAGAAGTCACCGAGGATACCACACCTCATCGTCTCTGTCATATGCCACAGGGAGCATGTGCCACTTGGAATCGTAAAATTTCGGTTCCGGGGTCAGCGGACCACCAGCCCTACTCGGGCATACACCAGCATCAGCAGCTGCAGTACCTCCGGGACACCCAGCTCCTCCAGCAGCTACCAGCTGCAGTCTAGACTGGATCAGCAGTCCAACCGGACCACCACCTTCACAGGTAACCACGTGGCCGTGAGTCATCCAGCCTGCCGGACGATCCAACCTGTACTAAGACTTTGTACCTAGCCACAAAGCTACACGTCCTACATTGTATACTGGTCGAGTCCCAGTCCACCAGTGAGTGAGGATGGACATTTAAACCCTTCGTGTTCCTGGCCCACACAAACCAAAAGAGTTTCCGACTGTGATGCTGCCCTCAGTTGTCACCAGAGCATCACACGTCAAAATTTATCTTATTGTTACAGCTATTCTGCTTTATTAATTTTTAACTGGTTACAGCCAAGAATAATTAAGTGATCATGTGATGGGGCACTTGATGCACGTGACAGTGTCACCTTTGCCGCTCCTGGGCTTCTCAACCTCAAAATACAGAACAAAGCTCCGGTTGTATTCAGCAAGCTGCTTGTGTGGTATTGCAGGGAATTGGTGGACGCGGAGTGCTACCGGCTGGCCTACGAGTTTGTGTGCCAGCTGCTACAGCCGTCGTGCCTACCACGGGTGCCTGGGGAGGCTGAGGACCACATGGTCCTGCCATGCCACGAGTTCTGCCGGGAGTTCCACCAGGGCTGTGGCAGCCGGCTGTCTGACCGCTTCAAGGTGCTGCTTGACTGCGACACCTTCCCGCAGTACTTTGGACCTGGCTCCTGCAGCCCCAAGCCTGGTAAGCAGCACTGCACCCACCAATGGTGAATGCATGTAGTCGTAAATTTAGTAGTCCTGGAATGCTTTGGCCTTGTTGGTAGTTATTGGGGAAGGAGAGGGGAGGAAGATACAATACTTTCTTTATAATTCAAATGGGTAAAATATAATAAGAAATAAATAAATACATTACGAAACTTTTTAGCTTACAAAAGTATAGATTATTAATACACAAATGTTATACTGTAGAATCTCACTACAAAGTATACAAGTGGACTTGAAATTGTGTACATCCACCTACAAACATCTAAGAGAATATCCAACCACCAGATTTTGTGACCACATTAATCAATTCCTTGAGTCCTACTGCCCCCTCCAAGACCTATCCGATGCTTCAACAAAACTTCTCACCCCAAATAAACCCACCACAACCAGTTCTATATCTGCTTCCGAAGATACACAATGAACAACGGCGAGTAAAATATTTTATTATTGAAAATAAATTGGCACAAATTAAATTAGATATTGTTTTACATTTCTATAATTTTCTAATGAATTTCAATAATATTTTAGTGACTCTTTATGACAGCATTAATGCTGGAATATTAAATGTTATTAATCTCGGCGCCGCGGGCACTTTGAATTTTATAACCAAACAATTAAAAAATACTAACAAACACTTGCACATTTTAAGACATCAAACCCTGCAAATACAATAGAACACATTTGACACTGAAAAATAACATTTATATGAAAGTTCAAAATTATTGGCCTCTTTGAGTACGTGCGGGACACATGACACGTGCGTGATGAGCGCCGTCATGGGCTCTAGCGCCGTTGGCTGTTAACCGGCATCAGTATAAACAAAACTCTTCTTACCCTACAACATGGTGGCAGCGGTAAATTCTATAGTGATGAACGTTGCACAGCAATAGGCACGTAAAATTGTGCATAGTGTAACATTTTCGGATAGCGGTTATAGCCTAGTGCCGTTATAGGCTAGGTACAAGATGGCTGACGGTGTTGTGCAAATAATAGCTGTGTCCAAGATGGCAAATTTGGGGAATTAGGGTTTAGGAATTTAGGGTGTGTGATTTTGAACGGCTTGTAACAGCGCTACATATGACAGAGTTGGAAACTACACGCTTGTGGAATTTTGACGTGATTTTGTTTGTCACACTATCAATAAATAACTTACTCCCAAGAATTTTTCACGTATATTAAATAACTGATTATATTTATTTCTAGCCAATATCAATCTTCTTGTTATTTCTTTGCTCCCTGCAATTAACATTCCATTTCAAATAACCAATTACTTTTTTTTATAGCAATTTTAATGAAACATACAAACTTTTATTTTAAAATTACTTCATTTAAATCTCAGATTCTCCATTTTTCACGTGCATGTATTGTGCAGCGTTTCAAGAACAGTAAATACGGATGTTTCCACCACAACGCAGGAAATAAAACGTAAATAAACAACAGCAGACAATTTTATGGCCCCATTTAGGGATTTAGTGTGCTACTTCACCTCAGTAAATTTCAACTCTAAAACCCCAAATATTTGGGTCCTAAACTTGCTCACGTGGTCGATTTAGTAACCTAAATAATTGTCTCGCAGCCGCTTCAGACATGGCTAATGTCGGCGGGGTAACAGATTAAACCACCCGGGCCGCTGGATTTTTCGGACCCTAATGCAGAGTAAATTAACATTGCAAGAAGTGTTAAATATGTGTCGCCAGAGAGAATTACAGTTGACACAATCACAACAGTTGCGCAAACAGCAGGCCACAAATGTCTTGCGAGTGGACTATAAATAGAAGGACACTCAACAGGACCGAGCAGAAACGGATTTTCCATTTAAAGGAAAATTAAATAACTTGGGAGTGCGTCAAAAGGACTCACCATCAAGCAATAGTCAGTCTCAAGCTCGTCCGCAGCAGAACACTTGTGAGAATTGTGGTAGGTCGCACAGGGACAAAATAAGTTGCCTAGCATGTACTGTAACATGTTTTTCATGCAACAGCGGGATCACTTTGCAAGAATATGCGGAAAAAACCAAGAGCGTGTGTCACATTAAGGAGGAACTGGACCAAGAGGAAGAGATTGCCACAGGTTTTGTGGTAGGCAGTGGCAGCTGCTGAGGTAGGGCTGCGACGCGCAGCCCTCCTAATAAAATCTCAGAACACATAACTCTACTTATCTGCTACTCAGTAAATAATACTGCGTACGAATATGGAGGTTATTTCGCAGCCAATGATTTTGAGATGGACGAGACTTGTCATGAGAGAAATGTTTTTGGAAATGTCGAGTGGTGAGGCGGCAGATTCTTCACCCCGAAGTGGGTTGAGCTAGTAGAGAGAGATAACCGTAACATAGGACTAGGGGTGCTACGGGAGGGAGGGAAGACTTCAGGAGCTTAACCCTTTTCAGCCAATCACATGCTGTAAATCGGAGAGAGCTGGACGCACCCATACTCAAACAAAAAAATGGTTTTCTTGGAACTTGAAAAAGCTACCAAAACTACATGTTTTGTAAGCACACTTTCGTGCTTCGCTCTTTTGCAGTTGTTAAAGACATTTCTTAACAATGCTTGTATTTATTTCAAATATTTTTTATTTATAGATATTCAAATGCGCATGAGCTTCAAATATATTGCGTAATACTCTGAATAAGTTTGTTGTTAATTAATGATGAGCTATGAGCATCGGTCAGAAGCAGGGTTGTATTATTGTTAATGTCGTGTTGTGTAAACTTGTAAATAATTGTTAATTTGGCGAGTAACATTTTAAACCTTATTACGACAAAGATTTTTAATTACGAGAATAAACTAGAGCTACAGAATCTGGGACTAGCAAGGCCACAGTTAAATATAATTCAACAACAATGCTAAGGTAGTAAATGATTTGTATACGAGAAAATTCAACGTAAGTACATACAATTTCGTGGACTGGCTATGCGGGTGTGAAGTTGGAAATGTGTTGTTTTGTTTAATTTTTTTTGCTAATAAAACCTAATGATCTTGCGTGGAATGCCAATGGGGTGAAAGATTTAACACATTTGGAAGACAAAGTTAAAAATACATAAATCCCGTTCGCAACATATAAAAATGCCATAACATTTTCATTGCTCGGTAAAGTTTACATTGCCAGTTAGATAGCATGTACAGGTTGACGAATGGATTTTTTTTTACAAATATATTAATTAAGATATGCCACTTTCATGCTCTAATTTAAATTTGACATGAATTTTGTATGTACTGTAGGCTATGTAAATAAGTATTTGGTTTTAAAAATATTTGTTTTAGTATATCGAAGTTATCATCATCATTAGTATGGTAGAATTGGTATTATTATGTTATCTCTCATCGTCTCGTGTAATGTACCACACCATGTAGGTACTGGTTGGAAGGCATATAACCTAAACAAACTTAAAACAAATACATACCTGTGGTAGTGATTAGATCTGAACCAGCGGCCACAGTATGTTGACGATGATACATTTTTCTTCAAACAACCACACTTATTTTTTGTGTTTAGCTACATAAGCTACACTTACTTAAGCCTGTCATACGCAATATATGTATCACTGTGCCTATTTAAAAAATGATATTTGTAATGATGTTAGTTAAGATCGCTACAGCCCTCCCAGTTTCAAAAGTCACCAGCCGCCACTGGTGATAGGGCACATCACATCCACCCCAGCAGTGCCAGCATCGAATCAATCTGCAGTCAAAATTGAAATTAAAGAGTTAGGAAGGAGGGTTAATTTCCTTATTGACACAGGAGCTGATATCACATGCCTTAACAGTGATATTTTGCGCTGTGGGAACATCAGACCATAAGCAAAGTCTGTAAGGGTTAGTGGCCCAAATGGATGTCCTTTGAAGGTTATAGGCACCAAGACCTTACTATTCTATCACAAAGGACTGGAACAATGCATTGAAGTTTATTTCATCGACAACCTGATCCGATCCTGGGTAAAGATGTTATCCAGGCATTAAATGTAGTGAAAATCCTCAACAATGTAAATGTGGAAAAGGAATTTCCCCAAGTATTTAGGGCCCTGGGTAAACTTGATGCTGAAATGGACATACACCACCAGAGAGACTACAAACCATGTGCCTTGACAACACCACGTGTCGTCCCTATTCCTTTGTTGGAGAAAGTGAAGAAAGAATTAGGCCGGATGGTGTGACTTAGTGTGATATCTCAGGTGGAAGGTCCGACAGAATTTTGTGCACCTATGGTGGTGGTTGCAAAAGGGGATGGTGTAAGAATATGTGGCGATTTTACTGAACTCAATAAGTATGTAGACAGGGCAGTGTTTCCTATCCATAAAGCTCAGTATACATTAGCGCAGCTCATAGGTGTCAAAGTGTGTAGTAAAATGGATGGCAACTCCGGATTTTATCAAGTACCGTTAAGTGAGAAGAGCTAACCACTGACAACATTCATAACACCATTTGGGAGATTCATGTACACACGACTTGTCTTCGGATTGAATGTGGCTCCAGAATATTTCAGCTTGCGGATTGCACAAGTCTTGGGAGTGCCTAAGGTACTTCACCATGTTGACAACGTCCTAGTGTGTGGAAAAACTGTGGAGCAGCACGACGAGATACTGCGTGAAGTCCTTAGCAGGTACAGTAAGCATGGTATAACCATAAAGAGGTCAAAGAGTGTTTTTGGTGTAGACGAGGTAACATTTTTAGGCCATGTCATTTCAGCTGAGGGTATTTCAGTAGAGCCTAGCAGAGTTCAAGCACTTGCAGAGTTCACCAAACCTGGCAATAAAGCAGAGTTGTTGCGCTTCCTAGGTATGGTGAACTATGTAGAAAGTTTCATCCCAGGAAAAGCCAAGTGCTGGAACCACTAAACTCCTCACTGAAGGATGACCAAATGTATATGTGGGGTCCGCATCAGCATGAGGCCTTCGAGAAAATTAAGGATCTCTTGCTTCGGGCACCATGTCTGGCAGACTTTGATCCAGATAAGAAATTGGTCGGAAGTGCCGACAGTTTATCGTATGGACTGGGTTGTGCATTGATACAACTAAATAGTGATAACTCTAGAGAAGTGGTATGTTATGGTTCAAGGGTTCTCTCAAAAACTGAGCATAGGTATGCCCAAATAGAAAAAGAGGCCTTAGCACTCACCTGGGCATGTGAAAGGCTACAGGAATATATCTTAGGTTTACATGTTGTTCTGGGGACCGACTATAAGCCCTTAGTTCAAATTTTGCAGTTGAAACACATTGACGAGTTAACCCTGATGCTGCAGCACTTCAGAATATGGCTAGTGAAGTATAATTATTCAGTCTGTTATGTCCCAGGGCTCATTGTTTATTGCGGAATCCAAACCAGAGCTCTGAAAACATGGAGGAGGACTTATCCACAGAAGCCTCAGCTCATGTTAACATGGGGGTTAGTAGTCTATCAGTAGCCCAAAACATTCTCAGTCTCATTAATCAGCATTAATCAGACAGATGCAATTTACCAGAAACTCACAGAGTATTGTCAGAAGGGATGGCCTAAGCAGAAGGATTTGCCGCCAGAGCTAACAAGGTATTATCAGTGTCGAGCTGATTTTTCTCTCAACAAAGGGTTTCTCTTAAAAGGCACCAGGCTAATCATTCCCCAAGCTACAGGATTATGTTTTGGACCAGTTATGTAAAGTACACCTGGGCATTTCCAAATGCAGAGCTCTTGTCCAGCAGTCTGGTGGTTGGGACTCAGTACGCAGCTGCAGTCACTCGTTGAAAACTGTACCACTTGTGTGCAACAGTGCAGCAACCCAAAGGAACTGTTCATCATAGAAGAAGTACCCCGGTATCCTTGGCAAAAAGTGGGCATGGATTTGTTGAAGTGTGAGGGCAAATGGTACCTGCTCATAGCGGATTATTTTTCACAGTTTTTTGAATTGCTAAACCTTGCAGCTCTTAATGAGAATTGCATCATCAACCAATGCAAAGCTGCATTTGCAAGATTTAGTGTACCAGAAATAATACGCATGGATAACGGTCCGCAATTTAAAGGGCGGTTCCAGGATTTCACTAGGCAGTATGGCTTCTGTCACTGGACTATTAGCCCCTATTACAGCCAGTCAAATGGCTGTGCCGAAGCAGCGGCGAAGACTGCCAAACTGCTCCTCAAGAAGAACAAGGACATCCATAAAGCCTTGTTAGCCTGTCGAAATCTGCCCCTACATTGTGGATTGTCTCCATTGGAAATCATGCTTGGGAGAAAAATAAGAAGTACTGTGCCAGCATTCATGACACCCCATAATGCTACGTTCGAGAAAATACACAAGCCGAGATCGACAGCAAAAGAGGGGCAGAAATGCTGGAATGACAGGAAGCATAGGGTATGGAAGCTGAGGCCATTGAGATTGGGGGAAAATGTTTTGATGCAGGATAGGAAAACATATGGACAGGTCACGGGAACACCAGAGGAACTTCAGTACCCCAGATTGTACTTAGTCAAAGCAGAGGGTGCGGTTTACAGGCGTAACAGACAGCACCTAGTGCCAACCCAAGTAGGTGCGTCGGATCAGAAGAGGCGTAGTACGGGGAAGCAGGCTGGCATTGATAACAGGACCACCGTGGATTGGAATTTCAACCTTTGGAATTGGTGAAAACCACAGGTCACCCTCCAGCTTGGATAACGCCGACATAGACCTAGACGTTCCAGCAGTCGACAGACAGTGGGGGCAGTGAAGTGGATGAGCCCGAGTGGAGGGGATGGCCAGATAGGCCTACTGAGAACGAAAACTTAACAACCAACTTACGAAGGTCCAGTAGGAAGATGGTGCCTCCAACTCAAAGGTGTTGTTTTCTTGTTATGTTGACACTCTTGATGTAAATGCAAGATGTAAGCAGAGTTGTTTCTGTTCGTGTAATTAGCCTTTCAATAAAAAGGGGAGATGATGTGTCCTTGAGCACAATGTATAGCGGGAGTCAGTGAGAACTGGACAATGGCGCCGAGCAGACGTGTTTTCGGGAGACAGTCTCATAAAGTATAAACAAGACTCTTATTACCCTACAACAATGTATATAATCTCTAACGAATTGTTATAACATATTTCAGATACATATTCAATACTTCTTCCATTCTGGGTTATAGACATTCCTCTAACTTTTATGGAGCATGTAATTTAGGTATTGATTGCAAAATTTTGTGGAGCAGGTACCGGTAATTTAAGTTTTGATTGCATCAAAATAAAGTTTATAGAAGAAACAAAAATATCTTAAGAGGGTAACTTACAGACGTGTCCCCCCTCCCCCCACCTCTTGAAACAGATACCTAAATCATGCCCCCTAAGTTTGAGTCATTTCACAACTGACTAGGACATGGCACTGCGCCAACAACTAGGAAATTGCTAACCGTCCTCCCCGACTATGATTATTTTTCCACCTCCACATTTAACTTGTTACCCAAAAAAACTTACTTTTAGCAAGGACAAAATAGTTACTGGTGGAACATTGTCTTTTAATTTTAACAAAATATATTACTTGTTAATGTGTCTATATATCACTGTTGGTAAAGAATAAAATCATTTCCACCAAACAACTTACTGCAACAGAACTTCCTTCTTGTGTCTTTTGTGTCTTTGGTCTTGCATAGGCCTAAATGAAAATTAAAGTTTGTCATAGTATAAACTTGACTATGCAAAAAAAACCTATGTTGTTTTCCTGCCTGTGGGTTACATTTCTGTTTTCTCAAAATTCGTTACTCATTCTTTAAAAAATAAACTGTGTATACTTGTGTACAGCAAACTCTCATGTATAGTGCATAGCTATATACCATGACTTTTTGCAACAGCTTTTAGCAAAAAAAATATATTGATGCCATGTGGTTGGATGGCTTAGTGTTAAGTGTGTTTTGAGGGGCTGTGAATTCATTGTTAAGGAATTTTTGGTGAGGAAAGAATTACCCGACTAGGTACCAGACATTACCGGGTGGGGTCACAGATGTTGCTGGAGCTGTAGACTCTGGATGCTCTCAGGGTACTGCGGGCCATACGCTCGGACATAAATTTTCCTTCGTGAACTGCTGCCTTTCACCTTAGTACTTACTGTGTTTATTAAATGGTGGGCATATTAAAAGTTGACCCACACGCCTGAAACTGCAGTACTGAGATAATTCACTGGCAACTGGCTGGATTAAAAGATAACGATTGACTTGCCGGGTTATAGGGGTCACATGCCCCGAAACGTTTGAAGGCACTATGCAGAAATACACGCCATTGTAAACACATGTATATTTCAAATTTGCAGAAATACACTACATTTCACTCTGGGTGGACACTGAGACATTTACTGGGCTTGACCCGCCAGTAGTGCTACATGGAAAATTGACGCGAAGCTGATGATTATTACGTTGTACACTTAAGCTCCCCCAGGCGATGCAAGCACTGGGGAAGGAGGGGTGGGGTCTCCAGGTGGCTAGATAAACATGGTTCTGAGAATTAAGACTATTGATAACCTAATGAGTGGTTATGCAAAAGTTGTATGCCATCCGGAGTGCGACGCTCAGAGACACAAACCAACCCTTGTAAGTTTTCGACAGCAACTGATTCCCCCCTAGCTGCCGGCTTGGCAGGACGTGGCGCACTGAGAACTGTTTTCTGTTGGAAACTTGCTTGATAAACTTAAAAACATAGAACACTTCAAAAATGACATGCTACAAAATACCCTGCAATATCAAATATTACAAAACAAAGCCCTTGCAATGAATGAACATGAGATGTGGGTGAACAAATTAAATGTTACAATTACTCTTTGCATAAAACAAAACAAATACAAATAAAACTTTTGCAATAATTCGTAGGGGCATCCTTTAATGCTCCCATGATTGTGGGACCCTTATATTCTGCCTTTAAGCCTTTTTGAGGCACCCTACGTTACAATGACTTGACTGTAGCTGCAATGCACTACACCTACTGCACTAACCGCACTAATGCACTGCATGCATGACACTACGTCAGTAGAGCCATGATGCTTGCTGTGGTGCTGCTGAGGTGCCCGTCCAGGCAAACTGTCGGGAGTGCACAGACACTGGTACGTGTCAATATTTTTGCATAATGAAACTGCATCAACAATTTGTGGTGTCCTATTGAGTAAGTATTGTTACACATTTCCAAAGTTTGTTGGCATAGTTAGACTCTTTAAGGGATGGAGGTCTTAATTCAACAAAAAAGTTTGCATGATAATAATTTTCTAATTTTATTTATAAACAATCAAAAAATATTCCAAACTTCCTATCCCAACAACAGTGTGACAGGTTGCTGGTTAGGTCACTGGAGGAAATGAGAATGTGGGTGTTGGAAATGGGTTTGTCGACGTTTTATCAGGTTAAGGGCGCCAGCTCGGAGAGCACGAGTGATGAGGGTCATGGTGCCATCGGCCCAGACGTGGCCTCCTCCGATGATCTTCCATTGGTCTGATGAAGATGTAGCTATAAGTCCTCAATGCCTTGGCTAGTGGAAGTTGTTTAGTCTCTCCCAACGCTTTTCTCACTCGTGAGTCTCAGATGTTACTGCACATTCCGCTGTGTCACACAAACCTACCCTGGCAGGTTAGCGTGCCACACTGGAACTACTTTCTGTCCCACTTGAAAAACAAAATTTTAAAAACACGTAAAACATATTACACTTGCAATTTGGCATTACCATAAATTGTTCTGCATTATATAACAGGTTAACAAAACACTTGCACACTATATGGGATGAAATGAGAGTGACACATGTGAAATTAACATAACCCACTTCTTGCAATAGATATATGATAAAACAATAACACTTCATATTAATATATAGGGACATCTCTAGTGTCCCCTGAATTAGGGTTGTAGTGGTGTCTGCCGCTAAGCCCTTTTGTGGGGTGCCCTATTTTAACGTGGCACTATCTTGTACTATGTCACTCCCCATTTGCACCACCCCCTACACATGCTGCACTGTTGCACTGGTAGAGTGCAGATGCCTGCGGCGGCAATGTCGAGGTGCACGGATGGGTAAACTGGCTGGAGGCAAGGGACGCGAGCAGACGTCAACACTTATCCTGAAGTGAGCAAGTTTCTAGATGGTAAGGGCACAGTAAAACCAGCATAGATTCAGTAAGGTACTAGAAAAATCCTGTGTGACAGTATGCGCAGGGATTAAACTGCATTCATTAATGGCTGGGACTCGGCTACAGATAAATTAAATTAAGAAAATCATGTGTGTAACTGGGAAATGGGATGACTGGTGTCATGAAGTGGGATTCAGAAAGCGGCTCAAAGAGAGCTGGTTTCACCAGTGGAACACAATGCAATGACAATTTAACAAAGCAAGTGTGTGTGATTGGCAAACTACTGCTGTTAGTATCCCACCAGAGGTGAAATGCCAGTGCAGTAATACTCACAGCAGTAAAATGCCCGGCATTCCTGCCTCTCTTCTGGTGTGGCAGAAAACTGGACAGCTCAGTCATGGCACCTACTCTATCTTCGCTCTTCCACTCCAACAACAGAACCTTTCATGCCATGGATGGAGGATGGGAGTTACGACCCCCTCCCAACCCTCCAAAATATCTTTTGGTCTTGGGTGAACTCTAATAAGAGCTTGATAGGTCAATGACTTCATTTCGTAGTTCCAAAGCATTCTAATTCCATTCCTCATGTACTCGCACTCCACAGCCCGCAGGATCAAGTAGTGAGGTTCGCTATACTTCACCCTGTGGCACCTCGAGATTCCCCAATTCCCCTCCCCGCTTGATCACTGGGCTGTTTCATGCATTATGTGCTTCACCATCTTGTACTGAGCTACCCAGTTCCTGCCACCCCTGAAAACAGCGCTTGAACACCAGCCAGTTGGTCCGCGGACTGGTATTCAAACATTCCAGTCACCCCAGAGCCTGGGGATTCCCTATCTGCCACCTGGGAATGCATCTAGTTGCGATTGGTTGCCACACTTGAGCTGCCATAGTCCTACCATGCTCGTAAAGTCTCTTGCTTTTACTGGTCCAAGAGGTGGGCAGATGCCAGAGCGGTAGCACACAAAAACACAATGTTCACCCCACAACAGTTCAACTGGAAATCCTTGGGAGGGGTGCTTGTTCGTGAACAATCTTCACACATTGGCTCATGTCGAGGGAGGGAGGAGGTGTCAAGAAAGTTTGTGCAAATAGACTATATCTAACCGCCCCAACAGGGGAGGAGGAGTGGTGGTGCCAGCTCATGTCAGTGTCAATCTACCCACACCCCTCTGGCAATGTAGTGAGACTGCCAGGGAGGATGAATCAAAAACAGCGCCCACTCCCCTGGTGTGGCGAGGACAGAAGCACTCCTGGTGTGGGGAAGAGGACTAGGGCCCGTGTGCAACAATATGTAACAAATTTTTCTGTCTTTACATGTACATATAGTGCTCGAGATCTGTTTTGATAATAATGTAATTAAATAACTGTTGTGCTAAAATCCAATAAATTGTGGTGCGGTGCATCATATTAGTGGCTTGTGTGGGCTGCTTCCTTTATTTCCTCTCTTTAACAGTGAGCTTAAATGAGACACTCCCCTTCCCAAAAAAAGCGGTGTCACTCCTTCCCTCTTTGCACCTTCACTGCCCTCATGTACATGGCTCTTCCGTACACAAAACTCAAAGAAAGCTTGGTAAAGTATCGTTTGGTCAGCAATATCTAGAAAAGAGAGGGGAAACACAAACATGTGAGAAAGCAAGTGACTGCCGTCAGTGGGAAAGCTGGGCTGTGACAGGCACGTAACCTTGACATTAGTGATGGTACAGTGAGGGGACACCTTTTTGCCAGTGTACTGCTGAAGCAAAGACAGGAAACTCCATCTTTATGGGAAACATTAGCACAAGGGAAGTATAAAAATAAAAATACAAACTAGTGGTCGCACGCAGAGAATGTTAGCCGGAGGAGTTGGAGGTATGCCCACAAGGTGATGCTGAGACAGAAAAGGGAGAAGCAGGATAACAGACTGTTCCACTACATTTTATCATCCTCTAAGAATCTCTCGATAAATTAAAACCACTGCTCCACCTTTCATTGGTTTTTTTTTTTTTCCTGTTTATAGCCTACACCCAAGATATCTGTAATTTTATTTTGGAAAAAAACTGCATACTGTACATGAGTACCAATATACTGTATTTTAAACTAAAAATTATGACTCGTGGATATGTATGGCATATTCCGACCAAAATAACCTGCAAAAAATCCCAGGAATAAGAAAATAATGCACATCAATGCATGTTTAAAAATAACTGTAATATTCACTTTGGGTGAAGTTGTGCAATCATACAGTATATAAAAAAAAAGATGAAATTTGGATCATTGCTTGGTTATAAAAACTTTATTTTTATGCTTGTGTGGCTCTGCTTTGTCTGTATGTGAAAAAATCCCAGCGGTGTTATACATGGTTCTGCGATACTTAGCCACTAAGGCAGTTCAATATGGTTGAGGAGGTAGTTGTAGCTGCTGTATGTACTGTACTTGTGTGTTTGAGCAGGCTGTGTGAGGGAACTGCAAGAGAAGGCCCTGTCCCCGCGAGTGTGCGACGGCGTCGTGGACTGCATTGACCTGTCAGATGAGACCGGCTGCTCGTACTGTCCGCCTGGCCACTTGCACTGCGGGGTCGGCAGAGCGTGTGTGGCTCCGGAGCGGCACTGCGATGGAAAGCCTGATTGTCCTGATGGCAGCGACGAGAGGCATTGCTGTGAGTACCCATCGCCTTTTGGCCATCACTGCCATAGTAGTGAAGTGGTTATCAACATTTTTTCTCAATGTTCGCTCTGCAAGGTCATGTTGTTAAAAATAAACCTTATGAAACAATTTAAAAAATAAGCACTCATTGCTAAGGATACGGTGTACTGTGTATAAGGACCATCCACAATTTCAGTCATTATAGTAGAGGTCACATACTTTGTTAAAAATGTAAATTGTAAATTTAGATAAATGCATTTTTAGCAATATACACATTGTAGTTTAATTAATATAAAATATATGATATGATTAACTAAATTTATATGACAATTTTTTATATTAGTGGAGCTGCACCTCCTTGCACCTGCTTCAAGATCAAATTAACCAAACATTTTTTCTTGTGGAGTCTCTATATACAGTAGTCTTGGCTGAACCTTTTTTTAAAAAACCAGTGGGATCAAGGGCTGTAAAACTTTTTTTTTGCATGTGTCTGGCAAGTTACACGTTAAATACAAAGATGTGGCATATTCATAAAGTTTTCAATTGGAATGAAACTGGATGCAGACAGTTTGATTCTCACATGGAAAAAAATTAATGTATACGGAAAATGTTTTGTAATGTTCATCACACTTCTAGTAGCTACAGAAACACATTTCTGCTGTGGCACTATAAAAAAGTGTCTGCGAATTTTCCTTTGGTCTTCACAACCGAGGTCTAGCACATATAAAGTTGAACAGGTTTGCATGTCAGGCATCAGTCGACCCTACATTGAAACAGTTGGAGATGCATGATCAGAGCAGAGCTATTGCTGTGCTAAATGGAGGGAGGGGTGGGGGCACAGTTGTTTTACATACAACACCTGCTCATCTGTTCCAGTGGTGCTGTCACCTAACCTGCCAGCTGTGACGGGTGGTGCCCTGCCGGCCACCCCATACATTCCCCAGCACTTCTCAGAAGGCTACGTAGTGTTCAACGAAAGGGGTCATGTGGGAAAGGTCTGTACGGAAACTATCAACAGGACAGTTCCTGCCCCCAGCCATGAATCCACCTTGAACACCATTGCAGTTTCGCTCTGTACACTTCTCAACTTCCAGTAAGTCCTTGGTTTTCATGTACATTATCTAACTCTGGCATAGTTGTATACATACAGTTTTTTTTGTAACTTTATTGCACTTTCTCAAAAAACTGTAGGAGGCTTTCAAATAATTTTTTTCTATGCACAATTTTTGAAAATAATCAACAAATGCCAAAATATGCTGGAATTTAATTTTATTCAACAACTGATCTTTCAAAAGATTTCTGTAGCATAAAGCACTGTATACATCACAATTCTACAACAAAATTACCCCAATTTTTGTCAATTTGAGTATCACGAGTTTGCTAGATTGTAAATCAAACCAATGAAATAAATGATCAGTTGGTGGACAACTATACAGTGGCAAAGTTAGTTGTATTTGTCCACAATGGAATTTCACAGGATCATTGTGATAGTTGATTATTTGCAGGTGACAGTGGTGACGTAAGTTAATTGCTGAAAGTTTATAACCCTACTTACACTCCTAAAATGAAATAATGAATACTGTACCAAGACGTGAGTACTCATTTAACAGTAAGGATCACTAAACATATCAAATCCACCCAATCAAGTGTATCTATAATCTTGTCGTTAGATGATTAGAGATGGAACAAATTGCTCAAACAAGTAGGAATAGGTAAAAAAATATCACCTCTGCCTATAGTAAGAAACCATCCCAGCAATCATTTAGTGATTTCAGGAAACATGGAAAACCGGTATGACTGAACTGGGAACAGAACAATGTTCTCCAAAGTGAGTCCGGTTTATTACCACTTCACCACCTGGCTCAGTTTAATGAAAGGTATTTTAACCTTTCCTGAAGGCTCTAATTTGACTTGTGCCTTGTCATTCTAGGTATAGTATGTGTTAATACACAGTAAATACATAGTTAATGATATCCGCTAATATACTTTATTCCAACACTTTCACACACTAATCATAATATTAACATACCTGTTGTTCCAGCTGTATGCTCTTCTGTGACAATGTCGTCGTTGCTTTAAGGAATCAAGAATTTCTTCTATACATGCCCCAAGGTGCCTTGATGATGTATGAACGAGAGTGGGATACTGGTTTAACTACCTTTGCTAGAACCCATTGTTTGTGTGCTTCTCAGAATAATACTGTGGCTCTAGGTGCAAGTTTAGGTAGTAAGGTTTTGTGTTTGTTGAATACATCTCTATCTCTCGGTCTACATATCATGAGGTTTTTGGCTACCCCTTTTACTAAGGCTGGTAATAACAACTTCTCGTTGGTGGGGAGTAACATTCTGGTACTTCTCCCCATTAGGCTCTGCACTGGAGAGCCAAGCTTGCCTCTGAGAGTGTTTCAATGGTGCAGGAGTGCTAGCATAGGATCAGAACCTTCCTCTCAACATTTTGCTATTAGGTTTTTAGTCTCTTGAATATATCAATCTGCTAGCCCATTTGAGCAATGGAAACGGGGACACTGTATCCACGTTCTGAAGTTCCATTTTCTTCTGAACTGGTCAAATTCATAGGAGGTGTACTGAGGGCCTACATCTGTGTGTAATTCGTCTGGTATTTCATGTTGCGAGGATCACCTCTTCAATGCTGCGATTATTTGCTCACTCGTAGTTGAACTAAGTTTTACAAAATAAAAGTATCTGGAATAGCTGTCTGCAATAATGAAATAGTCCTTTCCTTTGAGCTGAAATAGTTCAGACGCAACATACATCCAAGGACAGGTGAGGGTGTCTTCCTCCTCACTGAGAAGTTCCTGGGGCGGGTCCCGTTGAAGATGTTGACATGTGGCACATTTTCTCACGTACTCTGTGACATCTCGTGTTATCTCATCCCAGAAGGCATGATCTCTTGCCAGCATTAGAGTGCCTTGAATACTTTTGTGGGCATGATGCAATTGTGAGAGGACCAGTGCCTTTATTGTTCCCAGGATCAAGGTCTATGTCCCTTGAAGATTACATCATTGTAAACAGCTAACATTTCTTTGTATGACCAGTATTTCTGAAGATCTTTACATAGGAGGTTGTGCTTGGTGGGCTATTCATTTAATATGGTGTGTCGTAAGTTTGACAGTTTTGCACTCGCATTGATGGCTTCTTTAAGGTTGGTGACTTTTTTTTGACATAGGTATTACTACCTGCACGTCAAATGTTGGTGCTGTATCTGGTTCTGGACAGTTGTTGCAGTCTCTACTCAAAGCATCTGCTATATACAATTCTGACCATTTTTTTGTAGGTTACTATTGGGCTTTATAGTAAGATTTTGAATAAGATTCTTTGAAGCCTGGCAGGTGCATCCAGAAGTGGCTTCTTGAAGATGGTTTGTGGTCAGACTCAACAAGCACATTTTGATTTCCCCAGATATCTTCATGAAATTTTTTGCAAGCTACGGCAAGTGCTTCCTTTTCTAGTTGGCTATAGTTTAACTGTGCTTTGCTGAGTGACTTAGAAGCATAGCAGACTGGTTGATTTCTTTGAAGGAGCACTGATGCTACTGAATGACTGCTAGAATCTACTGACAAGGTTACTGGTTTTGCATGATCATAGTATTTTAATACTGGAGGTAACTTGAGACTTTCCTTCAGGCTTTTGAATGCACTTCCTTGTTATTCATCCAATGCCATGCTATGTTTTTTTCCAACAGCAGTCGAAGTGGGGCTGACAGTTCAGATACATGTGGAAGAATTTTGCCAAGTAGGTTATCATGCTGAGAAATCTCTGGAGTTCCTGCACTGACCTAAGTTTTTTAATTTGTTCAATTGTTGCGACTTTGTCAGGATCAACCGACATTCCATCTTTTGACAGGATATGACTCGGACACTATTTGATTCTGTCCGAATGTGCATTTACTGGCATTAAGTTTTAATCCGGCTTGCTTTAGTTTGTCAATGGATTCCTCTTTGGTTGCAGCGTGGATTAAGATGTCGTCCGTGGAACAATCAACTACTTTCATCTCTAGCAATCTGTGGCTCATTATTTGTTAGAATACTTCCGGAGCTGACACCAGTCCAAATGGTATTCATAGACAAGCATATCTGTCCCACAGGGTTGCGAAGGTTAGGTACTTAGATGTCCATTGGGACACTTTCACTTACCAGAACCATTTAGTACAGTCCAACAACGTGAAATATTTTAAGCCATGCAGATGTGTGGCAATTTCTTCTATTGTTTGGAGGGGAAACTGTTGTCTCTTTAAATTTTTGTTGATGTCTGAAGGATTAATGCAGATTCTAACTTTCCCATTTTTGTACACTACTACCATTGGTGAAACTACAGGGGTGGGTTCTGTAATTGGTTCAATGATCTTGGCGACTATGGTGTCCAGTTCCTGCTTAACTGCATCCCTGATGGAGTATTGTAAGAGATTTTTGAATTTTATTTTTGGTAATGCAGGAGTTCAATTTGTGTTTTATAGAAGGCATGAGGACTAGTGAGAGTAACTGAGAAAATGGTCCCGTAAAATGACTGCTGTCAGCGCCAGGCACCAGGAGAGAAGGGGAAGGAGGGAGGGCAATGACGCCATGCTCTGTGGCATCTTAAAACAAATTCCTCTGTGGGAAAATAAATTGTGAAATTTTAACAATATTAGACCTATTGAAAATATGTACATTTAACAACTCCAAACCATACCATGTCATCAGGAACATACTTGAATCCTGATTAGTAGCTCGTTGGAAAATATTCATAGGCAAACATAGCAACAGACTCATACCTTTTAAACTTAAAATTGCATTTTAAAGAAAATTATGAAGATCATGGCTGTTAAAGAAAACTAACTACCATCTAACTACAAGAATTAGCAAAATTTATCACAGTCATAGTTTTATTGAGAATATTAGTTTTGCAAGAAAATAGTTTGATGATCAAACAAAACACAATTAAGCATGAATTTATAATTTTATGACCCTAAAGAAAAATTAAAAATGACACTGATCCTGTGGTACTCATTTGGCATAAGATCAACAGTGATTAAAATGTTGTTCAAATTACAATAAATCACCTCTCGCATTAGCATTAACCAAAATATTAATTTCATAAATCAATTCAAAGAACTGTCTCTTCAATACTAGACACATTTTATTTCAATCAATTATAGTCCTGAAAAAACGTAGCTCTGTTACTCGGTAGAACAAAATGCCCTGGCTTCTCGGCTTTTGGGTTTTACATTTCATGCCCTTAAATAATTTCTGTCTCCAAATGACAATTTAAATCACTCTCCAACCTTGTTTAGTTTATCAAAAATAAAGTTCCAAACACTGAAAATCAATTTAGATGATCCAAAATTACTGAGGCTCTTCGGAAATTAACATCCCTAGTTGAGAACGCAAGCAGGGCCAATGCCAAATTGGATAGAGCTTACGTGGTTTTCCGGCGGAGAAGGCTGCATCTTCTTTCACTCCATAAAGCTAATTATTTGCAACAGGGCCTCTTTTAAAATTGCCCTTTGCAAACCTACTGACTTACAGTCTCTCCAGATGCCCAACTATCCTATAATTAGGCTGGCGGACAACAAATGTTCTTCACATGCTTGTGTCCTAAACTTACGATGATCTGGTTACAATGGCATCATGAAGGAGAGTCACAGATAAAGGGGGCTTTCCACCCACACTATTGCATTAGCGGAAATCACTATGAAGTTACTTCCATTGACATAACAACCAAGAATGTTCTGGTAAAGCTGCTGGATCAGCACAATACCAAAGAGGACATGTAATTTTTATCACAACTTACACTGCTTATTTACCTGAGATCAGTTCCAAAAATATGATAAATTCTTGCTGTGAAATCATAATAAATGATCGTATTTCAAAATACAGGGCGAGTTTAAACGAATACCCCAACTTTGAAGGTCTATACTATCAAAACCAAACAACCTACAACAATGGTTGACCAATCAAATGAACCCTGGAACCGTGCAGTTTGTTTAACATATCTTCATAAGTGTTCAACGTGACCACCATGAGCGGCCTGAGCGACATCTCCGCGATACTAAAACTCGTTCCACACCCTTTTCAGTATGTCCGGTGTTACGGTTTGGATGGCATTCGTAATTCTCGGTGGACAAAACACTTGATCCTTTATGTACCTCCCATGGAAAAAAATTGCAAGGAGTAGGATCCAGGCTTCTTGGGGACCAGTGATGAAGAGCCTGGTCACCAGCTGTTCCTCGGCCCATCTAGCATCGCAGCAATGTCTCATTCAGGTATCTGCGAACAGCTAGGTGCCAATGGAGTGGCACACCGTCCTGCTGGAAAATGAAGTCCCCCACTGCCTCTTCTAGCTGAGGAAACAATCACTCTGTACACATGTCCAAATAAGGGATTCCAGTAACAGTGGGCTTGTGAAAAAAGAAAGGGTCGAAAACGGTGTCTTTGGATACGGCACAAAACACGTTCCCGTTGGGGAAAGCGCGCTCATGTTCGGTGGTTTCATGTGGATGCTCCTGACCCCATATCCGCACGTTTTACTAGTTCACTTTACCATTTGTACGGAACGTCGCTTCATTGCTAAAAACCAGCTTCTGTTGTTCCACCGCCATAGTGATGCAGACTAACACACAACACACACTCATAGTGCGATGAGGGACACTCCCAGTGCCATCTCTCAGCACACAAAGGAAACATCAGACCGTCCCCTTCACATTGACATGTCGAATGTGAACTCGCTTCCCTCTCACCACCTCAAACCGAGAGTTACGGACGCCATCTAAACCATAACACCGGACATGCTGACAAGAGTGTGAAACGAGTTTTAGTATCACGTAGATGTCGTTCGGGCAGCTTGTGGTGGTCACATTGAACATTTATGACGATATGGTAAACAAACTTCGTGGTTCCATGGTTCATTTGATTTATCAACCAAGGTTGTAGGTTGTTTGATTTTGACATTATAGATCTTCAAAGTTGGGGTATTCTTTTATACTCATCCTGTATAAATAAAACATTTTTCTTAGACTTAATGAGAGGTGTTGCAAACCAACAAGAAAATATAATTTAATTTAAATTGTAGTTGATGTACTAATCAGTTCTGGGGACAATATTTATGTTTTAAAGAATCGCAACAACATTCTGGAAAAAAAAAAAAAAAAAAACAATTACTTGCAATATGTAAATAAATACTGTATCACAACAAATCTCTACAAACTTTAGTAACTCTAATAACAGTGTGATATTACATATGGCCCTACCTGCACTGTCAAGATTTTTGTATCTTCTAGAAAAAAATATGTCATTGAAAAACGGATCAGCGCCCAATAAATTTAAAGTTTATTTTACTAGTTACAATTTCACAACTCAGGTCATCAATATTCTATAATATTTACATTAATTTGAATTGGTCAGTAGACACAACTTAGCAAACCAAAACACAGAAACATATCAACACTCAATATAAACAAATATACCATAACACAAAAATGCAACAATAAAGATTACAGGGCAACCCAAATAAGTAAATAAGCATTCAGTAATTATTTTCTTTACCAGAGTCTGGCTGCAATAAAGAAAAACATGATACAATTGACAATCATCATAAAATTTCATGAATCTCAAGAAATTTATTTGTGCCACTGCGCAAAGTTGGTAGCTGCAGATGCAGCTTCCTCGGTGCGCCGTCCAATTGAAGTGACTGGTCCCCAATGGCTGACAGTGGAAACAGGGCTGCCACCTGGAATGGGCTCCCGCGACGTTAATTGCCATGCAAAGACGTCTTCTTGAGATAAACCAAAGTTAGGCCATCTGGATTGTCGATAAACACTTATTAGTTACAAACTTTATTTGGTGACGTTATAACAGTTTAGAAATGTGTCATAGGGCATTTTTAACCAGTTTGATTACTTTCACTTTGATGCGAACTTGCAGCATAGTTCAATAATGGACTACTTTGATAGGCAGTTTTCACAAGTTTTAAAACTTTGCTCACGTAACTGTTTTTTTTTTTTTTTGCAAAAATTTAATCTTTACACTTCGTTGCACTGTTATTAAATATTGCAAGTGTCTATTTAAGTGTTTATAATTACATCACTATTAACATCTAGCAATGACGATGTAAGGATGATTTCAAGGCAGTGTATTAAAGTATATTGAGCACATTGTCCTACTAAACCCAAATTTCTAAGTTTTCATTTTCAGATGACCCTAGCAGCATTCTATAGGAGTTGACTGGGTATGAAATAAAAATTTAATTGTCCTACCATCAACTAGAAAAATAGTAGGCAATGCGATGGGTACTCGTAATGCTTATGTATTAAATTAACATCAAATTATGCAGTTCGCTTAGAAAATCAAAACAGAATAAAAAAACAAATTACCCTCAACAACATATGATACACAAATAACAAGAAAATAATCAACAATTAATTATCAATCGACTGTACAACAAAAACACATTATTTACATCAACTTTATTTAGAAATTAAAAAAACGTGTTGCGTCGCAACTCCATAATAATTCTGAGAAGAAAATGATGTGTAAGAAGACATCTGTTCCAAACATATTTTCCCCAAAATAAATAAATCTTATACCTTCCTTGTTCGTGATGGGATTTAACTTTCAATAATGATGAGTACCAAGTCTTCAAACATCATTAATGCAGATAGGAGAGGGCATGTCATTGTGTTCGTTTCTTAATGCATTTTAACCACTTTATTTATACAGTGGTTAGACTGTGTGTGACTTTCCACTTTTAAATGAATTAGCGTATGCGGTAAACATGATACTTCCGTGGCGTCGTCGTAACGTAATAACAGTGTCTTATAACACTATCCTTCCCACATGCATCACAGTATTGCATCCTTGCAACAATAGCAGCATTTATTTCTTTCCGGCAACTGGATAAAGTCAGGGCTAAGCAGCAGATAGGTTCCTTAGATCTAAGGATCGGTGAGTAATCTTATTCTGTACGGTGTAAACAAATAAATATAATAACACAGACAAACTGGCTGTGTACATAACACTCGAGGCTCTTAGCACTAACTCCTGGCAGGCTCAACTATGCTTTCGCATCTCAGCTTCGGACAAGTCAATTTACAGATGATCTCTTCAGTCAAGCCTTAATAAATACTTGACTGCTAAATCAACATAGTCATTCAACTACTGTTGACATTTACTGGTGTGTGTGGACTTGACGCATTATAGGGTTTAAGTTGTGTAATATTGTATCAGCCCACAGAATTACCATTTAAATAGGCCAGTTCACTAGTTGCCTCGAATAACATAGATGATTCTGTAGGGACCTTCGAAAGTTAAAAACTAAATAATTGGTTTGTAACTTATTCTTTTTATTTAGCTTGCAATGCTTCTGACGACTCTCTTGACTGATCAGTAGAGGCTCTTCTTACCCTACCAGTTCAATTTTTTTTTTATCTTCTCAGGATCTTCGTTTGCTGTTACTGCGACAAGTTTTGGCAAATCTTCCCATTATCTTACTAGGCCACCCAAGCTTTGACTTGTTAGTACCTCACAAGGTGGTACATGTGTAGTAATGTGCACTGTATTATTCATGATGAATTCAACAATGTTTATCTTGTCTTGCCAGCTCTGTTGGCAATCGTGGCACTATATGTGTAACATAGTACCTATAATTTTCATGTTGCACTCGACCGGGTTACTTTGTGGGTTTCTCACGGAAATGGTAGTGGGTATGATGTCTAGCTGTTCCAGCCCTTCCTGCCATGTTTCACCAGTGAACTAACTTCCTTGGTTTGATAATATGCAAGCAGGTTTCTCGACTTCGGTAATAAACAGTTTGAGTTTGCGTAGGAGTGTATGTGCAATGGCTTGAACCACCGGATACAAATTTATGTATTTCGAAAACAAATCTAAAATAACAAATACATATCTTACTTCTGCTTTCGATCTTGTTAGGGGTTCAAAAATATCAACCAATACTATTGCTAATGGTTCCTGAGGTAAGATGGCCTCCATTTCTCCCTGTAGGTTTTCCTTTGGTGGTTTTGCCTTTTGGCAGAGAAGCTTGTCTCTTCTTTAATAGTACATGCCATACCTCCAGAAAATAAGGCGTTTCAAATTAGTGTACAATTTATTGGCTCCTATGTGACCTAGTGTTGCATGGACTTCAACTGCGACAGGTAGTATAACCATTATCTTCGTATACACAGATGGTCTGGTTACAATGGCATCAAGAAGTAGAGTCACCAGTAATATTCTAGAATAGGTGCTTTTTGAACAAAAAAAAAATCTTGGAAAGTGGTATAATTCCATTCTACTAATTATACAGATCACAAAGTTACTAGGGGCATCAACTATTTATTGATAGAAACCCCAAAAATGATAGTGGGGAGGACTATGAAGATCAGTGCAATTGTGGGGTATAACGAGTGAAAAATATGTACATAATATAATATTTATTCACGAAAATATCTACATTGCAAAAAGACAACCGAAAATTACCTAACTTGACAATATTACCAATACAACCTACAAATATGATAGTGGGGAGGGCTATGAAGATCAGGAAAATTGCAGGGTGAAAAAAAAAATGTATGTTATTATTATAAAATTTTGCTCCGCGATTTCCCTCCAGTTCATAACCCTCCCACTATCATATTTGTAAATTGTATTGGTAACATTGTCAATTTAGGTACTGTTCAGTTCAATCTCTTTGATGCATGTTGTCATTATACAATATTACAATAATATTACAAATAACATGAAGATATGTTAAATTACAAAGCATAACACATTATTTCTCAGTGCAAATGGACTATGTGTAAAAATCATTTCTGGGTAAACTCCAATATTTGCCGATGCGTGACGCATCGCATTACCACCAAAATAAAATTGCAGGTGCGCCTTGAATCATGGTTTTGAAGATTTACTCCCCTGTTGGCGCTGAGACTCTGGCTTGGTGCATAATGTTTGGCTACGCTTGTACAGTATTTTTCCCTGCGAGGAAGCTATGCTTGAATATCATACATTATCACAGTAACATTTGGATGTGTGTGCGAGGGTGTATTGATAATATTGTGAATTTAGGTATAGTTTGGTTAGGCCATTTTTCAATTTAACGTTTTTTCATGATATTACTGATAAAATCGTAATATTTTATCACGAAAACACGTTTTACTGCATGTAGATCGAACTGAACAATACCAAAATTGACAATATTAGTAATACAAGTTACAAATTTGATACTGGGGAGGACTATGAACTGGAGGTAATTTGTGGAGTAACATTTTATCACTAAGGGCCTGCTACAATTGCCATCTCCTCTGTCCTTGGATATCCTTGGTCCTCTCTGATGTCATGAGCACTGATTGGCAACATGATCATGTGACGTCATGAGCCATTTCCCTGCTTGTCCTCGCATGTCCTCTGTCCCCAGTCCTCGGCAGATTGGTCAATTTATAATTTTTTGTCCTCTAGTCATTCATGAAAGAATAAGAAGAATAATTGACCAGCGAAATATGAGCAAAATCTGTAATAATAAACGAAAACAGTTGAAACATAGACATAGAAGAAGTGAATGTGGAGTGTGCCAGTGCCGAGCGGGACTAATATTGTAAATAATAAATTTGCACCTGGCAGTTACGGCCTGAATTATCCAATAAAAACAGGAATTACAGAAATGCAAAACTGATGGAAAATTTATTCCAGTGAAGGAATTTAATTTTGGATAAAAACGCAATGCTAATATAAAGAAAATATGTTCAAATAACCGATAAAAAAAATAGATACACTACTATAATAATCAAAATCACCTTTAAATAAATACCTCAAATTTATACCAACCAAATACTCATGACTCTAAACAAACAAGTATAAAACAAAATGGCGCAAAGTATTTACTGCTACCTGTTAGCAGTACCTACTTATTGGGACAGCTTTGGACATCTGTTGTAGCAGCAAATTGTGTGTGAGTCTTGTGACGTCAACGAGGACCAGGACCAAGGACATCCGAGGACAGGGGACATGATAATTGTAGCAGAGCCCTAAAACCTACATATTTCACACTTGTACCCCACAATTCCCCTGATCTCCATCGCTCTCACCACAATTGTAAAGTTACATTTAATTTGGTTTCTACTCACTGAATCACTTGCCATTCATATGGCGTACATGATTAGGCACAACACAACGTCAATCCATTTGATGACACTACACGAGCACTTTCTGTAATAGCATAAAAACACTCTTAATTTCACACAATTATTAGATTTAATACATTAAACAACATGAATTGCAATAAAACACATGTTTAAGCACTCATTAATTGATAAACTTCCGACAGGACAAAAATCAAACCGTAACTGACGTCCTGCAATTTCCCACAATCCAACTGATTCCAACCAACTTCGACGCACACCGATTTCCTGTATCTTTGGCTACAGTGTATTGAAAAGTAACATGGCAATGCACATCTACTGTATAAACACACCATCTCTCAACCTATTTGTACTATATGTTTATTTATTCTACTAGTAATAAATTATGAGTACATAATTCACCAGTGTTACATAATCTTGCGACACTGTTTTTTATACCTGTATAACCTCAGCATCGCTGCATAAATATACCCTGTAAATGACGTTTTATAAATTAAAGTTTTGTTTCAAATGGTACTCTTACACGTAATACATTTCAACGAAATATTGGACATAAATTATTCGTCTTTTACTGCATAACACAGCAATCTGGATAACATTCCTCACTATCACATTCTACTTTTTTTAAGCAAACTAGATGGAGCCTCTCCAACATTCCTAGTAATTATGATCATCACATCTAACATATCCAGGTATTATTTTCCCTGTTTTCTTCCATTATTCGAAACTGTATTCGAAAATTCCAATATTTGTACAGGCTTGTGTTTGCGATATGTCTGATACAGAGGTTATGTTGGCTGGATGGTAGCATGACATGTAAGCAAGCACTTTTACGATTGATAATCTCATCTGCAGAATGGTAATTATTGGCGCTGGATGGAAATGCCCAGAATTATATTATTACTATGTTCAAAAATACCAACCGTACACAATGGAGGATACTACACTACTACATGCAACTCAAAATGACACTGCCATCTCACATTCTTGATTGTTACATCAATGGAAGTGAAGTTATAGCGACAAATACAACATGACAGGTGTGATAAAGGGGGCTTTTCACCCACGCTATCGCATTAGCGATATCGTAGGAGTTAAGTTAACTAAGACATCATTAAAACAACATACACATACACGATGTTGACTGCATGCACGGTCTGATGCTGCATTTACATTGGTATCGGGGTTGTGACGTCCATTTGTGTGTGTGCCGATTGTAACTTCAAAAACTTCCACTTCAATGAAAAAACAAAACGCGATATATACTTCACTGTTCAAATTCGTACAGATGCAGCAATACACACACACACACACTTTGTCCGAAGTTAACCTTACATTTGTTGAATTCACAATACAGGTAAATAAACAAATAATATTTACATACTACAAGTGTTGAAAGTGCAGCATTTTCAGGCACTGTTTGTAAAATTTGCAACCCTTTGAACATGTGTTTTACTATGGAAATTCTAACAAGTTTACTTCACTAAAATCATGTTTGTTTGCCACTAGCATTAAATAATTTATTTGCAGAATTGTTCAGTAAAATCAACATTGCGCACATTTCTTGAAACCAGTTCTATGAAGTGGTAAACATGTGCCGATTAATATTACATTTCACTCAAAAAACACACTACAGCGGTACCTACAACAAACTATGCTTAAAGAAAGCAAATTAAAAATAATTAACTACAGATAAAATATTCCGACAACACCAACAAGATAATATCTTCACATGTTAATACAAATGTTACCAACTTAACATTGCCACCACTCTTGTAACAATAAAATACACTCGTTTATTGACAATTCTCGCACCTGCGACGTGACAAAATTAGAAATAAGTTCTGTTCAAAAAGTCCATCGCACCTGAGATTTCTGTCGTGTTGACATCACAAAATACTTGTCTGTGATTGGGTGAAACATTACTTCCGTCGTGTCGCACCAATATAAATCCAGCATAGGAATGGCTTATACGTACATTTATTAGCATTTAGCACCAGTGAAGACTCCCTCAATTGACTTCCCGAAGATTATAATTGCATTTTATTACGAACTCTAATAATATTTTGCTTAGTCTGTATATTACAACTATAATTAACATAAACAATACAATGCCTTGTTATGGCAACATTCAACTACCGTGCCTCAAGCCAAGGAAAATAAAAATGCTGCAGTAGATGTTTGGCAGTGGCTTTTACAGTGCCAGACCAAAAGTGAGAAACAATATTTGGGAGAGAAACAAACTTTGTTACTATCAATAGATGCTGAAACTGCATTGGAAATAGTATAAAAGTTTAATTAACCACTGTACTGTTTAATTTCAAAAAGTTTACTAATATAAGTACTCAAAATAGAAATAGAACACAATGAAATATCCAAATACACAAATTGGCATTAACAAATATTAAAACTTACTTAATTTATTTATAGAAATAAATAAAATAGAAGCGCCTGTCTGTGATTTTCGAATCTTTCACTTTTAATAATTTTTTCATGTAGTATAATTGATTACTAAGTCATATCAAATGTTAATTTTTTTAATGTCTGTCTGTCTGTCCAACCGGATTGAACTCAAAAACCACAGAACGTATTGACATGAAATTTAAATAGTCTGTAGATAATAACACCCGGACTAACTAAGTCTTTGTTTCATCGATATCTCAAACTGTTCCGAAAATATGATGGTGATCAGGGATGTACATATGTACTGAATTAAACTTTTCTTAGGATTACTGCACAAAAAAAGGATTGTTGAAAAAAAGTTCTGTCATTTCCCCTTTCTTTTTTGTTCATGGTCTGTCCTCCTTTCCTTCCCAAGAGCTGTAGTGGCCCAGTGGCTAGAGCTATTCCAAGTGGGGCAGTAGTGGCTTAGTGGATAGAGCTATTCAAAGTGGGGCCGCAGTGACCCAGTAGCTAGAGCAATTCTAAGTGGGGCCTTATTGGCTCAGTGGATAGAGCGATTCCAAGTGGGGCCACAGTGGCTTAGTGGATAGAACTATATAAAGTGGGGCCATAGTGGCCCAGTGGATAGATGTACATAAAATGTGGCCGCAGTGGCCCAGTCGATAGATATATATCAAATGGGGCCACAGTGGCTTAGTAGATAGAACTATATCAAGTGGGGCCTCAGTGGCCCAGTCACTAGGTATATAGGTATCTACTTCATTAAAACCAAAAAACATGTTTGATTCAATGGCAGGGTGTAATTTAAAACTCCATTAAACCTGAAAGAAGAAATATTACTATTTTAAACATAAAACCTTATTAAAATAAACTCCACCATAGTTTCACTAACTTCATAAAACCTAAGCGAAGCCAAATTTATATTTCAAAAATAAGAAAACAAGTCCTAAATTTCATGCGAACGAAGTTGCACGGGTTAGCTAGTAAATTTATATTAGATTATCAACCCTAATTTGAAACACAACTGAAGCCCTTGTAACAGAACTCTTGCAAACAGTATATACAACAGACATTTTGCCTTAGTTAATTTTTTATGCAAACCTACAGTTAGCCGAGTTGTTTAATTCACTGACCTACCACTGGTTCAGTCAAAAGATCACAAATGGAAGGATCTTTTTAAAGTGATTCTCATAAGGGGCATTGCACGCACTGTTGTGACTTGGAGTTTTCTCATTGCATTTCAGTTTTTTGCCCATTTTTATTTTGCCTCATGACCGTCCCTAGAGTACAGTAGCCAGCTTCAATAAGTGCCCAGGGGCAGAGCTGAAATGGTGGCTGGAGAAGGGAGTGTTATGTTATCATGTGTTAATAAAACAATCTCATTGTTTACTTTATATACTTCCTTTGATTCTCTTAAAGATCAAACACATATTAATAACAATTCTATACATTAAAACATGTTTTTCTTATAACTGTATCGGCACTAGTCACAACCTAAAAACAGCTAAAAACAACTGACGCAGTAGTACCAACTACTGAAACAGGCATTGGGGGGGGGGGGTGGAGGCTCTAACACCCTTATCCCCATGCTCATTAGGTTCACAATGATTAGTATTTAAATTATTTAATAATCCTTTTAATTGTGATAGAATTATGCATTTGATGTTCACTGCAGTGCATTTTACTATACTCTGAGATTTTTTTCTCCTACATTTGTCCTAACTGCCCTCCTTCCAATTCGGTCAATGTAACCCCCCCCCCCCCCCCCCCTAGATCAACCCTTTTGAGAAATTTCTGGCTATGCCACCAGAAGTGCCAGAAGCTTCTCATCCACCTTATAACCCTGCGTGTAGACATGAACCTCATGCAGATTTTCATGGTGAAGTAACAGTGTGGCGATGCTGTTTTTGCCAGGAACGTGACTGTGGTGAACGTGCGGAAGGACACAGAAGACAATGTGAAGTACGTGCACATGGAGGACCCAATGGCCACTGACATCACGTTTGTCAGGGGAGAGTGCCCCTCTAAGGAAGTTCTCTACATTGGCTGCTCCGACATGAGTGAGTGCTGGCTGTTCATGGTTACTTCCAACTTTTCTAAAGCCCTGCTTAAGTTCTACTTTCATACTATTCCTCCACCTCATGCAAACAAAGCTTAAACCAAGTCTACAAGATTAAACTGAAGGGACAACACACCATATTTGTGTGCACTCGGTTTAATAGTATTTAACATGAGGTTTATTTCTTAATAACCATTTACCAATATAATTATTTTCTCTCTGGCTTTATTAATATCTGTGGTATAGTGTATTATCTATGTTAACAATGAATATTCATAATTTGGAGAAAGTTAGTAAATTAAGGTTGGCACCACTAGTGTTTTTGTGGTCAATACTGCATGTACGGCCGCATTCCAGTTGGTACTGAAAGCGCTGATCAGTACTGGCGAGCGTTCTTTCAGATACTGATTCTGCTGATCAGTAACTGAGGAATGGTGTTTTAGCATCTGGGTTGGAGACTATACTTCCGGCTGATACTACTAATGTGCAGAAGGTCAGGCAGTATCAGTAAAAGTAGATGAGGCAACATGGTGGAGATAGATAACAAGCAGTTATGTTGTTGTTGTTGTTGTTATATACAGAAGATGCAGATGGGAAGTATATTTTTACATTCTTTGATCTCATCATCAATTGAGGAGTCTGAATCAGACTAAAATGAAGAAAAAAATCCCTGTTTACATGTTTAAGCCTATAACTGCTTCATCATGCATAGCAGATGCCATTATTCGTGCTGAAAACTGCTGACAAGTGTTCTACCTGGTTCCAATACTGTGGGCTACTGGACTGGTGAAATTTTACCGATGGCATTCCTTTTGGCATGCTACTGGTCAATGCTTTCAGTACCAAGTGGAATGTAGCCTAAATTGACACCCCTACTAATAGGTGTTACTGGAATTAGCCAGCGTTGAAGCCTTTCCCCACAGACTGTTGGGAAGCAGGCATTATCAGCTTGATGAGGTTATACTGGGAGGTTGAACTGGTTGCTTTCAGTAATTAAATTATGGCCTTCTGGGCATGGGGAGGAGCGCTCGTAGATGTTGACCTGGTTTGCACATGGGAAGATGTGAAAGTGGATGATAAATCGAGGTGTCTGACCACTTGTCTGCAGCTGAGGGCCAATTATATGATACAGGTTTCTTTGGAGGTGTGGGAGGCTGTGGTAAGATGGAAAAAGGGATATGCCAGAGTAAACTTCTGCTTTCAATGGTTGAGCTGGTGAATTTTCTCCTCTGCCAAACTGCTTCCTCTCTTTACCAGGAATACACCCAATTGGCACTGTTCATCTCCTACTAGGCCCCCAATCAGGGCTAGACCCGTTTGGCTGCTTTTATCTTTCCCAGCCCTGTGGCGAGGCATAAGGGGGTAGATAGCACAGAGGGGATGACAGTGGGAGTACCATGGGGTTCGGCACAGTCTTAGAGGAAGAATGGATAGGCAGGTGGGTGTGGTTGGTAAGCCTGAATACTGGCCTCCAGCAAGTGACTTGGTAGGTGGTATGTCGCTGGTAGACCCAAGCACTTAACTCAAGATGTCAATAGCAGGATGGGGGTGACCGCTCTCATGTTACTCAGGAAGACGGGAGATTGCCATAAATCCAAGCATCACCAAGAGATGGAGTGGCTGTTGGCCTCCCTGCAAATGCAATTGCTAGGTGGGATGTCGCCGGCAGTACCAAGCACTTACAGAAGGGTACAACAGTTAATTGGGTCATTGCTCTATAGAGTCAGGGCTTCCTATAGGTGGTGAAGAAATAGCGGCGGCGGCATATGCCTGCTCCTGCAAGAGAGTCTGAGGTTCTCTTGAATGAAACAGGAAATAGCGGGAAGAAGAATAGTAGCTGTGAGTGATAAATCAGCCAACTCAGTTTACGTCTGTTTATTGCAGAAACAGTAAAAACACATAACAAGCTTGTATCCTGACTAGGGCCTGAAGGGCCGAGTGATCCCTAGTCTCGAAAGACATGGTGACGCAGGGGGGCGAGGGTAACACCAGTTGTATGGTTCTTGAACTCGTGAACTAAACGTGCATGGCTAGTTGAACTGCAGAGAAGCATGGGAGGCATTGGTGAGCTGTCAGACAACGTGACGTTCTAGACTTGAGCTGTGATAGCGGGTAGAAGAGAGTGATATTGGTCCGCGTTCGGACAGAGTGACATCCTGCAGCTGCGCTGCAAGAATCAGCCACAAACTATTTTTTTTTCCCCAACCTACTCAAATTCTGAGTGTTAAGAGTGAGCCTGAGGTAGGGGCGGGAGCTAAATGTATCTCAGAGCTAAGCCCCATATGCCTACAAGGGAAGGAATTCATGCAAGGAGGTATGAATCATGACAGCGAGGGATTCAGCAACCATGACTATCTCCCTAAGTGTAACTATAGTTAACCTATACCTATAACTAAGACGAGAAAGGGAAAAACCGGCATAGACACCTAAAAAATCCTTTTGAAAGGAAAGAATTAAAAATGGTTACATGCAATAGTATAAATGCTACAGGAAACAGATAGGTAGGAACCACGTTCTTTATTAGTGGGTAGAGAAATACACTATCTACCAAATAGTAATTGGGCACCCGTGAAGATAGGTAATTCAGTATGTCAGTTGACTTGTGTTTCATGCTCTTTGGCATAGGACCGCTGGTATTTGTCCAGGGTAGCATGAACACCTATTATAAGGCCTATTGTATCATTCTGGATAATGAAATGCTCTCAACATTGTGGCGTTTTTACGGAATGGACCCGTGTTACTTCCAGGATGACAATGCCAGGTGCCATGTTTCAAGGGATACTATGCAGTGGTACGCCGACAATAATGTTCGCTAATTGGACTGGCCCACCCAGAGCCCTGACCTAAACCCTATAGAACATCTTTGGGACAAATTGGATCGCCGGGTGAGGGCTCGTCACGCACGGCCAAAACCCATTGCTCAACTCATGGAATGGTTGCAAGCAGAATGGTGACAAATCCCCATGGATATCCTGCAAACATTCATAGAGAGCATGCTAGACAGGGTGGCTGCTGTTATAGCCACAAGAGGTGGCCCTACGAGATTCTAACGGGGTGACAACCACCAAGCAAACATTGTGGACAGGTGCCCAATTACTTTTTGGTAGATAGTGTACTATAGTAGAGAGGGGGCTATGTCTTCTTTCATTTTAATTATTTGATGGTGTCTTAACCAGAATGATAGCCTCTTCGCCCCCCCCCCCCCCCCGAGCAGATCCTGAAAACTTAAAAAGGAAACAGACTGAGCTGCTAGTAAGTGTTGACTGCTGTCAACACTAACTGGTTTTTACTAATTCTAAGAGAGAAGAAAAAATAACCTGTAAGGAAAAGTAAACTAACTAATACCCTAAATAAGCCTATTAAATCTAAGTTTCTGGAGAAATGGGTGTGTTAATTACTGTGCTACCTTGTAGCAGGCAAGCCTCTTTAACCATGGGCTGTAAGAGTATTTTTCCACCTATATCGCTATGAGTGTACGGAGCTTTGCTAGTAGAGCCCCCACCAGGCCCCCAAATCCCACTATACCAGCGTTAGCTCCTTCACAGTTCTGTGAGCTAAGGCAGTTGGAGAATGGGATGTGTCTCGAGGCAAACCCTTTACGCCATAAGTCGGGATTATTATGTCGTAGCTGTAGCAGGGTTGTCTGGTGCCATGGTTGCAATTGTAGCTGTGGTCACTCTCCGAAAGAGGAAGGGTCTAGCTGGAAGATCACAGCAAAGCTGAGAGGGCACTGGGAAAATCTGTGAGACAGTTGTGGAGGATAAAAATATATATACCTTTAACTGGTTTAGGACGGGAGAAAGTAGGGTAATTTGTTAGCTTGTGAAGATAGATGTTGTGATTTGATGTAGGGTGATATGAAATGAGTAGTGCGGTGCTGCAGTGCAATTGGGGTCACGCTGTGCGGCTGTGGTGGTGGGAGACAGAACTGAGCCACCTACCTGACCGATGCCAGTGGTCTTTCTGTAACATAGGAAAGCGTATTACTGTTACATTCTGTTGAAGAGAGGGGAATATTTAACTAGATGTAATGGGGACAACACCTCGCTTGCAGCTGTGTGTTTGTGTATATGCGTATTTGTGTGCATATATGTATAGGTGTGCCTCCACACAACCCCCACCATCTTCTACAGAGAGCTTCACGACGCCTGATGCCTTGGAATCAGCAGAAGCAAAGGACCATACATACAAACAACTGTCGGATTAGATAAGTGTTTTCGGAGCATGTGTGTGTACTATAGTACTTATTATGGTGGGTGTACTTCTACATCGTCCCACCAACTGCTACAGAGAGCGCATAATTTCTTATTTAATATGTATTTATAAAAATATACATAAGTTATTTTGATGATTGAAACAGTTACAATTATTCACTAGATGCACCGCGTATGCAGTGATGTGAGTGATGTGTGTATGAGTGAGATCACAGAATCAATTGAAATCAGAATAATTCCAGCTTAATATCTAGGGGGAAGCACTCCGGTATAAAATGTAGGACGTGTCGCCTTCCGGACTGGAATTAAGTCTGGTACACTAGGAGCGGCCACACACACTCTTTACCTTAGATGCAGGAGGCGTAGGTGCCCTCCTTTTAACAGGTTGGCTCTGCTGATCAGGCGGCTGTATGACAGCGGCTGACTGGTTGCGGCAGGCTGGTGCTGCCACTGGTTGTTGAAGCTTGCGGGTTATGGGGAGGTATGGCGGTTTAGGATTCAGGAAGGTCTTCCGGAGAAATTCCTATTACTTGGATATTAAAATATAAGGTCACCAAATGCTCAAAATGGGATCCTGTTTGGTGTAAATGTGGAAGGTTCAAATAGGGGGTTTTCCTCTGTGGACTTTGGCTGGGGTGTATTGATTATCTGCTGATCAATTGATTTTAGTTCTTGTAATAAACTGTATCTCTTTCCACTGCAGTGAGAGTGTGCAGCATAAGGTTGGCTAAAAGTAAAACAACTTGAGTGACTTTAAAGAAATAATTTAGGAAAAATTAAATTACTCGAACAAAGCTGGTTTGCATTAACGAGCCTAGTGTGTGTGTAAATCTATGACCAGTATTCCCTCTGTACAATTACAATCTAGCTTTCTCCAGCCAAGATCGAATGGTAGGGTTCTGGTTCACTTGGACAGTCAAGATCTTAGATGGTGTGTAATCCTGCGTATTGGCTAATTCTGAGAACTGGCATTATTCAGGTTTACTATAAAACACTGAACTCACTCTGCTGCACTGCTTAAATATCTAAGATGGATTTAAAGTTGAGTAAATTCTGGTAAAAATGGTTTTTTGTAATAATTCACGTAGTGAATAAAATACTACAATTCGGAATTTAACGACGTGAATACTTGAAGCAAGAACAACGTGAATAATTTAATCAAAATAAAATATATTATACTCAATTAATTAAGGATTCTACACTAAAATAAATATTATTTATTTTTATGAAAGCTAGTCTTGCAAATCTAGGTGGTGGTGGCCTGGCATAACTTAAATTATTTATGTGGATTTCTTGCTTTCTAAAACAAATAATTTTCACTAACTAGTCTGAATATTATCATAATCTTAATTGGGGGTGGTGTCCATAAGGGACCTAAGGTGGTTTTTATAAAAAGGGAGACTTCCCTCAAGTGGTGAAGTGCAGCCTGGCGAGGGCCTTAAAGGAAGTCCAGAAGTGACGTCGCTGCCACAACCTTGTGTTACCTGAGGTTAGGTAGGAAAGGGGGATAAAGGAGGGACTGACGATGGCTGGAACCTTGGTAGTGGTTGATGCCTTGGATGCTGCCGGGGAATCTGGAGACGGCAGAAACCTCAGCGGGTGTCGAACCTTCACTGCAGTAGAGGGTCTTCCGGGTATTACTTCCTCCGGAGCTGGACGGCGTTGTCGACGGTTGCACCACTACTGCTGGTGCGGTTGAGGGACTCTGCCCTAAGCGGGTTGTTTTTGGCTTACCAAAGCGGGAAGTGTGTTGCGGCATACGCTGCCTGCGATCGACTGCCGAGCTTTGCTCTGTCCTGTCTTTTATAGTAAATTTGGCAGTTTGCTGGTCCTCAGAGAGGTACGGGGGTTTCTAGCCCCGCCTCCAGGGGGTAGAGCTTATGGTGTCATCACAGGGCCTCCTGGATCTTTATCGCTGGTGGCGCTGGCCTGAGGCGACAATATCTTCGGAGCATCTTGCCCTCAGGGAGGCAGTAACTTTCCCTTGATTGGCCGCTTCCCTAGCATTGCCAAGTTTGAACTGAGAGGGCTTCTCAAGCAGGAGCGGCGGCGTGGAAACTCGTGGTTTATTCGGGTTTCTCTGGTCTTCTTTGGGGTGGGGCATTGACGTGACTGTTTGTGACTTTGTTTGGTGTGTGGGAGAAGTGAGCAGTATGTGAGGCTTAGGCGTGTTGAGTCTCTGTCAACGTAGTTTTTGTATCACATGTCCTGTCTTCCCTACTGCTAGCTTTCTAACACCTCATTCAATCGCTGAAACACTGCAAACAAGTACGGCACGTGGCCATAATGTGCAAAAGAGTGCCGGCAAGAGTATAACTTTGTGCTCTCTCTGTGTTGTTGCTATTTTGCGCTCTCTCCGACGAATTAAGACGGGAGAGAGCATGCTCTGTGATGTCATTATGAACGGATTCAAGAGAGTGAGAGCAGGAGAGAGCACTCTCTGGGCCAATTGAGACACTGCCATAGTCTGTTGAGAAACATGTCAAGATGTACTCGGAGAATACTAGGTGTAATAGAGATGTAAATGTGGACACAAAATTGCTGATGAGAAAAGGGGAAATGTAATTTTTTTCCTGTTATGTATTGTGTGCGCAAAGTTGAACAAAACACCAACAGAATGATTTAAAATTCTTTCCAAGGCTTAAAGGGAAGACTGCATGTTTTGTTCATGTATGTGCGTGAGTGCCACAAAAGATTTAGAGAAGGATGTCAAAACATGGGAAAAGATGAAATTGCCAGGATGGTTTTCCACTTCACCAAATATAATGTTAAAGTATAATTTGCTAGATTGCTTGAAGTCTACCAACTGTCTCTGAATGATCGCTGAATTTGTGAACATTGACAGACACTGCCAATGAACATTGCGACACAGCCTTCATACTCTCAAAATTTGGCACCATGTGGCAATTATTTTCTAAAGTGAAGTATGTGCTAAAAGAAATGTATTTTAAGTCAGTTGATGCATTAAAGAAAACACTGCTGCAGGAACTGCCAGTATTATATTAATATATTTTCTTCTATTATTATTGCCGCTAATATTCACCCATTATCCGCGAGGAAAACAAGACTGCATCAGTGTGCTAATACAAACAGGGACTGTATGGAAGATGACAAGTACCTACATATTATTAAAGATGAGTTACTTTATTAGTCTCATTATTCAATAGACACACCACATTTACATACAACTTTTGTAGCACCTATATAATTAAGTTATGATATTCAGTAAATGCAGTATCCGATCAAGATACCAGGTTCATATATAACACTGTATCCATTCTTGGAGAATATGTGACTACTACCCCACATTTCAGTCAAATTCCTAATGTTTTTGAAATATTAGCATTAATTATTTAATTATTTTTATTTATTGAGTTTATTATTGTGATACACTTTGGCTTTGGGATACACTACATACTTTTGTTTTATTGACATTTGACATCACATACGTAGTTGTTCAGTTTACAAACCTAAAAAAATTACTGCTTTTGATTATAGAAATAACGTGTGTCAGATATGATTTTACTGTCAGGTCAGGTAGTGTGAACTTTTGCAACGCAGTCCAGTGCTGGGTAGAGAGAGAATCAGCAGTAAAGAGTTTACATTTCACTACATTTACATGTGATTGAAGTACAACAATGGTTTGAAGCACAGCATGCAAGTTAAACATCAGGACACACTGCTGAGGCTTAGAGCTTTGTAATGGGGCATACAATTATGTGTTATTTACAGGGACAAATTAAGGTCGAAGTGAAACATGCAGCCACATGGTGCATCAAACTGTGGGGGCACCAGGCCAGAGACACTTCTGACTATTTTAACTTGCAATACATAACAGAAATTATTGTTATCAAGTTTGTTTAGTCTGAAATAAATTAATTTCATTACTAGATATGATGTTGATCATCCTGTAGCATTAATTTCTTTGATGACGCTTAGATAGGTTTCTTGGCCATTATATTTTATTAATGTTTGCATACATTTTTTTAACATTAGAAATATGCATACTCTAAAGTTTGTTTGTTTGGACATATTGCATGTGTTTCTATCATATTAAAAATAATATTTAATAGAAGTGAATTGTACTTCATGTTATATTAGCACATTATCAGAATTAAAAGTGCTCCAGAGATTTTTAAAATAATTCAACAATGCATAATCTGCTTTCACAATTGCTACCACAAAATGATTGTAAGTGTGAGAGATAAAGTTAGAAAGAGAAGCAATTAGTGATAAATAGTATTTTGAGGGTCAGGGTGCAAAACATATCTTTGCAGGTAAAAATAAGGTTTTGATCCATCCTTGGTTGCCTACCAGACTGATGAGTGGGCAATGTTATGCGCAGAATGCGGTCTGCAGTCGACCAGAGCCAACAAGGGTGTGGAGGGCCTCGGCAAGACGGCCGCCCACGGGGACTGGCCATGGCACACTGCCCTCCTCAAGGATGACGTCCACGTATGTGATGCTACTCTGGTCGCCCCTCAGTGGCTCCTCACCTCTGCATCCTGCTTCCAGGGGTGAGTGCCAGCTACTCAATGCAGCTCTTTATTCTCTGTCTCATGTAACTTGGCAAAATTTTCAGTTTGACAAAAGTAGAACCAAATGTTTACTTACTTTTCGTTTACGTATAATTTAACCATCAGTTAGTGCATCAAGTGGAGGCTGTATATTTTATCAACACGCTGTCAGCTAATCCACTATCCATTGTACTGTAGTGCTTGACGCATGACTAAATCCGCGCTAGGTAGAGCGCATTACAGAATCACGACTTTGCCCTGCCCGAGATGGTTGATTTCATGGACAAGTCCAACCCTCAGTACAGGAAGCAGGACAAGGGAAACTCCACGACGTTGACAGTGCCTCAACACACTTCAATCCCATGCTCCAAGCTTGTACTGCTCCCCTGCGTATGCAGAAAACCATCACGTCATCACCCTTCCCACTCCGATGTTATTTACTTCAGCATATTCACCAGCAGAAGAGCGCACCAGTTTGAATTTGGTACCGCCAGAGACGCGGCCCAATCACAGAGGGTCACAGCCTACTCGAGCGCCCTAATCTTCAAAGTTCTGCACCCCAGGTGCCAAGCGGTGAGATAAGGCAGCCATGGTCCATGCATGTGATGTCACAAGCTCCACCCCTTGGAGGTGGGGCCAATTCCCCCGCACCCTTCGAAGCACCCATGATCGACAGATCACTATAAAAAACGAATCCGCCTACTCCTGAGCAGTTGCTCAGGGTGGCTCGCCAGAGTCGTTTATCCACTCCTGAAGAGGCTGCGAAGGCCGGAGTTGGATACCGCGGCAGTAACCTAGTCTTGCATCATCCTCTTAGGCTATGAAGGTCGAGGGCACATGACTTAGGACCAGCAGTCCTGCACCCACGCAGCCTACCACAACGATGACGCTCTTCTAGAGGCCATCTCCCCCTGAAGGATATCTTCAGCATCACCTCCAGTTATCGACCTCGAGCACGTCCTACGTCGACCTAACCTCTTCCTTAACCCCGCACTGACCAGGTAACCCCAAGGTCATGGCAACACAGTCCCCTTAAGGGTGCCGCTTACTTGGATGTTTTTAGTGTGTTTGAGGAAGGGAAGCGTAGGACCAATAAGGACAACATTGATACGCGCGGCTGATGTCCCTTCGCTCCTACGCGCTAGGCGCTGAACTGGCATGCAGTGTTTCCGCTGTGCTGCGTGTACCTATAGGACTTTAAGCGGTGACCCTACCATTTTGATGGTGGAAAGTCTGTTCAATGCAGGTCCCTATAATAGTTTCACATGTTTCTAACCAGTATATTATGAGCTACAGCAGTGTGGAAAAGCCGTTTTAAGCTATGTTGGAGGGCTCGGGAATAGCATTTATAATGTGCATGATGTACTCAGAGTATTATATGTACCTCGCCCGAAATGTGTTTTCTTTTCGTACATTGGTATCATGGGGACACGTTTAATGGTTTCGTGGAAAAACCTGGATTTCAAACACTCTGGAATGCGTTTCCACCGCCAGGTAGGCGGCATCCTTAAGCCAGGCCACTCTACCGCTTGAGTAGAGTAACCCAGTTACACATTGTGAGGTCCCTTCTGGACATAACCCGTATAATTCAGCTAGGATCCATGACTAGTTAGCTTTATAATTAAATGCCTTTAAATTTAATTAATCGCCAAGAGTATGAATGTAACGTAAATGTAACAGGTAGCCTTCACCTGATTTGCCGTGTAATTAAACATTTAACTTCCGCCGTTAAATTTTTATTATATGTTACTTAGCAGTAAAGTAACGTATGATAGAATTCTTTGCTATTATTATACTTGTTACTATTTTGCTGTACTGTAATTTCTTACGTGGATTAATTAAAAAGTAATTTCTCATTTAGATTTGCATTTGAATAATAGCATTTCTTTCTTTATTTGTGCACGTGAAGTAATGCCGGCGACGTGTATAACCAAACTGCAAATACAAGTAACACCTAGCGGCATTCCGAGTTTGGCGAAGGTAATACTCAGGGTATTCCAGTGGCTAATATTTGGGGGAGCCTTTCACTAGGAACTCAATATACCTTGATATTGCGGCTACTTACGTGCTTCGTTGTATAACCTTTCGGGCTTCGGAATTGGCCAGATGTCGTTAAGCGACAAGACACGTCGTGACTACTCGTGTATCATGACATACACTGTAGGATCCTTCCTCATACCCGGCTTCATGTCACGTGCTTTTTGTTTTGTGTGGCTTATTAATTGTGATGCAGAAGTAATTTTGATTAGTCAGCCTCATGCCAAAGAATTATAAAACAGGAGTTGGAACTGTCTTAACTAGGAACTGTATCAACTAGAGTAAGAAATAAATTTACAAAATAGTGTTATTACTGAACTTCAAGAAGGCTTTTCATTGTTTGAATTACTGACCCGCATGCTGGGCCGTACACGCTTCGAGTACTGGATTATTCTGCATAGCAGTACAAAGATATTATGCAAAGACCCATCAGGTCTCTCCCCTGAATACACTGCTAGCCCTCCTAGACCAACATACATCACTTTCAGCAGCCGTAGCACCATTCAGCTGCAGTTCCTCAGCCGGCCCCTGCAGCAGCACCTACGGAGCAGAGGAGAGCTCGAAACATCTGCAGTTCCTGAGGTAACCAGTCAACGTGGTGTTCTTCCCACCCTTGAAAACTTTGTACCACTACGCAAACTGACTCGCCCTACTAACTATGCTGGCACTTTACAAAAGCATGTGTAATTCTTGCTCCACGATGTGTTCTATGCGAAACTTGCTTTTAAGAGATTGAAGGCCACTCAAATATGCACACTGTACGAGAGTACACTTAGATTCAAGGTATTCATCTGGGTCAATATCCCCAAGTCACCAAAGCCCCTCACTTCACAAGTTAACCCCTCTCATTGTCTCTCACCGCAGTGTGGGTCGCACCCTTTCTCAAGCTAGCACACCTCTTGTGTGCCCCTTTCCTTTAAGGCGACTCCGTAGATGAGTACTAGGTTTAGTGTACATCCTTCCATGTTGGCATCTGAGGTTTGGAACCCTCAATCCACTAACCAGAGTTAGTTTGGTTCTTTGCCAACAGTGTCTAGGTACAGGATGGATCCAAACCCAGTACTGGGTGGTTGAGTGTTTGGGGACTCAAGAGTTTTCGTTCAAACTCCATCCCTTTGCGATCTCCATCATGCTTCATACTAAACAAATTTGAAGGTATTTAGACTGACATCTGTCTAAAAAATTTGTAGGGTATGAAAGTAAAAATATAAAAACCTTGCAAAAAATTTAATATTTGCTAACTATTTCTTATGTATCCAAGACCAAGACAACGAATTGGATTAACATTTGCGAGATGGTAAGAATTGTAGTTATTATCACACTTTGAACGTTACAGCTAATATAACTGGAAATAAAAGTAATTCGGGAAGCTTGCTTGACAACGCACTTTCATTTGCCAGCTATTCACCAAAGACTATTGAAAAGGATACTAAACGGTTTAAGTTGGAAATATGTGGCGTGGGATAATGTAAGAATTGCTTAAAAACTACCCACGTGCATCTCACTTTCTTTGTTTTATTAATACAATACAGTAATAACATGGAAAAAAAAAAAAAAAAGGAAATAGGTTTACAGGAGAAAAACACGTGTGTAATGGACGTAGATGTAACAATTACCAGCACAATAGAAATTACTAGTAATCAAAATAGCTGTACATGGAAATTATGCAGAGCTTGCGGAAAAATAAAAATGTTGGTATCTGTTTGTAAATTTGTTATTTTACACAAGAAAGCTTTTCTTTTTCTGGCTGGTAGTGCTTCGGTAGACAGCTGACAGATGGTGCACATAGCTAGGCAGGGTATATTGTGATCCAAGTGCATTACTCAACAGGTAGCAGCACGTTGGCCTGCCTTTTGATCCCATCTTTTTAAAAGTTGACTTTTCTCCTATTACCGGCTTGAAACGAGACGAGTTTAAAATATATTTTGTCAAATTATTTGAAATTAATATCAATCACATTTGGAAAGTGTGAATCATGAGTGGGGATACGTGAAAAAAAATCCAAGGTTTGAAGTTGCATTTCATTTCAATATGGAGTGTTTAAATGTGCATATCATTTTGAACACCTATACATTACTACTTTAGCACAAAGTTTGATTTGTGACATTAACAACCGCTGTTTTGTGACCACGTGAAATAGAATGTGTTAATTAATCTAGGAACTATTTCTTACAGCGTATTTCTGCTTGTCTGATGTGTATCTGCAGTGCACTCAGAATAGCCAACGTAATAAAAATTGTTGTGCATTCGTGCATCAGTCAATACAGGATTTTGTAAATGGTATAGTGTTTGTTTCGTAAACGTCAAGTTGCCACTCACTGACTGTCATGGTTTTGCCAAGTTATATGAGACAGAGAGTACATTACTCACTGTTTGGGATGATTCCCAGCAGAGTCACCTCTGTTTTGCACGTGAAAATCATGCCAGACTATACTGCTAGTCAGCGGGTTTTTTTTGTAAATCTCTAGTTTCCTCCACTCTTGCATTCCGGTGCTGTTTCATACCCACCTTGCTTCACTCTCATCAGCTCTCAAGAGCTCTGTTTTAAGAGCCATACAAACCTCTCCACTTCTCTCACTGTTTGCGATTCTACAGTTACTAGATTTTAAGCAGCACATTCTTTCCATACATATTTTTGGAAAACAAAGGTGTGGCTTAGAATGAAATATCAATTTTTTTTGGCCTGAAAAAAGTTTCTATTGCAATGTGTGTGTGTGTGTGTGTGTGTGTGTGTGTGTGTGTGTGTGTGTGTGTGTGTGTGTGTGTGTGTGTGTGTGTGTGTGTGTGTGTGTGTGTGTGTGTGTGTGTGTGTGTGTGTGTGTGTGTGTGTGTGTGTGTGTGTGTGTGTGTGTGTGTGTGTGTGTGTGTGTGTGTGTGTGTGTGTGTGTGTGTGTGTGTGTGTGTGTGTGTGTGTGTGTGTGTGTGTGTGTGTGTGTGTGTGTGTGTGTGTGTGTGTGTGTGTGTGTGTGTGTGTGTGTGTGTGTGTGTGTGTGTGTGTGTGTGTGTGTGTGTGTGTGTGTGTGTGTGTGTGTGTGTGTGTGTGTGTGTGTGTGTGTGTGTGTGTGTGTGTGTGTGTGTGTGTGTGTGTGTGTGTGTGTGGGTGTGGCGCGCGCGCGTGTATGACTTTTTTTGTGGACTCATATTTCAGCATCTCTAGGCATTCCTATACTCTGCGGTGATGGTTTGCACCAGCAATGCACAGTTTATATTGAGGGTGCCACTGTTGCCCTGTCCTCAGGCAGCCGAAAGCACAGTGGGTGGCGCGCCTGGGCACCGTGCGGCTGGCGGGCAGCTCACCGTGGCAGCAGGAGCGCATGGTGGTCGGCATGGTCAAGTCCCCAGTAGAGGGCAGCACCATCGCCATGGTGAAGCTGGAGAGGCCAGTCTTGCTGTCTGACTTTGTCCACCCTGTCTGTCTGCCCCAAGAAGGAGTACCGCTGCTGCCCGTTGATGCCTCTCTCTGCAACACGCTCAGCTGGGCCATGAACAGTTGAGTGCACTCTTCCTCTTTGTGACATTATATGCTAGTGACCACAGCAACACGCATGCTAGTGTGTGGTGTTCAATCCTTTTGCGAGTCTCAGTCACTTTTCCTGCACTACAGCTCATATTATTTTGTTCTGTTTATAAGTTAGAATGTCATAATTTTCACATAAAAGGTAACTTTTATTTTACATAGTAATTATTTATATCTTTAAACAATAAGTATATACTTTCTTTTACAAAACTTTATAGCTCACAGCTGCAGTTACCATTCCATGGTATTACAAAAAATTATCCTCCACTTGTGTCAGGCTGTCTGCCTAGGAAGACTCAACCCCCATTTTCCTTCCCTCTCCACTTTTCTGTTTCAGGTGTCTAATGGCCAGTGCGGTGCCAATACCAGCATGACTGAAAACAAAGAAATTCTCCCCAAGCATTCTCTCTCTTCTAGTATATCAAACACCCTTTCATAAAGATTATCCATTCCAATCCTTTATTCTAGTAGAATCTTTTTCCTACTTCATAAATTACACGTATCTTGCAATTCCTTTATGTTCAGAGGTTTTTACAGAATCTACGCCAAATTTTCCTCCTCCTGTTGAAGTTCAAGTTAAGTCAGCTTGGGGGGTAATCATGGCTCCAACTGCAGCCATGTTTACCCAATCCCAGAAAAGCCATGGTGCATGTGTCCCATAGCTATAATATTTCCTGCTGTATGTGGGACTCTGCTCCGAGACACACTTAGGTCACATCTTTACCTAGACCCTCTGACCCACCACTCAGTCTTAAGGTACGATAAAAATACAAATGGTTAATGGCTTATCAGGTTGTGTGCAGAAGTTTTATCAAAACATTCTATTACATTTCCCTGATTTAAATCATGTTAGTGTAACATTACATCATAAAAAGGAGACAGAATGCACAAGTACACACAGGGCAGTACTTGTGGATACACACATACAAAGAAAAGTCAGATGAACACATTTTCCATGCAGATGCGAAGTTTCGCAACATTTTACTGGCTAGGCCAGCTTCATCAGGTGGTGAGCGGTGGCACTCTCAGTCTAGTGAGCAGTGGTTGGTAAAAACAGAAACCTGGTGGCCAGGAAACGAGCTAGGGTGAGGTGGGAAAATTGAAATGTGGTGAAGGGGTTGTCTTATGTCTAAGTCAGGAGTCTGTCTGGATTTGGTGATTTTTGGTGGGCCAGTTCCCAGCATCGCAGTACTGCACAATTTTTAGAATAAGGTAGGGCTCTCACTGCTCCGGTTGTGTAACAGGAGTCAAAGTTCTGGCTGTGAGATGCTGCATGTGCTGCAACTGGCTTCTCCTGCAAATTTACATTTGCCCAGCTATGGCTTGTTTGGTGTCTGCTTTATGGCCATTCATTCTCTGAGAGTGTTGGTGGTAAGGCCAATATACCAATATATTCTGCAATGCAGTGTACGCACTGTAACTGATGTCGTGTGTACACTGCCTTTTTGAGTGAATTGAATTAAATTAAATATTGACGTGTGCCCGGGTTACTGAATAAGTGGCACGGTCGTCGTGGCTTTACTGCGCTCGATCAGGGATTTTCAGATCCCTGCAACGTTTATGACTAGATACCTTTACAGGGTGCGTCAGTTTACAAGTCAGCACGAAATCATGGCTAACTGCCTTCGGTGGGGCTGTGTATATGTAGTTGGTGGGAGATGTTAGGTTTATCTGGCTTACTTATGGGTTCTTCGGCCAGTTGGTAAACTGGGGTTGGCTGCTGGGAGAAGTTGGTCCTGCAGTCCACTGGCTTCGAGTAGTGGGTACTGTGCAAGATTACACGGTACCATTGATTCCAGGCAGCTCCTTCTCTGCTCCACAACCTGGCGTTGGAGATCCTGTTCCTGACCTCTGATCCATCCACTAAACCACTCAGGATAGGGTGGTAGTCCAAGTGTGTACGGACGTGCGCTGGAAAAGCTATGTATTGAAATACAGGAGCAGTCGGTTCCTCTAGAAGCCTTGCTAAGGCAGCACTGTCCCATTACACCTGTCTTTCCTTAGTAGGAGGAACTAAGGCAGACTGCTGCTCGGCAGTGAGGTGAGCTGTTCTTTGCTCTTCTCTACGTAAGCCATGCCTTACCTTAAAAGGCATAGTGTGTGGTCCACAGCTGAATGATACATATCGTGCACCACGGACGCAAAACTATTTCCCTAGAACAGTGTACTTCCAGTAGCAGCTGCTGGCACGAGCTCGGTGCTCCAGAAGACCCCCCACCACTGGCGGGCTGATCAGAAGCGTTGAGCCGTATGGGTCGCCTTCCTGCTACTACTGGGTGTGGTATTGCAACCAAGGCCAGGCCGTAGCACTTGAGCAAATACCCCCGCCAGCACCTCGGTGCTCCGGTAGGGATACAACTCAAGAGTAGTGTCTCTCCCTAGATGAAGGAGTTGCTAGTGTTTGGGACTCTGCTGTTCTATCCCCGGAGGTATAGAACAGGTGGTCGTCAAATTATGTATATATGGTTCGAGTGGATTCCAGAAGGAATCCCCAGTCGTAGTCTAGTTCGTATTAAAAACACCCTGTCTCTCTCGGCAGTGCAGTGCGAATCATTCCTAGCTGGTGAAGTGAATATCACTCTAGAAATAAAACTTGTGGCTAAAAGAACAAAGCTGTATTTATTGAGAGATCAATAACACAATGACACGTGCTATTTCCTACCAAGCAGACGGTATCCTGAAAGTAACCTATGCTATCCAAGTGTAGGTGACCTGGTCCTAGGCTGGACAGGAAGTTGAACTAGTTGACTATATGAATTAATACTTAAAGAAACTATCTAAGTAAGGAGTGTCTAGAAGAGACAATGAAGTTAAAGTCCACTACTCTAGTAGCAGGGAGTGTTAGTGTTAACTGCTGTTGCAGAAGAAGCTTCTGGTAACTGGTAGCTATTTTTGTCAATGGGAGTGGCCTCTGGTAGGTTGTTGAAGACTTGTAGGTTGCTGGAGGCCCCAGCACTAGAAGTGGTGGAGCGAACTCGAGGAACTGCAAGAAATATCTCTCGAGCCCTGCGTGCACCGACTTATATAGTTTGAAGGACAGGTTGCGACGGCGGGCTGTGGGAGGGGGGAAGGGGTGTGATGTCCCTCTGGTGCGAGGCCACAGTGGAGGTAGCAACCCTCTAGTCATCTCTCGGCTTCGTGAATGTTTGGCAGCGCTCGGCCGTGCCTCGAGATGGCTGATGGCTTGTAGACTCTCAGCGCGGGGGGAGGAGAGGGCGAGGTGTCTGCTGGTTTGTACAACCTCTCGTATCCACGTGTTCAGGCGCTCTCCACGATTAAGTACAGGTTGGCGGGGTTCGACTCTCATGTGGGTTGAAGTAGATATACTTGGCATGATGTGAGATGAGTCATAATTGTAGTTAGTAGTAGGATAAAATGGCACTCGTCAATATTAAGACGTGTTCTGAAGGAATCTAAGTTATGCAGCACCAGAAGGGCGTTGAAGAAGTGTGGTGGCTGTTAGTGTGTTTGGATGGTATATACCAGAGGGACGTTGTTGATGGTGAGGTTACAAAAAGGAAGGCTGAAGGAACGGTTGACGGCTTAGGCAGACCCACTGGTGCGTTGGTGTCCAGAAGGCCTCTGGAGCTGGACAATCGCAGAAGAGGTCGAAGACCCTCTGGAACTGCTTGATGTTGCTGACACGGCACAATGCCTCTTTTATCCTAATCATATCAGCTTGATCGTGCTCCGAAGGGTGAGGGGGAAGCAAGCTCCGCCCTCTTGGGGGTTGGCCTAGTGTCACACATAGGCGCCTGGATTCTTATCTCTGTGGTGCTCGCTGCGAGGGCTGCGATGTGGTGATATGATCTGGCTAGCCTGCGCATCTTGGAGGCTATGAGTGCTCCGGCAGGTGGCGCTAAACTCTCCAGTGCGGAATTGGAAAAGTACCCTACCATCGTGGTGGAGTGGGCGATTTGAACAGGAGCGGAGGGGTGACGCAATTGATGCACGTGAATTGTTGTTTCGTTGGGAGGAGCAAGTGTTCGAGACTTAATACGGGAGCTTGTTCCCAAGGTGGTCGAGCAGACATGTGTCCTGTCTTCTCTTCTTTATCCGTTGGTGGTTGCGGACTGGCCCATAAGGAGTAAGTGTGTTCCAAGATGGGATGCTGTCACAAGTAAAGTGAGCAGAATGAGTCTTACATCAATGGTAAACAAGATTTTCTGTTGCACATTTATAGCTGTCCTAGATAGCATAGCACAATAGCTACACAACGTGGGCTATTGCAAGAATGAGACCTCCTGGGGGTGGTGACATTACTGACTGTGGAATTGAGTATGTAGCAATTTCGGGTGCACTAGTTTGTTTTGAAGGTTAGGGGTCATTTGAACACCAATTTGGGGGGTTTGGAGAACAAGTTTTGGGTGGGTGTTGGCTAGATCAGAATTGTCCCCCCACAGTCGAAAATGGTTCTGAGTTTGTCCATGCCGTCGTGGTAGGGGACAGCCAGAGGGATATCTGAGTTACTGAGCTTTGTTTGAGGATCTATGGTTGACATGGCATGCTGAATTTGTGTGTGAATCAGGGATTTGGGGTTACCTCCATCAAAGATTGCTTTAGCTACTATATCAAATTGCTTATTTAAGTCATTTTGGGTGGAGCAGATAAATTTAGCTCTGGTGGCAAGACAGTACGGCAGAGATTTCTTGGCATGGAATGGATGTTAGCTGCTAAAATGTAGGCACTGAAGGTGGTTGGTGGGTTTAATGTTAACAGTTGCTCTAATTTTGCCATTGTGAAGGACTAGTTCTGCATCCAGAAATATGGCATGTGATTTAGAGTATGTCCAGGTAAACTTGAGCAGGCTGTGTGAGTTAAGATTGTTGAGGAAGTGGATGTGATTGTCCTCAATTGAATCCCATATCATTAAGATGTCATGTATAAAATGCATCCAGCAGAGTAGCTGAGTTGGTTGGTGTCTCAGGAAGTTTTGTTACTGTTTACCCATGCACAGATGGCGTAAGAGGGGGCCATGCGGGTGCCTTTAATTTGGAGGTAATGCTTATCTTGGAACCTGTAACTGTTATGGTTTAGTGATAGTCTTGCCAGTTCGACCAAAAATGCTGTGGAGGTTTACCTAACTCTATGACCGCGTTACTGCAAACACCTACAAACAGTTTGTGATGCATTAGCAAATAACACTCCAACCGCAAGTCCCTAACTGCAGCGTTTGCAGAATCGTACAACTTCATTCATTTCGTAAACACTTATGACCACTGGAAATAAAACTGTGACTCCAAGTAAATAGTTTCCTTTCTTTATGTTTACTGCAAAGAACTGAGCTATTTTCTGATGACCAAAATGTATTTATTCTATCCTGTGGCAATAATGTGTGCATGTTATCATAGTTGTGTCTCATTGACATACTTAATGCAAAAAAATGTGTGTGTCTATATATAAACAACAACTTTGTTACATCTGTACATAACTCCCCAGGAGCACCGGACGATGTCCAAACCAGTGTAATACAGTAATCCCTCGTCAACCGCAGGTGATAAGTGTTTAAAAACACCACAGTTGAAAAAACAGCGGTAGAAGATTACAAACATTTATGGGGAAAAGGGATATAGGTCGACTATTTTGCGTTTTCTTACTATAAAATCTGACATATTACGCACAAAACAGTAACTAAACACACTGTTGGAGATGCCTTGTGTTTGAAGCAGAACATAGCACTTTATCTATTGATAATAGATATGAAGATTGACACATGATGTCTTCTCTATCATAATAAAGACTGCTACTCATCAGTCAACTACACCCCTGACAGCTCGTCCACGAGTCATGTCGCTGCCGCCGACGTTTGCAAGACTGTATTACCTACTGGGGAGGGACAGGCATCCCATTGATAATTATTATTTCGCCCAATGAGCCATCGAGACTATGCAAGAGGTCCGTGGCAAGTACTGCAGTGCACCGCTACATGCCGCCACAGACAAGAGACGTAGATCCTGGCGCTCTTCACTACGCCTCCCACTCTGAGGATCCAGATGCTGTGCTCGCACCTGCTGTGCCCCCTCCCCAAATGCACTATGCCAGCAGAAAAAGAGAGGGCCAAGAAGTATAAAAGGGCCAGCAGCCAAGCCTCCTGATCGCCAGTTCTTCTCAGTACTAGATCGCTTCCTGAGCTCTCACTGCTCCAGTTACTGGTGCCAAGGCTCCAACCTCTCCTAAGCTTCATCGCTCTCTTCGTAGGGCCGAAGTTCCTCTCCAGCAGAATCCTAAGGAAGACCCAGCGGACGTTAAGAAGTTACACTTAAACACGTTTGGTCCCTTACAGACAGTCACCTGAGAGTAGAGCTCGCCTAATCCACCCAGCTTTGCACAGGGTGTTTAACATTCCATATACTTCGTGGGAGAATTAGGAGTTAGCACCTCTGCCATCAGTGTTTATTTCACTTCGGGTAAATAAACACAGTTCTTACCAGTCATCTTAAATTTCACTCCAAGCTCCTTCCTGTGTCACATCGGGGCTGCAGAACTTGGCAGGAGACCGGGTTTTGATACTGCCGAACTCACACAGAATAAGTAAATCCTTGGAAAGCCACCCATTCCTTGTACGTCGTAGGCGGAATGGTAGAGCCATGACATTAGGATACCGTCCTGTGGAAATTGGCTTGTCAGCTGAAGTCGCCCCTTCCTCATCGCTCCCTCTGTGGTGCCGAGGAGGGGTTCTTCTTTGAGTTCGGGGAGACCAGTGACCCTGGGACCCTCATCACACCACCATTGGAAGGCCATCCGTTCCTTGCACCACATGCAAGGAACGGTAGAGCCATGATATTAGGTACGCTCCTGGTGGACTGGACTTGCCAACCAGGTGCCCAACTCTCATCGCTCCCCTAGTGGTGCCGAGAGGGCTGCAGTCTGGTGCAGGGAAGTCTACTCCCACGGGACACCCGCACATGGTTAAACACTGACACATCAACTGTCCAACTCCTGCTGCTCTGATCTATACCTCATGCGTACACCTGCAGGGGTGGAGTTAAGAGATGGGCCAGAAAGGCAAGGGCAATTGCTAAGCTTTCCCAGAGAGTACGTATCCTTCCTAGCGGGTCCAGATTACTCAGTCTACGGGAACAAGCTGCACTTCAACGACGCCTCAGCATACCAGATGCAGACATTGTTCCCATTGGATTGTTCGAGCCACCCACCAGGGTCGCGGAGGGATACCATCCAGAAGTGCAGGAGGCACTCTTTGGCATCAGACAGCCAGACGAACCCGAATCACAGCCAGAAGCACCCGTACCGGAGCAGATCACACCCCAGTAAAGCGAAACACGTCAGTGCGAATACACAGGTACCCGCCAATTCCACGCCACCTCGCCAAACTGCTGCGCCACTACTAAAGCCGGTACCTCGTAGGGGTCAAGGTTGGAGGGCCTGACTTTGTGCCCAGCAGTAGACTCACGAGGCCCGTACTGTACACCGGGCGGGCACCTGCGCCCCGGACTGAATAAAGTAGATTAGACACGACTCGCCTAGCGTTGCCCAAGTTACCTAGGGGCTGTCACGCGTCAAGATACATATTCAAAATAAAAGTACTCATGTACTGGTGCTAGCAGCGAAAACATTGCAGTGTGCACGTATCTGGGCGAGCGCATAGATCCTCTGCAGTGCGGCCGGGCGCAGCGGCTTGCTTCTGTCGCTCATACCTAGATCCTTGGGCTGGGCTCTGAAGTAGATGGTGATGCTCATGTCAGGGCCGCCCGAGTGCCGCTCAGCTGTTGCTCATGCCGGGGCCGATAGGCATGACTGACGCACTGTGTGATCAGATCATGCTTTGGTTGGCTGGCCGGTTAGGAGGAGGGAGTATTGGGTGGAGGTGGGAGGCCTTGCCTCTTTGGCACCTCCCTCCCACAGCTGTTGGTCAGTCACTCCAAGATTACTCTGACAAGCGGCGGCTAAGCGGCTGCCACCACTGCCGTCGTTACAGGGCCGATACACTTCGTAACAGCGGCCCGGTGATGGGAAAATGTGCTGATAGATGCAATTCATGTCCATGTGTTGAATTTATACAATATTTGGGCGGTGTGTTAGCCTGTGCACTAGCATAATGAGGCCCGGCAATGTTTACATGAATACAAAAGCCTAGTGCAGTCTACTTGAAATATTAATTATCCTGAATTTTTCATCAAAAACTTCTGATGTGGCCTATACACCCACACAGCCTTACACGCCAAAATATGGTAATATAAAACACATTTTATTTGCACACAATTTTATCTGTAAAATGAATAAAGGTGACTTCACAAGAAAAAAAACAATTGCTCATCATAAAACATTAGCACCTTACGTAGACATGGGCGCACATAAACAAAAAAAACATAGGACCTTGAATTCAATATGAAGTTATACATACACTAATTAAGAAACTAGTCTGTAATGTACCGCTGTTTTTACAGCAAAAGAGAAGGGATGCCAGGAGTAAAAAGTGAAGGAGGGTAAGGCAGAGCCAGCGGTATGTGACTAGGACAAAGAGTTCTCACTGACCCAGCCTGCAACTCCTCCATCCCAAAACACCCCAGTCCCCTTCTGGCATGAAGTAATTTATTGCTTCACGCAGCTTGGGACAACAAGTGTCAAAGTCTATGATGGCAGCTTGAGAAATGTGCGACCACTATCATCAATAATGGCTAGCTTTCCATAGACTGAAAATTGTGGATAATAGAAACTTGTACAGTGGTCCAGTCGAAGAAAACTTCTACAAAAAAAAATCCACGCATAACTGAAACTGCGATTGGTGAGGGATTACCAGAGTGCCTACAGGTTATGTCACTTGTTGCGGGGAGTAATACAGACATGTCAGTATTATACGTTCATCACCAGTGGTCAGTAAGTTATGCCAAGCCATCCCCACAGAAGATGAGAAGATGAATGAGCCAGCAGCAGACACCGTAGCAGACAGCCCTTAGCTCTGCCCAAGAACAGGTGACTAACCACCCCCACCATGCCACCCCGGCAAGAGTGGGCTGGCCTGTACTTATACCTGCACACGACTCAGAAATGCCAATTGTTTGTTGGCTCTTGTAAGAGCCACATAGCCCCGGCAGCTTGCTCTACCCCTTTGTGCGCTGGACCTCTCTGTCCACTCTTCATCTTACAGATAGTCCAGAAGCTCTTCAGCCCATTCACAATATCTAACAGACCTTCCAGAGGATCTCCCCTGGCAGACCTTGAAGAAGTAGCCAACCCCCCTTGCTGATTGCACCTGTTAATGGCCACCCCATAACCCTTCAGGAATTGGGGCCCCCTAAGTCCCTTCAGGATACGGCAAAGAGTAGATAGGAAAAGTTAACAGCTACCTAATCGAACCTGCCATACCCAGCTTAGAACCAGGTACCCTTTATCTGGAATTTGCGTAGTTTTTACTTCCGGTCAGCTAAAGATAGTTAGGAGGTAGTACAGGCCACCGTGTCTATTCCTCTCCACAATAAAACACGAGTTCTCACCTACCTTGACTTTCCTTTAGGGAATTGTGATACTCTATGTAAACACCACACCCACCAGAGTGGAGCAGGAGACAGGATTTTAAACGTCCTGATTTTACCATATAGTGTAGGACTGCAGGCTCCCCTCAGTCGAAACACCATACACGCTCGATGGCCACCCGTTCAGTGCACCACGGTGTACGGAAAGGCAGAGCCACAACCACTAGGAATACAATCCCTAAGGAGGCTAGACAGCCAGGCCAGTATCCACTCCGTCCACCGCACCATTTGAGTTGTCAGAGGGGGTGTCTGATTTTGGAGGCCTGACCACCTTTGGGCCCATACCCGCTGTCAGACGGTTGCCCATGTTGTCAGACGGTTTAGAGAAAACCCATCTTCCAACCACTGCACCACTTGTGTTGCCGGTTGGGGTAAAGGTACAGCTCTACGTTGGTCTAGATACCGTTGCGGCAGAACACTCCTAGTTAGGGACCGATTGCCACCTGCTGCCCTCGTGCGAGGCCGGTCATAGCACCACTCCATGCCTTACACCAAAAGGGTTGGTAAGGATCTGCAGGACAGAACGGCCACAGCTACCTGGGGCTGCACCCCATCCGATAAGGCATTCTGCCATTAAAAACCCCAGGACAAATCTGATTCTGCCAGACCCTTGGAGAGGCCTCACCTCCCCTTCTCTATTTTCAGCTCCCAAGAAGATGCCTGGAATGCCTGCATCCTGTGGTTGCTTCCATTCGCCGTGGAGAGGAGGTTCCACTGGGCATAGCCTGCTCCTGGTACCATGGAAACCGCAACTCCAGCCTGGTCCAGACGTTCTCTGGCAGTTCCAGCCACCACAGCACCTTTCGATCAGCCAGCCTTGTTGGCGCCTCCAGTAGCCGCTACCCGCCTACTAGACTGACAGATCATGCACCAGCGCAGGCAACATGGTGACCTAAGTCACAACACCTGGCGTGTAGCTCAGCCGATCCTGGATTCCATACCCAGTCACCATATGACTCAACCTACTCTCTTCACTGGTCGGGTCCCTGCCGGCAAGCGAGTTTGAACCAGCTATTGTTCCCTGTGTGTGACGGGCCTGCACGCTAAAAGCTAGCTCTTGCCTTGATGTAGCTTCAGACTGTTCTGTAATCAGTAAAATTATATTTATTTCTATTATATATAACTGAAATGAAATTTTTGCTGGTAGCTATTCAACTTTGAAACTATTAACATGTTATCAGAAAATCTTACTGTTCGACTGGAAAATATTCAAACATCAAAATCAAGTATTTGCACACATTTACAAATAATGGCAAATAATTAACTAACTTTTAAAGTTGACAGATGTGCTGTAACACAGTATGCTGCACTACTTATCAATTTCAAAATACAATTGCATCTTATAAACAAATAACATTATATAACTGTTCAGTAACTGAAATACACAACATAATACTTCCACATTTCTATGTTATAATAACTTTTTCCCCAAGAAATTTTATTTTCTACAGTTCCACCAGTTTTATAATACTTTTCGTTCTGTTTCACACAATTTTCACGTACATGCTTGTTCTTACATCTTTTTTTGACTGGGTTGTTTGCTCAATAATTAGATAGTGCAGTTATGGTATCAAAAAGCAACCCAAAATTATGACTTCTAGCATGCGAACTGGTAGGAAAATTTTTTCTAGATTTAAATGCATTTCCCAAATGTATTGGTTTGAATTAATTACATTAAATACTCCTTCTGCCCACTCATTTCCCAATTTAAGTGTGACAATAAAAAGAATCCAATGTATCGACAACTATTCCCCAAAAAACTTTTCCAATTTTGAAGGTAACAATGATATTCAGAGCTGTGGAAGATTTAAATCACCAACTGCAAATAAACTGATATTCAGGTCTAGGTTTACATTATGAACTATGTAGCTATAACACCAAGTTCATGTTCTTCGTCATGTTACACTCTTAACAGTAAAACAGAAACAAAGTAGTGGCAAAAGAATGTAAAAATAAATGTCTTTCATTTATACATATTTTAACGGACACATTGACGGCCATAATCCCAGCAAAGTTGGCAGCAATTTCAGAGAAAGTAGTTCCATGTCATAATGTTGTATTAAGAGAATTATGTTTAACTTTTGTGGATGCTACAGTATAGGAATTTAATTAAGATTCTGTATGTTTCATGCGTGCATTAAGCACATTACTAAGTTATTTACATTTCTAACAATTACAAATTTCTCTTGTGGTCAGTGCATGAATAAAATTATTGCATCCATTATTTATTTTTCATTTGGTGGCGGGATACAGAATGGGCAGAAAATAGGCCCTGAGAATTATTTCATAAGTGTTTATGCAATTGTGAACAGCCAATACAGTGTTTTAAATTTAGTAGTTTCCTTTCCTGATAAGGTTTGGCAGTGTATTAGTTACAATAGTGAGTGTCATTGTAACTACGTATAGGCTGTTCCCAGTAAACTGAGCACTTTTGAAATTACAAAAAAAGAAAGCAAAAGAAATTATTCTAGTTTTTTTTTTTTTTTTTTTTTTTTTATTAACCTAACACTTTTAATTCAACGTTTAAGATATGGGATTACTTTCCCTCCATTACCAACTTTACTACATGCATGACATTCAATGTGCCCGTTAAAATATACGCAGATAGGAGCAATGATTTTTTTTTTAGCAGGTGGATTCCAAAATTGCTTATGTAGTTAGCATTTCCACTAAAAAACTGTAAACTGTGCAGGGGAGCAGCTGCAAAGAATTGAACTGAAGCCAAGCTCCATGCAGAACTGCGAGAACATCAGCATCCCCACAGTAAACAGTTTCTGCACTGAGCCACCTTTCCCCAAGAACGACTGCAGTGTGAGTATTGGTGACAGCAGGAACTAAATAATCACATATCGTAGGATGGCGATATGGGATCTAGGACAATTTAACAGGAGCACAGGACACGTTACTAGCCGCATGAGCTGATGAACATCTGCAAAATTGAATATTGAGCTTGTGTTAACGCACAATTTAGACACCCTTTCTCTTATATTACGAGAATATGTTGTTACACATAACCAAATGTAAAATCTATTTATTTTTATCATAATGCTACATTAAATAAATGTAATTCTTTTAAAAACCTATTAAACAAACCTAAGTAATTTTAGTATTTCAGATTTTACATTTTTTTATATTAGACGTGCACAAATTACACATGCTATTAATAGTTATAAGCTGAACTTAATAAAATGAATCACTGAACAGGCAAGCCTGCATTCTTGAATGTTAAGATTACATCAAAATGAAAAATTAACCCATATCCAGAACTTTCAAAACTGCCCACTGAGAAATGCATTATATTACAAAGAACAGCGCCCCTATCCGCAAGAGATATCAACCACATCCCTCATATTTTTTATAAAGTTCCTATATTGCCTTTTTGCAATATTTACTATAATTCTTGCCTTAGAAAATTTACTAATTGGCAACAAAACCAAGTATTTAAAACAGGTGAAATTATGTCTTAGTTTTAATCTGCAGGATTAGGTTGTAGTTCTGTCTCTGCCAATGCTGTTTACACTTACAATAAATTTTATAATATTTCTAATAGCCTCTTGGAAAGTTCAAAACACATTTTATAATATTTCTAATAGCCTCTTGGAAAGTTCAAAACACAAGTTTCACTCAATAGAATTCACTTTAAAAAGGTAAGCTGAGCTGTGTTTGTGCTCTTCAAATAAATACATTTTTTCTTCTTCAAAATAACAGTTTTACACAACATAACAAATTTTATACTTAAAAAAAACCGATTGCTTAAGTTATTAAAGGAAATACACACATATAGTGCAAAATAATTGGATGCCAGTATTTGCATAAAAAATTTTCTTCATCATCATCGTAAAACAGTATGGAATACTTATACAAGATAAATTAAATTTTCCCAGGAAGAAGAATATGCAGGAAGTCCAATGTTGTGCATGCAGCCCGACAGCAATTCGTGGACGCTGGTTGGCATCAGCAACTGGAGGATAGCCTGCTCCAAAATGGGCGTGGAGAGGCCTCGAATGTATGACAAGATAACGTCCAACATTGACTGGATACTGGACACCATCAGTGCTGTATCGTAACATCCACGATACTCGTGGGATATTTAAGTGCCTGATGATTCACTTGACTGATGGACCTTTCAGAAGGGATGAACAAAGTTTTTGAAATATACTGTACTTTCAACAAACTCATCAAGCAACTTCCCCACTTGCCTACTGTTGTTCTAACTGCTGGGAGATGTGATTCAAGAAAAGTGATACAAGTTTCCAATAACTGAAAGTGGCCAGGAATGAGAAATTTCGATCAAAATCATATTTCCAAGTTAAAAGTCTGTGTAAACTTCTTGAATACTTGTTTTATAAACACCTGTTTGTATTATTTAAATTACTATATGAAAGACAATGTATAATACAAATAACAAATATTGATTACAAAACTCCATATTGTAGAATTTATACTTAAGCAAACTGAGTTTACATTCCCCATTTATTTTAGCTCAAGAGAGGATAATTATAAATGACTAGCATGAAATATGTTACCAAATAAATCTATTTGTAACTAAAACAACTGTGTATGGACACTGCACTGAGTCACAATTTTTGCAGCAGCTCATAAAATATGTATGCAGAGTTATGCAGGTAAAAATGAAGAGTTGTGTACATATTGATCTATACAGGAGTGTATTTTTTCACACCAGATGTGCTAGTACAAGTGAGGGAGTGAAAGTGTAAAATATTATCAGTGTCTAAAACAAAGTCAGTAATGTAATATCGTATAATGAAGTGTGAGATTTGTGTTTGCATAACAGACTGAGAAAATAACTGTGATGTATGTTCTTGTTGTGTTGTACACACTAAATATTTGTTAACATGTAAGTGAAACATGAAATGGCATTACATTGAAAGACATACAACAATGAAAAGTGTTGTAAGCAATATTTCAATTTTTGAAAAATTCCTGACACATTCAAAATTGTCATGTAGATTTCATACTCAAATTCCAAAAATTCTTTTTGGTTTATTCTTTATTTACCAACTGGTGAAGCTCTTTAAATTACAACACAAATTATTATTCTTATTTTTATTTATTCATGTAAAATATACATGCATTTTGAGGTTACAAAAAGTACCCAGTGTAGAGTAGTAGGGTACACTACTTACATCTGATATGAGAATATCATTGATCTGTTGGTTAGCTTTTGCTAGTCTATGTTAATAATTTTTGTGTCACTCCTAATGTACATTATTTGTTCCATTTACTTGTAGCACAAGTAAGCGGCAAAAAGTACCAGTTTTTTACAATGAAAAATTAATATTTTATTTTTTGTACTATAAATTGTTGTTGACTTTTATGAGAAAATAAATATACTAAAACTTAGAGAAATATAGCATTTTTTCATTGTCTACGATGCAGTAATGTTGTTGTGACGTAACTTGTCCCATACTTCATTTGCAGTTGGACTAAACAGACGGTCTTGTTTTCAAAAATGAACATGGGTTTTGTACTGTAGGCACTTGGATCTTGCTTACACATGCATAGCTCACAATAGAAAATAACATTAATGCACCATAGGAGGTATCCATATATCTACAAACTTGTCTACAGCAATGCTAATTCAAAAGTAACATCCTAATACAAATCATTGGAAGACAGGGATGATATTTAAGAGAGGGGTTCAGTTCCTCCATCAAAGCTTGATTAAATGCCACTTCCACATTAAACAAACACAGGCAATACTTAACTATTCTACTATTCATCAGCCAACCTTCAAACACAGATGCAATACAACAATTTATCTCATAAACTGTTAAACATTAAACATGAATACACACAGAGGTATGAAATACGTAGGTCCTTCAGTACGGTAGCTTAAATGATGTCACAAAATAATAAGAAAAGCCATATGCCCCATCGTTTGGTATGTTAAAAATATGCACTGCTCAAAGAAATAAAAACGCACGCTGGAGAATGTTTTGGTGGCAATAAGAATTATGAACTGAATACAGTATAACTGTAATGCACAATATATTCAAATTGAGATTGTCAGGTCACAAATACTTTAACAAGAAATAAATGTACTTTTTACATCCTTTCAGCCATAGGTGCAAAGTATGGTGAGAGGAGGGGGTGGGGGGCAGTCGGGGTTATTAAAAAAGAATGCAGAGAATATAAATAGTTACCACAAAAAAAGTTCATAACGAATATACATAGTTACCACAAAAAAGTTCCTAACGAATATAAATGTGTAGCATCTTAAAATGTCAGGAAAATTTCAGTTTTTTTTGTTACTGTGAGACTGAGCATGAGTGGACCATTCAACACAAGGCACAGTTTGTGTTGTGGTATGCTGAATGAAAAATGTGTGTGGCAGTGCTAAGATAAGTGGCAAATTTTACACACATGAGAAAAACCTCCAGATGACAAAGCTTTGAACTGGTGGCTGAAACAATTCAAATTGACGGATAGTGTTGAGAATAGAGAAACGTCGTGCTGACCAATTACATAAGAGGAAAAAGCGGAACACATAAGGCGGCCCTGCATTATGTTATGAAGAAAGTGACTTATGGTCATATTCATACATGATGCGATTTGGGGACGTAGCTGTATGATAATATGAGATGGAGTTTTTTTGTTACTGAAGGGATTAATTTAGGTATGAGAGATTTATAACAAGGCACTTGCAATGGCATGATATTGAAATGTTAATACTACAGGGGAGCCTATTGACTGATATTAAATTATATCACTTTAACGCGTGCCCTACCTTGGCGGATAAGTGGTTAGGATGCTGACCGCCCTCTCGAGATCTTAGGTAAGCCTACAGTGGCGTGATTGGCTAAAGTTATAGGTCCTATGGTCGTGGTGGTTTTGGATTCTATGGGTGACCATTTTACAGACGGGTACCGTTTGAAACGAGGGGAGTCAAACCCCAGATTGAGGCGGAATGAGATAGAACTCCCTGGGTGGGAAACTACCTATCTTCCTCACTACTACGGTTGCTAATATTGTGGATGCCAGTTGTCCCGGTGTGTACGAGATGGCGATGTAGCTTAAGCGATCGTGGAGGTGGAAGTGGATAGCATGACTAGGGAAATTGAAGCTACTTGAAGGCCAAGTGGTTTGGTGTGTGGGAACAAAATTAGTGTGGGAGGATGCCGCACGTGGTTTGGGGGTTCCCTTTGTTGGGAGTCGAACCCTGATGAGTTTTTCAATGCCAACTTAATTAGACAGGTGTTTGTTAGGTCCTTATCGGGAACTACCTGGGGAGCAGTTACACTTAATACCTGCGGGGGTACCTCTAGCTGATGAGGACGTAGTGTATTCGACTCACTTTGTGACCAGCAAACATTTAATAAGTGATTGTATGGGGACGCTTGGGTTGGAGGTAGAATAGATGAGTAATCCAGGGGCAAGCTCTTGGATTCTGGTGTCAGAGATTCTACCTTATTTGTGGTTTCGATCGTGGTTTGTGCTTGGAGCTCCCTTTCTAAAGCACGATGCTCTCTACGACTTACACCCTTAGTGTACATCTGTCTAGTCCCGTGACCTTTCTGCCGACGTGGCATGGCTTATGCAGGCATACCCAAGGCCCTGACGTGAAGTCCGGTATTGGGACGTCACTGGAGGTAGATGCGGGAACACCGGAAACCCAGGAGCTTCGGCGTGTCTTCTGCAGACTAATGCTTTCTGCAAGCTCACGTCTCCTATAGAGTTTGGTGCACCACATGGATAGTCTCCAGTTGGATTTGGATTTTATTACAGACCCTGATACAAGCTCGACGCGTGATGCTTTATCTTTAGTTGGCAAGACAGTTTTATTATGCGCTAGATCAGTCGCGCTACTAGTGTTACTAGTTCCCCTTCTTACTAGATACTAGTGTTGGCCTTGTAGGCTGTCTACTAGGAATGTCTGGCAACATGCCTCACAACAGTTGACTTACCAGAGCTCGGCGGGGTGTTCTTCGTAGGTGGCGTTACCGTAGTGTAGGTGGAGCATATGGTGTCCTTGGTTCCGCTGGACATGGTGGAGGTCAGGTTATGGAAGTGGTCTGTATGATCGTAGCAGTTCCACTCCGTGCTGGCCCAGCTGCCGATGTGCGGGTTGGCTCTGATCAGGGCCCAGACTACTGGATGCACATCGTAACCAGTTCGTGCCGGGTTAAAGTGAAACACATAGGTTAGAACGGGTGAGGTCAGTCTCGCTGCACTACGGACGGCTTGGGCCTGCCCGCTAGGAGTGTTGACTCATGGTGTAACGAGGTTTGCCGCACAGACCTGCTTGGCAGCACTGAACTCTGCCTTCTTAACTGCTCTTTGAGCTCCGTGCCTGCTGTGGGTGGAATGGCATAGGATGACAGCGTACCAGATTTCCTGTTGGTGACAAGCAATCGACAATCCCTGACTTTACAGTGTAAGCTGACAACGGCTGGCGTTGCGCTCCCTGACTGCCTAATAGTGCAAGCACCTAGAGTCGTGGGTCGTAGACCGCCTTCCTGCCACTGCCGGGTGTAATTACAAACATAGGACCTCCAATCCCCAGTAGCTATCTCTGCCAGCACATTAGCTAGGTGCTCCAGTAAGAGATACAGTTGGGGTTGGCTGTCCCACCTCTGTGGGGTGTGACCTAGTGGTTGGGGCTCTACTGTTCTGAACACCGAGGTGAACAGAATGGGTGGCCATTGAAAGATGAAGTGTGTGTTCGACTGAGAGAGCTCTGAAGGAGGAGCAAAGTTCTTTTCTTAGTTAAAATCTCTGCAGATTGCTTACCACTCGTCTATCAATACTGGTGGAGATAGACTATAGTACTACAACAAGGGACTCTTTGGATATATTTTAACTTGGGCATTTATTTTGCCAATAAACACCTAGGTGACTCGTACGTGCTACCAATAAGTCTGTGATGTGGAAGTACTTAACCTACGCATTAACAGGTAAAGGTGACTCGCTCCTAGGCTGCTGAAGTACACGGGAAATAAAAAATAGCTTTACTGTCGCCACTATCACTAACTGGTTTTGTCTAGAAGAGGCCCTAACTTTAACTGAGGAGCCACTACCAGCAAGTAGTGGCAGCTGAAGAACCAGGAGGTCACAACAACTCAAGTGTTAAGTCGTGGTTGATGTCTTCAGGTAGAAGCAGCTTCTGGTGATGACAATGCCAAGAGGTGGAAGAAGCCTCTGGTGGATAATGGCTGCATCCACTGGAGAACTGAAAGTTCTTGGAGAGGACCATGAGGGCTAATGGTCAGTAGAGAGCTCCAGCACTAGAAGTGTTGAGGTGAGCTACTGGAGATGAACTCCCGACCTTGGCCTTGCACTTCCTTGACGCGTGCTGCTCCTACTAATCAACCACGATTATGACTCACCGCTCAATATTCCTACTTCCACTGCTACAGACATAGAGAATTGTCTACATGGATTCTCGGCCACCTACTCTACCAGGTAACAGAAACTTAGGAGTGGTTTCTCTTCTATATAAATCCGGACTCTGCCAGGCTCGGGAGTGATACTCGTTTCATCTCTCGTGATATCCCAGAGCACTGCTCAGTGCTGGCGCCTCCATAGAACTTTGATGCTTTAAGTATGCCTCCTGCAGCTACTTCACTGTTGACGATCAGTCAGTCCGACAACCAGCGAACACACTCACCAACACATATTAAATTCACTGTCTCCTAAAGACATCTTTATTAGAATAGTTTAGAAGTAATATATTTTTACTGTCTAGATATAGCTTCTCTCCCGTTTTCCATTAGAACCAGGTCGCCTACACTTGGCCAGCGTACTAACCTTCAGCACTCAATTGCCTGGTAGGAGGTAGCATGAGTCACATGTTTATTGAGACTTCAATAAACATACTTTTGTTTCCTACCTTTCAGGTTTTATTTCTTAGAGTATCTGGTTGCCTGCTGGCTACAGTTTGCTATGTACACACTTGACAAGAACCAGGTATTTTATACTAACCAAATTAGCCTCAACTACGGACCCATTAGATGGCCATCTGTTGCTTTCCGACTACCAGAGGAACAGAGGAGCCACAACCACTAGTAACACCTTCACCCAGGGAGGAGCGACAGTCTCAAGTTATTGCTTTATCCAAGAGCATTGTGAGTACTTGGATATTTCGTAGCTTGAGACCTGCCATCCATTCCTGTGTGGACACACAGCCAGTGGCGCATTGGTGACCCAAACAGCTCTGATCAGCCCACATAGCTTGGGTGATCAGTGGAGACTTTACAGAGCCTGGTCAGCAAGCCAAAACCGGACATACACTGTAAATTGTGTTTAGTTTGTTTGCGTCAGTAAGCCAGTAAGCTGTAAGCAGTGACTATGCATTACCAGGTAAGGAACTGCAAAAAGCGCAGGGAGCAACACATAGCGTTCCTTGCTGCCAGGCAGTTGACTGCACTCACACCTCCCACGAAGGAAAGGCAGGCAGAACGGGACTGCGCCGCTGAACTCGGACACCAAGCAGTCGTGCCTGCTTCGGTTGTAATCCCAAACAGCATCTCCAGCAGTAACCAGGACCTAAGTGTACGTAAATCACCAAGACCTCTTGCCTAATACCGTTGAACCTAACTTAGACACCCCGCTATTGGTCTAGCTGTAAAAATCGTTGACTTACATGCCAGCCAGTCTAACCTGGGCATGCGTCATCCTTAAATACTGTTCCTCTGGAGTGCACTGTGAGCCCGGAGTGGGTGGTGTGGTGGGCCCCTGCGACGTCTGCCTGGAGTGAGTGGGGTGGGAGAACTACCTTCTTGCGCTCGTGGTATCGCCTCAGACGCTCGGCTATCTTCAGCAGTGTGGCGAGACACTGTCTGCCGGATGTGTCAGGGGAGGCTGGTGCGTTGCGCGGCCGCTTCAAATATCTTTCGTATCTTGATTCCAAAGCGCGCTTGAGTTGAACCCACTGTCTACGCATTCGTAACACACCGTGCTTGTTTTGCTCCTTCATGTGTAAATACTCTTTAGTAGATGGAGAAGGGCAGTTCAGGAACAGTCCGGGAAACCAAGTATCTTCCACGTCTCTGACTAGAACACTTCCTATTAGACATCTAGTAGTTGGTTCCTGTGGTTGGTAGTTGCACGTGGATGAGCTGTAGTCATAATATGCTGGTGTAAGCGGCACGCATCAATTTCCCCCTCCCCCTCCATTGCAACGGTGGCTCATCCATCATCGGTACAGGTGGAGTAAGGGATAGCTAGCCCATCCCCCCCTCTCTGGAAGGTATAGATGTTCTAAATATGTGTGAGCCGTTTAAAAAAAATTCAACTTCTGGGCAGGTTCCTGGCATTTGGCATCTGTCCTGGCACTTGCTCTATGTGCTGGAGCGGCGTAGAAACACGTCGGGCTGGGCTAAGTGATAGCCGTAGCTCTATCTCACTCTTACTACGAGCTTGCTCTTCCTTTCTTCTCTCCAGGCTGGTCGGTGCATCATAATGCTAATGTGTTTACCCCCCTTGTGGAGTGATTACTGTCAAGATTGACGCGGTGTACCAGGTGTCCCACGCGACCATCAATAGACGTGCCATGACAAATACAGCATACATGCTGTGGTTACATAACATAAAATATATACAATTGAAACCTGTAAATGAGAATTACACAAATAAAAACGACATGTGAAAATTATGGGAAACACATATATGCAACCTTACGCGCGGAAGGCAGGAGGAGTATAACTATCACAGTGCTTGCGGTGGTGTATTAAGTTGGAGGAAACCCTGGCTAAATCTTTGAGGCAACCCGTTGGTCTTACCACAAGCCAACAGTTACATGTGACATAATAGAGGTTCCAACACCAGGCCATCCATTACCCGGGGCTGGCGAGCCACCGATTGAAAAGCGAGTACACAAATATATTTTATGAATAAAACATGTACGAGATCACCCTACAAACTAAACATGGCATAAAATCAACATATCAGTTGAATTATTCTGCATTGTAGCTGTTATTTGTCCTGGAGTACAATGAAGCCCTGGGGCTTAATCTTTTGGGTTGGACTCGCGGTCGAAATTATACATGATTAAAAGCTGCCGAATGTCATAAATGAACATACGACTGTCAGAATGTCAGGAAGGCGGTAGGAATTTGCCACATGTGCGAGCAAGCCATTTTGATGTGGCATGGTGGTGCCTCAACGGATAGAGGCAGGATTTAAGAAGAGATAAAATTTTAAAGGTTATTTTACCAGGGGCGCCAGACATCGCTGGAGCAGACGACCAATGCAATCCTGGACTACTGCTCCTTATTAATGAGCCGTAAAAAAAATATTCCAAGTGCGTAGTGTCCAGTGGCCTGTTCGGGTCAGCTCACACACCCATGTTACGCAGTACTATTGCATACAAAAGCTCGCAGAATACTTTCAAGAAGAGTTGACGCAGTGACTTATCGACTAGCCACACGCCTACATTTACACACATGACACTTGCACACTAACGAATAAAGAAAAATACATACTGGTACACTAGGTGAAAAAGGTGCGGGTATTCTAAGGGCCCGTGCCCTGAAGAGGCAGAAAGCCATGAAATATTGCCCACATCATCAGTTCTCAATGCGTAATTATGCCGTTTATTTAACAAGGCTCTCAGGCCTACACTTTACATACAAAATCACACTTCACGCTTCAAAACGCGCCGGTTAGGTAACGTTGCGAAAATGGCTCTAAGCCGATGAAAATTACATGCAAGTTTTTAAGCTTCTCCAGGCAATGTAAGCACTATGATAGAGGGGGAGGGGTGGTGTCTCAGACAGCCAAATAACAACGGTTCCAGTTAATTAAAGACTATGGAGATTAAATGATTGAAAAACAAAAGTTGAATGCTGCCCGAGTTGCGGTAACACGCAACCACACCTCCGAGATGCTTGCAGTCAAAATGATGGCTGTTTCCGAATACTGGCCTAATGGATCCCTTAGGGTAAGGGATCCATAGAAAGTGCATTCTAATGGATGTGACCATATTGGCTCAGTTTCCGAATTCTCACTAGGGATGCAGATGCATCTCTTCACACAACCACTACCAAGGGATGCGACACACACATCCACTGTAGCATCCACACATCCTTTAGCTACAGAATTAATTCATTTGTTTTATTATTGTTTACAACGATTTCGCTCATGTGGTGTGGATGTGTATTTGCTTTTAGTTGTTGATTAAAATGGATGAAAACTTGTTTTTTTTTTCTTTTCTTTATATTGTTGATATCGTTGTTAGAAGTCATGTAATACACAATACAGTGTATTATTGACATTCATAAAGAGTCGCACATTGGATAAAAAAGATTCTACAACTGTTTCAGAATATCTTACAAATCTTATTCTACTGGAAAATTTCGTTTTTGTCTCTTGGTCTATTAATACATAACATAGTCCAAATAGTACTCCAACATAATCGCACAAAATAAAATGATGTTTAAAATACTGACCACTTGAGCAATCAACTTCATTGTACACATTAATCATTAAATAAATGCATTTGTAATTTGTATATTCTCATCAAACTAAAATGTCCTATTTATAAGAAATCTCATTTTCTATTTGCAGCCTTCGCCACGCAGAAATTATAAAACCTCAAATCTAACAAGATTTTCTTCTGCAGTAAATTGTTGACAATTCATACAGATCCCACAGATAAAACAAATAAAGATAAAACTACAAATTAGTAAAAAGTTTGGTACATCTAGCGCTACCTAAGCACGCCCTAGCTGTAGCAGAATTCGGATGTTAACGAACTATTCTATGCAGCCATTTCCACAGTGGATGCATGTACGAAGAGACGTTGGGATGAGTGAGCAATGGACGCATCCACTGAATTCGGAAACAGCCAATACAAGATACTCGTAGCTAACTGACTTGCACGCCATGGTGCGCCGGCCGAGTTTGGCGGGCCACGTGGATCAACTTTCTCAACATTGCAAAATACATATTAACACTCTGCATTCCTTACCTTGCGCTGGAAAATATGTAAATAACTCTTAAAAATAGCATTTAATAAAGAAACACCTACGAGATGGAATAAGGAGGGTGTTGGGTCAGTGCTGGATGTGGTGCTGGTAGAACCTAGGAATGCTGCAGTTGATGCTACAGTATCGGAAAGTATAAGCAACCATTATATCCCGGTTGTGGAAATTGGCATTGGCAGGATGAGGGAAGTGCAAATGGCAGAAAGGTTGGTGTGGCAGTATGGGAGGGAGACACGAAGGGGTCAGAAATATTCCTGAGAGACAGGTTTAAAAATTACCTATGAAGGAGGGTGTAGAGTGGTTGTGGAGGGAGTTTAGAGGATTAATGGAGGTTACGTTGGAGAAATTTGTGCCAATGAAAAGGTTACTGACTGGGGGAGTTCAGCCATATTATGGACAGGAGATTTTGAAAATGAAGAGGAAGTGTAGAAAACTACATGCAAAGGGGAGACATGAAGGGATGATAAGATCTAAAGAAATGATGAAACAAATGGGTAGGGAGCTTGAACAGAAGATCAAACAGGTAAAGAATGTATTTCTGGGGAACATGATGGAAGAAGGAAAAGGCAAGGAATGGGGGAAATTGTTAAGGTATGTTAGGAGGTTAAGAGGAGGAGAGGAAGGGATCCTTCTGCTAACAGGAAGGGGTGGTAGGAAGGTGACAAATGAGCAAGAAAAATCGGAGATGCTGCAAGGACAGTACTTGTCAGTGTTTGAGGCAAATGAGGGTTGGATAGGGGCAAACAGGGTTCGGGGGGTGTTTAGTAAGTTTAAGATAGGGGAGTGGAAGATAGAAAAGGAAATTAGGAGTATGGAGAGCAGTAAGGCAGGGGGTCCAGATGGGATAGGAAACACAGCACTAAAGATTGGTGGCAGGGAGTTGGTGAAATATTTAGAAGTGCTGTTTAAAAAGTCCTTAGGAGAGGATAAGTTACCACAAGATTGGAAGGATGCTATGGTGGTACCAATACACAAGCAGGGAGAGGATAGGGGGAGGCCTGGCAGCTACAGACCGGTGAGTCTCACATCAAGTATGGGAAAAGTAATGGAGAGACTGGTGGTGCAATATGTGGTTAGGGTTATGAACAATAGGAATTGGTTGGGGGAGTCCCAGAATGGTTTCAGCAGGGGATACTCATGTGAGACTCAGCTAGCTGGGTTATTAGAGTATCTGGTGCAGGTAGTTGATGAGGGGAAGTAGGTGGATGCCTGCTTCATAGATTTTGAGAAGGCATTTGATAAGGTGCCCCAAGGGACATTGATGAGGAAAGTGGAGGCACTGATACCAGAGAGGAGGATAGTGGAATGGATAGGGGACTTCCTCAGGGGGCGAAGGCAGAGAGTGAATGTGGGGGAGGCAATATCGGAGGAAGAGGAGTTTAAGTCAGGGGTACCACAGGGAAGTGTGCTGGGTCCTTTGTTATTTACCACAATGGTAAATTACATGAATTTGGGGTTTAGGGGAAAAATCAGATTGTTTGCAGACGATTATGTTGTTTATGTTGTGGTGGGAGAGGGGGGCTGAAATTTGCAGGCGGACATTTATAAGATATGGTTGTAGACCAGGAAAAATAAAACTAAGATAAATGTAAGAAAAACTAAGGTAGTGATGTTCACAAAGAAGAAGATGATAAGCAGGGACATGTACAGATGGGAGGGACAAGAGATAGAAGAAGCAGCAGAATATAAGTATCTAGGGATTGTACTGAACGGAGACCTCAGGTGGAAAAAACAGGTAGAGAGGGTGGTTGCAAAGGGAAGAAGGGCTCTGGGTATGCTGGGAAGGGTGCTGAATGGAGTCAGCTGTAAGGTGTAGGAGAAGGTGTATGGCACAATGGTACGGCCAATGTTAGACTATACTGCAGCAGTATGGGACCGGTATGTAGAGGTGGAGGTGTGAGAACTGGAAACGGTGCAGAGAAAGGCAGCAAGATGGGTGAAGGGTAGGTGGAGAAGGCAGGGGCAAGATGGTGAGGAAGAAGGGAACTATAGGCCATCAGTGATGATAAAAAGAAATGGGGCGGAGCTCATTGAAGGACAGGAGGAAAGTTGAACGGTTAGTCAGGATGTACAAGGTGAATGAAGAGGGAGGCTGGGGAGGGCTACACTGCAAGCTAAGTAAGGGGGTGTTTAGAGGAAGAGGAAACAACAGTGAGATGCTTCAGAGGGTGCGGAGGAGAACGGAGCGTGGTAGGCAGTCCATGCTTGTGAGGTCTGTGAGGGAGTGGAATGTGTTGAGAGAGGAATTGGTATCTGTGAGAGGGGTTCGTAAGTTCAGGGAGGGAGTGGAAAAGGAGTTGGTTTAGTGAAGAATAGATGAGAGTCTTGCCACCTGGCGGTAGCCTAATTGCGACTGTATGTATGTATGTAAATTTGAGAGACTGAAGAGAGGATGGCACACAGTGTGAATGGTACATAATGAAACGCTGAAAAACAAGCTTTACTCACTCTGAAATGTACTGGGGTGGTTTCCTTGCATAAATTACATAAACACGTGGACACTCGTGTTTACAAATCACACGCAAAACCCAAAATAAAAATATAAAAAAATAAAGATGGATTTTATATTCATGCACTACAGCGGATGCTCTGACGACACATGCTAAGATTTGTGTTGTGTTGCATCCATTCATGCTTTCCACTGCACTTAACTGCTCCACTAATCGAGTGCTCATCTCAGCTGTGCACATCGTGTACCATGGCTGTCAAATGGGCTTCGGACGGAACACGTGGCACACGCCAAATCCCCCCCCCCCCCAACCGAGACCCTTTGTGGACCTAGCGATGTCGCACACAGCAGGGGCACTGATTCCCTGGCTGTCTTCTGGGCTGTAGCTGTTATGTACTCCTCACTGCCTCCACGCGGTCTCAAAGTGCTCGCTGAGGTACTCTGCGTCTCCGATGCTGCTTGTTGTGGGACATGTTCCCGCCCTCGCAAGTTGTACAGGCTGCTGGTGGTCTCCTCCACCGATGTAATTCATGGGGGCAGTATGAGCTGGCCGACCCGCTGTCCTCGCTATCACTGCTGCTGCTCATACTGTCTTCTTGCTTGCTCCCTCCTTGCGTGATTTTCCAGTGCCGGGTGCGACTCTCACCACTGGCTACCAGGTGGGGTGGACCACACTGTTGTGGCTCACCCACCTCCTCCGCTACTCGTGCTGACTCTTGTGCTGCAATTCCCCTGTCTCCCAGTGGTGCTTTTTCGACGGGTGTTACTTCATCTGTTGCCGGAGCTGCTGCTGTCCGTGCAGGTACTGGTAGCAGCACTGATTCTGACTTGGTTGCGCTTGTCGGCGCCTCGCCATCAAGCACACAATCGGGGCTGCTTCCTCCCTCATATGTTGCTCTCCACCTCCCCCGCTTGCTTGCACATCTTCTCGCCTCGCTTTCTGTTCCGGGGCGGTAGTGTTGGCCTGCACTTCTCCCGCTTCCCATCCTGTGTCTGTGGGCATCCAATCACTGGTAGATGTTGCCACATCTGGCATCGACGGCACTTGCACATCAGGTGGGGACACCTCCGGCTGAGGTGCTGGCCCACCTTCCTCCCCTCTCGCATGCTCTTCCTGCTCGGCAACTCTTGTGCCATGGTGGGTGTTCTGGTCACTCTCTGCGTCTCCTTTCTCGCCTCCCTCTGCTGCTCTCTGCACTGCTATACATCGGTTATTGCGGAAATTTCTATTCACCCAGTAAAGCCAAGTTGTAGCCTAGCAGGACCTGGGCGGGTGTTTATCCCATGGCTTCCTTAACATGCTGGCGAAGGGAGATGAGGGCGGCAGGCAGGTGTTCAGCCCACGTGTTGTACTGCTCACCCACACGGAACCGCTGTTATACCTTCAACTCCTGGTTACAGTGATCCGTGGGGTTCGCACGGGAATGGTACACAGCTGTATACAAGTGGTACTTTCCCCCCTTCCTGGTTGCACTACTCCTTCCATCTCGTGCCGGTGAATTGTGTGCCGTTGTCTGCGAGACATTACAGTCCGAACGGCATCGCATAGAACTGATAGGGCCTCCCATCCTGCATGGTGAATGCTGTTTTCTCCTTGTCCTATTGCTTTACGGGCACCTGCCAGTACCTGCTGTGCAGGTCCAACGTCGTCATAATCTTCGCATTGCCCAAGGAATTCAACGCATCTCGCACACTCATGTAAGGTGGTAAGGCACTGCAAGTCACCTGATTTATGGGGAGAACCTCCAGCTGCCATCTTTCTTCGGTACGAGTGTGATCACGGAGTTGTAGCGACTTATAGTTGGTTCTATGACGCCGTTCGCTAACATTTCTTTCAACTGCTCTTGTATGATTCTTGTTGGTGGGGTAGGTAGCTACTCGGTGCAGCATAAATCGGCTCCTCTTGCGTTAATTTGATTTGGTGCTCCGCCACAATCGTTCACCGAAGGGCGTCATGTTCCACGAAAACTTCGCTTCGCTCGTCCAGCAGTCGCTGGAATGCCGGCTGGTGTTGTAACGGGACTTCGTGGACGAAATCATTTAGTTTGAAGGGTGGTAACTGCTCTGGGTTCTTCAGATCGACGTTGTACACCATACGTCACTCGGTGGCAACAGAATGGAGCCTCCTGGTGGCGAGTTCCACAATGGTGTTTTGTTCCTGCATCCATGACACACCTAGTATTGCATCTTCTCTAATCACGTTGGTGATCATAGCTATTGTGATTGTTTCCAGGTCACATACACACACCACCACAGTCGCCCGTCCCTCCACTCTGTGGCTGTGTTGCCCTGTTGCCAGTCTGATATCGTGATTCGTCAGCATTACGTCCTTTGCATTTACAAATCTTTTCTGTACGAAATTATGTGCGTAACACAGTTGACCATTCAGGTGGATTTGAATTCTGATGTATTGTGCCATGTTACCGTTGATCTAATGTACGAATACTTGCTGTGAGGTTGTATCCGGATGCTCCTTTCTGACTGGGGTGTCGATGGCATCTGGCCGCCTCATCCCTGCGGGCCATTTCCCTGATTGTGTCTTGCTGGCCCGCAATAACTGTCCACGTGTGGGTTGTTAGGACATCTGCTCTGCCAGTGATACACTTCAGCTGGTCGACAATAACGACAAGGATTTAGGGGCAGGTAGTCCCCTCCCTCTCTACTGTTAGGTCCTCCCTCGCCAGGTCGCATGTTGTTCACTTGATGACCGTGGTATCCCTTGGGGGGGGGGGGTGCATTCACCCTGCTGTTGTTCATCGGCCCCATTGCTCTGTCTCTTTGCTGATCGCCTCCCGTCCTTGTTTGCAAGTAGAATTGTTCATGTGGTTGAGCACTGTCACAGCTCCCAAACTTGTGCTTCTCTTGCACAGTATTTGACTAGTGCCGCTGATGTGTTTCGCCGTCATCCCTAGGCTGTTTGTTATGCCGGCTGCTCTTAAGCACAAAACACACATGCTCTCAACGACTGATCAGTGGCAAGCAGTGTAGTGTAGCGTGGGTGCAGTAGTGGGCAAGAGCCGTGTAGTGCAGGGAGTGTAGCCCCACGTGCGCCCACCAGCCCGGTAGAGCGGGCGGAAAAATACACAGCCACGTGTGTTACGTAAAAAGGGTCATAGCATTTCCACAAATGCATTTCTGGTCATGTAATAGCCACACGTTACACGCAATTGGGTGAAATATGTTTACACACCCTTTATGTCCAATGTTATTATTTTATGTCACATATGTTTATTTTTATCACCACCAATGTTACGTTTATACCATGTAATTTCAACCGTAAGGTAAGCTGTATAATAATAATTGATTTGTGTTTTGTGCAATATTTCCACATATGATGACATGTAACGGTATATTTGTGTATCCACGTGTGCAAGTAAATCGATCCGTGGTGTGCGCGCCCACCATTGCCAGCTCTCGCACCATGGCAGGAAGTCAGTCAGCAAGTCGCACCCAGAGGGGGAGGCATGTGTGAAACCGTGTTTGTGCTTTTCTTATCCGGATGGCATCAAATTTCATCGCCGATCATCTTTATGAGCAATAGTTAGTTATCAAGAATCTTTTTTCGTTTTAGCCATCTGGGACACTCCTCCTCGCCTCCCCAGGAATTGCATCGCCTAGGGAATTTTTACGTAATCAGCACACGTAACCCTTGTGTAAGCCTAGGGCTTCCTTTTGTACTGTATAGCCTTCGCCACAGGTTCAAAGCGACCAAGTGTATCAGCTATTCTCCTGGAGGGAATGTTCAAGTTTGTAATAAATCGCACGAACTGACGACTGCATTTATTCGATTGCCGCAAGGCATTTCAGGGCATGGTACCCTTAAAACACACCATTTCCTGACACAAGTGTCTGTGAATTTTTAATGGCAAGTATAGATTTGTATGTGTGCTGCAACCTAATCAAGGTATCACAAGTAGCATTTATGGCACGTGGTTTGGCCCTGACAATCCACGCGTAGGAAGTTCTCTTTTGATAAGGTCAACGTCATACTAATTTGCAATACCAAGCGGTGATTGGACTGCCCGAAGAGCCCCTAGTTTAGGAAACACGAGGCCTCCACAGCAGGTGAACTACTGCAAGATCTACGTGGAAATGTGGTCCGAGTGATCGTTCCACAGCACCCCGAGGTTACGAGGACTCAGCTTTAACCTACAGCATTAGTGATGCTTCCACAGCCCCTACCGGATATACAATTCCTAACACCTTTTCAAAATTATGTTCACCGCCTTTGTAAATCCCAAACAACCCCATATTGTCCAGTCAAGCCACGCCAGCGTGCTTGACGTTGAGTTCCGTTCCAGAATAACTGCTGCTTTTGGTACCTCCTCGACGTTGCTGTTCATGAATAATAACACAGTTACACAATATTCTGGGAGTACTGTTTCTGTTACGATTCCCAAGATTTCCTGCTCTGGTAAGTATGTTTGGAACTGTCGAACTTGCTGTACTTTGTGTTATAAACGTCGGCAATTGCTGGTCGGGTTGTTGTTCTTGTCACAGCAATTTCATCTGGGCTTGTAACGACGTAGATGTGCTTCAGTGTCTGGATTGGACATACTGTACGAATTTGACACAGCTGAGGCCGTCGTCATTAATGACAGTGTACCATTTTCCTGCTCCTCCCGTGAGTTGGTTGCCAATGCAGTTCACCCATTCATCTTCGCAAATGCCATACCTTTGAAGTCGTGCAGTACATTCCTCCACAAATGCCTTCGAATCCTCCTCTGTAGTACCAGAATAATTGGCATGTTTTGGAATTTTGTAGATGGTTGCATATGTCGAATTTCCTGGTTTGGTTATTGCTAGATTTTCACTTCAGGTTTCTTCTCAGTTGCTTGTTGCCAATTTTGTCTCGAGTTCTGTCTGTTGCTGTGCACTGGGTAAGCTACGGGGGTTGCGGTCGGAGAAGGAGTTGTTAACATGGGTTGTTGATACAGATGTTGTTGGCAGTAGCCAAGTAACGGGGTTAAGATTGCGTGAACAGTTGTATAGGTAGGGGATCCGGAGACAGGGTTGGGACAGGCAGGGCCGTCTGCATGTCTGTTGCACTGCTTACGTCGGCGACCATGTGCGTCGGGGTGATGTGTGGTGTGCCGCTCCTAACTCCCTCCTCACTTGTGCAATCCACGCGGTCTTGCTCGCTAGTGGTTCCACTTCTCCACTATTTGCTGGACGCCTTTCCTGTGTCTCCTCTCTGCTACTGTTCAGTACTGTGATTTTCTCATTCAGCTACTCCAAAATACTGTATTGCAAATCTGCTACAAACTTATTCCCAATTGCATGCGAATGGGCGTTGACCAAAGTTCTGATTGCAACTGTCACAGATAAATTTCATTTCCGACCATGTGCAGGTTTTGGTTGTGCTAAGACATTCCTGGTGAAAAGTAGTGTGGCACTGTCCACACTTGCATAATAATAATGTTCCTTGCCCAGAACACAAAATATTCGAACACCAACTGGTTTGTGCTAAATTTTGACTTGGTTCTGGAATTTTGGTAGGTTGTTCCGAATGTTCAGTTAATTCCTCCACTATTTGCAGTTCAGCATGGTTGATTGATTGGATGGTCTTGCGTTTACATCAGCAGTAGTTTGTGCCTAGTTTATACTTGGTGATTGAATTTGATGGCATCTCTTGTAGACAATGCGGTCAGAGAAGTGCTGATGCATTCTAATCTGCCCGGCCAGTCATCATGTGTTCTGCTTGTCAACACACACCTGAGCACGGAAGTTCTGCGATGCGCGGCATGGTGGAGGGGTCAACGGATGGTGCAGAAGCACAGCTGACTGCTGGCATGTGGTGACCGGATAGCGCAGGAGAGAGGAACTGGTTTCGTTGCCTTTCTCCTTCGTTGATTTCCTCTCCTCCTTCTTGGAGTGCAGCAGCAGACCGGTGGTGACGTCAGGCAGCAGAGGGGTGGCAATGGCGAGTGCATGGTTGTTTTGACGCACTTTTCCCACTGACCACATGCAACCTTTTCTGGCGCTGTGCAGACATTCTGAATGCGTCGCGATGCTGCCCCTCACAGTACCGGTCGCCAAGTTGACAGTGCAGGTTCCCTCGTTGCGGGTAATTTTAGGAATTTAAATTCTGGAAAGGTTTCAGGAAAATTCGGAAAAAAGATTTTTTGGAATGGGACGTAATCCAGGATCTGCAAGAAAGTTGGGTGCCATTTTGATGATTGTCAGAATGTCAGGAAGGTGGCATGAATTAGCCACACGTGCGGGCAAGCCATTTTGACGTGTCGCTATGGTGCCTCAGTGAGTAGAGGCAGGCTTTAAGGTGCGGTGAAATTTTACAGGTTATTTTACCTGGGGTGCAAGGCATCGCTGGACGATGTCGTGCGAGTCAGTAGAGAATAGGTTTCGTCCAGGGTTGTTCGGCCGACGACCAATGCAATCCTGGACTGCTGCTTCTTACGAATGTGCCATTGAAATATTCCAAGTGCGTAGTGTGCAGTGGCCTGTTCGGGTCAGCTCACATATCCATGTTAGGTAGTACTGTTGCATACAAAAGCTCACCGAATACTTTCAAGTTTAGTTGACGTAGTGACTTATCGGCTAGCCAAACACATTTACACACAATACTTGCACATTAACGAATAAGTCCTTATGTGGGCTGTCGGCCACTGTTTATATACATGTACTAGGTGATTATATGTAACTCTGTGTTGGGAATGGTTGTGTAACAGCCAATTCCACATTATGTCCTTTTTGTAACACTGTCTGTTTGTTCATAGTTTCACTTGTGCATTTTAGCAACGTCTACTGAGTTTACTGGTGATTGGCATATTTACTGACTGCTATGCATGGTCATTGTTTATCCACTGGCATTGCACGTGTAACAAGCATCTATACATCCTACTGTTTTATACGTGTTGTACTGGCAACTGTTTACTGATGCCTTTAAATAGTCTGTGTTTGAATAAGGGCCTATAAAGTGCCCGTAATATTACACATGTTTATAATTAAGAGCAGAGTAACTGCTACTCAATGCAATTTCTGTTCTGGCTTCTCCTACCCTGTCGTCGATGGCTAGCAGTAGTGTGACTATTATGGTTCACTACTCAACTAAATGCTTGTGGCTATCAGAAACTGAGGCTTAGCAAAAAGTAGGGCTATAGTGAGTCCTTATAGATTGTTTATTTCATTGGTTCGCGGGCTCGGGTTATGGAGCACTGAGTTACTTGTTAGTAGCTTGGCTTTTTGCCAGTCTTCCCCTCTTCCCTAGGGCAGCATGCATTGGATACGGCCACATTAAACATGACATGAGTCGCCATGACGATTCTTTGTACAGGCCAGGCGTTGATCAAACTATGTCAGCACGAGGGGGCATCAACATTCGGGGTTCAGCATGGAGTGCTGGGGCATCGTCTTCTGCGGCAACAGCTGGGGAGGACACAGCTACCAAGGACGTTTTGGCAGTACAAGGGAGCAGCCCTCCAGTGCCATCAACCTCGACTGAATACGTTCCTAACCGAGGGGTAGGCTGTTTATGGGGGCAGTTGGAGACATCAACATCCTTATTGTTTGCCAGAGGGAGGGATGGCCCTAACACCTCAGTGGTACTCGTGTTAAATGGCAAAGGCTTCTCTTGGTGGAGCAGCTGCTGGACCTTGTTACCTTTACATCTGTATGAGATACCGGAGGGAGGGTTGTCCCTACCACCTCGACCGTACTTGGGTTCACTGATGTGATTTGTACATCGTCAGCTTGCGGTTGCAGGGGTCAGCTTCGCTGGTGCTAGCCATCCCTGGCATGCTAATTGGTCCTCGAGTCAGTGTGCTGTCAGGCTCCTCATCCTCGGGGCCTTTAGTTGGTTGAGCACGAGTACGTTCGGCTGGCATGTGCCTGTTTTCAGTGGGTTTGTGGTCCACATTATCAGTTTTACCTGGGTAGAGGTCTGAGGGGCCTTGGTAGTGTCCTTTACCTCGTTGACCTCTTGAGTTGCCTCTTGTACAGTTTTTGCTGGGGGCCTGTCTGTATCGGTGGGGCAAGGTGGCATGGTTACCGCTGGTGCTACTAGCTCTGGGTATGCAATTTACTCTATTGCAGAGCTGGATGCGTCAACCCTTGGTTCTGGAGTAGCAGTAGGTGGTGGTCGAGGACTGTGAACATCTTCCACCTCCTTTGCTGGTGTAGGTTCGGATCGTTCCGAAATTTGGCTGGAGCAGCAAAGTCCTTGTCTGTATTCTTGGTCCCTTGGATTCCGCCAAGAGACCTCACTGCTTGCCGAGGGGGTTCTATCACGTGTAACGCTTCGTTTGCGAGCATAACTGGTAGGCGTTGATGGCAGTGATCTAACAGAAACTGCTCCTCTGTGTTTGGGCGGCCCCATTTGCTGATCGTTCGACAGTGGGGCTGCTTGGTTGGCGGTACATGACCTGGGTGTCCGTACTTTAATCGGAGGTGATGGGGCTATTAGGCCTTGTGCTATTTTGGCCGAGTCGTCTTCGTTATCCAAGGTGTCAAAGACTTCGACATTCATTATTTAATTTTCCCTGTCGGACATTCCTCCAGGGAAGGGGTACATCTGACCTTGTGTGGTTTTCTGAATGCGGCCTCGAATATCTTCCACCCAGTAAACATGGTCTTATCGGCCTACCACCTTATATGGTCCATCCCACTTACTGGCTAGGTCGGCGCTGTATTGGGTGCTGGCCTTACTTAACAGGTGACTTTTTATGAGTACTGTTTCGCCTAAGTTGAATCATCTAATGTCAGTCATTAGTGGTGGTTACTTCTTATGGATGTATGTTTATCGAGCATTTCTAGCTCGCTTTGCGCAGGCTAATGAGGCCAGCCTTACATCCTCGGGTTGCAGCATGTTGGTCGGCTCACTCTCCCACTGAAAGTTTCCAGGTCTTCAAAGTGGTTGGTATAGGAGAAGTTAACTAGGGCTGGTTTCGACTGCATCGTTAGTTCGCCTACAGAGTGCAAATAAAATGGTGGAGGTATGTTTATCCCAGTGGTTAAGTGGTTATGGTAGTTACCCACATTGATATGGAGGCATTTCTTTATTTCCTAGTTCCTCCGTTCAGTGGGGTTGGCCTGTGGGTGGTAAGATTGTGTGGGACACGTTTCTATTCCCCAGTGGTAGCACGCTGATTGCTATTGGACACTCATAAATTGGGTTCCATTATCCGAAAGGATGGCTTGCATGTAACCTTAAAGAAAGAACACTTACTTCTGTAGCTTTCTGATCATTGGCGTGGTCTCTTGGCTGGGTAGAGGGAATGCCTCTACCCATCTGGAGAAGAGATAGGTTACTGCCAATAGGTACTGGTTGCCTTTGGTACTCCTGGGTTAGGGGCCCATGAGATCGGCTGCTAGATGTGTCCAGACTGTTTTAGGTCTCATGGAATTGGCTGTTGACGGTACTCGGGGATAGGTCTTCCCTTGACAGCATGTCTGGCATTGGCTAACATAATGCTGCATGTCTCGGCATATACCATCCCAGCAAAAGGTCCTCTATATCCAACAGGGTTTCACGTGTTCCAGGGTTACTGGTCGGTGGATGATCATGGTGGTGGCACAAGTCTTCCCTTAGTGCCCGGGGTACCCATATTTTCCATGGGGCAGCCGGTTGTCCGCTTCGGGTCCAGACCACATCATCATCTAATCTGAAACGTCCCGGGCAATGCTCTAATAAAAGGCTAATCTCAGAGTCCTCTTGTTCGTGGAGTGTAACCTAGTGTCGATTTATATGAAGTTGAAGGAGTCGTAATTGTTCTTCGATTGAAATTGAGGTTAAAGGTGGAGTGGGTGACACCATCTTGTTCCAGTTTCCTTCCTCCTTTTCACTCTTCTCCAAGCTTGGTTGTCGTGAAAGAGCATCAGGCAGAATGTTTTCTTTCCCCGGACAATGTTGCACCTCAAAGTCAAATTCGGAAAAAACATGTTCCACCTACCAAGTTTGACTTTCGCATTGCGGATTCTTTTAGCCACTGGAGTGCTTTAGAGTATGTACATAATATAAAATGGCGTCCTTCTAAATGGTAATGGTACTTATGAATGGCCCATATCACGGCGAGGCATTACTGCTCATTAATGTGATATTTTTGTTCTGTTTGTTTAATCTGACGGACGCCTAAGCGATTACTTGAGGTTTGTTATCCTTACCAGTTTGATATAGTACTGCCCCTAGTCCAGTTTGACAGGCGTCGGTCTGAAGGATAAGTGGTTCATCTCACTGGGGTCGGCGTAGCTGAAGTATTTCTATTAAAAGCTTTTTTTAAAATGCTTGGAATGCTTGCCGTTGCTCAGCCCCCCATTTCCAACTTGTTTACTTTTTACGAAGTGGATGGAGAGGTGCCATCAGGTTAGCTATGTTCGGAACGAATTTACACAGCCAGTTGCACAATCCCAAGTAACAGCGCAGTGTTTTTTTATTAGTGGGTTCCTCTGCCTCCTCTATAGCTCAGATCGACTTCTGTTGCGGGAAATTTCCCCCAGGTGGTACTACATATCCTAGATAATCTATTGCTGGCTTCTCGAAGAAGCTCTTGGATAGTTTGAAGTGATGTCGTATTGTTCTATACTTTCAAGTACACGTTGGATGTGGGTTAGAAGTTCATCCCAGGATTTAGAATAAGTTATTACAACATCTAAGTAAGTGAAACAAAACTTGCCGATGTATCCAGTGAGTATGCCGGCAGACATGAAGCGTTGGAATGTGGCTGGAGCATTTTTAAGCCCGAAAGGGATTACTCTAAATTGCAAAGTCTCTCCTTCTGGAGTGGCGAAGGCTGTGTATTTACGGCTATCTGGGTCGGGTGCAGAGTTATCTGCCAGTATCCCGACTTTATGTCTAGGGTACTGAAGATTTTTGCTTCCCCTATATCTCGCAATGTGTGAGACAGGTTGATGGCCGATGGAGCTATAAGGTGGGTCCCTTCGTTTAGTGCTTTATAGTTCAAACAGAATCACAGTTTGCCGTCTTTCTTGGGTTCTAGTACCACCACTTAATTGTAAGGTGAGTTCTACAGGTACACTATCCCTTGTTTTTTTTTCATGTCATTAACTTGGTTCATGATTGTTTTCGCTGTTCTGATACTCGATACAACTGGCAATATACTGGTGCATCGGTCGTCGTCCATATCTCATGTTTGTTGGAGTCGCCCTCCTTGTCCGAACGCCCCAAAGTGTTCACATAGTACTGTTTTCAATTAATTGAAAGCATGTTCACATAACTCGTGTTTGATTAATTCTGGATTAGGGGCCTCGGGAAATTGGAGTTCTGGACTGTGTTCCCAGTTTACTGTGACTCAATATTTATCCCCCAGGTACACATGTTGTTAACAGTGCTCAATGACACACTGTTGCTAATGTAACCATGGACAACCGAGTATAACCACTTTGATCAGGGCGGAACTAGCAATGAATTCGGCGGGGTTAGTGTATCGGAGTAATGTTAATTCTAGCGTGGTGCGGCCATTGACTTGCAAGGTCGCGTCTGGCTGAACCATTACTACCTTGCTTTTGTGTGGTTGTAGTTGTTGTCATTGCTTTTTACTAAACAGATCGGCACGAATAAAATTCCCCGTTGCTGCTGAATACAGGAGTGCCAGCACCCGGCAGCCATTAATTTATATTTCTATATGAGGGCCTACTGGAATAACTTCCTCATTAGTTAATCTTCGGTTGTTGAGCCCAGCCTGGCTGGTTGTGTGGGCTCATTTCGCACCACAGCTTTGGCATTTCCCGACGATGGTGGGTTATTTCGTACAGGTCGGTTTTTGGTTCTGATTGCGTATCTCTCGCTTGGGTTTCTCGTCCCAGCATTCCTCCTGGGACAGTCCTTGTTGTATTAACGTCCTGGACAGAACAAATACTTGGGTGTGAACAGTGGTTTAGGGATTACGTCTGGGACCTTTGTCTTCGGTTCTGTTAGAGCCGGTCGGTTGTCGCTGGCCTTGAAGGCCTTGGATTTATCCATAATGGCCTGTGATTTACAGTTCTGTTAAGCTTCACGAGCTCTGTCTAGTAGTTCGTCCAGAGTAGCTGGTCGGGGCCTGTGCAATATGTTTCGGATGTTGGGTAGTAGCATACACCCTATGTTTCATATGGAATGGGCTTCGTTCCCAGTGGGGAAGATGCAGTGGTACATCTGTTCCTTTTGCCTGATGAATATTTCTGCCTCTTCTGTAGGTCCCTGGGTTTTTTTGTAGAACTCTGCCATGAGCTTCGCTACTACCTCTTCGCCAGTGAGTAGTCCACTAGACGTTAACACAATCGTGGCCAATCAGTTACGAATTCCCCGTAATGTTCCCACTTTATAGAGTTAGCAGACAATGGCTGGTGATGTGCTCCCCGAGTGCCTAACAGTGCAAGCACCTGGAGTCATGGGTCATAGACCACCTTCCTGCCACTGCTGGGTGTAACCACAAACATAGGGGCTCCAATCCCCTGCAGCTATCTCTGCCAGCACCTTAGCTAGGCGCTCTGGTGTGGGATACAGTTGGGTTTTACTATCCCTCCTCTGTGATGTGTGACGTACTGGCCAGGGCTCTACCGATCTGAAGACTAAGGTGAACAGAATGGGTGGCCATTGAAAGATGAAGTGTGTGTTCGACTGAGAGAGCTCTGAAGGAGGAGCAAAGTTCTTTTCTTAGTTAAAATCTCTGCAGATTGCTTACCACTCGTCTGTCAATACTGGTGGAGATAGACTATAGTACTACAACAAGGGACTCTTTGGATATATTTTAACTTGGGCATTTATTTTGCCAATAAACACCTAGGTGACTCGTACGTGCTACCAATAAGTCTGTGATGTGGAAGTACTTAACCTACGCATTAACAGGTAAAGGTGACTCGCTCCTAGGCTGCTGAAGTACACGGGAAATAAAAAATAGCTTTACTGTCGCCACTATCACTAACTGGTTTTGTCTAGAAGAGGCCCTAACTTTAACTGAGGAGCCACTACCAGCAAGTAGTGGCAGCTGAAGAACCAGGAGGTCACAACAACTCAAGTGTTAAGTCGTGGTGGATGTCTTCAGGTAGAAGCAGCTTCTGGTGACGACAATGCCAAGAAGTGTTAGAAGCTTCTGGTAGATAGTGGCTGCAGCCACTGAAGAACTGGAAGTTCTTGAGGCGGGCCACGAAGGCCTAGTGGTCAGTAGAGCGCCCCAGCACTAAAAATGCTGAGGAGAGCTACTGGAGATGAACTCCTGGCCTTGGCCATGCACTTCCTAATATATTGTTTCTCTGGAGTGCGTGGCGAGCACAGAGTGGGAGGTGTGACGTGTCCCTGTGACGTCTGCCTGGAGTGTGTGGGGTGGGAGAACTACCTTCTCATGCTCATGGTATCGCTATGCACTCGGCAGTGCTCTGCTACCTTCAGCAGTGTGGCGATACTCTGTCTGCCGGGTGCATCAGAGGAGGTTGGCGCATTGTACAGCAGCTTCAAATATATTTTGTATAATGACTCCAAAGTGCGTTTGAGTTTAACCCACTCTCTACACTTTATTAACATGCTGTGCTTGGTTTACTCCTTCACGTGTAGATGGTAAAGGCAGTTCAGGCACAGTCTGGGAAACCAAGTATCTTCCATGTCTCTGATGAGAACACTTCCTGTTAGACATCTGGTTGTTGGGTCCTGTGGTTGGTAGTTGCATGTGGATGAGCTGTAATAGTTTATAATATAATAGTGTAAGCGGTATGCCTCAAGTTTCTGTAAAACACTGGTAATTAGAATTATTAATGAAATAGGATCTTACATAAAATGGTGGTAAACTGAAAAATTAGTTTGACGTAATTTTTATTACATGATAAATGAAATTGGAAAGCCCGACTAATCAATTACAGAAAACAATTTACTAGCTAACAAATGTAAAAATACATATGTATTTAACATAATCAAACAGGCGAAGGTGAGCCAGGTAAGTTAAATAAAATATGCAGATAAATATTCGATGGCAAACTATACTGCAAGGTATGCATTTCATAACATAACCTGATTTACAAGAGTATATCCAGGAGGTAAACTAAGGCTCGACGACCTGTTAAAGGTAAAATGGAGTCTGTGGTAAAAGGTGCAGGGTGCAGTAATAGGATTACCTCTGGCATGTTTGCTGCCCTCACAGTCAGCTGTTGCAGTGGCGGAAGAGCCTTTTGCAAGCTGTAGGATGTCGCAGTCTTCACGGAGGGTGAAGTCTGCTTGCAGGCTTCTGGAAGTTCAACTATGTCCCAAGCTCTGAAGCTGAGTCGTGTTGCAAGCAAAGGAGAGGAGAGAGGTCTTCCTGGAGACCATTGAGTGCTTTCTGACCTACGTGGCCGGTGAGCCCGACGTTTCTGCTGGAGTGTGGTTCCAGACTTCCTTATATACGAAAAATCCAGTGATCAGCGATCTTTCGAGGGTGCTGTGGTGTAGAAGACTTTGAGCGCAGGTATAGGTTATCAGCGATTGCGGGAGCGCCACTCATTTATTATCTTCCACTTGGAGGCGATGACAAATTAAAACACCTCTTTGTGAGGCTGGCAGGATATGATGTCACAAGGTCACAGAGGTGCTGGCTTCTCTTGGGTTTGCTGGAACGTCTTTCAGAGCTAACTAGAAGGGTAGTGGTTCATAAAAGATAATTTGTTTAATTGTTGGTGTGGCGCTTGCATGCGGATTTCGGGCGGGTTGTAGATTTCGTAAATAAAAGCGTCAATTACTTTTACCTAGTCGACTGTCCAGCGCACGGAGTCTCCTTGCTTGATACATGAAATTACATTTGCCACTGTTAATGACTTGCCCCGAGTTCAGGTCACTCATAGATGGGAAGAAGTGCCAGTAGAGCATGTATCTTTGCTGCGCAGCATTTTGGCATGTGTCAACTTTAAATTGCATTATTATGCTATGCATGCCTCTGTTCGAATTACACTAAATTGGAGAGTCCCCACCATAGACATGATGCCGGAGGCTGTATCTAGCTGAACGGTTGACGATGGTCTGACAAACCCATGCTGTGATCTTTCCTGACTGCAGGTCGGATGTGGAGAGACGATGCGCCCCGCCTCGTGCCAGCCTATATCGGTATGTTGTTTAGTGTCTAGACATAGCTGGCCTCCTTCACTGGTTGGTTGAGGAGCTTTATAGTTGGTCATTTTCGCAATGCTTGACACAATCCCTGGCATCCTGATTTACTGTCTTAAAGGTGCGACGGCACATTCAGGTGAGGATGTTTTATTGAGGCCTGTCTTCATACAACCATAACATCTCCCCCAACATTCACTTTCGAGGTGCCCTCACCTCGCCCTGGAGTCTGGTTAAATTTTGAATTGTTCATGTAGTTGTTGGGCTTTTGATGTGGCAGTAAAATTAGGAATCGGGTGAATAACTCTTCAATATGATGGGGAAAATTTGTTGAAACAGGATATAGCTCTGATAGATGGAGAACTGAGGGGAAAAGGATCTGCCTCGCAGTCCTTGAGCAAGTTGAGCCATAGAAATGCTGTGCACTGTTTATGCTGTGGCTGCACGGCCATGAACTTCACTACTGCTGGGGTGTGCAAACAAAGTTCCATGCGGTTGATGCACCTGTGGCAATATGTGAATGTGTCAGTCTGTCTTGCTGTTCCCTAACACTTATTGCTGTATCTTTCATTATTATATTTATACTTTAAAATTGAAAACTCAATTATAGTGTAATTATATTGTAGGAAATGGTAATTGCAGCGAAATTTAATATAACAATAATTAAATTAATTGAACTGTAATGACACAGGTTTTTTTTAACAATGGAGATTAGACGAATTCCGCTCCATCCTTACGTTAGTTTTGCCCATGAGTGGAAGTTTGCATTTTCATTTGTTCCGACATAAGGGGAGATTGTACTGTATGCAATGTAGATAGATTTCTACACCGTCCCTGTAACTATGCGGCTTAGGCAATGAGTTGTTTTTTTCCCCATCACTAGATAAGACCAGTAGTATGATATTTATTTGTCTTTGCTTTCCTCCCTTCTACCGGGTGGTGATGTAAGATAGGCAAGTCGTGCATTAGCTACCTCCACTCTGCGACCACACATCGCTTTAGTGATGACAGGCAATCAGTGTTAGGCAGTGGCCCATTTTAGTATAAAAGGAGATACATCCTGCGTCTGCAGACCAGTCTTCATTTCCAGCACCAGTCGCTCAAGATCTGACCAGATTTTGAGCACTCTTCGGAACATCCAGCATGCGTTGCTCAGACGCTGAACACCCTGCCATAGTTTGAGCCCTGCTTACGATTAGTTTTTGTTTTCAGCGCTATCCACTCGCCTTTCCACTCGGTAGGATATATCCCCTGCTTTGTATCCCACAAACCTGAACCACCCTACAATACACAGACATGTCTGTCAGAGTTCCTAACTTCGAATCATTCTCAGGACTCATCCTGACACCACGCACCTCGTGCGCTGGGGCATTCTGACTGTTACTCCGACTAGATGCCTAGAAGTTCTTCAGCATTGTCGCTACCTACAGCCAGATCTTACAGAAGCCCTTCCCTGCTAACCTTCTAGAAGACGTAAGCCCTCCCAGAGTATCTTTCCCACAGCAACAGCTACTCCACGTTCACTTCAGGGTGTGGGCCTCCTAAGTCTCTTCAGGAAATGGACACCACATAGACTGGGAAAGGTAATTTAGCTACCTTAGTTTATACTCCCACCCATTAGTTTAGAACCATGTTCCCTTCACCTGGACTGTGTAGTCTATTACTTCCGGTCAGCTCGAGGTAGTTAGGAAATAGTATGGGTTACCGTGTTTTATTCCTCTCAGAATAAACACGTTCCTAACCTACATTATTTTCTCATTTCCTTGAGTATGCCTAAATTCCTAGTAGGCACCAGGTCTTGTCATAGTAGAGCAGGAGACCAGGGAATGAACTAAATATTTTACCACCTAGTGTGGGACTGCGAGCTCCCCTTCAGGGATTCTTACATCGGCAAACACAAACCTTTCGAAGGCCACCCATTCGGTGCATCCTTTGTACCCAACAAAAGAGCCACAACCACTATAGACTGTTCACGACTGAACAGACTTTTCTGAAGCCCTGCTTAATTTCTATTTTTGGTTACTGATTATGTATCTTTCTGCTACATCTAAACATAAACACTGCCATATGACCTACTTTATATCTAATTGGTTGTTTACTGTTTGCAGGTGTTCAAAGAATTCTGTTACAACTAAGGCGAAAAAAATAACAATAGTATTTAATCTCTTGTTATTGATGTGTGTTAGATGATTTCGTTAAAAAATACGACCTTAGTTGGAATAAATACAAAAACCAACACATGATATTCAAACACGCATCATGTGTGACTAATTTTTGTGTACGTAGCAGCGACAAACTTAAAAGTTTGTGGTGAATACCTATGCACACATAACTTTCGCACGTAGCGGTCAACACATGTAACTGTAAATTTATTCCTGCAGTGGAAAAACAGATTTATCACAACATTGTAACAACACAACGTGCACACACGTGTGGTAATTTGAAGTGGTTTTTGAAGCAAGCAAAATTAACGATTCGTTTCGCTAATATCAACAAAATGCTGTGTCCCTAGTCTAGTTATCTTGATGCCATGTTTTGAACCACTCGCCTTGTCTGCCAACCATTTGCATCTCTCCTGCCATCACTCCTAAATATATTAAAATAAGTATTCAAATATGAAAACCTCTATTCAGTTGTAAATTACAAATTCAAAAAACTATATTTTGCTGTAATAAGTATTAGATATCCTAAAATTTTAAACATGTACAAATATTTGCTTTTAAAGGTGGGTTTACGATTAAAAACTGAAGAATTAAGAATTGAACTTAATGACTCGATAAGCACAGAGAAAAAGTACAATAAGAGGTTTTGCAGTTTATGATTGAATTAGCAACTTTTAATTGTCTAGCCAATCAAAATCGTAAGAGATGTAAGCTACCGAAGTAACCTCGAAAAAAGGACAATTTACATATATCTATTATCTGTGGTTACTGTCCTGTAATCATTTTAAAAAAAATCCTGAAATCTTGTAGAAGGGGAAGTCGATGCCAACATTAAGCCTTTACATAAATAAATCTGAAATGGTTACCGTAAATAAAGCGAATTCAATAACCTCTTCCATGGAGTTTAATATGTAGAGGGTTGGTGAGGTCTTTTCAATGTTCTGCATCTGTACATGCCAAGTTCAATTATTTTTTTTCATGTTGTGTACAGCTGGTTTAGTGTTTTTTCTCTAACAGCATTAGTTTATCGGCAACAGATAATAGAAGAGCGTCCCAAATTATGGTAACGAATTCTGGCTCAGGCAAATGTGGTTACACTTGTTTTTGTAAAAAGTTGAATTTTCAATGTGAGCCTGAGCACTCTCGCCTGGATGTTGTTTTATGGAGTGTAAGAGTTGTCTGTAGTGATCTGTTGTGTCAAGTTTTGTGAATGTGTGGAATAGTTTTTCTTCAATATGTCTCCAAGTGATTTTTGCAGCACTGGCATAATAACAATTTTTGTAAGTCCTCTTAGCAATACCTTTCAGATAGAACTTTAGGCAGCTTCGTTTGTCAAGTTCAAACCAACCATTGACTTGGCTTGAGGCATTGAAGGTGTCTAAAAATTCCGCAAAATTATCATTACTTTTCCCTAAGAAAGTGGGGATGTTTTGTGGTTGTTGTAAAATAACTTGAGTAGGGTTTGGAATTTTGGGTCGAGTTATGGTGTTGTCAGTGGTGTCATGCTGTGTGATTTATGTTTGTGTACTCGTGTTGTGGAATGTCAGTATTTGTGTTGGGAATTGAAATTAAAAATGGAATTTTTGTCTGTAGTGTGCGGAGTGGGTGTGGTCTGAGATAACCGCTTGCACCAGGTTAGTTAAATGTTGATAGGTTTTGAGAAGTGTGTTCAAGTGGTGTAAGGTTTTCTGTTGGTGAGGTATGCGATTCTGTGTTAATACTAGTTAACTGATTTATTAACTGCTCATATATTTGAAATGCAAATTTAATATTGTATAAATCAACTATAGTGTCTTATATTGTGTGCAGTGGATGGGTGTTCTGTTGTCATGTCGAAATGTTAAAATAAAAGTGTGTATTGTAGTTGGTGTCGCGCACTTTGTGTAACTTATATGCAATACTAAATACAAAAGAGAAGACAATGGGAATATCTCCGAAACACACACACAAACACAGTGGAGATTTCATCGCTTACAAGGGAACAGGATGTTTCACGTGCAATAAAAAGTAGGTTACATGCATTAATTTGAGATACATAAAAAGCAATTCTAAAGGTAGCGGGGAAGGCTACGTGATGTCAAACTGCTTGTCTGGCAAAGTCTTGTACACGAACTGCTGACTACGAACCTGGCGTACTATCCTGCCACACTGTCACTTCTGCATGTGCCCTGACCGTCTGTAATTGACTGCTGTTTAACAGACAGCTGTTTAACAGACTGCTCACGTACAATAATATAAGTATAACCAAATAAATATTTAAGGAGAAAGATATTATACTATAATTTAATTCTTTTCTGAAATATTATCCACTTGAACATTCTGGGGTATATGGTAAATGAATGTAACTTATTTAATTCACTGAAAGGCTGTGTTAATGTTATCGTAGTCGTGATTGTTCTGTATATTTTATATAGATTCCCATCGGCCAGGGTGATGGAAGGCCCTGTGCTGGCAAACCCTAGAATTATGTCACACATAAATCTACCTGCTGTGCGACACGAATAGGACAGCCAGGCAGGGCCAATGCATTCTCCGCCTTCTGCGGCTACAACAGGTAAACAGTTAGCTAACTCGCTTCTCACAAGTGGAGCTCTTTCTAGACACAAAGTGTCGAACTTTGATGCCACTTGTATTTGCTTTTTTTCCCCCAACACAAGAATATATGTTAAATGATATTTATAATTAAATACCCAACCCTTCAGTTTATCTTGTGAATGGCACATTTAAAAGCAAATGGCCGTGAGCACCTCACACTCGACACTGCAATGCACATTTTTATCTTTTCTTTTATTTCCCTCTTTGTTTCGCGACTCCCCGGGGGAGGGGAGAAGACAAGACATTTGCTGTTGATTACCCAGCCACCACTCAGCTGACTTGTGCGTGAAAAAGACAGATCTAGTCAGCCAGCACCCATCTTGCTAGACATGAGTCACCCAGCATGCTCTGCTGCTATGGTCAGAACTCCAGGGCACAGAGCAGAGAGCGATACAGAGGCAAACTGCTGTTTTCAAAGGATGAGATTTCTACATCATCTCCGAGAGGATGGTAACTTTCTTCATCGCCCAGATGCCAGATGATTGAGTACCACCAGAGCCGGTGGTGTTGGGAGGGGTATTTGAAGCCTAATGCTTACCGACTAAGAAGAAAATAACTATGCTTCACCAAAGCGCCTCTCTCAAATTGCATTGGATGGGGTCCGAATTGCTGAATTGTAGATATAATTACTATTAGAGCAGCTACAGGATATTCCTTGGTTGTAGGGAATATTTCAGACATGACAGAATTATACTTTTGATCATATGCACAATCAATAAGCAAAGCACAGCCTCCCCTTGAGAAGACGTCAAGAATGAATAACCAGAGATTGAGCCATCGCTTCCACCCCTGAACGAGTAGATAGTTGAAGGGTGCACTAAGAGATAGTGCCACCTGCGTTCCAGTACTTCAATGGCCACCAACAGACAGCCTTTCACTCCGCCCACAGATAAGTGCACATCGCACCCCCCTTCCACAAAGGCCCGACGAGGTCTGAGCCAGAGCTATATGTACCCGTGCACTGACCGATCTCATCAACCGTTGCTTGGCTCTTATGAGAGCCACATCAGCCCGACAGTTCACTCCACCGACTCGTGCACTGGGGTTCTCTGATCGCTACTTCGCCCATATGCCTAGAAGCTCTTTAGCATTTTCGCAGCCTACAGCCAGATCTTCCAGAAGCCGTTCCCCTGCTAACCTTCTAGAAGACGTCAGCCCTCCCAGTCATTTGCCCATGGCAATGGCTACCCCACACTCCCATCAGGAAGTGGGGCCCCCTTAATCCTTCAGGTCATGAACACAGCATAGACAGGGAAAGTTAATTTAGCTACCTTTTTCGATACTGCCACCCTTAAGTTTAGCAACAGGTTCCTTCACCTGGATTGCGTAGTATATTACTTCTGGTCAGCTCGAGGTAGCCAGATGATAGAATGGGCCACCATATTTTATTCCTCTCAGGATAAACACATTCCTAACCTATATTGTTTTATCATTTCCTTAACTATGCCTAGATTCTTAGTAGACACCAGGTCCCGTCATAGTAGAGCAGGCGACCAGAGAATAAACTAAATATTTTAATGCCTAGTGTAGAACTGCAAGTTACTCTTTAGGCACTCGTACATCAGAAAACATTCACAATTTTCGATGGCCACCCACCTGACCGGTGCACCCCATGTACCCAACGGTAGAGCCACAACCACTAGTCATACACCCCTAGGGAGGACAAGCCACTAGACCAATTTTGCACTCCATAACCGTACTCCAAGAGTTGCCGGAGGGAGTGTTTAGTTGTCTCTGGGTTGTGTCTGTCCACCCTAGGACTGCACCAGACAAAGTCATTGGAACGACTCCGAGAAAACCACTCTCCAATGATCGCACCATTTGTATTGCCAGCTGGAGTAATGGTTAGGCTGAGTGTCAGAATGCTATTAGCCCGGGAACTGCATGTTACCTGCCCCTATCTGCCGAGACATGGTTTTTAACTTTTGAACCCTGATGCCTTTTACCAAGCAAGATGAAAAATACCTGAAGGGAAGGAAGGCATCCTCTACCTTCCAAGCCACCTGGAGCTGCACCCAGACCTGTAAGGAATTTGGCCAATATACTCCCCTTGAACAAGCTCAGTCCACTGTAAGTAGGCGGGGCTTCACTCCCCAGCTCCCAGCAGCTCCCCGGAAGGTTTCAGGGAAGCAGCATGCTGTCATCGCTGCCCTATGTCGAGGAGAGAAGGTGTCCTTGGGATTGGCCAGTCCCTGGTTCAACATCCGCAGTTACCCCAGCCTACCGAGAGCTACCAGCAGTAGCAGCAGCAGTTCCAACCATAGCAGCCCATTGGGACAGCCCAGCTCCACCAGCTGTCACACCCCAGTCAGTAAGCCTGCAGTGCCACCTAGCCATCCCATTATCAGAGTAAGTAAGCCTCCGGCCCCAAAACCAACATGTCACCGACTTTGTGCCCAGTAGGCAACCAAGATGGTCAACACTGTGTACAGGTTCGGCCCCCGTACCAGGGTAATTCTGTAATCAGCTGCCTTAAACAAGTGCTACTGGCCAGCACTGATAGTCTCTACTTCTACCATTACATCACATTTCTCTGAGGAGACAGTGTTAAACGTCACATCCTACTCACAAAGATAAATAAAACTGTGTGATTTTTCTGACCATGATAAGAGTACAATCTACAGATGAGTTTTAGGTGTATACACAACACATGATTATTGTCATCGTAAAGAAGAGAATAATCATTTTTATTATATTGTGGTTCTGAGAAATGTTTTTTTTTTATTTCTATATTTTATCCCCAAGAATCTAACATTTATTAGAATTGGCAATTACAGTCAATTCTCATTTCTAAAGTACCTGAAATAGCAACACTTTTTAGGGAAGTAAAAAAAAAGGAATTGAAAAGGTTTTCTTAATAACAGGCCCTTGAAAATATCAACCCTTTTCCTAAGAACCATGAAAGATCTTAGACGCGAGAGTTTATCATATCTAAGACACTTTATTCATGCAGACAGACAAGAATGATAGCAATCTAAAATTTCTGCGATAACATAGGTAAAAGCACACACTACACCCACCTTGAGTATATTCAATTTAAAATAAAACAATACATATATTAACATCTTGGCGAATAATAACAGGTAGATACATATTACAGTCACACACATCCCCGTAAATATTTACTTGCACATTCAGTTCCATCATAGGTACTTTTCAGTGAGTTAATTACATTATAAAAAGTAGACGGAATGCACAAGAACTGACAAGGTGGTACTTGTAGATAAGACACACACAATCAAAAGTCACATGAACACATTTTCTACATGGATACATTGTTGTGCAATGTTTCGTTGGCTAGGCCATTAGGCGGCGAGCAGTAGAGCACAACAAACTGGTGAACGGTTGTAGGCATTCATCTTAGTGACCAGAAGGCAAACTAGCATGATGCAGAAAATTTTAAATGGAGGTGAAAGGGTTATCTTACATTTAAGCCATGTGTCCGTCTGTATTTGGTAATGTATTGGTGGGCCAATTCCCAGCATTGCAGTACTTCACTATTTTTAGAAGGAGGTAGGGCCCTCACCACTCTCGTTGTGTGACATGAGTCAAAGTTCTTGTTGAGATGCTGCATGTGCTGCAACTGGCTTCTCATGCGAATTTACATTTTCCTAGCTATGGCTTGCTTGGTGTCTGCTCTATGGCCATTCATTTTCTGCATGAGTGTGTTGGTGGTGAGGCCAATATCTTCAGCTTTGCAGTGAACGCACTATAGCGGGTTGATAAGATTTTCTGTTGCACAGCTGTAGCTGTCCTGGATAGTTAAGTCTGATTGATGAGCATGTTGTTGAAGGAGGTGGAAACTAATGTATAATAAGAGCTACAACATGGGCTATTGCAAGGATAATACCCCTTGAGAGCGGTGATATTACCGACTGTGGAAATGGGTGGCAATTTGGGGTGCACCAGATAAGTGTGAGCGTTTATGTTCTGGATTTTAAGTGCAAGAATGGCACAAGTGCCATTAAAAAAAATTGTGGTTATTATTGTTCCACCTCCCCCTGACTGTTTTGTAGGCTCTACTCCCTCCACAACTCCCCCCACTGAGCTGTGCTGTGACTGGTTACCGTCTCCTCTCCCCAATGATGGGGTCGAAAGCTGCAAAGGGGCTTGCCTATTCGGAGGTCGACGAGCAAATGAGGTCGGAATTGTGCAATGCATTACAAATCTGACATTTGAATAATATTGAATTGAATTTTGACCATTAAAAATCTAGCGAATTAATTATGACCATTACAAATTCAGCAAATGAATAATGACCATTACAATTCCAGCAAATAAATGATGACCATTCCAATTCCAGCAATGAGTAATTTCTAATTACTCGCAATGAGTGATTGCAAATTGAACAGGTACAAATTAAACAATTTAACAATTATTAAGCACAGCGACATTAATTATTTAGACTATTAGATTAATTGAAACCAATAAGTTCAAAGAGATTAAGCACATTCGCCAATTGAACAAGTACTGAGAGTAATTGCACCAGTACAGAGACCCTAATTGCACATCCACATCGTGTCACTCCCAACTGCAGACTGAACTCAGATCGCGTATATCAATTGTGTATATCCCTGATGGGGCTGCTTGCCTGCTCCAGGAGGGATGGCGAGGTTAGGTGGATCGGTTTGGTGTTTGGGATGAAAATGTTACCAGGTGGACACCAGTCAGCTCAGCAGCAAACATGATGACTCTTGATCTCGGGGTGTACAGCGGATCACCCAAAGTGGCTGCACCTCCTGTACCACCGTCTGCTGCGTCCATGCAGCAGATGTTGAGAATGTCGAACCTTTTATTATAAAAATACTGAGACTTGGGCTAGCAAGGGCTGTCAGCCTTTCTCGATGCATAGCTCACTCCCGGCATGTATTTTGGACTCACTAATATCCTATAATTATGTCACGATTACTTTCCATGCACATCTCCAATTTAAAAGGCCGAAAAGAGGCTAGAAATAAATAAACAAGGGGAAAAACGTTTCCACACTATTTATTTAAATAAACCCCAACAGGGCATTTACATATTATTCTTCGCCACTCGGCTCAGCGAACTCCTAAAGTGGGTTTCCCTATAGCACGGCGCGATGCGCGTGTCGCGTCCGACGTTCGCTGCCAGCGACGAGCCTTATTTCCGTCTTCACAATAGAGCGATGTTCTGATGCCGGCCGCTGGCGACATAGACCATGCTGCCAACTGGTATCCTGCAAGGAAGCTTGTTATGAAATGCTAAAAACAAATGAAATGCTGAGAAGTTTCTTGCCTTTCAGTTAGTAAAATTGTTATTTATCTGTGACATACACTCTTCTGTAGTATAAGTATTATACTAAAATTCAAAACGATGTTGTAGAACATGAACAACTCTTCAGGCATCAGAAAACACTTTTGTTTTCCTGTAGTTAAGTAAAATTGATATAAATTTGGACTCCCATAAGTATGTCTGCAAACCATTTATGTATGTTTTCAGTTCTTTATCTCAGTCTCTCGCCACTTTTGACTTCAAATACTTTAAACAAACAGTATTTCGTTCCCATTGTTTCCCGACACCGACGAACGCAACACCAAGATTTCATACAACACGTTCGATGCCGACAATGGCGACAATTCGCTACTTCAGTTTGATTGTCTGAAGCTCGACACACTGCATCGCGCTGGGCTATTGGGAAATCTACTTAAGCGGCAAAACTAGCACTTGAATACACAAAAATTATGGTATTTTACGTCCCCAGTGTGTACAAAACACCAGGGTTGTGAGACGGTGCTCTCTCTGGGGGTAAAAAGATTGAAAAATGATCCAGTGATGAAAAACTTGGCAATTACACGTTATATGGTCGGTCAAAGTGATACAGGCCTGGAGAGGCCCGGTGCGATAACCGTCTCACTGAGTGCTGAAGATGATACTGGGAAAATGGCCATGCAGTAGCTGGAGCCTGACCATCTGCTTCGTGCGTTACACACAAACTCCCGTTATTTTAAATTTTATGTGAGATGAGGATGAGCATGTAACTAATACAGAAATTACAAAATAAACTTTTAAGCACTTACAACTATTATATAGAAACATCCACTGATAAAATAAGATGAGAATGGATTTGGTATGTTTACAATTGACGTGTCCGACTGTTAGTGTCCTAACCTAATTTTAGGAGTAATGCACATGTGGTATATGCCTTGATGTGTGCCACGTAACCCTAACCCTGAGACAGTTTGTCCGGCCATAGCCTTCGCTGCCTGCAGCAGCGTTGTGCACTCTACTAGGTGTGGAGTGTTCATCCGGTCACCGGAGTGACGAGGCGCAGCACAACAGCATGGCTTGCCGGTGCAAGTGCAGCTGGTGCTTGCAAGGGCGATGTGAGGTGCTGTGGAAGAATATGACGGGTTCCTGACGTCCACATATCGCTGCATCCTCAAGTATCATAGCAGGACTACACACTTGTGAAATATTATTACGCAATTGTAACTTAAGGCGCACACCTTACTTTCAAAAGTAGTGACCACCGGCAGGTCGAGAGTGCCAGGTCTGCTTAACCAAGGGTACAAATTTTCATGTACAGCAATATTTCATTCTACCTTTGCAGTAATAAAACAGCCATACCATAATTAGACATGCTTTATTGTATTAACTCTCTTGAGTTCATCGGGTACTGCACCCTCATAGCAGCTTCAACTTTAAAGTGTCTTTCAGTGTATGTTTTGTATTTACAGGGCCTGCCTCCCTCAAGCAGAATAAATTCAGTGATAATATAGGCGGGCGAAGTGGCCGACAACTTCGCCTCAAAGGAAATATTTTAGATTCAGCATAATTTAACAGATAATTAAATTAGCTCTCTCGTTCATATTGACCGTGTATCCAGAGTCGCCGTAGGCCATCGACCATATGGCCCCATTCAACATCGGTCACTCTACCGAACGTGGCGCCGGGCATATCACTAGTTCCTGTTCTACACCTGCTGCCAGGTGGGACACAAACACATCACATCACCTCTGGAGGCGCAGCACGTCAAATAATTAGGCAGTGTATTGAACTGGAACATTTCAGGCTTAACTAAATACTGTATTGTGTTGTACATTAAAATATTTATGTTTGTTTTTGCAAATGTTATATTTTATTGTGTTTGCAAGGCAACGTGAATTTATTTATTTTCATTTTACGCAGTGTGTTTGTCCATCGCATTTCACCAGTGTTTATGCAGTAGGAATATTTGTATTTGTTTCTACATATTTAATTGCTTTCTTTCATTAATGCAAGGGTCAATAGTGCAAGTCATCTCTGAAAGTAGTCCCTTTTTGGCGTGAGGACAAGCCACGGCGAGCCCCCGGGTCGGGCGGGAGAGTGTCAGTCAGGTAGCAGCAAGTCATGGAGGTGGAGTGCGTGTGTTAGGCTTCGGTGTTTCCTGCGCTATGTCCGGCGACCATCAACTTTTTAGTAACCAGACATGTAATTACAGTAGACTTCATCGCTTGGAACATATTTCAATCTCGTCGCCTGGTAAGCCACCTCCTCTCCCTGGTGGATTTGCATCGCACCGGGGAGCTTAATGTGCACATCATTGTTTTAATTGTCGTCAGACATTTTTCTGCTTCCACGCATGGTCGGTTAAAATAGCCGAGTGTGTTTCATGTAAAGTTTACTCGGAGAAGGGGTGTAATTTTAATCTATTAAATAACTTTTTTTTCAAATTAGTTTTCTATTAACGACTGCGTAAGTGTTTCAGGAAACGTGCCTTAATAACTACCGCTCAACTTGCATGCAAGTTCTTATTTTCAGTGTAAACAGTTGTGTACCTATCTGTATGGGCGTGTGGGATGCACTTACAGCCCATGTACACGAGTGTTACGATTAGGATGTTACCCATCAATGCAAAAATGTAGTATAGCTGACCAATGAGCTATCGTTTAGGGAACAATCTTCATCTGGAGCAACAATCTACAGGTGGATGACAACAATTCAGCAACCACAGCGAGGAGTTTGGTCCTGGGTCGACCGGCCGCTACCCTGAGTTTAAGAGCAGCAGCTTGACCTTCGACATCGCCTGACAGAATCTGGTGGCCTGGGTATATTCATTCCTTCCCTTTCACCATCACCGCTCCAGAAAATTCCCTTTCCAAACTTTACCGGCCTCAGCCATGCATCAAGTGGCTTGCCAAGTGGGGCCATTCCCCTACCTCCAAATTTTCCCGCCCAAAACTATCTTCAAAATTTACTGCAAATTTCCAAAATTTTCCTGATTTTCCAGAATATCAGTGTACCAACCACCCACAGCATTTTCCCGCCACTATCACACATGTTTTCTATAACAGTCTACCCGACTATCGTGCCGAACTATCAACCAACTTTTCAAAATTTTCCGTATTTAACAATGACACCACAAACAGCAGGCATGGAAAACGCAGTCAGAAGCGGAACCATGGAGCCCACCCAAACCTCACATCAGCCAGAACTGTTCGCAGTAGAAACACCATCATAATTTCAAACGTTGCCCATGTTTCCGGGCACCGCAACGGAATATCGGGCAGAATACTGCATGTCCCATCTCACGAGCTCCGGTGTCAGCCGTGATGAATGACCCAGCTGCATAGGAGCGCAACTCTCTGGAGATGCACGGTCTTGGTGAGTTTCACTCAACCACTACGGATTTCAGTGAGAGGAGTTTCGACGTGCATTTCATTGCATGTTTCAGGAGTTTTCACATCTGTACAGGTCCAGAGCAGGTGGACTCTGGAAGGCCAGCAATTGGGTGAGTCTTTAACAGCTTTCATAACACGTAAAAATCAACTTATCAAACTCTGCCAACCAAATTTGCCGGAACATGATATTTTAGAAGTAATTGCAGAAACGTCTAGGCCAGATTTCAGAACAGCTTTAATTCCTTTGTTGAATGGGACACTTGAAGACATAATGCATGGAACAATTATTCTAGAGAGACGAAAATTAAAAACAAACCTAACTCTGGCATATCATGTAAATTGCAACCACACTCTAGTAGTTATAGAGCACCAATGCATGGTAAACAGTACAATAAAATACATTATGGAAAGTGGAACAGGGAACAAGCATATGGAAGCATGTACAAGCAAGAAGAGCGGAGGAGCGGAATAACAGGGACGAGTGGTCAGAGACCACCGTATCGAGGTGGAGCAGGTAATAGTCAGCTGCAAGAGCAAGGATGGAATCCGGATTTCACACCCTGGTATCCATGCAGGTATTGTCCAACACCGCAGTATCATTGGCATAGCAAATGCCCACATAATCCGAACATGAAAGATATCAGGGAAGCAGCAGCATGCAAAGAGCAGGGAACGGGTTTTTAAGGGTGAAAGGGCCGGATGCTTCGGACACCCCGCCCACAAAAATTCAGATAAAACCAGATTCAATATTAACTGCACAACAAGTACTCGTACAACATATTTGCAGCAGACACACGCCATTCATACATATCCTAGTTACCAGTAACGGTAAGTTGTGCCATGCGTTAATTGACACTGCAGCTTTGCAGAAATTCATACGACCGCACTTTGTATGTAAGCAGGACGTGACGCCCACAAGCCATGTAAATCTGTTGGTCATGGACCAGTATTGCAATACAGCCATAGGACAGTCTGTAGTGACAGTTCAAGTATGCGACATTGAGACAACCACCAGTATTATTGTTAGGCCAGAAATATGCAAGGAAGCTATTTAGGGGATACCTTGGCTATTGGAACAGAACGCAATAGAGGAAACTGCTGCGAGAAGAATACATTTTGGCGCAAAAAAAAGATGTACAGTGTACAATTTAGATCCATGCCTGACGGGTAGTCTACCTGAGGTCAAGTTAGGCGATTTCAACAACCTGGTGCTGTGCGAGTACCAGGCTGCATTTCAGCGCGTACTTGATGAGCGCTGTGATGTATTCAGAGGGAGTGATACACTGAAATGTACAACCGTAGCAGAACACACAATACCACTTGTAGATGAAAAACCAGTTTACAATAGTCCGCAAGGCTGCTTACCACACGAAACGCGGATAATCAAAAAGCAAATACATGAAATGCTTGATGGCGGCATGATAGAGCCAATGGACAGCCCATTCAATACCGAAATCGTGTTAGTTCTGAAGAATGACGAAACATGGCGATTTTGTGTGGATTTTCGATGGCTAAATCAAGTCACGTACATTTCACCGCAGCCATAATTTAGTGTGAAGGACGCAGTGAGTACACTAGGGAGAGCAAAAGTTTGGATGTAATTGGGATTTAAAGAATGGGGATTGGCAAGTGACGGTGAAATGCGAGGACAGGCCGAAAACAGCTATCACGGCCGCAGATGCCTGGTGCTTTCAGTTTTGTGCAATGCCATTTGGATTGATCTGCGCACCCGCGACATACCAGGCAATGATGATACGTGTGCTGGATGACATTATTGGAATTTATACGCTGGCATATCTCGATGAGGTCATTATTTGGGCAGACAGCTAGGAGGAACACGTACATCACTTTGCAGTAGTCCTGGAAAGGCTTGCGATAAATGGCCGTACGTGATCAATTGAGAAGTGCCATGTGGGGAAGACGAGAATCGATTTTCTGGGCCATGTAGCCAATCAGGAGGGAAACCGGCCGAATCCGTAAGCAGCTGAGAAAGTTTTTCGAATTGATTAACTGGCTGCAGGAACATATTCCGAGGTTTGCAACAATCACTGTGGCCTTGACAGAACTTTTGTCACTATAAAAGAGGTTTCAATGGACGAGCGATATGGAAAAGGCATTCACAGAAATTAAGCATGCATTAAGATCGTGTCCGATGCTAAGATCATGTTACGATGCTAGCAAATATGTGCCATCAGATTGACGCCAGCCACGACGGAATCAGTGCAGTATTGTATCAAGTCGGCGACAGTAGGGAGAAGCATGTAATCGACTTCATAAGTGCAGAACTAGGACCGGCGGAAAGATGCTTCGACGTGAGTGAGAGGGAATGCTAGCAGTGATATGGGCAGTTAAGAAATATTGTGCATACCTCGAATACCGATGGTTCACACTGAGAACTGACAATCAGTGTCTAGTATGGTTACACAGCATGCGTGAGTTCCAGAGTAAATTAGCATGATGGGAGTGGATCATGTGCTCAGAAAACAGAATAAATTGGAAGATATGTTGTCACGGCACTCTAACAATGCAGTATTTGTCAGAGATGAATCAGGATGAGAGGACTTTTGCCGCCTAAGTCATGTGACCTGCCTTCGGAAGCATTGGTGCAACAGATCACGGCTGCCAACAATGAGGACCTAATTAGCGAGGTGTACAGGGATGTCGTTGAGGAACAACGAAATTTCAGGTTGGCACAGGTGAAGATGCAACAATGCGCACAGCAGGAGACTGAAGAATGGCATGTAGTAGACAACAGGTTGGAGACGTGTTTGCTTCAACAACCAGGGAAGTGGATGGTGTATGTCCCCACGTGTGCGAGGGGTAATGTATTCGTCTATTCACATTGTGGCAGCATGGCTGGACACACCATGGTGTTGAACAGACAGTCAGAAATGTCTGCGACCATTTTTTTTGACCAGGTCTCAGCACAGATGCGAGGAGATATGCGCGACAATGCAGAGAATGTAACCTGTACAAGATGCGTCGTGTGGACGGGAGGCAGAAGCAGTGCCCCCGCATGCCCCAAAAGCTGACTGAGATGGTGTGTTTGGACCTAATGAGAGTGTATCCCAGAACAACGGGAGGCAAGAGGTCTCTCATGGTAGTGGACAATTTCTCACGCTAGACAGAGGCATACCTTACTAGCAGAGCAAGGGCAAGAAATGTAGCCAGGGTATTAGAGGAACAATTTTTCCTATGCTGGGGATTCTCATGTAATTTGTTAAAAGACAATGGCGCACAATTGACCGGCAAGAAATCGATGTAATTATGTATGCAGTGGGGCGTTAACCATGTTACAATGTCTATCTATCACCCGAGGGCCAACCCGATGGCATGTAGAAACCAAGAGATTAAGGCGCAGTTACGATTATGAGTAATTGAAAATCACACCACTTAGGTTGATCAAATTCCTGCCATTCTCTACACTTTGCGAAGGCGTGTAAGTGTAGCAACAGGATGATGACCAGCAGAGGTCTTATTGTGATGCAAAATATGGCTCCTAGGATAGGCAAAATGCCCACAGCGGGAAGAAAGTAGCGAGTTGCCCGTACCCATACGCAAAGACGGCAACAGCAAAAGTGTTTGCGCGAAATAAGGAAAATGGCAAGATTATACGGCACAATGGCTACCAGTTACGAACCGACCACCGCTGAAAGTGTGTGAAGGGCAAGAGGTATACGTAAGAACACACCCACAATCGACAGCGAGAAAAGATATCTACACAGGACTGGTCGTACTATGGACTGGACTGCATTACGTGCTACGAAAGCATGGGTATACCAGGTATACAATCACCATGGGCAGCAGGAAGGCGAGGGTGCACCAGGGTGCCATCGATGACGAGGTTGGTCCCGGTTTGCCCCGACCTCACCACGGCGCAGGGCGTGTCGAGCTCGAGGAGGGGCGATAGGAGACGCGAGGTGTGGCAGCACTTCATGGGGAGACCCTGCACATGCACGCCGAGGAGGGAGCACCACCAGAGGTGCCACTGAGCGAGAACATCGCTGACGAGTTTCAAGACGAGCAGAGGGAGCAGGAAAGAGTATCTGCACTTCAAGAAGATGTGAGTGCAGAGGAGAAGAGGACACAGGAGTCACCTGGTGTAGAAGCACCACGCAGGGAACCTGAAAGGCATCTAGAGCAAGTGCAAGAGGAGTAAGGAGAAAATACACAAGTAATTTAGCAAGAGGAGTAAGGTGTAAATGCGTACATACTTCAGCAAGTGGAGCCGGATGAATATATGCACATCATTCAGCGATAGGAGCAAGGTGAACATTCGCGAGTTATGCAGCAGGAGAGTCATGTACACACACATGTTAAGAAAGAGACAGACATTAATGGAAGTGCAAGTGTTATTGCAGGGGCTGTTCAGCCGGGTCGCGCCCGGTGACAGCAAGTTCAGCAAGAAGACAGCGGGAGCGAGGAAAGTGATATCAAGGGCAGTAAGTCTGGGAGCTCGATTTGCTTTCGGCGATCATGCAAGAGGAAATTCCCCCCCACCACAATGTCAACAGTCCACAATGTGAACAGTGCAGGCACCTGGAGTTGACTAGGAGGAAGGGGAAGCCGCTGGCATTGCATCTTATGGCAGGGTCATAGGAGCGGCAGTACCACCTGTGGTCACGCAGGCCTCCCTGCCTCTGCAGCTGCTACCAGTGAAATCGTACGGCCTACAAACGGTCTCGAATGGAGAGGGGGTATCAGACGTGTGTCACGTAACCCCAGCACTAAGACAGTTTGTCTGGCCGTCGCCTGCGCAGCCTGCAACATGGTTGTACACTCTACTGGTTGTGGAGTGTGGACCAGGTCACCGTTGCGACCAGGTGCAGCGCAAGTGTAGGGCATACCGGCGCAAGTGTAGGGCATACCGATGCTAGTGCAGCCGGTGGTATAATGACGATGCAAGGCACCACAGAAAAAAAAATTAGGCAGTATGTTGAACTGGAACATTTCAGGCCTAATTAAAAGACCACATCGTATTGTTCATTGAAATGTTTGTGTTTGCTTTTGCAGATGTTATATTTTATTGTGTTCACAAGGTAACGTGAATTTATATATTTTCATATTTCGCAGGGTGTTTTTTCCATCCCATTTCAGCAGTGCTTATGTTGTAGGAATATTTGTTTTCGTTTTCACATGTTTAAATACTTTCTTTCATTAATGTTTCGGTGCAAGGGCAAGTCGCATCGATCCCCTGGGTCGGGTAAAATAGTTAGTCAGCTAGCAGCAAGTCATAGAAGTAGAGTGCATGTGTTAGGCTTAGTTATTATTTTCAGTGTAATCAGTTTTGTCCCAATCCGTATGGGCGCATGAGAGGCCCTGACAGTCCACGTACGCGAGTGTTATGTTTAGAATGTTTTCCCACCAATGTCAACATTGGTGTATAACCGACCGATGGACTATCGTTTAAGAAACATCATTTACATGGTGCAACAATCTATAGGCGATTGACAATTCAGCACAGCTTATTGCGAGTGGCAAAAGTTTCATTGTACATTGGTATTACCAGTGACGTAATTATTGCGTTTTATTTTTTGTGGGATGTTTTCAAATGTACATGGCCTAAATAGGCCTGTGCATCAAAATGATATACAATATTTTCCTAGTAACCGGAATTAATTAAATGAAAAACACGCCCATTTAACTACATTTAAACATGCACATTTTTGCCACTTTAAGCCGTGTCCCTGTCTTTCATTATTGTCTGCTGCCCAGCTCCACTTTCGTGTCTCGGCTTCCACTCCATAGACTAATACCTCCATGATTGGTACACGACATGTTGACCAGTCTCTTGGTTATGGCAGTTTACCGCAACAACATGTGTTCACATGTTAATCAAACAAATAAACACACTATAACAAACAACATAGCACTACAAATTACCTTCTTATAATTAATATTAGTATACACGACTTGTGTACATTACTTACCTTAATGACTATGTAAAAATTTATTATCGTAGCGACCAAAACACTGCGAGACACATTTTGTAAAATGTAAACAAGTTCTGCATGGACTTCTGTGACAGTGAATTATACTTTTTCCATTTAGGAACTGACTATTATATACACACACAACCTCTGGAAAACAATAATACTAAATGTAACACACAAACCTGCATGTCACGTGACCCGTACTCTGGTCACGTGAAACACCACACACAATAACACTTTTGGAAACATAATCAAATATGACATGTGGTACGAGCGATCAAAACGAACACCTCCTCTGCACTTTCTGACGACCAAACGTAAATAAACCTTGATGGAAAAAAAAACACTAACATAACATCAGCATATCATCATATATACATGCACTGGTACATGACACAAACACACCATGTGCTCTCATGTGGAACTTTGGCTTGTGCACTAACATTCCTCGCATGGTGGTGCAGGGTTGTAGGTGCTGGTGCGAAGGATGTGCGTAAAGTGGGAGCATGTGGTACTCGTCACCCCCCAGCCCAACTGTCATCGGTACAGCTCGTTGATTAAGATATCGTTGTTTACTGCGTCAAGTTTCTGTACGTTTATTTCCAGAATGGCTCTTGCGTAACCAGGGGCAGGATTTCGTCCCACTCCACACCATCTCCCACAACATGCTAGGGTCTCCACATCAACAGCAGCACCAGCAGCGATGATGAAACTGAGGAGGGTCACATCACGCCGCCTGAAACACCCCTCATGCACAGCCTGTGGTGGGGACACCCCCCGCCCACACATGCATGTCGGGCTGCACCAGTCCAGTCAGAGTCGGCACCTTAGTCCACCAGCAACCAAAGCAGATTCGTAGTGGCGCAGGTCTTATTCACAGAGGCTGTGCGGGCAGCTGACGCAACCCACCACCTGTTGGCGCCTAGCAGTGTCATGGGGTGCATGGAGGACTGTGGGGTCAAGTGCTCACCAGAGGATGGGCCGTGTGTGAAGCACACATTCACGAGCTCCTTATGCGCACTTCAACCGCTGCAGTCACATCAACCACACCACCTACACTGGACCGACACCTACAGCAGACCAATAGTGATTAGTGCAGGTTGACGGGAACGGAACTTACACTTTCCTGCCTATAGTACTACACGACTCTAAAATACCATACTACTTTATTTATTACGCGAGGTAACCGTTGTAATATATTATATGGCGATCTAATGCATTGTTTACTATAAAGCCACAGACGTGAGGAGCACGGGCAATTGGTTGTTACTTTGGAGCAGCTTGCGCCGCAATGCATAATGTAACCAACCACCTCATGCACTCAACAGGCTTGCAGGCTAAGTGATAAGTGCTACGTGCCCCATAGTGAGACAGAACAGTACTAAATATTTTTAGAAATGCATCCCACATAGTGATTTAATGCAAATAAATATCAAGGGGTGTTTTTTTTTTGTAAATAGTTAATTAGTGTCGAGAGTGGATACATATCCCCCTTTGCCCAATTGGACTCGTCCATCCCTCCAGGAGGCGACCTCCTGGGAACAGTCTAGCAAGTGAAATCTTGCGATGTCACAAAAGTCACAGAAAATGAAATGCAAGGACCTCGCGTAATAATTCATTATTATGCCTTACAATTGTAAATCCAGGAGGGCAAATATTATTTTTCAGCAAAGACTCTCCACATGAAGGCCCCAAATCTTTTATTATTCTTTTAAGTGCGGTGAACAACCCCCCTTCCCCCCCTCACGCCCACCACACCTTGGCAAAGTTACTTCTTCACGCATAACAAATGCTTGTTAATTTGTGAGTGTGTCAACAATTCATTCATTGCATATTTTGTCAATTTTGTATCATGTTTAAATATAAATCAGTGACAACATTTATTTTCTCCACTCGACATTTGACATCAGCTCATGCAACTTGTCGCAGAAGCCGACACTATTCGTCCAGTTCGGCCTCAGCACTCGAGTCAACTAGCAGTGTTGGAAGTTCGCTCTGTGAACATCCTTGGTACACTCGTGTAGGCTGTTATTCATTTTCACTGCAATAGTTAATTAGATACTGGGACCTTTATATTTACATACAGAGGGACAGACCACCTGCTCTCTCTATTTCAAGGAGGCGTAATGCATCCGAGTATCACCTTAAGTTCATGCGTGACTTAGGTCACATTTTACAGCAACAGGTCAACGGCAGACTTCGAGTGCCGGGCCCACTAAAGTTTTACGTGACACTTAATGCTTGTGTGCTTTTCGTGATGTAAATATATTTATTATATAAAATGCTAGTGTTTGCCTTCATTGTCCTTCGGGATATTTAGGGCATTGCAGCCATTTGCCACACACCCATGTTTTACCTTAATACATTTTCATATGTGCGAGGTGGCCTACAGCCTTTTAAGTGTTAGCAGCAGCGCAAGTACTTTTGAGGCGTACGAGATGGCCTACAGTCTTGCCGATAAGGAAGTGTTTAAGTAAATAATGTATTAAGTGCACAATCACAACCAATCATAATTTGATAGCGGCATCCAGGGCTCCTCTGTGCTGTCGAGCGAACGACCCCATCACTACCTCTGCCCGAGTTATGGCGCCGGGAATTCTAAACCAGTTTTGCTCCTGTGTGAGGTATCAGGTGGGGTAACCCTCCACTTCACTGGCGCTGGACCACCTTCACCTCAACTTTATACTGATCATGAAGTTAACCATAGCAATGTTAATTTATGGAACTTTAAGGAGTGCGGGTCAGCCTGAATAGGCCCATGGTGTAACCACGAAACTACCATGAGCGAGGGGCTTATTTTCACTGAGGGACTGCATACACCCGGGTGAATGGCCAGCCGTACCCGGAGATAATCACCAGCACCACCATTAGCAACGATTGACACCGCCTGTCGATGGTTACTGGCACCTTGTCGGGTATCCAAAATCCACAACTTCCCTAACAATGTGTTCACCGCACTTCAAAATTACCTTTGACCAAGTCTCACCCATCCAAGAGGCATCACCATCTTCAATATAATTATGGTATATACTACAAAATATGCGAAGCCCTAAAGTAATTCCTATTAAATGTGATTAGTAATGACTATATACACCATTTGAACGTATTGTTTTCCCATTTTTTGGAAAAACCCCTATTCTGGATAGTTACCAATTTCCTTATTTCTTGTGTTATCTTATGCAAAGATTAAATGTTTCAGAAATAAAGTGCAGTTTTTGGATAAAAATGTAAGTGAAGAAAATACGAATCGGTATTTTTTTTGTTCAATTGAGCAGTAATATAATGCTATATGAACTCGTTAATACCAGAAGAATAGTTATGCACATATTTGCGTGCTTGCAGTAAAATACAGACTTAGAAAAATTTGACTTTTTTTTGCCAAATATGAAGTAGGTAAATCAATGCAGCACCACATGCTTGCTATCACTTGTACTTCTGGAAACAAAGTGGCGTGATTTTTGTGTGAAATCAGAGTTCTGAAACTATTTTTTGTGACGAGAGTAGGGTAGGGAAATTTTGGAAAGCTGTAAAATGGCGGGTGAGGAAAGTGGTATATACACATTTTTTCGTCGGGAAACCAAAACCTGAACTTGAAATTCGCCTGGAAAGTCTACCCAGCATGTGCAAATTTGATAAGCATCCAGGTAAGATCCTCTGCATATAAGAATTGAATCCCCCCAAACGCAAATCCTAATTATCCACACTGGCAGTAGATGCTAATGAAACATACTGTTTCCCCTGTCACAAAATTTTATAACCATTCCTGCAGGGTCAAGGGGGAAAACATGGTGGCTTGTGTACTCGTTCTCGGTTCTGTTGCGTACGAAAAGGCGCCAGGGTAGTTGTTCCAACACAACCAGTTTACACGGTTGTGTACCTGTTGCGCTCATATCAGAAACGTAAAGTTTCGTTACTCCATTATGAACCATCACTGGTTTTAGAGTCTGTTTGTGCTTGAAACTGCAGCAAACAGTTTTACTGGTTACATTGTTACTTGCAGTTGGCACAGTCATATTATTCAGTTTCCCTGCTGTGTATTCATCACTTACAAGTAATTATTCACAATAAAAGTATAAATTGTTAGTTTTTTTTTTAAGTCAATTGGGTGAGTGTGTGTTGCAATTAACAGAAAACAAGTAACTGTGAATATATTTCTCTGTGACAGAAGCCGTAGAAAAGTATGCACAATGTGATATTTGTGGTCGAATAATGTGATCTAAATCTATCATTACCAATTAAAAAAAATTGCCAGTTCACCTTCCGACTCCTAGCACTGCACATACACACGCCACACTCCCAGTTTCACGAAACGGTTTCAGGGTGACCTGTTATAAAAATATAGTGTAATTAAAACATTTTATGTACTCGGAATGGGCACGTTGGAACCTGTTAGATTGAGTTTACGATTAAAGAATTAAGAATTGTACTTATTTTCCGTGTACGTAATGAGTCACCGGTTTTGCAGTTTATGATTGATCTAGCAACTGTTAAGTATAGCCAATCAGAACTGTAGGAGCCGATATAACCTGGAAAAATGGATAAGAGAGAATATTATTTACATCTATTTAATTATTTCTGGTTACTGCTTGTCTAATCTTTTTTAAAATTTCGCGATATCTTATAGAAGGGAAAGCCGATACCAACATTGGGCACTTACAGTGGTTCATATTAATATTCGGCCACCAATAATTATCGCAGTTTCATGACCTTGTTACATCAGAAATGAAAATAAGCACAAAACATATTGCACAATCATTGTTGTGCGCTTCAAATGAAATATGGCAGTAGCCGATAGCGGAAAAGAGCAATGCAACTAAACAAACACAATGATTTTGTCTTCCCATGCTGCATAAGTACGCCACTTTAATAGTTGGCCGTCAATATTCAAACTCAAACTTATCCTCTTTGCAAACTAAACAAACAGTCTTTTAGTATCTGGTATTATGGTCATTCTGTTTAATCACTTCTCGCAGGCATTGTGGCATATTAGCAATTATTTTCCTGATACATTCGAAGCCAATCTTACTCCATTCGTCCTTGAATGTTCTCTTTAATTCTTTTGTGGACCTAAATGTAGTAGTCCTTAGTCTTCTTTTAAGTTCATCCCACAGATCTTCTATGGGATTCAAGTCGGGTGATTGAGGAGGTGTGTTAATGACTTTGGGACAGTTATACAAAAGCCAGCTCCTGACAATGTACGACTTGGATTTTGGGTCATTATCTTGGTATAATTGAAACGTTTTCCTAATGCTCAGTTTTCAGCACTCTTATGTAGGTTTGCTTTCAGGATGTTAAGATAGTCTTCCTTCATCACTGTTCCATCGACACTTACAGCCTCTCCAACGCCTGCTGAAGATGTACAGCCCCAGATTATAATACTAACTCCACAGTGTTTCACAGTAGGTTGTAAGTTCCCAGGTTTTAGCTCCTCATTTGGCTTGTGCCATACTGTTACCCTGCCATCAGAACAAACCAAATTAATTTTCTTGTCATCAGCAAAAAAAAAAAAACATAATTTCATCAGCTTTCATCGCTGTGAGCATGGTCTTTTGCGAATTTAAGTCTTTTTCTTCTATTCACCTCATTACTGAGAGGCTTATTTCTAGGCAACCCCGCCATTATATCCTCCTCTTTTTATAACTCGTCACATTATGGTTTCTGGATGGACGATCTTTCCACATTCATTGAGTACCTCCATGGTATGTTTGCAAGCACTAATTTTCGGATCTTTGTTTATTTCCCTGATTACTAGATTTTATTCTCTCTCGGCACATCACTGATAATAAGGTCTAAAGTCAGACTGCTCGCATGGCAGTGGCTCGTAGTATTACGGCTGCTGCCCGGGGTCTTGGGGACAAGTATTATAACCAAAATTCTGGACCCACATTAAATCCTTTATCATACACAAAGCCATATATGCAATCTCAACATGACCAAGAATTCTAACATCTCCTGTTGTACCAACTAATTTCCTGTACAAACATATTAAATTTCTTATTTCCATTTTAATTTTCTTACATCTATACAGAACATGACTACCATAAATTGTTATAACTGCTGTTTAATTTAATACATCTTCATGAATAGGTACAATCTTACAACATATGTCTCTAGGATCAAATGATTACATTTCATTCACACTAGGTGCAGGTATGTTGTGGTGTTTACGAAAGAAACCAATCTCTAACATTCCACTACCAGGTTTTGCTGTCATACCTAGAAGACCAAATCGAAACATTAACGACAACATATAACTTTCCTCAACACTGACATCCTTTCTACAAAATGAAGTGTAATCCTTTGTAGCATCATAATCTGCACTCACAATATTATGATATACCCTACATGAGCTATTACTTCTTCTTGAATATTTCCTTTTGTACATTTTGATTTATGTAATCGTAATCTCCTAACTTAACAAACCCCTACGGGCTAGGGATGGGCGAAGCACTGCTTTGCTTGAGTCACTGTTCTGACTGGATCATTGGTTCTGTTGTTTGGTCTTGCACTAAGAAAGTACTAGGCGACTTTTCTTTTTCTGAAAACAAGAGCAGACTGATCACCACTCTGCTGCAAACCAATGAAGTGGTAGTCTGGACTCATAAAGGGTTTGATATGGCTTTGGGGCGGTGAAGGTGAGGTCTAGGAAGTGGTTTACCCGACTAGGTGCCAGGCATCATCAAGGCAATGCCAAGATGATTGTTGGGCATGATGACTCCTGTTAATCCCATGGATGCGGGCCATACGCCCGGACTAAATCTCCTCACCGATGATACTAGTGACCTCTGTCCCATAGATTTATACTCCAGATTCATAATTTGTATTGTAGCTGTTTGCTAAACGGTAGCCAGTGGGTCGACTACATACCATGTTGCTCAATCTTGGTGGGAAAAATTATTAACCATTAACACTCACACATGTGGATTGTTAAGGCCAACCACACGCCCATAAGACACGGACAACTAGCTTAAACATATATACTTATTGCAAAAACTGAATGGCAGTAAATATAATGCGAGCGGGTATTCTTAGAGCCCGTTCCCTTAAGCGCACAAGGCGATTGACGATCGAAATAACTCACGTACTTTTCATTTCACAGCAGCATTTATTCGATGATACTAACATCCATTTATGGGGAACACTTTACATGCGAATGGAGTGGCTAAACACTACCGGCTACTGCGGTAAATCTACAAACAGTCTTATGACAATACCAATTTATATCCTTCCACCACTTGTTAATGTAAACCCTTCCATGTGAGTAATAAACACAGTGTATACTTGCCACTATGGACGTAGACTTGTCGAAGGGAAAATTATGACATTCACCTCCCTGTAGTAGAGAGGGGGCAACATTTGAATATGAGAGTTACTGATATTCAAGTGGCTAAAGAATGAAGAGACCGAATGACTCCCGTGATAAGGAGTCCCCTTCTATCAAGTGCCAACGGCCTCTTCGGAGGGCGGATGAGCGGATAGAGGTTGGGGTGTGAAAGCATTCCAGAAGGTGGATGAACCACAAGATGGCCAATGACATGAAGATGCAGAAAGCAACGAAAAACTACTGCATTAAATATCCATATGGATCCCCAATCGGATCTACAGGAGGTTAGCAACAGTTCAAAGAAGTGGAAAACGAATGACAGCATAAAGATAAGTACATGGAATGTATAAGAACTATGGCACAAGCTGGAAAAATTAACAGTGCAATTCAGGAAATGGACAGGATCGGGATTAAAATGATGGGTGTGAGTGAAATGTGATGGCCAGGCAAGGTTCTTGTGACATTAATGAACATCGAGTTCCAGCACATCCAATGGACAGTACCAATTTGATGTAGGACTCGTAGTGTGTAAATCAATCATACTGTATATCACTAATTTTGTACCCGTCTCAGAAAGACTTATGTTGGTTCAAATAAATGCTACACCTGCTAATGTAAACAACATACAACAGACAAGAGTGATGGCACTGTAACAAGATTGTATTCCTAGATCATAGATATCCTAACTAAATTACTAAAGTAAGATATTACAGTAATAATGGGAGATTTCAATGTTAAAATTGGAAAAGGCTCTGAGGGTGATTTCATTTGCCTATATGGTCTTGGTGAGCGAAATGAAAGGGGTGAACAACTTAGTACATTTGCAGGAGAACAAGGATTTGTAATAACCAACACCTCCTTTGCCCTACCACCTAGACGTCTATATACATGGAAATCTCCTGGAGATTCATCCAGAATCATTATCAGAAATCAGATCGATTATATTCTGATAAATCAAAGGTACAGGAACAGCTGTACCTCAGTGAGAACATATCCTGGGGCAGACATATCCTCAGATCATAATCCCTTGGTTGGTGTTTTCAAAATTAAATAAAGAACATCAGAAAGAGAATAGTTACAAAGTACAACTTGGAGAAACTTAAAGAACCCTCCATAAGAAATCCGTCGAGATACATCTCAATAATGAAGCCTTGAGTACTGGAGAGAAAGTTGAAAAACTAAAACATGGCGTGGAATCTATTAAAAACAAACATTTGAAATCAGAGTTCACAAAAAAGAAAACATTGATGACTGAAGAAATCCTCAACATGATGCAGATGTGGAGGATGGTAAAAAATGACCCTGTTGAATACAATAACATCAATAAAGCGATTAGAACAAAGATAAGAGAAGCCAAAAAAAATACGGAAAATGTGCGGATATAGAAGTTCTACAACTGAAGCATGACAGTTTCAATGTTCGTAGAAAAGTCAGAGAGATAACCGGGAAGCATAAAATAAATACAGTAAACAAGTTGGTTGACAGTGAAGGAAAAGTCATTGTTGTTACAGAAGAAATTAAGGATACGATGGCAAAGACCTATAGAACAACTATTTTATGACAATCGACCAGATCCTTCACAAATCAATGTGAAAGAGGACCTAACATCCTGGTAGAAGAAGTGCAAACTGAAAAAAAAAAAAAAAAAACAATGACAGTTGGTAAAGCCACTGGCCCGAACAATATAAATGCAGAATTTTTAAAGCTTCTCAACAAACATAATGTGAAATGGGTGACTACATTGTTCAATAACATCTACAACTCTGGCAATATTCCTAGAGAATGGCTCGAAGCAGAATTTGTTTTATTGCCTAAAAAACCTGAAGCTAAGTTGTGCGGAGAATACAGAACGATAAGCTTTATGAGCCATTTGTTAAAACTTTTCTCAATATTATTCATCGACGGATATACAAAATATGTGAAGAACAAATAACTCCTACGCAGTTGTAACAAGAGAGGCTCTCTTTAGCATCCAAGTACTATTTCAACGATGCAGAAATATAAATTGTGACATTTATGCCTGCTTTATAGATTACCAAAAGGCCTTCGATAGAATACAGCACCAGAAGATGATTACAATTTTAAATAGTATTGGCTTGAATGACAATGATTGAAGAATTATTGTCAATTTATACCGTAACCAGTCTGCTTCAGTGAGATTAGGAGGTGAATCCACTGACGATATATATATATATATATATATATATATATATATATATATATATATATATATATATATATATATATATATATATATATATATATATATCTAAAGGGTTGTAAGACAAGGTTGTATAATGTCTCCATTATTATTTCATCATACATTCAGAATACATCTTCAGTGAAAAGAATCTGTGTGAAATCTTGTGTGAAAAGAATCTGAAAATATCGCAGTCGTGTAACATTATGGAGAAGTGGTGGAAATGGCCTATTACTAATAGAAATTCAAACTAAATACTTTGGTTGAGCCATATGCGTATGCAAGGGTTTAAGGCGCTTAACACGGACTTATTCATTCTGTTTACAGCCCTGTCAGGAAAATCGCAATACCACTTTTCATACATGTTACCTATTAGAAATTGTGTACCGTATTAGGTGGTCTTAATCCTCCTTATATCTAAAATGTTGAAGAAACAGTAAAATCTGTCCTTCGAATGAAATTCGAATGTTTCGGCAATTTTCTGGCCGTCTCATGATGTCAAGGTCAACCAACAAGAAATTTCAGTCTCGGAAAACCATATAACTTTATGGAGTAAACGACCTTTTTTTATCAATTGAAAAAAGTTCAGGATTAATATTTTGTCTCATGTTCACCACCAAATGAACCGTTTTTTGATTGTAAGTAACGGTGTATGTTAATACTTTGAAGTTATTGTTTGATTTTTAAGAAGTGCTGGAAATTTGTGCTTATGGCTCAAAGCGATATTACCAAATGACTATTTTAAACAAATAGGCTATAATTCTCTACTATATCTTGAGAATAACATGCTAACATTATTTCTCCATGGAAAATTAGGAGGTGTTATAACAATATAAATTTTTTCCATGTTGTTTTAGTTTGGGTGAAACTGGTATTGTAAGTTAATGTGTTCCGTTCATCACAGCTGGTTTTCAGATCTTCGCCATTCATAACATAACAGCGCGATAAGTCGATGGCGGCCACATATCATGACAATAAATTTACCAACAACGAGCCCACAGCTGACAAAACCACTGCAAGTGGGGAAAAGAAGACCAGAAGATACCTACCTGAATTATGGAAAAAATTTCCGGAGCTTGGTCGAAGCGACACCACCATTCACCCGAGTTATACAAATCTGGCGTTACCATAGTAAGTATAGGCTAATCCACTCATGATTATTCTCCACTTTTCTGAAGCTATGCTAAAGTTATAATTACCTACTTTCTGGTTCCTCCACGCCATGCAAACAAAGCTTAACTAAGGCTGTACCCGAATTAGCACTTTTGGTTTACTAAAAGGTCATGTGACTAGAGTTTGTGGACTAAAATGATGACGATGTTTGATATTTTAGTACCTATTTAGTTTTTAGTGTGTAACGAAACTCACAAAAATACTTAGTAAAACAAATCGTAACCATCTTTGAACAAGTGACTCTCTACGGTGTCCGAGTTGAATGCTACTAAATACTAATATAATAAATGGTTAATTGGTACACTGCCTAAGTCTAGAAAATTACACTTGACGCATGACATCTTTTCAACAATGGAGATTAGACGACTTACGATCCATCCTTAGGTCAGTTTGCTTAGGAGTTGGAAGTTTGTATTTCCATTTGTCCCAAAACACACAAGGAAAAATCACACATTTAACTGGACAAAAATTGTCACATGTAAACAACTGTCCCAGTGCATGTTATTTGATGATGCCCACCTGTCCCATACATACCTATGTACATAAAAATATATTTATATCTAAATAGAACAAGTTTAAATGTGGGAGTTCGAAGTAAGCACAGCAAGTATGTATGTTAGCGTCAAATAAAACAATATATATATGTATAAAATTTAACATTGGTAAAACATTCTACAAAGGAAAGCACACATGGCATAGTACATATTTACAATGCAGGGTCGTCACCAGTGTCAACCTCATCGTTTACATGGTCAAAAGCAACATTGTCCCCTTGATCCATTGTTGTTTGCCCATACAACCAATTTTGAAGATCTAACATAGAAGTAACTTATGTATGAAATGGCTTCCCTTGTCTGTGGCTTACTTTTCGTTTCCCCGACACCACAGGATCTGAAGACATGAGCATCCAATGTAGAATACCCCTTTTTGTGTTTATGCGAGACGTTTTTCTAGCATGAAATAAGCGTAAGATTTTATATAGCTCATGACTCGCTTCCAAAACATTCTCTGACAATTACCTTGGAGGTAATGGTAAGGACTTGATTATTGTACTGCCATGTATTAACAGTTTGTGTACCGTCGCACTCATTTTGTACCAGCTATGAATGTCTAACAGCAGTTTTGCTGTATCCAATTGTGATCTTGAAACTGTTGTACCTTTTCATAGTGAACACGAGACAGTGCACACAGTATATGCGAAACCTTTGTATTATCCTACTGTCCAATCCATTTGTCAACCACTTTATCCGGGTTGTCAAAGAACGATCTTGTGGTATTTCCATCGTAATTTTTATGTCCCCCTTGCTTGGACTGATCAACTACAAGATCCATTTCTTTGTAGAACTTGTTGGTTATAATATATTTCTGTGCTTTTGTAGGGGCTTTTGCGTCTTTTCACCTTGCCTGCCACTGCTATATGTCTAGCTTATATGAAATCTGCAGAAGAAACTCGAAAAATCGCAGGTATGCATGAAGAACCGAAATCCCACGTTGATAGGTATCGATGTTACATGGTCTTTTAACGACATTATCCAGGTTATTGATGTATTTTGGTGTGACTTTGCATATGTTACAAACTTGCATGGATTTTGTTTCCATCAAAACGTTCACTGTTTCGCCATCAAGAATAGTATATAAAAGTACATGTGTAAAGTGCAGTTGCTTCGTGCCAGATGTCCGGGAAAAGTTGGTTGGGCGAAGTTCACATATCTGTGACTCAACACTTGATGATTTCTACTTCATATTCTTTTTAGTATCTTTTTTCATTCTGAAGTTTATGGGCCGACAATATTATGTAGGCTTTCCAAAGGAACCACTGTACACAATATAATCTTGGAATCTCCATATTTGTCGTTGTTAACGAGATGTTGCTTGTATATACTATACCCACCCCTTCCATCCAAGCCCCATTTATAATACATGTCGGTTGTTTCTATATTTTCGGTTAGGCGCTGCTCACGAATGTCGGATTGCACTTCATATAAACGGTCGACTGTGATCAAGCAATTCTTGCAGTGAGCAATAGGCTTCATTTTCATTGACAACTAGGCCTATATTTTCTAAATAGCACTGCGCCTTTGCCTGTGAAATAACATTGTACGGTGGATATATGTTTGCACCTCTGCTATTGGCTCCACTCTGAATATTTAAAGACTTCCTTCTCAAGATCTGAATCAATGATAAGGGCAAGGGCTTCTTCTGGAGTGTAAAGCGTGATTATTGGGAGAGACTTGTGTGCTTTCTTTATTATCTTTAAACTCGGTTGAGATGATGGTGTTGCAAGCCTGATGACATCAGCAGCCATCCATTTATCACTCTTTATTAAGCTCTTCTGTGTGGCAAGGGCCAATTTTTCATGTTCTATTCCAGACGCGTGATGGCTGACATGGCGAGCCTTCATTCGTGCACAACCTTCTGCAAACATTTGTTTTCGGCTGCCTCGTTTGTTTGTCACATTTTCAGCTGAACATGGAGTACTAGACATCAGAGATGGCAGCGACAATGTAGAGTCCAGCCACTAAGTGTTATTTTTGACAAACTTTTTGTAAATTTGTCAACTGTCTTTCCATTTCTTAATCACTTTTGACACAAAACTTTTCAATGACACATTTAAGTTATGTCTTTTGTCTTCAGCCAGCTCGCGTACATTACATTTGTACATGAGGTATTCACCAAGTCTTTCATTACACTCTGAATTACAGATGCTGCACAGCTTACCATATTTTAACACTGCGAACAGCCCTTTTTTCGATGTCACCGGAACACCGTCCGAATAGCTACCTGTGAACAATAGGGTTTATTTCAGAAAATTATACATAATGATAGCTAGTTTTTTCTGACCCATTTGTGAGTAATAACGCTTGTGCATTTACAAGGAAAGAGCTGTACTACATGGTACTGTTATTGCGGACATGTATGTAGTGTTACGCGAAGGTCTACAAATAATCTTACATAACCGTGAGTGGTTTTAGTAGTGCAGTTCTTAAAACTGCCTTTAAATTAACGTATTTACCTGCGGCTAAAGGCTCCATGGGCACTCGTTGCCACTCATCAGGTTATCACACCGCATTCACACCCATACTTGTTACCTAATTTCGCATAACTGACATAACCTATCGCGATTCGTTTCGCCTCATGTCGGCTGACTTCGGTGCCGTTCGGGTTCGTTTCGTTCTGTGCTTTTGATGCATGCATTTTCAATGAACGTTTTTCAGTGCTGTTCTGGTTAACTGGCAACACTTTCGTTTTTGTTTTTGTCCACCTCAATGTGTCTGTTTTCCTTGCATGCGACTTAAGATGAGATTTTTTTATTCACCGGGCTACCGTAACTATGCTGCTTATGGGATGAGTTCTTTTCCCCACCACTAGATATCACTCGTAGGATGATTATCGTCTGTTTTTGTTTTCATCCCTTCTAACGGCCGGTGATGTCAGATAGGAAAGTCATGCATTCGCAACGCCCGCTCTGCGACCCCCACTCGCCATAGTGACGCCAGAAAATCAGCGCGGGCAGTGACCCAGTTTAGTATAAAAGGAGCGGCACCCCGCATTTACGCGTTGCTCGGATACTGACCAATCGACTTTCGTTTCAGCCCCACTTACGTATAAGTTTTGCCACCAGCGCCAGTTGCTCGGAATTTAAATTGTTCTACGATAGTTAGGATCCCTCCCTGCTTCGTACTTTGAAAATCCGAACCACCTTCAGTGCACGGACGTGTACTGTATTCACATGTATGCACGACGGGCATTAATGCCACTCATTAAAATATTGGCGTATTATTTAAACAAGAACGTACTCTAGCTGTGAAAAAAAGGGGGGTGGGGGAGGAGAGAGATTTTTATGTCTATTTTTGAACAAAATATAAAACCTGTATTATTGCAAATTTATTATAATCAATGGCTTCACGTACATATATGAAACCACACAATACTATAAACATTCTTAATGTTAAAGGCTGATCGCATTCCTTGAATTAACATATAATAATACTTGTCATTTTGTTTTCAAATTTTATTTTAATTTCGATTATGGGGAGAGAGGATATGTCCCCATACATCACCTCCCATCCCGGCTACGCCCGTTTTTAAATGTGTATCTTTAATGAGCATAATAATCAATCTTGTGCTTTCCGTAATTAAACACGCTCTTACGGTTGTACGGCCAAAATAAGACAAAACTGTTACAATATTAAACTTAAGGCTTTCATGTGTGCCTTTTAAAATTACTCACGCTATACAGATCAAATTATCTACTTTAGAAAACAATCGATGTGATTAGCAAACAACTACTGCTCGTCAACTGTACTGTGCTGGTACTTGGGTATTATTACTTTAAGACAAAAATATTCTGGAAATAAACATTTTCTAACAATAAACTAAGTTATAAACAGCCATAATGTGTCACATAAAAAATTCGATAGCCGTCTGAGATTCGAACTCTAAAACCTACAATTGCATGGCGCAGACCTGAGCACGCACTAACTTTTTTTTTGTTTTTTATTTATTTATTTTTATTATAAAAAATAGATTTATTATCGCACACGATATACCCTTAACCTATTATATACACTACACATTCAACCCACAATATGAACAATAACAAAATACTCAATAAAATATCTACACAATTCTTACATAGGGCACAAAACGATATGAACATTTGGTGAACTGGTTTTACTGACAAAGTCGATGAATTCATAAAAAATTATTTAACGTGAGGGGCAGCGCACGACGTATACCCCGACACCTTATAACACTAACACCTATCGACGATTACTACTGGAACATTAAATTGTACACTTGTAAGGACCGAGGGTTGGGCAGCGCACGACGTACACCCAACCTCGGTAATATACACGCACTTCCTGTAGGCGTGAACGTCAGAATGAAAATAAAAAATTGCCGTACCACTGACGCAATGTGCCACGCCGCGCCATGTCCAACCTATCTTGACAAAGAAGCTGGACAAAGTCTTGAACTGTCACCGGTTTCGAATGGTCCACCAAAAAACCGATCGCCTGAAGTATAAACCAGGCCGCAGCTCTTCGTCGAACTGAGGGGAAGGTGAAGAAATCGCAATGAAGCATGTGCGTGTCGCTGACATCTCCACGTTCATCGCGAATTATTTTTCGTACTCGTACGCGATACCACTGCCAGATGGGAGCTGCATAAACACAGGAAATTACCCTATGAAGGGCCGTGTCGGTGTTGCCACACAGCGGGCATGTAGGGTCAGCTGTCAGGTGAATGCTGTATTTACGCTGCTGAGTTGCCACGATATTATTGTAGAAGGCGAATGCTGCAGCTCGAAGATCCGAGGAAAGGTTAGGATCGACCCATGGGCGCCTCCAACGGATGGTTGGGGTGCGATTCACAACAGATGGTATGATAGCCGACGTTTTGGAAGTCCGAATGTACAAATATCTCGCTGATGCGACTGTCCCTTCCGGTAAGTGTTCTACTAGAGTTGCGAGTGCTTCCTTTGCCTGACGGTATTGAAGGGCATGCGTCTAACTTCAGACCACATCATTTTCTGTATTGCTGCGTAAATGTCCTCTGGGCGCAAAATTGTTGCAATTGCTGAAGACTGATATAAGGCCTCACACTTCAAAACATGATTAATTAGACTCAGGCCTCCGTCTTGCAAGGAAAGATAAAGTTGCGGCCTAGATAATTTAAATATATAATATTTCCACAAAATGCGGTCAACAATCTGTAGTATTTGTGCACTTTGTTGACGAGGTAGTGGGAATATATGCGACACATACCACAGCTTAGCAAGTAAAAATACATTTATTAAAGTAACCCTCTGTATAATATTTATACGACGATAATTCATTTCTATTTGACGAGTACGGAGTTTATTTATTGCCATGTTCCAATTATAATGCAACATAAGAGTGGCGTCTGCGTGGAAGTACATGACCAATAGTTTCGCAGTTTCGGCCCTCCGAAAGGGAAAAAAGTCGTCAAATGGCTCGCTGGTCGCGCTGAGCTCCAGTACGGCAGTTTTGTTACCATTCGCTGGCAGATTAGAGACACTGCGAAAAAGGTCCAGGCATTCTGCCGTCTCTGTAATTTTCCGCTCTGAACGAACGACACATGTGATGTCATCAGCATAGACATTTAATTTAAAGGACATGTTCGCTACGGGGAATCCTTGCAAGCGGGCACTGAGCATTCTGCACAGAGGTTCAATGGTGATAGTAAATAAAATCATGGATAGCGGGCATCCTTGTCGAACTGAACTCTCGATCTTAATTGGTGGGGTAAGGAATCCGTTAACCAAAAGCCGTGACCAAATTCCGGTACACACCATCCGCACCCACTGTACTGCATTGGCTGGAAAATCGAAATGATGCATAACATGAAGTAAAAATTTATGATCGACTATCGAATGCCTTATCCATATCACTACTCAAGATGGCCATTTTACTATGTTGTATTGACGAAAGTAATTGAATGTCCCTTAGGGCAAGCACGCCTTGTAAAATGGAACGTCCTGGAACAGTACATGTCTGGCCGGGACCAATAATATCTGACAATCCCTTGGTTAATCTGGTCGCACAAAACCGAGCAATTATTTTATAATCGGACATAAAAGTGCAATTGGCCTATAATCTGCGGGTTTAAGTGGACGGGATATTTTGGGTATAAGAACAATTATCCCTTCTTTATGAGACTTGCATAACTCCCCTCTTTCAAGCACATCGCGAAACAACTTCGCAGAAGTCGGTACCAATAATATCCCAATAAGTTTTGTAAAATTCGTATGGAATACCGTCAATACTAGGAGATTTTTTTGATGGCAATTTCTGTATTATTGTATCAACTTCCGCATCTAAACATGGCGCCTCCATGCCCGTCTTGCTGTCACAGCTAATTTTGTTTTCACAGCCCTGCAAAACCGACGGAAGCATATCATCGTCAGTGTCTTGTTTCGAGTATAAATTTGCAAAGTAACTGCAAAGCGTTTGCACTATTTCCGGCCGGTCCCGAACAATATCACCATCACTGTCAGTAAGCTGGTTGATAACCTTGCGTCGTATTTGCTGTTGTTCCTTAATGATACTAAACATGCTAAATTTCTCTTCTGCGAATAGACTTTTATCATTTATCATAATATGACGAATTTTAAACTGTTCATACAATAAGTGCATAAGCTTCTGTCTCGTGTCTCTAATACGTGGAGTTACGTGTGCACCATTGTTTGCCTGCAGGTGAAGTTCGTGTAACAAACCACTTACGTGCTTACGTGTGATAAGATATTATATAGACGATAAATCCACAGTTCTCGCGTATTTTGTAAAGTGGTGTTTATTCTTTTATTATGACCATATGAGTAACATGCAACGATTCCCTTTACTTATGCGTACATTATGTTTCAATGTGTTCATTCATATGTTTTACAGAAATTGTAATCTTTTCGTAAACGGATACATACGACGTGAGAAAGGAACTTGGGTGTCCGCCATCTTGTCTGTCCCAGTGTGTGGGTCAGTGGCGATGCGTGCTATAATTTCATGGGCAAGCTACTGTGTGCAGGGGGCGTTGATCTCCCCAATAAATGGTGAGGGGGTCTGGGGGTTCTCCCCCGGGAAAATTTGGATTTCAAGGTGCAAAATGGTGCAAAACATTTTTTCGTACCTAAATATAAAATACACTGCTTGTAAAATAATTAATATTTTTTAACATAATTGCCCGAGTGAAAAAATATTAAAAAGATACCTTCATCAAACCCGGAACCTTGTCCATTCAAAATCAATATTATTTTAGTACCCGTCGACAGTGAGGTATTTACATACAGAGAAATTTGTTTGTACAGAAGGGTAGACAGCAAACATGATTATTCGTTTGTGTAAAGAAGGAAAAAAAGTCAACTCTATTTTTGCCAAATTCTTTAAGAGGCAAAAACGAATTTAAGTGAACTTCAGAAAGCTCGTGTTTTTGGACAGATTGTTAAGGTCACAATACCCATTTGCAGTCTCCACGTGTTAACATCCTTTGAGAACAATACACATGGCCAGCAAAACAGTTTATTTAGGCTGTTACATCCAGCTAACCACGAGTGTTTCTGATATAAATTTTTTTTGGAAATGACATACAGAATTACCTATCTTGTGTGTTGTCGTGATCCAAAGTTCAGATGTCGGCCTACCCTCTTTTATGATGTGACATCTTTCTTGAGAAGTGAAAGTACAGCTGGAAAAATGCTTCACTCGTAATCCACACACATCACACTTACATCCACATGTTTCTGTCGCACTCATTCTATCTACACGGTTCTCATTCTCACACGGTAATTTTATACTTTTTATGGAGGGTATACATCACGCACGAATATCTATAACATTCTCAGCACCAAAACTAAATTAAATAAAAACAAAACGATTCGTGCTGTGCGCGTGAATTTGCCTATGCATCGATATAGTTATAAACTACACCATGCCATCTGCCTGCGACTAGGCCAGCTTCAGCTATCTCCGCTTCAGTTCGGTGAAGAAAGAACTACCATCGTAGCTTCTAACAGGTTAACGCGGCCATAAGTCCCCGCCCCTCTCCGGGTGGTCTTCCTACCCTGCCGCCCCTCCATCGGCCGGGAAATATAGCGACTGCCTACCTGCTGAAAGCATTACTTACAGCGCTTCCAAACATCTTGGTTTCGCTAGCCAACGAGTTGTTTTCTTATAATGTAGTGTTGTGGCGTTGGGACTGGGGGGACAGTGATGGAGTATGAGTGAGAGAGACAGTATATTTCAATGTGGCAACGCCACCGACATTTCCCACGCTCAAGCCACGAAAATGGACTAGCGCGACGTGGTGTTCATCTCTCGAACTACAGCTGGAGTGATGAGAAAATTTAACCCGGGGAAGTCCACTCTAGGTATGTCTGTACTCAATGGTAGCATGGAATTGTTCATACTCTGTAATTTCGGTATACCAGCCGCAATCTTGTCCGCCTGGTTGGATGTGTGTGTGTGTGTATGTATATATATATATATATATGTATATGTATATATATATATATATATATATATATATATATATATATATATATATATATATATATAACCTTGCTTTCCACCCATGCCAACTCCCAACAGTCTCCCAAAATATCTTACACCATCTCCTAGAATGTGTTATGTCTGCGACAGTAAGACTTGCTTGAAAACCCTCTATTCATGGCAGATGTGAAAACATACTTACATGTTGCATGTTTATATACTGTTACCACTACAGAACAAACCGTTTATGTTAATCATTTCGACTGTCTCAATATAGGTCTAAAAATTATTTGTCCAATGTGGGATTCGAACTCATGCTCCCCTTACAAGGAGCCAGAGCTTAAATCTAGCATCTTGGACCGCTAGATCAACCTGATAATTCGTTATAGTTTGGAAATTTCAGAAAAAGTTTTTATAATGAAAATTATTAACTTTAACATTAACCTTTATCATCATCTCCATCAAAATCTACTGCTTAAAACAAAAAAAGATGTGCAATTAAAAAAAATAATAATTTGCAGAAAAAATGTAAGACCTCTGTGGCATGGGAGAACTCTGAGAAAACCTAAACACACATTCACCCAGAAGAAAACGCACTATATAAGATAGGGTTATACATAAATATGTATAATAAGAATATATATAAGATATAAATATGTTAGGATTATATATATATATATGACAGGATAATGCATAACACAACTGTCCTTCTTAGGTACACATACCATAGGGTACGAAAATGGACTGGCTTCCCTCTTGATTGCTTTCCAATCAATCATCAGCTGCAAATATTCATGAGTAGCAGGCAAATACTTGATGGGTATAGGATATGACAGTGTATGGAAAAGTTATTCTTCAATAACATCAATATTAGCTTGGTACAATTTATTCAGACCAGGTATTTTAGAAAATATAACTTGATTACTAATTAGCATATTGTAGAGCTGCCTGTGTTGCAAATCGGACAATGAACTAACTGCAGCAACAGCTTGGGTAATATTCTCGTTTAAAGTTAGTAGAACTTCACTTACTGGATTAGGTGCCAAGTAGAAATCCGAATACTCTTTCTTCAAAGATCCCACAACATTGTCAGTAACTTGCCACCTGACAGGCAAAATTGCATTCTGACGAGTATCTTTAGGTGTGATCAATCACCCTCCGGAATGTAAATTGATATCATATTCTGTCAAAAATTTAGTTCCATAGATAAGGACTTTGGCTGAATTCTTAACAATCACTACTGCTGCTGCTGTTTTAGGACTACCTATTCCCTCAATGATAATCACAGTCTGATGGTCTACAATAGGACTATCTCGTGAAGTTAACACTATGATTTTGATGTTGGGAATTGGCAAATAAGGTAACTTTAATCCACTGTTCTCATATTCATCAACCAAATTTTCATTGATACAGCTAATTTTGGCTCCACTCTCTAGTAGTGTTGAGTTTCGACACCACAAACTCTCACAATTAATTATAGGCAAAGCACTGAACTAAACCCAACTACAGGTTCATCGACTTCTTGTAGCAGAAACTCTCGGTATGAGTAATTTAAAACAAATGTTCAGAGCTAGCCCTTTCAAGTTACTTACGCTAGGTACTGAGACAACTTGGTTGACTGGCTTACCCTCACACAAGTTTAATGTCCCCTTACTTAAACTAATTGGGACCAGTGGTCGGAGACCTTGCTCACTGATCGTTTTCAATTTAACTTAGGTGCACTATTACCTGGCATTGCGGCTTGTTCAGGTGCAAGTAGCGGCATCTACTGGTACTGTAGGGGGTGTGGAGGAAACGGCGGTGCTCGAGTGTCAAACGGCTCGTCTCTGAAAGTAACCCTCCTGAAATTGATTGTGCATGATATTACTGGTAGTTGGACCTTGTGCTTGCTGACCCAGTTCATAGCTTGCATGGCTGGCTGTTCAGCTGCTTGGTTTTTCTGGTCCTTATTACTGGAGGCATGTCGGTTACTCTAGTTCTGGGTATCCTTAGGAGGCAGGCCAGACTGATCCTTGGGAGATTGGCTGTCCTTACCTGAACCTTCTCTTTCTCATTGGTTGCTGCCCTTGTGCCAATAGCCAGGGTGAAACCTGCCATTACCCCTTCCTTGAGGTCTTCTGTTCCACCTTCTCCTGTAGAAAACTTTACTCTGTCCTCCTCTGAGTGAATGATAGTGCGGTTGGTCGTACTGCCAATAACATGTGTGTACTTGCACGTTAGGGTCAATGGGATCATGTCTCTGGCCTTTTCTCTGTGGGTTGCTTCCATACTGCCAGCCTTGTGGTGAACTGTATAGAGGTGGGGTGGCAGTGGTTTTCTGTCAGAGTCTCTGATAAATTAACTACGAGCATATCTATCCAAATGGTCAACTCGTATGAGGTGATGCCAGAACTCTGAAATGTCAATGTAAATCTTACCTGTAAATTGCCCCTGGTATGTTAGTGGTGATTGAGAAATGATTATATCTGTAAACTCCTCGTCGTCCTTGGGTGAGGATAAGTGACGGGAATGTTCATATACTTCGTTGAAGTGTTCTTCCAAATATTTGTCCTTACGATGTTTTAAATTCTTGGAAATTTGTCACTCTGTCTTTGGTTACCTCCCACCGAAAATATGCTGAGGAAGTGAGGCTATGGCTCTTACACCTCAGAATATTCCCATTAGTTAGAGCGAATAATCGAGAATACTCCTCCATTTTGTTTAAATAGGTGACAGGATTTTCGCTTTATTTTCCTGCATACGTAAGGAGGCCTTCTGACCACTGGTTTATAGGGCAGTGCAAAAGTGCTGCAGTGGGGTTTGTTATCGAATTCAGATTAGGCACTACAAGTGAAGCTGAATATTATGTAGTCATGGCTGGGCTGTGTTCTGCACTAGTGAAGGGTGTGGTTGTCTTGCCTCTTATTTCTTGTAGAGTAGTTTGAAGTTTCTGGTCTGCTAAATCTAGCCTAGAAGACAGAGCCAAATATGGTCACTGTGGACCTTGGCAGACTGGTTAGGTTTCGATCATCGATGTATCTACTGAACTGTTTAAGTTCTTCCTGTAAATGTCCCTCTATGACCTTAACTACTTCATCGCTATTAGAAACTAGGGTGCTACTGGAATTTTTCTCAATTGTTTCTGCCCTATTTTCAAGTGCTTGGTATTTTTCCATAATTCCTTTCCTGGTCAATTCAACTGCTTTGTGTGGCTCTATCGCCTTAGTTTGCATGTTTTGGATAGTGAGGTCTGTACTTTGAAACTTGCATTCTGTGTCCTCCCTTAATTTCGTGATCTGAAAATTTACGGCATTGCTAAGGATTTCAGCGTGGTGATTTACTTCTTCCCTTAACTGTTTCGTGTTTTTAGCCTGCTGAAGTAACTTGTTTTAAATAGTGTCCAGTCTCTCGTGGTGCTAAGTTAAAGTTAGTTTTAGTGCTCCTATTTGTTGGGTCAGAGTATCCCCTGTTTTTTCAGATCCGCTTTTATACCTTCGCTCTGTTGTTTTGTATCGTCCCTGTTTTGTTTCAATTCAGCTTCCATACTCTAATTCTACCTATTTATTTTCTCATTCATTTGTTTTAAGATTCCATTAACTGGGCCAGTGTTGGATCTGAAGAGTGTGCTGTTTGGCCTGGGTTAGTGGTATTATGCTGAGTATGTATACTATGGGTAGATGTGGCTGTGTGCTTGCACTCCCTTGCCCCTCCTGGTGTCGAGTGTACTCCACTTACATTGTCGTACCAGGGGGTTTTCATTCGTACTTACCACACCAGTCAATTGAGGTACCTTCTCTGTGTTAGAGAGCGTGTCGTCACTTTATAGGACTGCGCTGTGTAGAAAACAACTTTCTCTTTGGTTTGATTCCATGTTTTGAGTTTGATTACCAACAAGAAAATTATTATATTATTCGACAGCTTGGTTAGCTTAGGCCACGTTGTGCGCCATTTTATATAATATAATATGTAATGTTATGTATGGCCCCACGCTGTCGAAGCCACTTTTTTTTAAATGTAGTATGTGATTGGTCACTTGTGATGGTTATTAATGTGTTAGAAGTGCGTTGGAGTTTTGCTTTGGGTTCAATTCTCAATTTATTACACAATTCAATATAAAGTGTAGGAACGTGTGAGCTATTACTAGTCGGGGTAAATGTGGTGACACTTTCATCTAGTGTAGTGACATGAAAACTTTCAAAATACCAATGAACACTCCTTGAAACAAAGTTTTACACAGAACAAATACAGGATCACTTAGGAAATAACTTCCCTTTCTACTGAACTACTGGGAATAAAAAATATGTGGTATTGGGTTACATTCAGATTTAAGTAGTTAGGGATGGGCAAAAGGAACTCCAAAAAGTGTGAAAAGAAAATTTAAAATTTCTGACTCTTTATTAAAACTTGGAAAAATTCTCTAATATCTGGTTCAATCTTTGTCTAGAGTCTGATTACTTTCCACCGTCCTTACAGTATGTAATTAGGGGAATGAAAAATCTGAAAAATTTAAAACTAAAAGGAAAAACTTTATTACTGCTTTAAAATACGTCCAAAGCTGCCAAAATTAAAATGTTTGTATTCCTAATAGTTAATACTCATCGTCTTCAACTGTGTTTCTACACATCTCATCTGCATGAAAAGAATGTTCACTAACACTTGATATAATTACGAAAGTCACTCAAAAGCAAATTGAAAGTAAACTTTATAACATACAACAAATTTAAAAAAAAAATCAGTCCTAGTAGTTTCTCAGGGAAATTAGCCTTAATTAATGTGCTCCGGCACTAGCATCAGTTTTTTAAACTGTGGACTACTGGTTTACATCATACTCATTATACATTTTTCCATCGCACCTTCTGTGCAAAATCATAAAGGTTTTTATACTTCGTCTAAGCTTTGTAGTACATTTAAGAACAAATTGTGCCCCTCTGGCTTTATAATAGGGTTGGCGTCACCTCAGGTATTATCGGCATCATCTGCGGCAATATGGCGCCTGGCGTTAGGCGGCGCTACTACAAAAGGCGGCGTCTTGAAACATTTAAAACAATTCACACACCTACGGCCTCTTCTTACACATGGCGCAGCGATCCTATCCCTAGGTTCATTTCTGGGAGCAATTAACTTACATTAACCTGTCTAGGATGGCGGAGATTAATCCGGTGACAATAAGTGATGCGACCGTCGTAATTAAACGTCCCACCAGAAGTGTTCACATTCGGCAACACACAAAACGAATACCAAACCCCTGAAACTACTTATGGAAAAAACCTAAAAATCCTACAAACAAAAATCACAAAAAAAATTTCTTCAACAAAAAAAAAAAAAAAAAAAAATTGAAAAATAAATAATTACACATGAAAAATAAATTACAACACATTAAAATATATTTGAAAAAATCAAAATTAAAAAAAGGTAATACTAAAATAATTTCTGAAAGCACTAATTCTGTCAAATGAATGTGCAGATTACATTACTATTAAGAGTTACATTAAGTTATAATTAGATATATATTAGAGGCGATGAAAAAAAAATATTCAAAAACTATATATCTATTAAGATAAAATTGAACAAAATAAAATATTAAGTCAATATTTACTGTAAACAAAAGCTTTAAGTAAAACAATCTATCATAGACTTACTATACCGTAAGACAGAGAACATAAAAATGGGGCCCAAACTTCAAGGTTTTGAGAAAGTCTCACATAATTGACGCGTTTGCCTTCTGCAAAACAACGATCTCACTCCTTGAATCAGAATCAATAGACTTAAGTAGAACCCCCAAATTATTGGTAGGAGTTCTTGAGCGTGACTGCACTGCAACGAAACGGAAGTCGCTAAGAGAGAAAAATTTCCATATAATATTGCTAACGATAAAACTTGGCCACCTATTTATCGTAAAAATATTTAAGCGGAGGCCAGGCTTCGATATCCCATGTACACATTGTAGTATTCGTTCAACTTTTGGCCGCTTGTATTTGTGTGAAGATATTTTGTTATAGGCTATTCGCTGTAAAGTGAGCTCGTTTGAAAGCCCTCTCGTTTGGAATGATAGTCAATGAATATATTTTGTTGTAGCCTTACAGGTTAACTTCCGAGTGCGGTGGAATATGCACACTATGATTATTACTTACATGGTAATATTTATTTAAAAAGGCGGTTAAAGAGTGAGACATGGTCGAAAAAAAAAGTATCTAGAGCTTCAAAAGCGCTCACTTTACCGTGAACAGCCTACATGAGAGAGCCAATCTGAATAAAGTTTCTCCGATACTGACCGTCCGTGATTCGCGGGCAGACAGATAAGACTCGTAACTATTCAAACGTTCCAATCACGAAAGTGGTTCTGAATTGGAACACAACTTGCCTTGAAATCTCTCCGCGAAAAACAGGTGCCCCTACGTATTAGATAAGCAGCAATTTTCAACAAGGTACTTTAGTTGAACAAGCAGCAGTCTCACAGGAGAATGGTCCTTGATAGCGCCAAAGCCAACATTTCAGATTGCTCGGAAAGATATTTACAGATAATGGTTGAATAAAGAATTTCATTAAATAATAATTTAATAAACCAGTCACATTTCGTAATAGTTCACTGTAGACACTAAAGCCAACCATTCAGTCCGAAGGGTGAATGGGAAAATGTGTACACATGCTTTCACTCAGCTGTAGAATCTTTGAGCCAATATCAGAGGTCACAAACGTTAAAAGAAGCACCTACTAGTGTCATGCGCCACATTCAGGCTATCAAGTTGACTTCAAGTGGTCCTGCTATACAAAACAAAGTATCGCCTGGGAGTATCTGGCTTCTGGGAATAAAAAAAAATCCGCGAATGTGCAGGATTTGGCTAGATAACATCGGAATCATGTGGCAGTAGGGTTTATCACGGAACATTGGAAAATTCCTACTATGGGTAATATCAACTTTTAAAGTGGGAGCTCTAACACTAGTTTATTGGAACAATTAGGCTTACACATATTATTTATAACAGAATAGAAAGTATCTATAGTTCATTCACGACTGGAACAGACTTTCTTGCTTGGAGCCCTGCTAAATATCTACTTGCAGGCCCGTCTCGTATCTTTCCGCCAAATGTAAACAAACATTGTCATGTGACTGCCATGTAGCATCTGCCAAAATCAATGTTTACATTCCATTGTGTGTTTGTGTGTACATGTGTTGGTATACTTTCGCTACATCTAGGTAAACATAAACATTGAAATTTGACTTCTACTTTTATACCTGTCAAGTGCGTTGTTTACTGTTTACAGCTGTTCAAAGAATTCTGTATATTCCATAAACCATTCCGTACAAATATTCAGTATTTAGGCCTATGACAGTATTTAGGTCAGCTTTATGAAGTTTCAAAAATGCCTGAATTGGCGATAGTTCTTACGGTTATTTTACACTGTTAACATATTTGTTTTCCACGACATTGCACATTACACATGATGCACGTTAATATTTCGCCACTAATTTGTTTAACACTGTTACAATTGCAGGGTAAAGAACTGTAGTGTTTAACCTCTTGTTATTGATATGTGTTGAGTTATTTCTTTAAAAGGACGTCCTCAGTTGAAATAAATATTAAAACGAAGGAACAACCAGTCCAACGAAAAAGACACGTTAAATTCAAGAACGCAACTCGTGTTGCTTATTTTTGTCATACTAACTTAAAAGATAGCGGTGGACATGCACACAAATAAGCCTACCGTAACTTTTATTCCGCTCATATTTCTATGTATTGCTTCTTACTGTTTATTAGCTTTACTGAAATTCATAGGGCTCGGCATAGTATTTTTTTGGGACTGTGGCAAATCACATTACACGACTGTGCTTCAAACACCTAGGGCAAAGGTACAACGTTGTGATAAATAAACATATGTGGATGTAAATAATTAACTTCGTCATAAAAACAGTTCACAGTTAAAACGTATAAATAGGGCACATCAAGTATTTGAAATCACGCATACACACAGGGCCAGCATAACGACCACCATGCAGACACACCACACCCTTTCACAAGCAACGGTTAACGATACACACGTAACAGTACATTTATTACTGCCGTGGAAAAACAGATTTATCACAACATCGTAACTTGCCTAGGTAGGTTTAAAAAACACAACGTCTACAAACGTGATATGACAATTTGAAGTATTTTTCAGAGTAAGTGTAATTTACTCTTAGTTTGGCAAAAAGCAATACGCCATGTCATTGCTCGCCAGTCGCTACGTCTGTCAACTTTAGACGGTAACCGCCCCGCCATCATATCCAAATATATTAAAATAAGTATTCAAACATTAAAATCTCTTTTCAGTTGTAAATTACAAATTCAAAAACCATTATTTTGCTGTAATAAGTATGAAATATGCTAACATTTTAAACATGTATATTTTGTCTGATACTTAACGATGCGAAACTTCCCGAGGGGGAGAGAGAAAAGGTGAGAGAGAGCGACAAGCCTCGCCCAGTTGACAGTTGCTTCCACAGTCGATAAAACAAACACCGTGTCACTAGGGCCTACGGACAATATTTTGCGCTGTTATTTTAAACTATAAAAATGAAATCTGTTTCCATCGGGGCTACCTAAATATTTCAATATTTTAGTAGGCAATGTCTAGTTTTTCAAATAGCATACCCAAAAACTAGGTCAAAACAATATTTATCTGTGAACTATTTCTTACTGGCCTTTGTCAACACATCGCTGCTCCCGCTGTTGTTAATTCATATTTGAGACGAAATAAATATTATCTACAAGTTATAGAAGATACTAACGTAAAGTTTCATTTATTCAATAATACAGTACTATAAAGTCAATCGCAGGTTATTGAAAAAACAGTTTGACTTGTTACGCCTAGGGTGATTTTTCAAAGATTCGTTATCAAAAGTGTGTTCCAGTCGTGAATGGACTATAAATAATTTTTCAACGAAGATGATCGACCATAGAAACATATAGTTTCCAGCGAATTATTCCATGAGAATAATAGGGACACTATCATTACGGTATATTTATTTTCTTTTTTTAATAAGCATAAATGGCATTACAACGATGCCAGACTAAACAATTAGTGAAAATTAACAATAGTCCTTTTTGCACGCATAAACATGACTACAGCGAAATATGTCCACATGTTGTTGAACATTCTGTCATAAAACTTGGTTAGCAAAATGTTGGATTGCACAATCAATTTATTTAAATATGAAACTGAACCGAAAAAAAAAATGTTGAAATGGATTTAAAAATGTATTTTTAAGACTTTTCTGTGCAGTTTCTTTAAGGGAAAAGAGAAAAGTACAATGTTTCTCTTGATAACATATATATTTATTTCATTCCGCACTTAAATTCGAAACGTTTTTCCATACAAATAAGCTTTCTTATTAACGCTCAATGACAAACACAGTTGTATTTTCGCTGTTTGCTTTTATAAGCACCATTGGACGACGTGAATAATAGTTCTGAAATAAAGTTAATACAGAAAATTTTTGCCGGGGCAAGTACATGCCACAATTCAAACTACACACAAACTTTTACGCACAAATATATAGAATTTTCTCCATTTACCAACAGCTTAAAACATAGACTAAATATGAGGTAGACCGATCTCATTAACTGCGCACAACTCATCTCCGTGTCCTAACATTGAACTGTTTTTCTGCCTACACGTCTAGCAAAAATGGCGTGGATTGGGTTTGAGGTTATAACACTGTTTAGTAAAAAGTGCTTTTTAGACCTTTTTTATACTTCTTCTCGTCAATTTGTAATGCTTTTTGATTACATTCAAACTGGTAAAAGTATTTTATTAATATAATAGTACATGTCATTTAAAAATTAAGATGTAAACAAACACGTTCATCACTGTTGACCATGTGACTGACAGTTGTGTAGGACTGGGTTAGGTGAATGGTGGGTACATGCGCAGAAGACGAATAAGCGGTCTACCTCACCTTAATCTATGGCTTAAAAGCGATCACTTTGGAACACCAGCGTAACTTGCGGCGGAAAATATCCATTTGCTCAACTCTCCCATAGGGAATCTTATTTTATTCCCAACCTGAATGGAATGGAAATTTAACCTCGGAAAGCCGGGCTTTGAATCGAACCCAGGTCCTCCCGAATTCGAGTTCAGTGTGTTGTTACTACTGCACCGTTTCGCCCGTGGTCAAATCATAGACTAAAGGCGAGGTAGACCGATTATTCGTCTTCTGAGCATGGACTAGTCATTGACCTACACCAAAACAAACACAAAACTGTCAAAGTCACACGGTCATCAGTAATGAACGTATTTGTTTATATCATAATTTTCAAAATACGAGAATTTTTATATTAATAAAAAAATGGGGTGTGCCTGTGTTGTGGACAAGGCCGTTTGTTTTGCGTGAATACGTCTACGTTGATGCGCTCGGACGCCATAATTCTTTTTACGTTCCTGGCACCGCTTCACTCGATCATTTGGGGTTTTATGGGTATCGCTGGATTACTTTTAAGATGCTCTTTCCAACCGTATACGAGTTCTGTATTTCAACTTGGCGTTTTGACGAGTATAGGCCGACATCGTGTGAAGTTTTCTTAATTTTTTACATTAAATTCATACAGTTTAACGATAACCACGCCACACAAATGTTTTTATAAACGTAATCGATTGATCTTGATGAGAGCTGTCGATTGAAACTTAAACGAGCGCCGTAGCTTCTCGTAGTCAAAAGTTATACTACGCGGAAGTTATGAGACGCGGCGAAACGAACTCAAAATTGTCACCCCTCACCCCCCCCCCCCCCCCAAAAACACGGTAAACGCCCGGCCACCCGCAATGCTTTACAGTCCTCACTCTACGTAACATATTCTTTGATCCTTTGGCAATCGATTGATGTAATTGAATTTTGAATGCAGACGACGATAGACTCGGAGCTGCACTGCCAAACTATAGCCCCCGATTTTGTTATCGGATTTTTTGGATTGCCTCCCGCTATGGTTGCAAATTTAAAGAATTGTTCATGTCAAAAACATCTCAAAGAATCTGTTTACATGAATAGTGCCCTCACACCCGAATTCTATCCACGTCGTTTGTGATAGTCGTATTGGCAGAAAAGCAGTTCGATATTGGGAGACGGAGACTAGTTCTTCGCAACCAGAGCTATCACTAACCTATTTTCTCTCTACGGGTCAACCACATATCCTGTGGAAATACCGCCCTTGAGCCGCCGCCGAACCCTCATACTCCACCGGAATGGCCTTGGTGTCGTAAGACTCCTATAGTAGTAGTGTTGAAGGTATCCTAGATACAAAGAGATGCCGCATTTTTATTGACCTAATTAATTTGATATCAAATTGATTGATATAATTAATCCAATCCATTTTTAGTCCGCTAATCTAATCGGATAAAATTTGATTGATGCAATTCATTAAATTAAATTAATCATTCAATTATTTTTTAATTTTGGAATTCTGTGTGAACTGGTAAGTGCATAGTTTGGTACAAGAGTGTGTTAAGTGTCTTTCTTTCTTTATTTTTAAAAATTCTTTGACGAGCGGCACGATAGGTCTTCACCCTCGAAGGTCCGGCACTGTATTGAGGTGTGATGTGTTGGGGAAGGAGTATATATAGGTATTGTGTATTATTAATTCTTTATGTTATTGAGGAGTTGATTTACCGTTTGGCATGCGCCTGAGGGAGGGGGGATGAAACGTCTGTGACTAATGAGAGCATGATACATCTGTTTCGGCCGCTGTCTGATTGTAGACTGAGCATTCGCGACTGATTAGATATGCGAAACGGCAGAAATAATTATTATTTTCCTGTCGGAGCAAATGAAATAAGTACGAAACATTAACATTTATATTAATTATGCGATTGCTACGGGAAAAAAAGCACGCCACAGTTATGAAATAATTCTAAGTAGTAGGCCCTAAATGAAAAACACGTTACACGAGACAAATCAATTAAAATGAATTAAACCGATGTTGTTGCACACGACAGAAGTACAATTCTCGAACGACAAAACACAAGAGAAATTAATGAATTGAAAAACGACTTAAACCGAATACGTCGCACACGACAAACTATAACGAATGGGATAAAGATAGGTTTTGAGGAATGAGAAAAGATTTTTGAGGATTAATTAGTTTTTGAGGAGTAAATTAGTTTTTTGAGGAATAAGGAATAGTTTTGAGGAATGAGAAATGCTTTTTGAGGAATGAATAAGTTTTTTGAGTAATAAGGAATGGTTTTGAGGAATAAAAATAATTTTTGAAGAATGAGAAATTATTTTTGAGGAATAGATTATGATTTTGAGAAATAAGGAATGGTTTTGAGGAATGAGAAATTATTTTTGAGGAATAAATTAGGTTTTTTAAGTAATAAGGAATGGTTTTGAGGAATTATTTTTGAGGGATGAGGAATGATTTTGAGGAATAAGGAACGGTCAAACAGCCTATAATCTATAACCAGTATTAACATTTTTGGTATATACATTGTTAAACATCCTATATTTACTCATTGTATGGTTTTTGAAACAGCTTGTGTAACTTGTATTTGCTTCATAAAATTATGTATATATTTTGAAACATCTTGTGTTAAAATAGTTGGTATCCATGTTTTTGAAAAACCCTATACTAATCTTTGTTAAAGTATTTTCTATGTTTCAAGACATCATGTAGGTTCCTTATTTTTGTCGATAAAATATTTCGAAAAATGATTTTTACTTTTATTTATCAAATACCTTTACAACTGTGAAATGCATTGTTTCCCAAACAGAGGAAAAAGTATTAACTTGTTTAGTAACATATCTCAACAGAGAGTCTCAACGTTTCTAAAATTATGTTGTAAATCACTAATGGTGTAAAAATTCAAAAGTTTTTGATTTTTCTAACAAGTGGTATGTTACTAATACAAAACAGGTTTCAGTAACACGAAAGAGTGTTGTAATGAAAAATCTAATATCATGTGAAACATTTGGAGGAGAGCATTCTAACAGCCTGCACAAAGAGAGGTGGAATTGGTAAACACTCACTAAAATTAACAAACTTGACACGATCATAAAGCTAGTAATTAAAAACAATGCTCACAAAAAGATCGTTTTGACATCTTTTATTGTATGAAAGTGATTCGAAAAATGTAATACTGACAAGAGTTGTTTGAAATCAATATTACTACATTAAGAAATAACCACAGCCTTAACTGAATAACTGTTCTCACTTAGGAACATACAATATAAAAAACACACTAGTCACTGTTAAAAATTCAGATAGAGAATTATAATGATTCACACAATGAATCCTATAAACTATAATAGTAACTATGAGCGTAATCGCTGAACAGGCACTTCTTGCTTAGAAAACACTTCATTACCAACACAAACTTGTGTCTTGAGCAGGTAAGAATAAAACATACACGACCTGCAATTTCAGGAAAAATACTAAGATGCATTCATGCCTGAATTCTCCTCATGTGCTGTATATCAATTCTACAGGATAACGTGAGATTGGCTTTAACATAACCCCCTAACAAGACAATTTAAAACAATTTCTACCACTTTACCTTCGAGGTTTCAGAGTGAACCCTGCAGTCCACTTTTTATTGCAAGACACGCTTGCAGATGGGATATGCCGCTAGCCTTCACACGACAAACAGTTGGATGGAGAATCCCTCAACTCAGGAACGCAAATACCAAGTATTAGACTAGAACCAACATAAGATAAGTTCACTAAATAGTGTCATCTTGTTAAAAAGTGAAGGCTTTCGAAGGAGTCATAGATAGGGTCTCCAATCTGAGGCACTGACTGGTGTGGGTACTGTCTGATAGCATACTTATATCTGGTTCACATGTATGCCGATCATGCCAAACACAGAGAGCGGAAAACTAGAACAGCCTATCAGAAATCGTCCTCATTATCCACACAAGTCAAGCCAAAAAGTTGAGCTCACATAGATATTTCCGCTCGAGTAAAGAGCACTCGCTCGCACCTCTCGACACTTACAGCTGTGTGAATATTATGTATATTATGGTACACTTGTACCATTAAAATTCTATAACTTCTGAACCATTCATCCGATCTCGATGCACGACGAAGACGTTTCGGAAAGCTTGTGGCGAGCTTCAGTATGCTCACTGCCAGAAGAGATAATTATGGTATGCATTAAAAAGTTGCTGTTGATATCTCGCAAACTGTGGGAGCTACGACAAATTTTATGAGTATTAGCATGCCTAAAGCATGCATATCTAATTATGGTACCATTTTTAAAATTATCGTACGAGTGCCGAAGTTATGGTGCATCGTACCACGATTATGGTACACAGCATATGGGTAATGAACTTGTGTGTGATAATTATGGTTCATCCGAACACAACTTTTTATGGTAAACACGAACCTTAATTGTGGGACACAAAAACCTCACCCTCTGGAAGAAGGATTAGGGGAGGCAACCATAATAAACTCCTTTCCCCATTTGGCACTATCAATCCCCCTTAGGCCTGTTCCGCCCTCGCCGTTTGGGTGTGAAGCGTTTACAGGGCAAACTTTCAAAACCCCCCTCTCCACAGAAAGGGGGGAGGAGGAATGGCAACCATAACTGACGCCTTTCCCCATGGGGCACTATCGATCTCCCCTTGCCCGGTCCCCCCTCCCCACTGTTTGGGCATAAAGCATTTAATGGGGCAAACATTCGTTCTTAATTGTGGGGCACACCCCCCCTGCCGGAAATAGGAGGCAGAAGGGATGGTACCCATAACTGATCCTTTTTCCCATGGGGCACGATCGATCCCTCCTAGTTACATATCCCCCACCCTTCCCTCCTCTTCGGTTGGATGTAAAGCATTTAACGGGGCAAACTTTCGTTCTTGATTAGTGATATAAGATACATGTAACTATTCTATGTTTTTATACACGTGGATTATCCAACAAATTACTGATATAAAATATGTGAACCAACTGATTTCTGGGAAATATCGGCGAAGCCTGCTCTTTACTCTAGCAGAAATATCTACATGAGGTTCACTTTTTGGTGTGACTTGTGCAGATGATTTCTTATAGGCTATTCTAGTTTTCCGCTGTGTGTGTTTGGCATGGTCGGCATACATGTGAACCAGGCATAAGTATCCTATCCAGTATCCACACCAGTCGGTACCTCAGACTGAAGACCCTAACTATGCCTCCTTCTAAAGCCTTCACTTTTTAACAAGATGACACCAAATACAGCCAAACCTGGGGATAAAGTTTTCCATCCCCACTAACCACCAAAAACTCATTACAAAAAGTGCTTGGAGACTAAAAACTACCCTAATTACTTCAACACAACACCCAAACAATCACCCATGTCCCACCATGGCTATAAAACTAGCGAATGTAGGTCAGCATAAAATAGAACCCAACACAGTCCGAATAATAAGAGAATGGATGAATATGCAGAGAATAGTTGAGATAGTTTCCCAAGTAGCAAACAACAAGCAATTAACAGTTAGCAAACTGTTGGCAGTGATGGCAAATGTCCGCACTTATGACTGTCAGCATTTCTTCTATGGCTGGCAATAAGGTCATATTAATAAAAGCGATTTTACCTATTTTTAAAAAGAATCGTAATGTGGGTCAACGCTCCCACAGTGGGTGTTATAATTCAACAGAAGCCTCACAAGCAGACTATAGACAAATTACTAACTTACTTACTGCTGGGAAAATATAAACAGCAAGTTTATGGGCCATTTATGGCATGCCAACTGTTACTTACTACTAGAGAAATATTAACAGCAAGCTAATGGGCCATTTATGGCATGCCAACTGTTGTCTACTGCTGGGTACATATTAGCAGCAAGCCTGTAGGCCACATATCGCATTCCAACTGTTACTTACTGCTGCGGACGAATTAGTGGCATGATAATGGACCACTTATGGCATCCCAACGGTTGCTTACTACTGGGGACATAATAGCAGCGAGCTTACAGATGATGAATCATTAACAGCAAGCTTATAGACCATTTATGGCATGCCAACTGTTACTGCTGGTGACATATTTGCGACAATGCCAACTATATGTTTTTGCGAAATAGCAAATAGCGTGTGTGAATTCATTTAATTTTTCTTGCAAAAGTGAAGCAAGATTGGCATGCGATGTTGATAGTAATAAGAAAAATAATATCTAAACTGAAAACATGTAAATCATAAGATAAAAAAATCCTTTACTTTGAAATTAAAATACCACCTGAAAGTAGTCAAAACCAAATTACAAAATATTTTAACTAAAACACATAAAGCCCAGTGTGCAAAAAAGTTTACCAATCGCGAAACAATACCAAAGTTAAAATCTATGAAGATCAAAAAAAAAAAAATTTATTCAGGCAAAACCTAATTAATTATTGGTTTTTGAAATGCATGGCAAGCTGTTTTTAAATGGGCCACAAGTGACCAAAAGCTGGGCTGTGAGTGGCAAACCGCTGGGTTACAAATGGTCAACAGCTGGGCTACAAGTGGTCAATAGCTGGTCTACAAGTTGCTTGTCAACATATGGCTGGTGATCGTTGGTTAACTTATGGCAGGCTGGTAGCAGTAAGCCAATAGGCCACTACTGTTACTCATGACTCACTAATGGTGCCGGCATGCTTGATGTACAGTTGGCTACACAGAATCAGGCCACTTATGGGCAGATTGTATTTTACTACATGTAAATTAGCTGTCTCTTAGATGTGGCCAACCACACACAAAAGTCAAGAGGCATAATGTGGGCCACATCCATCTGTCAGTGCATTACAGAGGTTGACTGATTGTGGAAATCATCTGTGGGCTGTGTGTACACAAGCAGATTTGCCCAAGTGGACCAACTGACTTTAGCTACTTGGATTGTTTGGAAGAAGATGCTACCCAAGCACTCGTACATGAAATGATAAAGGATACCACCTCACAGCGAACTGTTTCAAAAAAATCTTAGTCTGAACCAAGAATCTGTATTGACAGCATAAATGATTATTCTTACATTTATTGGAGGCTTTGAATTCAACAGATACAAACCACTTGGGCATCGGTAATGGTGGCTACCTTCGATGATCAATCGCATACCAAAAGGTCAGTATGCCTCCTCTTGGCAAAACTTGCAAACTGCAGCCCCTTCTGGGAAGTATGGCCCTTTTTCTCGAGATGTTCCTTCACAGCTACCACATCGTGTCTTCTCACTTGACTTTGATGAGTTATCTCACACTGCTGGATAGTGTGGTAACCGGTATCGGGTTTCCGATACCAGCTCCACAATTGATAGCCCCATATTCAGTGTGACAACCCCCAGAGGTGAACATTCGACTAGAAACAGTTGCTGCCAGTTGGGCATATGAGACATCCAGGTATTAACAAGGTATGTGGAGAAATCCAGCTTGTGGAGAGTATCGAGCGAAGAGGAGTAGGATCTCGACTGTTTGTGGACATAATGAGAGCCTGGGTCAAAATATCTTTATTTCTTATTTTTGCTTAGAGATTCACCCTCAAAGTAAGCGATGAACTAAGCCCCTTCCTACCTCTATGTTGAAATAATGAAGCCATAATCAGCTTCCTCATAGTCTGATAATCAGAGAAATTGACATATCCAAAGAGGGACAAAATCCACATATGGACAAATATATTTAAATATTTTATTCCCAATCTGCTCGAGGTAGTCGGTGTATGAAAAAAATGAATGGGGTATCACGAGTAATATGAGACTGATGACCTCACCATAATGTGCAAAGTCTTCAGAGTCGAGTGATGAACTATAAAATAATGTTTTGTGAGTAAAGAATGACAACAAAAAAACCCAGTACACCTCCATTCGTTGGTAAGATTTCAAGGGTGCAGATATAATTCGATCCAGAACTTCAGCAGTACTGTCGAGATGCTTTTAGATACCTTTTTCTGAAAACACAATACCTAGATGTTTTCACCCACAATAACATCCAGCTGGTGAAAGAATTCACCACCAACAGAATACTAAGTTGTCACCACACTCACTTTCTTCGCCTTACCAGTTAGCACCATGGCAAGTGTAGTCGACCTTCACCCCGACATTAACAAACCAAAGTCACTCACTAGAGTATCAAAGAGACCAAATTTTGTGCTGAGACCAGGCAATGAAGAAGCCAAGAGGATGACGCCATCTGCAAAGCAAAATTGCTAACAAACAACTCGAGCTTGAAACCCAATGTTGAGATAATGCGAGACAAGACTACTTCTGTGACTGTTAAATAGCAAAGGCGACTTATCCTCACCTTACAATTATTTTCACCTTGATATCATTATTTACTTCCCCAGGAATTTGAATTTAAGTAATACCCACATAGTAGAAGCTTATAATAATTATGATGCTGGGACAGAAAGGTCAAAGCCAATTTACAGTATATGCAGATAAGGAAACTTGCTTGGCCTGGGAGAAAGTATTAAAAGGCTTCTTAATGTCGAGGATTGACAGATGAAGTTAGTGACTTTTTTCTTTGCCGCATATAAAATTCCAGTATAGTCAAGCTCTATACCAAGACACCAGGCCTTAGGAATGTCAACTGCTTAGGTGAAATGGTGACATTACAAAGAAATGATTTGCCAATGAAAACCTTATGCAGATGATGGACAACCAGAGTCGTTACAGAAATTGCAGTGAAGGCATCAGGCTGTGGAAGCACAGAAACATTTGGGAGAACTCTCAAGAATTTACAAAGACACTTAGACATTTCATAAAATGGGTGCACCCATTAGCAAAACCGTGTTGAACAGGACTGCCTTGGATATGGACGACATAACCCCAAAGCACTCTGTGATATCCCATCTAGCGCATTTGCAGTTTTCCCCTATAAGCAGAAACCTTTCCACCTCGTCAATAGTAGAAAAGTATTGCAAGAGTATTATTCGGGTGATAAAAAAAATCTCTATCCAACCATTCTAGTGTCTGTGGAGGAAGTTGAATCAGCTCGGAATCTTCGTCCTTTTGCAAAACTTGCTTCCTTCTAGTGCCTATCAATTTTTCATGATTTCTGAGTGATCTTACAAGCCAACTTCTGCTTAGCAGTACTAGAACAAGGGATGTCTATCTGCGTATTTTTGTCGGCCAAAGGTCTGTTCAGAATATATAATTAGAAAGTTGGCATGGAATCAGCAGTCAGCCATATCCAAATGTTGACACCATCACCGCCTAGGTCCAGAGAAATCACAAAATCATCCATATAGTTCTTATATTCAGATCACACCAACTGCTCATGAAAATCTTTGAGAGCCTTAATAAGTCGCTCACTAGGTGTCATATTGACAATACCTACAACACCGCCAAATAGAGTAGTCTAATGTACTGAACCCCGACTCACATCACCAACTCCACCCCCTTTAAAGCTCACACCTTGGAGAAACCAGCCACAACACAACCAACAAAACCAGTAGACTTATCTGTACTCCTTTGTACCCTGTACAAAATCTCTTTATAGAGAAATTATTTCCTCTGATCTCTAATGATGCCAATCTCCCAGTATTTGAGAATCCCTTGGCTGCAATGAAGCTCATTATCGATTGGCTAATAAATGTTTTTTTTGTTCAGGATTGGAGAGCATAAGCCTCACCCTCCTCTTCCGATTGAGAGGTACATTTCCTCTGCCGAAAATAAAACTTTTGATTGAGCTGATTCCAGGAGGGCTTTGTTATACACTCAGATTAACATGACGGACGTGCTGGAAAATACCTATTTAGTAGCCACGCAATTTTTTAAGCAAAAACAAAACATAGGTGATTAGACACAGTAAAACAGACAGGTCTAAAATATTCCAAGGGCATCTGAGACCAGCGAGATAAGATAAATACAACTTATAACCAAACTTCTACAGACACATTCTGTAACACTAATTTGCTACATCTCCAAGTCAAACCAAAACACGCCAATCAGTTCCAGCAAAATTCACAGAAAATGTTCATAAGCTACACGAAGCCGACAATGGCCCAGCATGGTGGCTGCTGAAAAAAAAGTGCCATGTACCTCGTGCGCTGGGACAGGAAACTAGCTCCAGCCACTCGGGGAAATTTTGTAAGGTTGTACGGCGGGTTATCTAGGGAATCGCCCATTTCCCCCGCCCTTGCATTCCAGCGTTGCTCCATACTCACCTCACTTCACCATTATCGGCTCTCAAGACCTCGATGTTAAGAGCCGCCCAAATCTCTTCACTCACTCTAATGTTATAATAATTCTTTCTGTAAAGGCTGTTCACGATAAAGTGAGCTCTTTTGAAATGGACCTTAAAAAAAGTCACTGCTCCTACCTGCGTATATTGTAACGGGACCACTAAGTGACATGCGCCCAGTAAAGTTGGTAATGATAGATGGAAAGTAGTTCCATATCTTAACATCGAATAAAAAAGAGTTAGGTGACCATTTGTGATAACTTATGTTATTTCTTTCACTTTCTGTTTTTTTAATGAATCAAAGTATAACAATGAACATGTTTGTATAATGTTTACTTTTCTTATAATTTCACAATTTTACTGGAACGACACATGGATAAAGTGATGCGGCCCATTGCAATGTTAATTTTACATAACACGCAAGAATATACAATGTGCGTACAACAAGATCTTGAGCAAGTCTTTCTAAAGTGCTCATTTTACCGTGAACAGTCTTTAGAATTCTTAATGCTCGAAGGCGATGTTCCTTATAGCGAATTGTTTTTTACTTGTGCTTGGTGGCTGCAGCTTCGCGGTGTGCGCGCAGCGATACCACAGCCAGCACGAGCAGTACCAGCAGCATCTGCGGCGAGCCGTGGATACTATGTCGCTGCTGCAGAGGAAAGCACTGGACGGGGTACGCATTCAACACATTTTCAGCACAGCACCGTCTCCTCCACTCGCACGCGACCCTCTCACCAGTGGCGAGCGCCGACGACTCGAACAGCTACTGGCAGACCGCTGACAATGCCTGACACATCACCTCCATCGCTTTTCGCAACATTGTCGTATACACTGCGATTTAGTTATACTGGCATGTATATAGTCATGTGTGCATGTTCTTTATTGCAGCATCCAGCAACTTTAAACAGAATTGCAATATAGATGTGGGCATTTTTGAAAAGAAAAATTATAAAACGAGTTTCATGATTGAAAACGGATCCCGATGATTCAAGTAATAAAGATTCTGTTTTAAGTTTTACGTTATTTATTTGTGCATATTGTTATGCATGGCCCCGTTGTGCACACCCTGTCGTAATGACACCTACGAAGAAGGCGAAATGTACATTTACAAAACTTAGGAACCCTAACACCAAGTCCGAATGGAATGTATAAATATCAACAGCAAATTGTGTAGAACACCAGAAAATGTTGGTCCAGCAGGCATCAGTACATTTCTTTGTAAATTCAACAATCTAAAAGCAGGCCTCGCCTCCAGTGCACAGCAGGAACCAATCAGGAATGATTATGACAGCACAAACATAGCGGTGCGCGAAGAGTAGACAGGACGACGAGACAGAGAATCGAAACAGTCGACAAAGAGTCCAGTGGCGTGGGTGGCGATCTCCTTCTGGGAGGCAGGTTCATAGAGCGAGGCCGGAACCCAGCAAACACGAAAAATACAGGCCAGAATCGTGCCGGTAAAATGTAGCCAACAAATTCCGGCCCGATGTCATATTCCGGAATTGTCCCGATGCAAATATGGACAGGTGGCTAACCGATATTGTCAAACCTGCGACGGCTGAATGTAGTTACGATGCCAGGCTGCGACCGCTGGATGTCGCTATACGATGCCGGGCCTGCGGCTGTTGGTGTAGTTACCATGCCCGGCCTGCGACTGGATATCGTTACGATGCCAAGCCTGCGAGGGTTGGATGTCGTTACGATGCCGGGCCTGGAGATGGCTGGAGGTGTTGCCACGATGCCTGGCCTGCGATGGCTGGATTGTCGTTACGATGTGGGGCCTGCGTAGGCTGGATGTCGCTACGATGCAGGGCCTGCGAGGCTGGATTTCGCTACGATGCGGGGCCCTGCGAGGCTGGATGTCGCTACGATGCCGGAGCCTGCGAGGCTGGATGTCGCTACGATGCGGAGCCTGCGAGGCTGGATGTCGCTACGATGCGGAGCCTGCGAGGCTGGATGTTGTTACGATGCGAGGCCTGCGAGGGTGGATGTCGCTACGATGCGGGGCCTAGCGAGGGTGGATGTCGTCGTGATGTGGGCCTGCAAGGCTGGATGTTGTTACGATGCCAGGCCTGCGATGGCTGGATGTCGCTACGATGCGGGGCCTGCGAGGCTGTATGTCGCTACGATGCGGGATCTGCGAGGGTGGATGTTGTTACGATGCGGGGCCTGCGAGGCTGGATGTTGTTACGATGCGGGCCTACGAGGCTGTATGTCGCTACGATGCCAGGCCTGCGATGAATGGACATTGTTACGATGCCGAGCCTGTGATGGCTGTATGTCGCTACGATGGGGGGCCTGCGAGGGTGGATGTCGTTGTGATGTGGGGCCTGCGAGGCTGGATGTTGTTACGATGCCAGGCCTACGATGGCTGGATGTCGCTATGATGCGGGGCCTACGAGGCTGTATGTCGCTACGATGCCAGGCCTGCGATGAATGGACATTGTTACGATGCCAAGCCTGTGATGGCTGTATGTCGATACGATGTCGGGCCTGCAGCGGCACGATGTCCAGAAATAAGTAGTATAACCATTGAAAAAACCTTAACTTTTCGGTTTAAAATTTTAGTATATATTTGTTATTTCCTCTTTACATATATTCATTTCATTTACTTCTCAACACATATGATATGAAAATCTTTTGCTTGTCGAGTGCGGGATTCGAACCAAGATATTTGAATTGACAGTCCAGCATGCTAACCTACAGTCCAAGGGGCAACTTGCCGATACACTCCAGTAATTTCAAATATATCATGATACACATCATTATAAAGGAATGTATAAATTCCATGAAAATATAACAAATAATTTTAAAACACAGATTATTTAAAAACCATTTCTTCAGAGGCTTGCAAACAAAATAGTTTTTGTTAGTTTTTAATATATCTGTCGGATGGTTGTACAAATGAAAAAAAAAATTCAAACTAAACAAATGTCATGTGCTACCATGTAATACATATATAATAACGAATAAAACATGCCAACTGTTAACACACAGTCTCAAAAAAGACATCATGCCATAACAGCTAGCTGAGATCTTACCTATTCAAAACACTTTCCAACAGTTTATCGGCAAAAAGAAATCAAATATATATCTTAATTGTAATTAAGGGCCTTGTCTTGAAAACTTTACTGGGCCGGAATAAATAAGATGACCAGCTTACCAAAAAGACAAAAATGCTATATCAGAATTGGTCCAGAATATTATTTTTGCTATTGGCGACAGGTTGGCTGTGAGATATCACGCCAGCATAATTTAGGTGAAATCCATCTGTTATCATAAAAAATACAGTGGGTCATTGTATTTTTTCTAACGGCAAACATTCTGTCTCAAAAAAGACGTCACGCCCGTTGTCAGATGGCTCTCTTCTGGCATTTAAACGACAGTTGCCGACAGTACAGGTATCGGGCCGACAATTTGCCGACAGGCTGTGTTTGCTGGAGTGAGTCCTTTTAGTGACATACTCTCGTCCTTTACTTCAATTATCCCCTTAGTTGCTTGTATTGGAGAGGAAAGACTTGGGCGTCTCTTAACTTCGAGGTCTTGAGAGCCGATGAGGGTGAAGTGAGGTGAGTACGGAGCAGCGCCGGTGTGAAAGGGCGGAGAAAACACGAGATCTCCGAGAAAACACGCCAACCAACAGCATCGTCCGGCATGATTCGCACATGCGAAAATCAAGGAGCAACCCCTCCTGGAATCGAACCCGATTCGTCTAGGTGGTAGGTGAGTATTTCCACCAAATTTAGCCAAAGAGTAATGCAATGGTAGGTCACCTAAATTTAAAACTAGTAGCTCATTTTGGAAATGGTCGCATTACAAATGTCTAAGAAGTATTTTGTCGTATCAGGCGAATCATTAGACCTATTTAAATCTAACTTCGTATATTAGCAACATTTGTTGTGGGCATTAAGTTCACTTATTCATAGCTTCTTTCTTCTGTCATTCTGAAATATAGAACCACCTAGAAAATAAGGCTTTTATTTAATTTCTCATGAAATATCGAGCCTATTTTCCGAAGAAATTATAGCTTAATAGAGCGACTTCACTTTTACGTACACACAATTTGTGTATCTGTGCCCCCCCCCCCCCCTCCTTTCTTTCCCCTTTTTTCTGTTGAGTGAATTTTACCAAACTCCACACACTTATAAAACTGTGCGAGAAGACCTGATTGAAAAAGTTTTTGACTATACCACTTATTTTCAAAATGATGCCCATTTCAATTTTTCGGATGGTTTAAAATACGTATCTCAGGAACCATGTGAACTATTTGAACCAAATTTTCTAGGTAGTCGTTTCACATGTTGAGCCTTACGTTCAGAAGTGCATGTCGTCATCACTGTTCTATTTTGAAAGATTATGGAAAAAATAAAATATTTTTGACTACTCAGTCGATCATCGCCAAATTTTGCACATAAGTAGTTTTATAGTAAGTTTCCTGAATTTATGAATTTATTTGACACGCGTGGTTTCGAAATGACAGCCTTATAAATATTTAGGGTTTTCTAATTCTAATTTTCTACCGAAATATTACGCGTATTTCTACCAAACTTGGTATGCAGACAGTGCATATTGCGTGCACTAAATACGCTAGTTTAGTCCGTCATTTTGAAAGGTAACACAGCCTGGAAAAATAACACTTTGACATGGTATCCAGGAAACTATTCGACAGAACAGTTAGTGCTAAGGTAGGTTACCTCAACTTGGATGAATTAAATACCTCCGACCTTATTGTGATATTATATATAATTTACTTTATCATGTCGTGCCAAACAGAATATTAAATTCTTGTACAACGTCTTAAGAAATATCAAAACATATCTCAACATATGTGACACAAGTAACAAAGCAGTAATCGCCCTATTATAGTAATAACAACAACCACCATCGTCTTTATTTTTTGTGGCGAAGTTAAAGCATTATCACCGTCTCTTATACGTAACCACATATTTTCAAAAGCATATTTTAAAGCTAAAGCCTGTGACGATGTCCCAATACTACCCTGTTTCAACTCGTCGTAACGGACTACAGTGTTCATTTCCTGGGAAAATAACCACCAACTCCTACACGGCAATATTGCAATTTAGCCTAAAATTGCTGTCAGCATACCTGTTTCTTCGATGTCTGGACGTTCTGAGTGGCTACAACAAAGCGTGATTCGTCACGATAAATGTCATCCCGGCCCGGCGCGGTCGATTCCTACAGCTTTTCATCAGCACGCACGACGCACATGGTAGTCAACTCGTTTCTGCTGTGGTAGTTGATTTTACCGCCACCCGTAATTGATGGCGGCGCCACCTTTAGGGGTACGGCTAATTGCTCCAGCTGGGCGTTGGTGAGTATTTTACACCTGCCGCGCATGCGCGCAGGATTACCAACTTTGGGAAAAACATGGCTGCCCACGAAGTTACTTCCTGCAGGCTCGTCTGGTCGCCGGAAGTGTGTCGACGTGATGGTGACGTGGATCGCCATGTATGGACATAATTGTTGTGATTCGTTGTCAAATCAAGATCCCCTTATAAGGCCCAAATGAACAGTTTGTCCCAATAAGGCCATGTGTTCTTCTATTGGCGGAGCCGTAATTTTTTTTGGTACTTGGCCCTGATTAGTCATAATTTATTTGTAACCCCTCTAAGGGGAATATTAAACTAAATATGCATAAAAGAGTGTACACGGACTCACTCGAGGTCGATCATCGTCCCGAAGGAGCTCCACCTGCACTGAGTTAAGTGGCAAAAATAAAATATGATGTAAAATTTAACTTTAAACTTATGTGTATGGCTGTGTTAGGTCAGGCACACTTGGTGCCCTAATAATTCAAGTAGGCGCCATGATGGCGAAATTTGCTACTATTATGAGGATACTTTGAATTGGGCATTTTCGCAAAATATAACATATAATTTAACACTAAAGTTGCCTGCCACAATTAGAAATTTTAATGTCTTTCCTGGAAAGCAATGAAATTATATATCTTGATGGCCTTTGGGTTAATTTGAAACTGATGTGCAGTTTTCTCCGATTTTGGCCTTTGATAGGCCATACGGCCAGTAATTTCTAGTAACTGTTTTGAGAAGTTCAATGAGTAAGTAGTAAGTAAAATGAAAATGAGTTATAGTTCTCCAAAGATTTTGGCCGCTGTTCGGTTATATACCCAGTACTGTTCATTAAATTATATCAATTATGCAGTGAATAAGGAATCAGTTAAACATTTAAAATGTTCAAATTAACATTTTCAAATAAAGAGACCTTGTTGTTGACTTCTGTTGGCTTGTTTAAGTCATAATATTAGACAAACAAATCCATTAAATCATATTTAAAACTAGCCATAACCTGTGAGTTTGGCTAAACAATCGATATTGTTTTTGTCTTGTTGGAAAATTAACTTTGGAGATGAAAATAGTTAAAACTGTTATTGATGTCATAAATGGCAATGTATTTTAAATGCCAAATAATCTCAATATATTTTGTGGAATAATGAAGAACCTGTGAATTCTGGAAAAATCCAGTTAATTTTGAGGAAAAATTACATTCATTATTGTATATAAGTAAAATATTTTCTATGTGGGCAAAAATAATATGTATTTAGCCTGTCCATTATTTATAAATATTGCAACCTACCTATTTTTATTCTAACCTTCGCATAATAAGTATATAAATTAATTATATTTTGTACGAACATGTTTTATATTTTCTTGAATCCAATTTTTGAAAGAGTATACACATAAAGTGCAGTGTCTTAATACAGTAATTTTTGAGCTACAAAAATATTTGCATATATTTATTTCATGCATAGTAAATATATCATCTTAAAAAAATGTTTGCTTTGATTTCGGCAAATTATTTTTGTGTAGTTAAGAGTTGTAGAGGTTTGCAAAAAAAGTAACTGTACTAAATTATAATGTTTTAAACTGAAATATTTGCGAAAAATGATAAATTTCTAAATTTTGTATTTATTGAATACAGCTGCATGTGTTGAAAGCCTTTCAAGAGTTTGTAAGTAATAACCGTATTTCTATTGAATTCAATCCATTGAAGTGCTTGTAAAAACTTTATGTATTTAATAAGTCGAATTCTATTGATTGAATTCAATAAACTATTTGATCGTGTAAAATGGCCTTTACTCTACGTCACAGGGTTCAATACCCGGGCCGGGTCACCGGATTTTCACAAGTGGGAATCGTGCCTGACGATGGCTTTGGTCGGCGGGTTTTCTCGGGGATCTCCCGTTTCCCCCGCTCCTTCAATCCGGTGCCGCTCCATATTCACTTCAATCGCCCTCATCGGCTCTCAAGACCTCGCTGTTAAGAGCCCCCCCCCCCCCAAGTCTCTTCACTCCCTCACTCTACGTCACAGGAGATTTTTTTTCCTCGCATCTCATTCGCTACTGTCCGCGCGCTACATCTGGGAGCGGGGTAGCCTGAACAGAGGGGAAAGTACTGTAACAGCGCGCGCACTGAAGTCATTATGCCATCCGTCGCAAAAACGTTCGGCACCGTACTTCCAGAAAAGTACGTATGAAGCAATGGAGCATGGCACTCGACATTTATATATAGTAAAATTTTACATAGTGGGGATATGGGAAATTTCGAATTTCGAAATTTTCGAATTAAATTTGTCCGATATGTCTAACCACAGAACTTCTATTTGTTCAGGCATTTATGTAGCTTTAAATTGAGTCCAAATCACTTGCAAGTTTCTGAACAATTACCCCAATTGTATTTCTTGCAAAGTTGAATTAATACTGAAGACTTGAAAAGGTGCTTCCAGTACACAAGTATCTGCATACAAAAATAGTTATTAGTAAGTTATACAAAACGTAATCGTAAATGTCAGGTGAGCATGGGCGCCGACCTAGTTATGGGATACATTTATGGGGGTAAAGTCGAGTTCCAAAATTTCTCCGGTTTTTGAGTAGCCTAGTAGAGATGCGGAAACATGCACACAAGAAGTTACTACAATTAAACTATACTGTGCACATTTGTTTCTATTTTTGGGATATAAGAGAAGGGGTCTCTAGCAGCAGTCCACGAGCGAACTTAGACAGGTATCAACATTTGGATTTATATTTTCCAATACTAACAAAACATGGCAAGAATAAAGAGTGCATCCCATGGCTCCACCAATCTCAAACTGGAAAGGACACTCCCTGCTGCCCAGGGGTTGATGCCAATGATCTACTTTTACACAACAATAGTATTGTTACTACACACGTCCCTACAACTTTCTAGGTATCCTGAAAACCTACTCCTACATATTATTTCACTCATCTGTTATAGTGAACGAGATGAAGAATAACTTGCGGCACATCACAGACAATTATAATACATTTTTGAACTAAGAAAATAGTGGAGATGTGGCGCCGAAAAAAAAGTATGTATACGCAGAATCACTGACGTTCCTACAAAATGCAACGCAAAAAAAGGAAAAATTGAGGAAACATAGCCGACGATGAAGAAATTGTGGAGGATGATACGGTACAAGATGAATCCGACGAATTGATTATATGAAAAGACAGCGTCAGTGGGGATATTGTCAGCACACTGCCATTGTGTAAAATACCACAAATTCACCACACATCACGCGGCAAATCCAATATAACACCGTTTAAACGGGAACTGTGTACAGAATTAGACGCTAGCAGGAAGAAGACGACGCAGATAAATTCTTCAAACTGTCCCTTCTTCCTGACTTCAAACAACTTAATGAGGACGAGAAATTAGAATTCTAAATAATGACTCGAAATTTTTCAAAACCTCCAACAGAAACAGCATGTCAACCAACCACCGAAACTACTAACAGTCTCTCACAGTTAGTCACGTTATTCGTCCTATCCCTTCTATAATCCCAATATGCACCTTTGACTATGCACGAAGCAGTTCATACTGTCCACCAAAGTGCAACAGATGGCTAGACCACATCTTCAAGGGACTCTTCTTTAAGTTCAATCCGTTTATTCTGAGACCGGCTGCTACGAAACTATTGCCTAATTACTAAGTATCTGAATTCTAGTTTTCAACTGATAGTATTTTGTTATGCACAGTTGCAAACTGGCAGGACTCTTGGTTTGATGTTACTGTAGTAGTGTTACCTGTGTATTTAAGCTTACTATGTTAGTGTGTAATTAGGATAGCTTATTTGCAATAGTAAGACACACTAAAATTTCGTCTGTTAATTTGTTATCGATATTGTGAAAATGTAATTCTTATATTTTATTGTTGTCCAAATGCTCTTTTTTCACATATTTATTTGATGTAATTGTTGTTTCCTGTAATAACCGCAGTGTTACTGTTAGTCCTTCTTATGCAATTATTGCGTTTCTAAACATTGTAGGGGTTTTTTGGGGGGGGGGGGATTACGGTCGTAGCACATCCAGGAGTTCACTGAACGCATTTTTTTTTTTGACATCCGTTAATATCCAAAAAAAATAATCGTTGTACTTTCTAATATTTAGATAAAACTGCTGAAACCTCTCACTATATCCCCGTGCAACATAAGGATGCACCCAGTGTGTGCGACGTACTGGCTGTCGCAATAATCCCTCCGACTCAACTACACACATCATCTTCAACTTCGACAGCACTAAGTAATACACGACACCACTGACTGGTCAACTCACCACACGCACTACTTGAAGCTAACTGCAAAGTTCTTGCCCCGCTATGCGCTTCGACGGGAACAGTGTGACACCACGGTGTCATCCCGTCGAACCGCATCCCGTTTAGTCGCAGCAGCAAAAACGCGTAGTGTGACACCGGCCTTAGTACTCTAAATGACTCCAACTTCGCGTGATCGCCGCCACTTGTTTTCAGCGTCCATCCGCCAGTTGGACCGGTTTTCCTAGTGCGTACGTAGCTCCAGGCTCAGTGGCTACGAGACGGCTGGAATGAGGTTCTTTTTCCAAGAAGATTTCCAGTACTGGGGAGAGATCGGCCAGCCCTGACGACTTGGAATCATCAGCTTAGGAGTTGCCTGGTATTTGGCCAGATTTAGCCAATATGTACACCGTTTCATTTTTTACTCAACTAAAGGACTAGAATAACGAGTTTGTGCGATTTGACGTGAGAACTTGAAAACTTAACCATAACATGATGCAGTGGCTTAGCGAGGAATTTTTCAAAAGTGGGGTTTACACTGACTGACTAGACTGTTAACGGTGCTGACATGTTAATTATGACAAATACCAGAGGAAAAATTACATTTCAATATAATAAAATGTATAATACTATATAGCAATTACATATATCTATCACAATTAAAGCCTTAATAAACTTAAATACTAACTAATTACAACCTAATATTCTTAATTTTTGTTTTATTATTATTTTAGTTTATCATTATGCCAATTTAATTCGACATAACATTAAATAAGTGTAAATCCAGTCTGCACTTCCTGTAACATCTATTATTCAATCAGGTCTACTAGACTTCATACTTTATGAAATATCTTTTAACTTATGGGTTATGTACAGCCGAAATTATGCAGTTGGAGTCTTGCTTCTTGGTCTTAATATTTTTTTTATTTGCAATGTGTCTTTCATCTAAAAAAAAATGGCCTTGTTCAGTTTTTGTTTGAATTTATGTAATCGTTGCCGACTATTGCAGAGTTATATATTTGTGTGACCAGACTAGCTTCGGCTTGTCCTTCGCTGACAAAATGCTTTTGATTTATCTGCGATGATTTTTATTTCACAAGTTTTCATTTCTTTTTCTTTTATGTCCTCTACCAGTCTAGTGTAGGGAATGACAGAACTATCCAAAAAATATAGTGTCGCTGCAGCATTCATTTTAAACTGACATCAATAGTAGTTCTACAGTTTGCACATCAGTAGTGGAAAACTTCATTCATAAACAAAGCCTTTGATAAAAATGACAATCGGTATTGAATGCTAAACGAAACTTAAGTCATGGACCAACGCATCTAATGCGCATGAGCAATGAGAGTTTGTAATACCCACTACGAAACTTTGTTGAGTTCGTAATAATATTAGATATATGGACTTTGTATTTATAAAAAAAACCATCTAAAATACCCTCCTCATTACATTCTTATGGAATGTGGCAATAATATTAAGAATAGATTTTTCCGAAAACAGAAAAAAAATTATCTTAGTGGATTTTGAAATCCTCTTCATCATACTGTCTGTGAACTCAGGTTAGTGCTGGAGCTCTGTGATTCACCAGAAATTTTACATTTACGGTGAATACCCCCAATTCACTTGCAAATACTGGCCAACGGCTGATTGTACTCGAAAAGTTATGTTGATAATCCGATAGCTGATATGAATTTTTTGGACTATAAAAAAAAAAAAAAGTTAAGAAAGTTTAACGAAAAATTAGGTGATGATGGAGATCGTTATGTGCCTCTGTTCGTATGAATCGTTGACAAAACAATCTGTGTGTCATTCGCCCTTTTGGGTGTGTGTGTGTGTGGGCGCGCGCGCGCGCGTGTGCGCGTGCGTGCGTGTGAGTGTGCGTGCGCGCGTGTGTTGGACGAGATCTAAGTATGTTTTGTTGTATTGTGATAGCTTGGTAGATATGTTCTGTAGCAAATGGTAAAGTTGCTATTTGCAAGGTTTTTATGGATACCCTCACGGGCTGCCGTATTAGGTGTTTGTGATCTGCTCGGGCGGGGGGGAACGAATGTTTGTCGTTGACACGCCCCCTAGCGGCAATTCTGAAACTATTCTAGCCCTCATCTCCTTTGCAAGTCGGTTGGCCGTACTCACGTCTACTGTTCAAGAGATCTTTACCCCGTTGTATAAATGGCAACCTCTTAGAAATATTTTTAGAGATGCGTATGGTGTTTCTTGTTTTTTAAACTATTCTATATGATGTTTAGATGTTTACACTATATTAAATTAATATTTACATGCAATTAGTAATGTGGTACACGCATATTCACCCTTGTCGGGATTTGAAGCACAGAATGTGATACTATAAAAGTAAATACCAATGTTAGGGTTGCAGTAGAAATATCTCTCTATATTTTTTAACTTTGTCGGGGTTCCAAGTAATACAAGAACTTACTCTCGTCGGAGGTTGAAGCGAGATTTTTTACATCATAGTTATCCTTAATTGACGTTTCTGGAATTCTTGTGTGATTGTGTAAATGGATGGGATATTTGGTTCAAATTAAAAATTATTTCCATTTAACATAAACCAGTAATATCAATTTTGGTTTTTGAGGCATAAGGAACGTAATTTTTTAGGCGTAAGGAATGTTTTTTGAGGCATGAGGGATTTTTTCAGGCATATTGTTTTAGAGTAGTAATTTCGTACAGGCTTGTGTTTAAATTTTCATTGCTAAAGTGTATGAATTATTGAAAAAAAAAAAATTGACAACGATATACTTTAATTACTTATTTATGTAAGAGTATTATATCATAAACATGAAGATGAGAGTGTGTGTAGTATTTCCCTGTTCAAAGCGCTCACCTGTATCTTTTCCGGGTCGTGAAGAGCGTTGTTCTTCCTTCCAAAGATGATGACAGACTGACATACGGATGTTGGGTGGGATAGGTAGTGCCTTGTTGGTCGACGAACTGCGGTAACTTGAATGAGAGATGATGGATGCGGCACTGGAGTTGTAGACAGAATGTATTAAGTATAGAAATTAGCACTGTTTAAATGTTTATTTTGTAGTGCGTTTCAATGTGGTATGCATATATGTTATGCATAATATCAAACATTATGTTAGTCGGAAGTAAAGCTTGGTTTGGGTAGGGTGTGTACTTAGGGTGAAATTATTCTCGGTGTTTGTTCATTATGTAGGTGGTAATTATTCATATTAATTCATTATGTGAATAAAATTTAAGTAACCTAGATGGGACATGAAAAAAAGCGTTAAGTTCTCAGCCCTACAGTTGTCTTCCAACCTTGTTCGTTGTGTTTCATCGGTCGATGGATAGTTGGCTACGCAGTTAGTACTTGAATTTGGATATTCATTATGTCACTACTCTCAATAATTTACTTGATACGCGAATAAAAGAATACCTACTTACCATGCATCCCCCCCCCCCTCAACTCATCCTTAGTTGCTATCCAACAACCGACAAGTCGACATGTGTGATTGCGCAATAAACAAAATTCCCAAAATCGCTTTGTCCGGGAATCGAACTCCCAACAAAAAAAAAATAAAATTAAACTGTCCATGAATTAAACTTAAACACAAAATTTTCAAAACACAAAGATATTAAGTGCCTTGCCCGAGAATCGAACTCAAAATCAAACATTCCAAAAATTAACAAATATAAATGCCTTGTCCGGAAATCAAACCCCCATACCGGAAATGACCTAATGGAGAGTCGAAACCCCGTAGCGGAATTGTACCCAGAAGTGCATCATTGCACTGGAACTGCATGGCCCAAATATCCTTTCATATTTGTGATTTTTGAGGTCAGTCAAGACCTGGCAGTCCTAGGGAGAGGATGTGTGTAGTTGGTGATTGTGCAATTTGTTATTGGCATTTACTCCTGGTACATGTACTTCTGCAATTTGCAATTACTCTAATTATGCATACTTAAATTGCAATTACTTATTATTCATTATGCTAATATGCATATTTACTTTCATTGCACGGTTACACTATTGTGTTATTACTGTTACAGTTATGCATGTGTGGTATTATGCAATTGCATTATGCAACTGCATTCCTCTATGTAAGAGCATTTCCTTCCCTCCCCTTGGCACCTGACCAGCAAAGTCGCCAAGGCGACACCGGTCGAGTGCATCAGTCGCCGAGATGACACCGATGGATCAACACCTACTAGGTAACATCTGTGTTTGCGCAATAGTCACACATTGCCCCAATTCCAACTCAAATCCAAAATTTCCCAAAATTCAAAATATTAAATAAATGACCTAAGCGGGAAACAAACCCGGCAATTTGTCCCAGACGCGAATCGAACCCCAGATCTGAAATGACCTATTCGGGAAAAACAAAGATTCAAAATTGCACTCAACAGGCATCGAACCGGAAGTACGTGTGCAAAAAGTGCATGTGTGAAAATTCACTTGTGCCACTCTTCCACCGGATGTGCAAAAACATACACTCAAAGTCACGCATGTGCAAAAAATGTATATCGTTCTACTTACGGTGCCTGTCTAATGCGTACCATGACATGATCATTACCAGAGCAACTTAACAGGTGAACATCGGCGTGAAATAACATAGATCAAATGGGTATTGTGGTTATTAAAAAGTTGAAATTAATTTGAACGATGAGTGCACAGCCTGAAGGCCTGCCAGGACGCTCTTAGATAGTAAGAAAGCATGTTTTTGTCGTGGTTTATCACAACCCATTCTCCATATGAGACTGAACTTTAGACTGAACAAACAAGACAGCACCAATTCCCGGTGCCGGGATGTAAATTTTACTTATCTGATACATCTTAGACCCCGGGACCTTTCGACTCAAACTATTCTTATCAGCCAAATGCAAATGCTTGCCAACGCTAAGGTGAACAACTGACAGTAAATGTAATTAATATTTCTGGGTAAATAGATGCTGTTTACACTTACAAAATTTTGTATTTATCTTTTAAAATTGCTTTTTCAAAAAAAAAAAAAAAAAAAAAAAAAATTGGCTTTTTACGTATGAATCGGGATAGACCAGAAATTCACTAATCATATTCTTTTCGCACTTAAAGTCTATTGGATTTCCAGCTTCGTACAAGACGACTGGACTGTTGCTAAACGCAAATACCGGTGAATTAAGTGTACGAAAAGCACCTCAATTAGCTTACCGGCATAAATGAACAACAATTTAAAAAAAATGAACACTTGTGAAGGCCAATGGCCTTGTCCTTGAACTCGTGGACCAAACTGGAAAAGGTTCGGACATCGCAATGCACGGGCGCGGCTCTCGTTGAATTCGACGATAAGAAGATGGTGGGGAGAACCAGTCAGATTCCCCCAGCCAGCCTGTTACCTCCACCACGGCGACCAGACAGCTCGACCGCCACCCGGCCGGGGCCGACCCGGTCGTTTTGGCTACAAGCGAGTTCAACTTGTCAGAACAGATCGTCGTCTTACCGTACACACGTCGCACACGGAGCTGCTGTGTCGTGTTGCAGTTGCCAGCAGCCGGCCAGCGGAGGATAAACCGTATAGTTCATTCTTGGTTATAGTCTATTCGCAGTTTCTTCACACTTTTCGAATCAAACCTCCGGAAAATCGCCCCCTTGTATAATTTGTTAGGTTGTTTCCTAAACATGCAAGCGTTTTATACTTGCTGTAACATAAAATTACCTTTTATTTAGTTAAATTGGAATTTTATTTCTAAATTATAATCATGAATTTATAAATAATATTTATAAAAACGTTAGAAAATAGGTATGGTGGTAATGCCTAGTAAAAAATAGTTCTTATACAAATTGTTATTACACTGAGTGCGTACGAATGCGGTGCGATGCTCCCCTAGTGTTAAGCTTTATTTACAAGAGGCGAAGGAATATCCTAGAAATAGAACTTCAGCAGAGCTTCAGAAAAGTGTGAAGAAACCGTGAATGGAATATAGCTGCAATTTTCCTGGAGCTCTGATCAAGTTATACCTTGTATGTAAGTAATAAGTAGAGTGCATATGTTTCACCAGACTCGAATGATAACATCTAATGTCACAATAAAATATATTAATTGACTATTATTCCAAATGAGAGGACTTACAAAAGTGTTCACTTTACCGTGAATCGCCTATACCAGGCATTACCAGCACATCTATTCTCTCCCTGTTTATTCATAGGCCTATTAATTACAAGTGGGATATTTCTATTTATAGATAAAATATAACTAAATGTCCAATTTAAAGAAGTATAAAAAACTTATGAACAGAGAAGTTAAAAGCGCCTGTGATACGTGCATTATCTAGAAAACAACCGAACACTTCATACATGGGTTATTTTCCAAAATGTTTTATTAAAAAAGAACGAAGTAGCGATCAATGGAATGCATTAAAGATGAAGTAGACCAATTTTTCGTCTTACGAGCATGTAGGCCAGCCAACATTGACCTACACCACACACACAAACATACGTAAATAGTCCATAACACATCACAGGAAAATATCATTCTCAGTTGATACTTAAAATGAAAGACACTTAATACAAATTGCAAAATGACGGTTTATGAAATATAAATTAATTATTTAGAATAAAAAAGACAAAAGTACTGCAAAATAGTACTGAAATGATTTCCCAAACACTGAAACATGGTATGGGCTGCAACAAAATTCTCGGCGAAGAACTTTAACGTCCATTTTGTCCACCATGTGCAAAATCGCCAAATGGTTTAATCTTTCCTGTGTCATAGTAGATCTTACGTGAGACTTCAGCCGCTTTAAGAGGGAGAATGAGCATTCTTCAGTTGCTGATGTGGCGGGAGTCACAAGAAGTAGGCGCAATATATTAAGCACTTCGGGGAAGATTTCTCTGGTTCCTTTGTGAATTGGTCTTAAGACATTCAACAATTTTATTCAAGGAACGCTTTGTAGGTATAAGTGGAGCCATGACAGATACTTGCGACTTAAATGGCGGAACATTTATTCCATACATACTAAGAACATCTTCTGTAGCAGAATTCCATTCCTCAGGATCCAATAATAAGGCTTCCTCCAACATTCGAACTCTCTCAAATCCAGGCTGCATAAGCGTTCAGTGTTCTCCGACAAGTGTGTCGAGGGTCTCGAAGTAGATCGTTTTAAGCCTATGTTTAGGTGTGGTGAAATTGAAGTTCTCTGAAGATGCTTCTGAGTACTCCAAATTTTATTGAATATCTCGTTTCGTTCATAGATGTTAATTTTCTCTTCCATTTCAGTTCACTACACATAGAACATTTCATCAGTCCTGCATTTCAGAAAATCTGCTTTTATAGCTTCAACAGATTCAGCAGCCGAACTGCGTGTCATATATGGACTCTGTAGTGTAACACTCAGTCGTTGAGAAGGCCCGGAAACCCTGCAGCAAATGGTCATTCCTAAATATATTTCTGCTTTACTAAGATTGGTCAGAAAGCCCTCCATCTTTACTTTCAGCTTCGTTTCCAAAATATTTGGAATAAACAATTTCTCCTAGCAATTCCAATATACAAGAAGGTAGGCTTCCAACATCACGTCAAGTGTAGCAGTACGCACACACCTTCTAGTAAGACAATATTCGTGGGGTAGAAATGGTCGCTTTTTTGGTGACTGACATACCTAAACGCCCACATCATTCACCACTGCATACAATCTCGTATTAATGCTACTGCTCTAACACTATACTGTAGATCTAAATTCAACGAGTGATTGCTACAGTGGACATATGTGGCAAGAGATTGCAAATTCAGTATTCTTTTTTGCACTCTCTTATTTATGCCAGACATTTTACTTTCACCGTGGTAACACTCATCTCTGAGATTTCCAAGAGACAAATTAAAATGGTAAAGAATGTCCCTTACAAGTTCGAAAATTGTCTCACCTGTTAAGGAAGCTGTTTCGTACAGTCCAAGGAAATGTTCTTTTACTGTCATCGCGTAAAACTGTCCGAATACTGATTCACACTTGTTTGTACCCATTTCTGTCAGCTGTTTCCAACAATAATAGAACAGTATCCAGAAGTTAGAATGTCACTCACTATTCCCCTTGACACAAAATGTGCTCCGGTTCTAGTCAACTCATTCTAAATAGCTGGGGAGGTAAATAACTGTCTTTTTAAGGAAGTTACTTAACTCGGGAATGTACTGACTCGTGTTGAGAAATTGCATGAACTTTCCGGAATTATCACCATGGTCTCGAAATGTTAGGCCTTGGGGATCTAAATGTAACAAAGATTTGACAAAGCTTACAAGGCTTTTGCTTCATTGCGCTGCTGAGCTTGTACTACTAGACCACTTTGTGAAATTACAGTTTCAAAGCGCAGTGAATTTATTTTTCCCCCGGCTTCTTTATGAATCTGGCTTTTTCCAGGATTTATTAACCTTGATTCTGCCTTTTTTTTTCTTTCAGTTTTTAATCCTTCCCCATTGATCAGTTCCGAGACACTTTTGTTGGGCTGGGACAGAAGTTTCTACCTCATCGCTTCTGTGCATTCATAACACACAACAGCTTTTCATTTCTCGGTGTAATGGCGCCATGGATATTCGCGAACTATTTCGTCAAGAAGTCGTGTTTTTTCTCGTCTTTCCATTGAGGAATGTGAGGTGGTCGATTCTTTTCTGGAATGAATGTTCTGTCATTGTAGTATCATTTACATAGTCAGTGTTTGTGTCTGGAGCATGTTTTTGCTGTTCTGAAATTTTTCTAAATGGCATGGAAGTATTGCCAAAACTTTCTTCTCCATGTTGATTGTTGGGTTTTGTTCCGAACAACTTCTTTTGTGGTTGATGCACAGGGTGAATTGTCATGTATATGGGGGCAGTTCAGTGGGTCTGTAAAAGACAATTCTGAAATATACCAGTTACTGAAATAAATGCACATGTATGTTAATAATTTTGCATTTAGCACTATTTTACACGAAATTTCTTCTTACCTATAACTGTGCCAGTTCAAGACAGATTCTTTAAAATTCGGGTCTCATTAAACGAGTCAGTTGACTCGAGACTGAGGCTGTCGCTAATGTTAGTTATTGGTGCATCATTAACATAGAAGAAAAAAATAAACATTAGTGGTTGAATCATTCTAAAATAATGTCTCCTAGCTATCATCAATGTCATGCAATTTCGTTAAAAGTACACTGCTCAAAAAATTAGATGGACATAATTTTGATTGCCTGTAACATTCAACCAGGTAATGTTTAAGCTAGAATTGCTGTTTGGTGTGGTCCCGATATCCTTTTCCAAAGACGAGTGGTCCATGAAATCAATCATCACAGCTATTTTCTCTATTAATTAGTGAAATGTATTGTGTGATGTCGAATATTAAATGGGGGACCAATCAAGCACGTAACCTTACACCAACATCTAGTGTCTGTAAGCGACATGTTCATGATTGTACAATTGTTTGATAAAAGTTTTACTGATATGGTGAAACATATATCACTGCGTACACAACTCTGTCCTAAATCTTGTTCTTTTAATTGTTTTGAGCAGTGTATATATGCACATGTCACACACTTAGACCTATTAGATATAATAGCTATGGTTTTTGTAAATGTATATCTCTGCGAATTGTGTACTAAAATTTCTCGCGTATTTTTCGAAAATTTTTTTTAATAAATGCTAAAACACGAGGGCAAAATTATTTCGAATGCAGCATTTCAATAGCCATATTTAATGCTTTTGAACGAATGTGAAAATGTATTGGAATTTCTTTATACGATTTACGCATAACATTTATGTTATTCAAATAAATTTTATATTCACTGCGCTTATTAGCTAATTCGGGCAGTACTGGATTATGGTATACTATATTAAGCAGAGTGTTATTTGCTTAAAAAACTGCCTAGGTACTCCTTAAATGAAAATTTATGCAATTTTGCAATGGAGGCTTGTTAGATGAGGTAAGTGATGCGTCATTTCAACAAGATTTCTCAGAAAATACTTATATTCTCCCAAATTGTTAAAATCAGTTACTTTCCTGCCTGTGTGACCTTGAAATGTGTGTCAAGATGGATCAGGAGAGTGGTATAAAGAAGGGGAAGGGAAGCGCTCTAGCTGTTCGCTACCCTCGTGTATACACGCACGCACGCGCACACACACACACACACACACAGAGAGAGAGAGAGAGAGAGAGAGAGAGAGAGAGAGAGAGAGGTGGCGAGCTCGGGAATCAAATATGACCGCGAATCAGAACACACTGGTGACTTATGTGGGAATCAAGTATGGCTGCAGCCAGGAGACGACGACACACAAGATGGCTGCCTCCAACAGACGATAACCAGCAGACCATGACGGAGGGGTGGAAGGAATATGAATTTGTGGCTGCAAAAGTTTAGTTGTGAAAACAAAAAAAAAAAACTTGTTTTTAACAGGGGAAAAAAAAAACAATTGGCTGGATGAACACTACCAAAGCACTTCATAGTCACCACAAAAAAAAATATTTTTCTTCTCAGTGCGAGTTTTCAAGTTCGAATTCCATTAGTGCTCCAATTGGAAGAAAAAAAAATGGAGGAGAAAGGGAATTTCCTCCCTTCTGGAGTTTTTTCCCAACGTCTACATTTCTGTATACATTCGCAACCTGAGAAAGAGAATATAATCAATTCATGGTTACTTCAGATTTTTCTGAAGCCCTGCTTAAGTTCTACTTCCAGGATATTTCTCCGCCTCGTGCAAACTAAGCTTAACTATAACTTCTTACACAATAGAAAACTTTAACATTTGACTTTACGTTTCCTTTCCTCTGACGAAGCCGCCAATACACAATACAATATTGTAAAGTTCGAGTTCAGACAATTAAACAGCGGTTCTGCGATCGTCGTAAAAAAAGTGTATCTTGTTATGTAAACAGTGATATTATCAAGGAATGCATTTTACGCACCTCTTTTAAAAATAGGCTTAAAATTTACTTTAAAAGTGTATTTTGAAACAATAAACTCATTTTTTTACTTTATTGAAATATGTCAATTCATATATTTCCTCTTCGCATTATATTTGTTTGCCATTTATTTAATTTATGACTAGCTTTGTTTAATATACCGATATTAAAATCACCCTGCAATAAAATTACGCACTGTCCACATAACCTCTGTTAGATTCTCGGCAAAATGGCTGCTTAACTTTGACTTTAAATTTCATCTTTTCGAAATCGTAAAGTCAGGAGTACTTTACCTTTTGACAGTTTCGTTGTGTCAAGCTCCATAAGAAACCGCATTTCGGAAAGTAAACGTAAAGTCAAATGTTAAAGTTTTCAATTGTGTAAAGGCCTTTAGTCTGGAAAATCACACCAGAGGGACAACGCACCGAATTCGTGCGCACTCAGTGTAACGGTATTTTGTATAAGAACTATTTCTCACTAGCCATTACCAACACACATGTTTTTTCACTGTCTTTTATTCAAATTATTTATAAAAAAAAGTATTATAATTTATAGATAAAATATGAACATTTCAATTTAACAGAAGAAAAAAAAAGTAACTTTTATGAACTAAATTATAAAACGCTTTAGATATATGGCATATGTTGGAAAAAACTAAACACGTCATACATGAGGAGATTTTTCAAAGGCTTGACTTAAAAAGGGCGAAGAAACCGCAAATAGAATATACATATTTTATTTTGCTAAATTTGACTTTTATTTTATACGTTGCAGAGTTGCAGTCCATTTAGCAGTGTTCTGGTACTGTACCGAGCTGCTAGTAACAGTTATATGATCCTACATCCACCGCTTTTATCAGTGAATAGTGTAGCTAACACTAAGCGTAAATGTTTCTACGTTTTTTTTGTCCAATATTTTCCCTGTATGTTAATATTTAATTAAAATTTTTAATTCTATACTTTAAAAACTATTCTACTAAAACATTTTACAATGTGTTTCTTTTTAGCTCTGTTATAAAAAAAACTTATACCTTAGTAATTTTAATTAATGTATGTTGCTGCTGTTGTATTCATAACACGATTACGATAACTGATTGGTCAAATATCTAACTTGTTAATTCGGGAGGTAGGATCAAAAAATAAAAATACCATTTCAGGTGCCACAGTAATTATTTTGGACGTTAAATACGACAATGACGGCACATAACACGTTAAAAATAAATATCGAAATCGAATGTATAATAAAATAAATAAATAAAACGTAGGTGTGTCACGAGAAGTTTACCAATCCCCTCTTCGACATTTTCATCAGTTTGGTACATTGAATCTCAGATAAGCCATGGTTATATAAGACATTTTTTATGTAAGCTTATATAAGTACATCCTTCCCTTTTCCAATCCGCCACATATGTTAGCCTACAAGCACGCAGCGAGAGCGAACAAGATTGATTACTTCTTTCTGGAGAGTACTGTAAGCACTATCAAAAAAATATGAAGCGCGCCAAGGTTTTCAGATTACGTAGATAAGAAAAAAATATTACCGGTTTTGAACACGTTGATATGTGATTTTTAAACAAAATATCCAGTTGTCAAGGACGTAACGTTCGTTATTTAAATGTAAAGGAAAGCACAAATTACCGTAACCAGTGACATACTACTCTTCTGACACACTTACTTATGTCGAAAAATACACATTAAATACCTACTTGCGTGTGAAATTTTTTTGTTGGTTAAAAACGTATAGCAAGAAATTACGTACAAAGCCAGAGATATCACATCACTGTTGTAGCATATAGAAATTGGTTCAGGTGGCCATTTCGTTAACAAACTTGGCCTATTCCACCAGGTTTGATATTAGTATGTCTTTTCAAACTTACTTCAGGAAGCTTTTAAAGTAATAAGAGATACTTTTGTATACGAGTGAAATAATTCCACGACAATCGCATTACCGGAAAATGTGGTTTGCTGCCTCAGGGAAATAAATTAAAGCCACTCAAAAGTACATTGGAAGAACGTTACACAAAACGCCCGAAGTATAGCAGTTGGTTTATGGGACCAAAAAGTGTTGCCTCAACAACGAATGACATGTCCCACGTGTGAAACACCTCCCTCATTGAACGTTCTTTCCTCCCGCGTCAAGGGGTTTCAAGATTAAACTGGCGTGTGGGCCATAAAATGTAGTCAAGAAAAGAAAGAACGGCATGCCGGAAAAAAAAAATTGATAACATTATATTGTATTTTAAACTAACACAACTGCTGAATGGGGTAGAAAATTAATACATTAAAACAAAAAAAAAAAAAAATGAAAAATAAACAGGTACTGACAATCGTGGCATTACGAAAGCATATAGTCCATTAAGAGTTACCTCAAGCCCTGCTAAAGTTCTGCTTTCAGCCTAATCCTCCACCTCAGACAAAGAAAGCTTAACCAAGTCTACAAAATCACACCAAAGGGACAACGCACCACATTCGTGCGCACTTAGATTAATAATATTTTGCATGAGAACTATTTCTTACCAGAGGTTGCCAACACACATATTTTCTATCATTTTTTTCGCATTAATTATAAATTAGATTTTATAATGTATAGATAAAAATCGTAGAACTTCAGTTTAACGTAAAATAAAGTACTTTTACGTTAGCATAAGTATGAAACCGCTTGTGATACATGCCATAGTTAGGAAACAACCAAATACATTTTACACGAGGTGATTTTTCAAAGGTTTAATTCGAAAAGTGTGAAGAAATCGTGAGTATAATATATACAGATATTTAGAGTACTATTAGAATACTGGCATCTCTTACTGGCTGCCGAATGCTTAAAATATGAAATATTTTAGCTTGGAACCACTCTTTTTATATTTTTTTAATGTTTGTCTGGGAGCTGATCTCTCAGTTTGAATTCGTCCAATTCTATGAGGGAGAAAGCCCATTCATTCATAAATAAATAAATATATATATATATATATAAAATAATCGACAGAATGACTGTTCCTAATAAGCTGGGGCCGCACAAAAATGAGTGACGGGCTGCATGCATGTCGCGAGTTTGACAAGCCTGGTGTACACCGTGCAAACGATTGAAGCCCCCTCCGTAATAAAGCGTGCCAAAGATAGGACACTGTGACTGGAAGGGTGAAATACAACTACAATTGACTGTATTTTCTCATTTGCTCAGCATTTTGAAATCACTTGGAGGATAAATTGTTGTATTAGAGGTGTCCCCCGTCTACCAAGTCACAGTCCAATCCAGGCACAATCTGAGGCAGTACGGCGTGTCACAACTTCCCCGGTCATTAGAACACGATCCCGGTTAGCCATTCATGCAACAAGTTAGATTAATTTTCTGCCTTCGAGATTAGACAAGAAAAAAATAAGGGCCACATTCCATACCCACTTGCCATTAGTTACATATCGGTGAGAGAAAGATTACATTTAACATCGACTGGAGTTAAAACACAGAGCTGGGCGCTATATTTTCAACAAAACACGTATTGCAATATGACAATACTAAAAACTGAAGGGACTACGGTGGCTGAGCGGTTAGCCTGCTCGCCTCCCCCCAAGGCAAGCCTGGTTCAATCGCCGGCCGTGTCACAATCGGATTTTCTCAAGAGGGAATCGTGCTGGACGATGCCGTTGTTCGCAAGGTTTTCTTGTAGGTCTCCCGTTTCCCCGCCCTTGCATTCCGGTCTTGCTCCATTCTCACCTCATTTGACCCTCATCAGCTCTCAAAACCTCGTAGTTATGAGCCGCTTAATTCTCTCAACTCAACTAGAAATGCGTACACTCGGTCAACATATTTTATCTGCCAACACGCAAATTAGGCCTTAATTATCTGGTTTCTTATACAGCAACCACATTTGTTAGTTACACACAGCAATGTAGGCCTAAGTTAGGTGAGGTTTAACTTAGCCGTTGACTTACGCTGACATTCGTAACGTTGTCTGTTACAAGCGTATTACAAGCGCAAAAAGTCCTGAGGTGGACTTTCCCGAGACATGGGTGGGGGATGCTTGACGATTTTAGAAATATTTCCGCTTCCTGATGGTTTTGTAGGTACATAGACCATCGCCCAGTTAATCGAAAGGCGTGAAAGCGAGAGTGTTAATAAAGTATAAATTCATTAATTATAACAAACAAACACTATAGACTAACGCACCCCAATCTTGCGCATTCAGTTTAATATTATTTGCCATATGAACTATTTGTTAGCAGGCACGCCTATTTTCTCTCTGGTTTTCTTCATACTAATTATAAATTAAACGTCATAATTGTAAAAAATATAAGTAAAAGTTAGATTTAATTGAAAATAATATATTTATATCATAACATAAGTATGAAACACTTGTGATACATGACGTGTTTAGTAAACAGCCAAACACGTCATACATGGGGTGATTTTTCAGGGGTTTGATTGGAAAAGTGTGAAGTTACCGTGAACAGACCATAGTCCATTTACGGTTTCTTCGGCATTTTTGAATCAAACCTTTGAAAAATCTCCCCATGTACGAGGTGATTGGTTGTTTCCAACATACGTCATGTATCACAAGCATTTTATACTTCTGTTAACAAAAGTTACTTTTTTTTTTCTGTTAAATTGAAATGTTACTAATATTTTATGTATAAATTATAATGCTTCATTTATAAATAATTTGAACGAGAAAAGTGAGAAAACACGTGTGTTGATAGCGTCTAGTAAGAAATAGTTCTTATACAAAATACTGTTACAACAGAGTGCGCACGAATCCGGTGCGTTGTCCCTCTGGTATCATCTTCCAGACTTAGTTGAGCTTAGTTTGCACGAGGCGGAGGAATATCCTGGAAGTAGAGCTTTAGCAGGGCTTCAGGAAAGGTCGAAGATACCGTAAATGGATTATACATATAACCGTGAAGCATGCAAGGAATGAGATGCTGGAGGGCAGGGTTCTGCCGCAGATAGTTACCATGATGACTGCCGGGAGTGTATGGTGCGTGGCGTGGCGTGGCTGCTTTCTCTGGCGGGGAGTCCCTTTTTAAATCAGTATCGGTTTAGCAAAAAAATTTTCACTTACAGTTTAGTTAGTCAATTTCCGTAATGGCAAACAGACTGTACGTGGTAGATTATGTGAACATTTACTTGAAAGTTTTGAGAAATTGAAACGTGTATAGGTGAGTCTCTCTTGGATTCCGAATGATGAGTTTTGCAAACCAAGGTGGTTAAACATAAAATACCTTTCTTACCAAACTTACGAATCCCAGCTTCCCTGTAGCTGTAACAAAAACTTACCACTGGCAGGGGCAGTAGGCAACAGGAACAACAGCTGGATACCAGAACAATAATTGGACCAAACACGTCACTTTAACTACTTTTCTAAACATCTATTGGAAAAATACTCAAATTGTGGAAATTCAAAAATATGTTTATTGCAAATAATCTAAAAAGGAAGAATAATTGAAGACTGGTTAAAAATAGTAGTTAATATTCAAACTCGTGTAAGTGGCCGTAATCTAAGTGCCGCCGTGTGATATGGTAGGCTTGGAATGAATATTAAATTAGTTATTTCCAGTAAATAAATTGTATTAAAATGATTTCTTCTTTTTAAAATATTTAAATTAAAACAAATGCTCACACCTTTCGGGAGCTAATATCGCTTTTAAATCGGGGGATTGCAGGTGTCAAATATTAGATTGAGTCTATGGCGTCAGTCACAAAATGGCGTGGGCGTAACAATGTATCAAATCTAATCGTCCGCAATCATAAAAAAGTTAATGTTTGAAGAGTTTCTTAATATATTCTTTAACTCGCTAATTCCGATGCAGCCGCAGTATATTAATGGGAGCAGGAAGCTCAAGAGCTCTTCTGGTCAGCTAGAATCTTCGTTAGTTTGGACATACGGGCGCTGGTATAACGATATAACTCAAGTCCTTTCAGTACTACACGCGAACGCGCGGAATACCCGCTTGAATTTAAGTTTAAAAGGAAAAATAACTCACTCGGGCTTTCTTCGTGATTCCAACGTACCGTATATTCTTCGTGGTCTGGCTTAAATTACGGCAACACTCGCGGACTTTCCCTACAAAATCAAAATTAAAATCCTACGAGAGCGCAACACGTGTTACGCCTCGCCTAGTGTCTCTATAAGCCACGCCACGCTATCCTATAAGAAGCGGCTTTAATACAAACGCCAAGAACTAGCCAATCACCAAGCGGCTACTTCGATTAAAACGTTGCCCCTGGCAATGGCTCTCAACTTTTCAGCTAAAATAAACAAACTCTCGTTGCCTCTGGCAACGGCCCACGGCCTTCTAGATACATAGCCACTTTAACTTTGACCGTACTAAAATAGAATATAATACGCTATTGAAGTCGACTGCTAGTGTGTTACAATTGAAGTAGCCATGCGGGAGAGACAACTTTTGTTTACATTGAAATTGAACAGCCTTGGGAGTGCTACACTAGATGTTATGAATTTTCTCTAAATTTGTGTTATTATTGCGCTTGTGAAATGTGGATTTCGCATGTAAAGATGCCTTAAAACTATGATCTATTTTTTATTTATTCGGCAACCAACGAAAATTAATATTAATGTATAAAAAATAGGTACGAGCCGGGCCATGAGAGTCCAGCTTTTATAGTGTATTCGTATATACCGTGGATACACATTCTTGAAAGATATCACACAATTATTGTGTGTATAGGGATGTTATCTGCATGAGTTTGTAAATTAACAATTACAGCGTGTTTAATTTATGCAAGTACGGTTGCGATTACTAACGTGCCGTGAATTTAAGGTCTAACCTGTAAGTTGCGGACTCATTAGAGGTACAGGAACTTTTATAAAACTGCAGATAAGAATTTTCTAAGTGCCGATTTTCTATTTCAATGTAGGAGTTTGTGGAATTCATTTGTTAGTAATGGCAAACCATCTCGTAAACCAATGCAAGGCTACACCTTATAAAAACTCCACTCATATATATTTTTTCTCCCCAAGTTAGCAGACATGCAGTGACAAACAAGAAATCAGCTGTTTATCAATACAAGAATATAGGCCTACAAAGAAATCAATCCTCATATTTTTTTAATAGCTACTGAATGTTGCCTACATGATTTGCAATTTCCATGGTTTCTCGAACTCACTCCGTGAAATTTCTGGGGTGACTCAATAAAGACAATTTGACCAATTCCTTCCTTGTATTCCCTTCATTGTGTTCTTGGTTTACCATTCTATAATGAACCTGCTGTCGACAAGATGTTAAGTTAAATAAATAAATATTACTTGTGTGTCTAGATGGTTATGTATTTAACGGTAGGCTATAATCATTACAGTAAATTATATGTTTATACATTTTGTCGTTTTCCAAAGGTAGTCAAAATAAAGAAAACTTAGATAAAACCAATATTTTCCTATGACTACACCGTCTGCAAAATAGAAAAACATCATGATTTTCTTTAAACTCTATTTCACCCTTCTTAATGATTTCTAAAATTCCAATTTTGAGGGCAACTAATTGGACATAAGTTTATTTTAATATTGATGATGACTCATGAATATTTAGATGAAAATGTTAAATTTTTTAAAAGTCTACTTGTAAATGAAAAATGGGATTATGTTTACAGAACAACCACGGACACTGCAAAACAACCACAAACAAAATTTTCTACAACCACCACGAACAACATTTCCGAAACAACCACGAACAACCTCTCCAGAACAAACATCATTTATACATTAACTGAACCAAACATTGCCTGGAACAGTTTTATTAACACATTTCTTTGTCATTTTAATCATGCCTTTCCACTCAAATCTGTAAAATGTAGCAGTAGCTCGAAAACAAAATGTATTAGTAAAGGTCTGACAGTCTCAGGACAGAGGTTAAAACAATGCGTCAAATGCTAAGAAGCCAAGGAAAAAACTAAAATTATACTGTAAGCAATACGAAAAATTATATAGCAAGTTACTTGGAGTAGCAAAGCATAAATACAATGGGGAAAAAATAGCCTCCTCTTGCTCAAATAAAACAAAAGCAACGTGGAACATTATTGATAATGAATTGAAACTTAGGTAAGGACATGTTAACCTTTTCCTTGAAAGTTGATGGTATTAAAACCGAAAATAGCAAGGAAATATCTAATAATTTTAATGACTATTTCACAAACATCCTACTAAAATTGCAAGATGAACACAGAGCTACAAATATTAGTCCTGCACACATACCCCAAAGACCTAACACTTGGAATGATAACATACTGTTTTTCATACCTCTCTCTGAAGAAATCATAAATGTAACTAAACATTTCAAAAGTAAAGGTTCCTGTGGAATAGATTAGGTACCTATGACTCTGCTAAAAGTGTGTTCTTATTTAATAAAACTGTCTTTCACTTACATTTTCAATTAATGTCTTGCCCAGGGAATTTTTCCTGATACTCAAATATGCAAAAGTAGTATCAATACATAAAAAAAAGTGACAAGGCATCGATGGATAACTATAGGCCTATTGCTCTTCTTGCACCCTTTGAAAAATATTAGAGAAATTAATAGCAAATAAACTGACACAATTCTTGATAAAAAAAATACGGTTACTTCATTGCATTAGGATGGTTTTGTAGAGGGCAAATCCACAAAACAAACTATTTACAGTTTTACTGAATAAGTATTAACTTCTTTGGATGAAAGACAATTCTCAACAGGTATATTCGCAGATCTTTCAAAATCTTGAACAGTGTGGAGTAAGTGTAACAAATAATATGTTTAAATTATATCTTGAAGACAGAAAACAGATCACCTCCATAAGATATGATGACAAAAATCACATTTTCTTTCCGTGGCCGTAATCATTTTCTTTATTGCGTATTTAATAAGTGCACTGATAGAATCGTAATTGTTCATTATTTTTAATCGTTTTTCATTTTCTTTTATTTCATTGTGGCTATGTATCTAGAAGGCCGTGGGCCGTTGCCAGAGGCAACGAGAGTTTGTTTATTTTAGCTGAAAAGTTGAGAGCCATTGCCAGGGGCAACGTTTTAATCGAAGTAGCCGCTTGGTGATTGGCTAGTTCTTGGCGTTTGTATTAAAGCCGCTTCTTATAGGATAGCGTGGCGTGGCTTATAGAGACACTAGGCGAGGCGTAACACGTGTTGCGCTCTCGTAGGATTTTAATTTTGATTTTGTAGGGAAAGTGCGCGAGTGTTGCCGTAATTTAAGCCAGACCACGAAGAATATACGGTACGTTGGAATCACGAAGAAAGCCCGAGTGAGTTATTTTTCCTTTTAAACTTAAATTCAAGCGGGTATTCCGCGCGTTCGCGTGTAGTACTGAAAGGACTTGAGTTATATCGTTATACCAGCGCCCGTATGTCCAAACTAACGAAGATTCTAGCTGACCAGAAGAGCTCTTGAGCTTCCTGCTCCCATTAATATACTGCGGCTGCATCGGAATTAGCGAGTTAAAGAATATATTAAGAAACTCTTCAAACATTAACTTTTTTATGATTGCGGACGATTAGATTTGATACATTGTTACGCCCACGCCATTTTGTGACTGACGCCATAGACTCAATCTAATATTTGACACCTGCAATCCCCCGATTTAAAAGCGATATTAGCTCCCGAAAGGTGTGAGCATTTGTTTTAATTTAAATATTTTAAAAAGAAGAAATCATTTTAATACAATTTATTTACTGGAAATAACTAATTTAATATTCATTCCAAGCCTACCATATCACACGGCGGCACTTAGATTACGGCCACTTACACGAGTTTGAATATTAACTACTATTTTTAACCAGTCTTCAATTATTCTTCCTTTTTAGATTATTTGCAATAAACATATTTTTGAATTTCCACAATTTGAGTATTTTTCCAATAGATGTTTAGAAAAGTAGTTAAAGTGACGTGTTTGGTCCAATTATTGTTCTGGTATCCAGCTGTTGTTCCTGTTGCCTACTGCCCCTGCCAGTGGTAAGTTTTTGTTACAGCTACAGGGAAGCTGGGATTCGTAAGTTTGGTAAGAAAGGTATTTTATGTTTAACCACCTTGGTTTGCAAAACTCATCATTCGGAATCCAAGAAAGACTCACCTATACACGTTTCAATTTCTCAAAACCTTCAAGTAAATGTTCACATAATCTACCACGTACAGTCTGTTTGCCATTACGGAAATTGACTAACTAAACTGTAAGTGTAAAATTTTTTTGCTAAACCGATATGATTTAAAAAGGGATTTGTTCTGCAGATTTTTTTAGGTTGATTGTGAAGCGTGGCTGACCTTCGTGTTGCCCTTGTGCGAAGGGAATAGCAAAGAGCTACACAAGGTAGTCAGAGTGTTGATAATTATATGTCAAATAGTGGTAATTCAGTGATTGAAAATGGTAATGTATTACCAAAAAATGAACTTATAGAGATAGAGGAAATTGTCCCAGGCATATTGAAACATTTGATGAAATTTGCTTATATATTCCAAGTGGAAGATAGTTAGAATTTTGGTTGCACAAATTTGTTGAAGTATAAAATTGATACAGGCGAGACCATACCAATAAAGCAGAACACATATGTGGTACTGCATACCGTAAAACCAGTAATTGCAGAGCAGATAAAATACATTCTTGTTAAAGGAATTATTTCAGAGAGTAAGTCGCCTTGGTCGTTTCCTGTATTTATTGTGAAACAGAAATATAGTTCATTAAAAATGATATTTTGCATAGATTTCCGTCAGCTTAACAAGGTTACAAAGGACCCCTATCCGATTCCAAATATCACTGAAACATTAGATTCTTTACACGGGTCTAAATACTTCTCAACTTTGGATTCGGCGAGTGGATATTGCCAAATGGAGTTTGAGGAGAGTGATAGAGAGAGAACTAGTTTTGCCACATTCATGGGGAAGTACGAGTTTAATAGACTCCCATTTGGATTATGTAATGCCCCAGCAACATTTGAGAGGTCAATGGAGAACTATGTTCTAACAGGTTATAATATTCTGGGCCAATACCTGCGAAACTAGTACAGGGCCCTGCACAAAATTTTGCTATAAAGTTTCCACCAATAAAATTACAGGATGAACGATTCAAATCGCATAATAAATTTTGTACGACGTAAAGCTTACGTTACACGTTAGTTCAGAGACTTGCGCGATGGACGTGCCAGTTTCGCCTTATCATTCCTTACTTTTATACTTCAAAAGCAGAAAATATCTTTAGGAAAAGGGACGCCTTTATGTATGCAGATGATGGTCAGTTAACACACACGTATTGAATTTGGCCATGACGCATTAAACACAGTAGGGACCGCGGTGGTTAGACTATTCGTTTCCCACCAAGGTGAACCGGGCTAGATTGCCGGCAAGGTCACTCCCCGGATATTCGCATGTGGGGATCGTGCCGGACGATGCCGCTGGTTGGCGGGTTTTCTCGGGATCTCCCGTTTTTTTTCGCCCTTTCATTCTGGCTCTGCTACATACCTCTCTTCGTCCTTTTCGGCTCTCATGACCTCAATGTTAGAGACCCTTACAGTAATGGAAACGTTAACATTTGACTTTACATTTGATTACCGACATGTTGCTTCTTATGGAACTTGACACAGTGGAACTGTCAAAGGCAAAGTCAAGCACTCGTGACTTTACGATATCGAAAAGTTGAAATTTAAAGTTAGTAAAACAGCTATTCTGCCGAGAATCTAACAGAGGTTATGTGGAAAGTGTGTTATTTTATTGCAGTGTGATTTTAATATCGGTATATTAAACAAAGCTCGTCTTAAATTAAATAAATGGGAAACGAATATAATGTGAAGAGGAAATATATTAATTTACATTTCTGAATAAAGTAAAAAAGTGACTTTTGTTTTGAGATAAGCTTTTAATATAGATGTTAAGCCTAGTTTTAAAGGTGTACGTAAAATGCATCCCTGGATAATATGATAATGATTTACATAAGCTACACATTTTTACGAAGCTCGCAGAAACGATGATCAATTGTCTGAACTCTGACTGTACAATTGCATTGTTTATTGGTGGTCTCGTCAAAATAAAGGAAATGTAAAGTCAAATGATAGTTTTCTGTCTTGTAAGGGCCTTAGGGCCACAATCCTTCATTTCTAAAGCTTTTGCGAGAATTAAATTTTGGTACCCAAACGGGAGCCATTATTTTAAAGTCCTCTTACACTTTTTTTTCCAACACAAAAGCTGCACAATTTTAACCAATTATTTGATAAACAAAATTGTCGTTATTTAATTAATTGGATAAAAGTATAAACTTTTTTGGGTTGGAAAAATTAGACTGCATAATAAAAACAATTTGTAAAAAAAAATTGTATGAGGATTTTACTATATCGGCTCCCGTTTGGGTACAAAAAAATTAATCCTCGCAAACGCCGTAGGAATGGAGGATCGTGGCCTTAAGAGCCGGTTAGATCTCTTCACTTCCTCCTCAAGCCAGAGTTCTCGATTCGGGATTTTTTTTCTTCCCACCACTTTACTGGCCACGAAGTAGGGACAACTGGTCGAGGACACCTGCATCCGACCGAGGCCGATCAGTGGTTTCGTTCCAAGCATGCAACAGGGATAAGCGCCGCTTGTTTCCCCTCCTCTCGTCAACTTATTACCTGTGCGGTTCTCTCCTCCCTTACGTAACAGTGCGATCCCCGCGCCAGTCGGCTCGGCCCGCCAGCAGCGACGTCACACCACGACTTCCCGCCAGAGAGAGCAGCCACGCCACGCCAAGCCGTGCACCATACACTCCCGGCAGTCATCATGGTAACTATCTGCGGCAGAACCCTGCCCTCCAGCATCTCATTCCTTGCATGCTTCACGGTTATATGTATAATCCATTTACGGTATCTTCGACCTTTCCTGAAGCCCTGCTAAAGCTCTACTTCCAGGATATTCCTCCGCCTCGTGCAAACTAAGCTCAACTAAGTCTGGAAGATGATACCAGAGGGACAACGCACCGGATTCGTGCGCACTCTGTTGTAACAGTATTTTGTATAAGAACTATTTCTTACTAGACGCTATCAACACACGTGTTTTCTCACTTTTCTCGTTCAAATTATTTATAAATGAAGCATTATAATTTATACATAAAATATTAGTAACATTTCAATTTAACAGAAAAAAAAAAGTAACTTTTGTTAACAGAAGTATAAAATGCTTGTGATACATGACGTATGTTGGAAACAACCAATCACCTCGTACATGGGGAGATTTTTCAAAGGTTTGATTCAAAAATGCCGAAGAAACCGTAAATGGACTATGGTCTGTTCACGGTAACTTCACACTTTTCCAATCAAACCCCTGAAAAATCACCCCATGTATGACGTGTTTGGCTGTTTACTAAACACGTCATGTATCACAAGTGTTTCATACTTATGTTATGATATAAATATATTATTTTCAATTAAATCTAACTTTTACTTATATTTTTTACAATTATGACGTTTAATTTATAATTAGTATGAAGAAAACCAGAGAGAAAATAGGCGTGCCTGCTAACAAATAGTTCATATGGCAAATAATATTAAACTGAATGCGCAAGATTGGGGTGCGTTAGTCTATAGTGTTTGTTTGTTATAATTAATGAATTTATACTTTATTAACACTCTCGCTTTCACGCCTTTCGATTAACTGGGCGATGGTCTATGTACCTACAAAACCATCAGGAAGCGGAAATATTTCTAAAATCGTCAAGCATCCCCCACCCATGTCTCGGGAAAGTCCACCTCAGGACTTTTTGCGCTTGTAATACGCTTGTAACAGACAACGTTACGAATGTCAGCGTAAGTCAACGGCTAAGTTAAACCTCACCTAACTTAGGCCTACATTGCTGTGTGTAACTAACAAATGTGGTTGCTGTATAAGAAACCAGATAATTAAGGCCTAATTTGCGTGTTGGCAGATAAAATATGTTGACCGAGTGTACGCATTTCTAGTTGAGTTGAGAGAATTAAGCGGCTCATAACTACGAGGTTTTGAGAGCTGATGAGGGTCAAATGAGGTGAGAATGGAGCAAGACCGGAATGCAAGGGCGGGGAAACGGGAGACCTACAAGAAAACCTTGCGAACAACGGCATCGTCCAGCACGATTCCCTCTTGAGAAAATCCGATTGTGACACGGCCGGCGATTGAACCAGGCTTGCCTTGGGGGGAGGCGAGCAGGCTAACCGCTCAGCCACCGTAGTCCCTTCAGTTTTTAGTATTGTCATATTGCAATACGTGTTTTGTTGAAAATATAGCGCCCAGCTCTGTGTTTTAACTCCAGTCGATGTTAAATGTAATCTTTCTCTCACCGATATGTAACTAATGGCAAGTGGGTATGGAATGTGGCCCTTATTTTTTTCTTGTCTAATCTCGAAGGCAGAAAATTAATCTAACTTGTTGCATGAATGGCTAACCGGGATCGTGTTCTAATGACCGGGGAAGTTGTGACACGCCGTACTGCCTCAGATTGTGCCTGGATTGGACTGTGACTTGGTAGACGGGGGACACCTCTAATACAACAATTTATCCTCCAAGTGATTTCAAAATGCTGAGCAAATGAGAAAATACAGTCAATTGTAGTTGTATTTCACCCTTCCAGTCACAGTGTCCTATCTTTGGCACGCTTTATTACGGAGGGGGCTTCAATCGTTTGCACGGTGTACACCAGGCTTGTCAAACTCGCGACATGCATGCAGCCCGTCACTCATTTTTGTGCGGCCCCAGCTTATTAGGAACAGTCATTCTGTCGATTATTTTATATATATATATATATTTATTTATTTATGAATGAATGGGCTTTCTCCCTCATAGAATTGGACGAATTCAAACTGAGAGATCAGCTCCCAGACAAACATTAAAAAAATATAAAAAGAGTGGTTCCAAGCTAAAATATTTCATATTTTAAGCATTCGGCAGCCAGTAAGAGATGCCAGTATTCTAATAGTACTCTAAATATCTGTATATATTATACTCACGATTTCTTCACACTTTTCGAATTAAACCTTTGAAAAATCACCTCGTGTAAAATGTATTTGGTTGTTTCCTAACTATGGCATGTATCACAAGCGGTTTCATACTTATGCTAACGTAAAAGTACTTTATTTTACGTTAAACTGAAGTTCTACGATTTTTATCTATACATTATAAAATCTAATTTATAATTAATGCGAAAAAAATGATAGAAAATATGTGTGTTGGCAACCTCTGGTAAGAAATAGTTCTCATGCAAAATATTATTAATCTAAGTGCGCACGAATGTGGTGCGTTGTCCCTTTGGTGTGATTTTGTAGACTTGGTTAAGCTTTCTTTGTCTGAGGTGGAGGATTAGGCTGAAAGCAGAACTTTAGCAGGGCTTGAGGTAACTCTTAATGGACTATATGCTTTCGTAATGCCACGATTGTCAGTACCTGTTTATTTTTTTTTTTTTTTTTTTTTTTGTTTTAATGTATTAATTTTCTACCCCATTCAGCAGTTGTGTTAGTTTAAAATACAATATAATGTTATCAATTTTTTTTTTCCGGCATGCCGTTCTTTCTTTTCTTGACTACATTTTATGGCCCACACGCCAGTTTAATCTTGAAACCCCTTGACGCGGGAGGAAAGAACGTTCAATGAGGGAGGTGTTTCACACGTGGGACATGTCATTCGTTGTTGAGGCAACACTTTTTGGTCCCATAAACCAACTGCTATACTTCGGGCGTTTTGTGTAACGTTCTTCCAATGTACTTTTGAGTGGCTTTAATTTATTTCCCTGAGGCAGCAAACCACATTTTCCGGTAATGCGATTGTCGTGGAATTATTTCACTCGTATACAAAAGTATCTCTTATTACTTTAAAAGCTTCCTGAAGTAAGTTTGAAAAGACATACTAATATCAAACCTGGTGGAATAGGCCAAGTTTGTTAACGAAATGGCCACCTGAACCAATTTCTATATGCTACAACAGTGATGTGATATCTCTGGCTTTGTACGTAATTTCTTGCTATACGTTTTTAACCAACAAAAAAATTTCACACGCAAGTAGGTATTTAATGTGTATTTTTCGACATAAGTAAGTGTGTCAGAAGAGTAGTATGTCACTGGTTACGGTAATTTGTGCTTTCCTTTACATTTAAATAACGAACGTTACGTCCTTGACAACTGGATATTTTGTTTAAAAATCACATATCAACGTGTTCAAAACCGGTAATATTTTTTTCTTATCTACGTAATCTGAAAACCTTGGCGCGCTTCATATTTTTTTGATAGTGCTTACAGTACTCTCCAGAAAGAAGTAATCAATCTTGTTCGCTCTCGCTGCGTGCTTGTAGGCTAACATATGTGGCGGATTGGAAAAGGGAAGGATGTACTTATATAAGCTTACATAAAAAATGTCTTATATAACCATGGCTTATCTGAGATTCAATGTACCAAACTGATGAAAATGTCGAAGAGGGGATTGGTAAACTTCTCGTGACACACCTACGTTTTATTTATTTATTTTATTATACATTCGATTTCGATATTTATTTTTAACGTGTTATGTGCCGTCATTGTCGTATTTAACGTCCAAAATAATTACTGTGGCACCTGAAATGGTATTTTTATTTTTTGATCCTACCTCCCGAATTAACAAGTTAGATATTTGACCAATCAGTTATCGTAATCGTGTTATGAATACAACAGCAGCAACATACATTAATTAAAATTACTAAGGTATAAGTTTTTTTTATAACAGAGCTAAAAAGAAACACATTGTAAAATGTTTTAGTAGAATAGTTTTTAAAGTATAGAATTAAAAATTTTAATTAAATATTAACATACAGGGAAAATATTGGACAAAAAAAACGTAGAAACATTTACGCTTAGTGTTAGCTACACTATTCACTGATAAAAGCGGTGGATGTAGGATCATATAACTGTTACTAGCAGCTCGGTACAGTACCAGAACACTGCTAAATGGACTGCAACTCTGCAACGTATAAAATAAAAGTCAAATTTAGCAAAATAAAATATGTATATTCTATTTGCGGTTTCTTCGCCCTTTTTAAGTCAAGCCTTTGAAAAATCTCCTCATGTATGACGTGTTTAGTTTTTTCCAACATATGCCATATATCTAAAGCGTTTTATAATTTAGTTCATAAAAGTTACTTTTTTTTTCTTCTGTTAAATTGAAATGTTCATATTTTATCTATAAATTATAATACTTTTTTTTATAAATAATTTGAATAAAAGACAGTGAAAAAACATGTGTGTTGGTAATGGCTAGTGAGAAATAGTTCTTATACAAAATACCGTTACACTGAGTGCGCACGAATTCGGTGCGTTGTCCCTCTGGTGTGATTTTCCAGACTAAAGGCCTTTACACAATTGAAAACTTTAACATTTGACTTTACGTTTACTTTCCGAAATGCGGTTTCTTATGGAGCTTGACACAACGAAACTGTCAAAAGGTAAAGTACTCCTGACTTTACGATTTCGAAAAGATGAAATTTAAAGTCAAAGTTAAGCAGCCATTTTGCCGAGAATCTAACAGAGGTTATGTGGACAGTGCGTAATTTTATTGCAGGGTGATTTTAATATCGGTATATTAAACAAAGCTAGTCATAAATTAAATAAATGGCAAACAAATATAATGCGAAGAGGAAATATATGAATTGACATATTTCAATAAAGTAAAAAAATGAGTTTATTGTTTCAAAATACACTTTTAAAGTAAATTTTAAGCCTATTTTTAAAAGAGGTGCGTAAAATGCATTCCTTGATAATATCACTGTTTACATAACAAGATACACTTTTTTTACGACGATCGCAGAACCGCTGTTTAATTGTCTGAACTCGAACTTTACAATATTGTATTGTGTATTGGCGGCTTCGTCAGAGGAAAGGAAACGTAAAGTCAAATGTTAAAGTTTTCTATTGTGTAAGAAGTTATAGTTAAGCTTAGTTTGCACGAGGCGGAGAAATATCCTGGAAGTAGAACTTAAGCAGGGCTTCAGAAAAATCTGAAGTAACCATGAATTGATTATATTCTCTTTCTCAGGTTGCGAATGTATACAGAAATGTAGACGTTGGGAAAAAACTCCAGAAGGGAGGAAATTCCCTTTCTCCTCCATTTTTTTTTCTTCCAATTGGAGCACTAATGGAATTCGAACTTGAAAACTCGCACTGAGAAGAAAAATATTTTTTTTTGTGGTGACTATGAAGTGCTTTGGTAGTGTTCATCCAGCCAATTGTTTTTTTTTTTCCCCTGTTAAAAACAAGTTTTTTTTTTTTGTTTTCACAACTAAACTTTTGCAGCCACAAATTCATATTCCTTCCACCCCTCCGTCATGGTCTGCTGGTTATCGTCTGTTGGAGGCAGCCATCTTGTGTGTCGTCGTCTCCTGGCTGCAGCCATACTTGATTCCCACATAAGTCACCAGTGTGTTCTGATTCGCGGTCATATTTGATTCCCGAGCTCGCCACCTCTCTCTCTCTCTCTCTCTCTCTCTCTCTCTCTCTCTGTGTGTGTGTGTGTGTGTGTGCGTGCGTGCGTGTATACACGAGGGTAGCGAACAGCTAGAGCGCTTCCCTTCCCCTTCTTTATACCACTCTCCTGATCCATCTTGACACACATTTCAAGGTCACACAGGCAGGAAAGTAACTGATTTTAACAATTTGGGAGAATATAAGTATTTTCTGAGAAATCTTGTTGAAATGACGCATCACTTACCTCATCTAACAAGCCTCCATTGCAAAATTGCATAAATTTTCATTTAAGGAGTACCTAGGCAGTTTTTTAAGCAAATAACACTCTGCTTAATATAGTATACCATAATCCAGTACTGCCCGAATTAGCTAATAAGCGCAGTGAATATAAAATTTATTTGAATAACATAAATGTTATGCGTAAATCGTATAAAGAAATTCCAATACATTTTCACATTCGTTCAAAAGCATTAAATATGGCTATTGAAATGCTGCATTCGAAATAATTTTGCCCTCGTGTTTTAGCATTTATTAAAAAAAAATTTCGAAAAATACGCGAGAAATTTTAGTACACAATTCGCAGAGATATACATTTACAAAAACCATAGCTATTATATCTAATAGGTCTAAGTGTGTGACATGTGCATATATACACTGCTCAAAACAATTAAAAGAACAAGATTTAGGACAGAGTTGTGTACGCAGTGATATATGTTTCACCATATCAGTCAAACTTTTATCAAACAATTGTACAATCATGAACATGTCGCTTACAGACACTAGATGTTGGTGTAAGGTTACGTGCTTGATTGGTCCCCCATTTAATATTCGACATCACACAATACATTTCACTAATTAATAGAGAAAATAGCTGTGATGATTGATTTCATGGACCACTCGTCTTTGGAAAAGGATATCGGGACCACACCAAACAGCAATTCTAGCTTAAACATTACCTGGTTGAATGTTACAGGCAATCAAAATTATGTCCATCTAATTTTTTGAGCAGTGTACTTTTAACGAAATTGCATGACATTGATGATAGCTAGGAGACATTATTTTAGAATGATTCAACCACTAATGTTTATTTTTTTCTTCTATGTTAATGATGCACCAATAACTAACATTAGCGACAGCCTCAGTCTCGAGTCAACTGACTCGTTTAATGAGACCCGAATTTTAAAGAATCTGTCTTGAACTGGCACAGTTATAGGTAAGAAGAAATTTCGTGTAAAATAGTGCTAAATGCAAAATTATTAACATACATGTGCATTTATTTCAGTAACTGGTATATTTCAGAATTGTCTTTTACAGACCCACTGAACTGCCCCCATATACATGACAATTCACCCTGTGCATCAACCACAAAAGAAGTTGTTCGGAACAAAACCCAACAATCAACATGGAGAAGAAAGTTTTGGCAATACTTCCATGCCATTTAGAAAAATTTCAGAACAGCAAAAACATGCTCCAGACACAAACACTGACTATGTAAATGATACTACAATGACAGAACATTCATTCCAGAAAAGAATCGACCACCTCACATTCCTCAATGGAAAGACGAGAAAAAACACGACTTCTTGACGAAATAGTTCGCGAATATCCATGGCGCCATTACACCGAGAAATGAAAAGCTGTTGTGTGTTATGAATGCACAGAAGCGATGAGGTAGAAACTTCTGTCCCAGCCCAACAAAAGTGTCTCGGAACTGATCAATGGGGAAGGATTAAAAACTGAAAGAAAAAAAAAGGCAGAATCAAGGTTAATAAATCCTGGAAAAAGCCAGATTCATAAAGAAGCCGGGGGAAAAATAAATTCACTGCGCTTTGAAACTGTAATTTCACAAAGTGGTCTAGTAGTACAAGCTCAGCAGCGCAATGAAGCAAAAGCCTTGTAAGCTTTGTCAAATCTTTGTTACATTTAGATCCCCAAGGCCTAACATTTCGAGACCATGGTGATAATTCCGGAAAGTTCATGCAATTTCTCAACACGAGTCAGTACATTCCCGAGTTAAGTAACTTCCTTAAAAAGACAGTTATTTACCTCCCCAGCTATTTAGAATGAGTTGACTAGAACCGGAGCACATTTTGTGTCAAGGGGAATAGTGAGTGACATTCTAACTTCTGGATACTGTTCTATTATTGTTGGAAACAGCTGACAGAAATGGGTACAAACAAGTGTGAATCAGTATTCGGACAGTTTTACGCGATGACAGTAAAAGAACATTTCCTTGGACTGTACGAAACAGCTTCCTTAACAGGTGAGACAATTTTCGAACTTGTAAGGGACATTCTTTACCATTTTAATTTGTCTCTTGGAAATCTCAGAGATGAGTGTTACCACGGTGAAAGTAAAATGTCTGGCATAAATAAGAGAGTGCAAAAAAGAATACTGAATTTGCAATCTCTTGCCACATATGTCCACTGTAGCAATCACTCGTTGAATTTAGATCTACAGTATAGTGTTAGAGCAGTAGCATTAATACGAGATTGTATGCAGTGGGTGAATGATGTGGGCGTTTAGGTATGTCAGTCACCAAAAAAGCGACCATTTCTACCCCACGAATATTGTCTTACTAGAAGGTGTGTGCGTACTGCTACACTTGACGTGATGTTGGAAGCCTACCTTCTTGTATATTGGAATTGCTAGGAGAAATTGTTTATTCCAAATATTTTGGAAACGAAGCTGAAAGTAAAGATGGAGGGCTTTCTGACCAATCTTAGTAAAGCAGAAATATATTTAGGAATGACCATTTGCTGCAGGGTTTCCGGGCCTTCTCAACGACTGAGTGTTACACTACAGAGTCCATATATGACACGCAGTTCGGCTGCTGAATCTGTTGAAGCTATAAAAGCAGATTTTCTGAAATGCAGGACTGATGAAATGTTCTATGTGTAGTGAACTGAAATGGAAGAGAAAATTAACATCTATGAACGAAACGAGATATTCAATAAAATTTGGAGTACTCAGAAGCATCTTCAGAGAACTTCAATTTCACCACACCTAAACATAGGCTTAAAACGATCTACTTCGAGACCCTCGACACACTTGTCGGAGAACACTGAACGCTTATGCAGCCTGGATTTGAGAGAGTTCGAATGTTGGAGGAAGCCTTATTATTGGATCCTGAGGAATGGAATTCTGCTACAGAAGATGTTCTTAGTATGTATGGAATAAATGTTCCGCCATTTAAGTCGCAAGTATCTGTCATGGCTCCACTTATACCTACAAAGCGTTCCTTGAATAAAATTGTTGAATGTCTTAAGACCAATTCACAAAGGAACCAGAGAAATCTTCCCCGAAGTGCTTAATATATTGCGCCTACTTCTTGTGACTCCCGCCACATCAGCAACTGAAGAATGCTCATTCTCCCTCTTAAAGCGGCTGAAGTCTCACGTAAGATCTACTATGACACAGGAAAGATTAAACCATTTGGCGATTTTGCACATGGTGGACAAAATGGACGTTAAAGTTCTTCGCCGAGAATTTTGTTGCAGCCCATACCATGTTTCAGTGTTTGGGAAATCATTTCAGTACTATTTTGCAGTACTTTTGTCTTTTTTATTCTAAATAATTAATTTATATTTCATAAACCGTCATTTTGCAATTTGTATTAAGTGTCTTTCATTTTAAGTATCAACTGAGAATGATATTTTCCTGTGATGTGTTATGGACTATTTACGTATGTTTGTGTGTGTGGTGTAGGTCAATGTTGGCTGGCCTACATGCTCGTAAGACGAAAAATTGGTCTACTTCATCTTTAATGCATTCCATTGATCGCTACTTCGTTCTTTTTTAATAAAACATTTTGGAAAATAACCCATGTATGAAGTGTTCGGTTGTTTTCTAGATAATGCACGTATCACAGGCGCTTTTAACTTCTCTGTTCATAAGTTTTTTATACTTCTTTAAATTGGACATTTAGTTATATTTTATCTATAAATAGAAATATCCCACTTGTAATTAATAGGCCTATGAATAAACAGGGAGAGAATAGATGTGCTGGTAATGCCTGGTATAGGCGATTCACGGTAAAGTGAACACTTTTGTAAGTCCTCTCATTTGGAATAATAGTCAATTAATATATTTTATTGTGACATTAGATGTTATCATTCGAGTCTGGTGAAACATATGCACTCTACTTATTACTTACATACAAGGTATAACTTGATCAGAGCTCCAGGAAAATTGCAGCTATATTCCATTCACGGTTTCTTCACACTTTTCTGAAGCTCTGCTGAAGTTCTATTTCTAGGATATTCCTTCGCCTCTTGTAAATAAAGCTTAACACTAGGGGAGCATCGCACCGCATTCGTACGCACTCAGTGTAATAACAATTTGTATAAGAACTATTTTTTACTAGGCATTACCACCATACCTATTTTCTAACGTTTTTATAAATATTATTTATAAATTCATGATTATAATTTAGAAATAAAATTCCAATTTAACTAAATAAAAGGTAATTTTATGTTACAGCAAGTATAAAACGCTTGCATGTTTAGGAAACAACCTAACAAATTATACAAGGGGGCGATTTTCCGGAGGTTTGATTCGAAAAGTGTGAAGAAACTGCGAATAGACTATAACCAAGAATGAACTATACGGTTTATCCTCCGCTGGCCGGCTGCTGGCAACTGCAACACGACACAGCAGCTCCGTGTGCGACGTGTGTACGGTAAGACGACGATCTGTTCTGACAAGTTGAACTCGCTTGTAGCCAAAACGACCGGGTCGGCCCCGGCCGGGTGGCGGTCGAGCTGTCTGGTCGCCGTGGTGGAGGTAACAGGCTGGCTGGGGGAATCTGACCGGTTCTCCCCACCATCTTCTTATCGTCGAATTCAACGAGAGCCGCGCCCGTGCACTGCGATGTCCGAACCTTTTCCAGTTTGGTCCACGAGTTCAAGGACAAGGCCATTGGCCTTCACAAGTGTTCATTTTTTTTAAATTGTTGTTCATTTATGGCGGTGACCACTGCACATCGTATACGCTATTGACGGTAAAATGAGCATTTTTGAAAGCCCTGCTTAAGTTCGACTTGTATGCACATTATGTATTCTTTCCCACTGTATACAATTAACACTCCTTTGGTCTGATCACTTTATTCGGCGCCCGTAAAGGACAACTGTATTTTTTTTTTTTCTAGAAAAGCAAATATTTTGCAAATGTTTTTTTATTCGTACACTTATATGCATTAAAGAACAAAACGAAAAATAAAATATGTTATTATTCACAAATGTTTACTTAACACTTGTAAGATAACGTTAACTCATGAAACTACTTTCTTTCCGTCGTTGCCAACTTTACTGGGCGCGTGATAGTAACAGTGCGCCCGTTAAAATATACGCAGCTGTAGGAGCAGTGACATTTTTCAAAGGTGGATTTCAAAAGTGCTCACTTCACCGTGAACAGCCTTTACCACGGCAACTCATATCACCGCTTATTGTTTCCGCCCGCGACGTAAATCCGCCTCCGACAAGCAGGAGAAGCGAATGGAAACGGCTGGCCAAGCCTCTGACGGAGACTTTGACTGCTGGTGGCAAGAGGCGGCGTACAGTAAGGAAGAGCAGCGAGTTCGAACTCTTCTGTGTGTAGCTGGTGCCAACATTTCACCAAGCGCTGCTCTCATGGAGGTCGCTCGACAGGAGTGCAGGTGAAATTAAGTTACACGAGTTGTATTACCGCGGACCGGTTTTAACAATAGAGCGTCGAGCATCAGCCTTGACGCTAACGCTGAGAACATTGCACGAACGACGAACATTGGTTTTGACGCTCATCGCCAGCGTCGGGGAGTAAGAAAAATTACATTTCTCTACTTCATAATAAACTGGCGAGAAACTGAGATAAAGAACTGAAAACGTACATAAACGGTTTGCAGATATACTAACTGGAGTCCATATTTATATCAATTTTACCTATCTTTAGGAAAACAGATGTATGTTTTCCGATGCCGGAAGAATCGTTCATGTTCTACATCATCATTTTGAATTTTAATATAACTTTTATTAAAGAAAAGTGTATATCGCTAAAAAATAACAATTTAAAAACTAAATGGCAAGAAACTTCACTGCAAGCTTCCTTGCAGGATAATAGATGGCAGTATGGTCTGTGTCGCCGTCGGCCGTCGTCAGAACATCGTCCTATTGTGAAGACGCAAACAACGCTCGTCGCTGGTGGCGAGCGTCGGATTCGACGCGGCGCGCCGCATCGCTACGCTCTATTGTGAAACTCGCTTAGTTTTCTGAAGGTCGCAACTAGCAAGTGAATAACTTTACAGTCTTGACCAGCCATTTGGCTATGACAACATCGTAAATACAGTAAGTGCCCCGTCAGCGGTGCTCCACAGAGAAGGGCTATAGCGTTGCGATATTTCTTTTTCCCGGGCACGTCTTCTTTATTAGTGTTAGAATATCTGTCTGGGCGTAATTTTAAAATTGAGGGAAATGTTGGTTTTTGGTCAAATGCAATTAATAGATAATACATCTATGACGTTTTCGAGTCTCCCTGGAATGCGGACCGTCCAGGCCGTGATTATATTACGCATGCGCGTATGGAAACAGCCCACTTATCCAGCTACTATCCTAGATTAGTTAAGTAATCCTGTTATACATAGGTCGGAATACTTAAGGCAACTGCAGTTTACCTTTAAAAGGAGTTTATGTTGAAATTTTAAAAAAAAACTCACCTAGACAGCAGTTAATTTTTTGTTTCTCCGAAACTCGGCGACTGCAGACAACGCGTATTTTCCAATACGTTCTACTATAATAAAGAAATCTTTTCCCTCAGTTGGTTTCCATAGGAACTTTGAACTTGAAGCTCCTTGCTTATGCCACTAGGAAGCACTCAACCTCCGTGGCATTTTACCAAGTTGCACCTGCTCCCAAATGTGATAGTCCTTTTCAGATCAATAAAACTCTTCCAAGGTTAACCAGACAGGTTACGGCTCCGAACAATCTTATAGGGGGAATTATCCGGTGGTTACGTAACAACGATCCCAACGTGACCTTACAGCTCTAACCACCTGAATCTGTGGGTGCTCGGTCCCTGTCGATTTCTTTTTCGTACCGCAAAGAAGAAAACGTGTAGGTGACTGAAAAGTAGAGAAGAATCTCGAGGCCTTCTCTCCCGCTATAAAAACTTCAGTTATCGTAAAGCAGAAACCTTCTGTGCTTAGTTTGGAGTCGTGCTCACTGCAACCGGAGTGTGATATGCTGTAATTATTGTTGTAAATGTTTTTATGTGAATTTTTTTTAGAAAAATAATAATGCGATATGAAAAGTGAATTTGTGACCCATTCATTTGCTAAATATATAGTGTCAAATGTTGTGTGTTGATTGAAGTCACTTAAGCCCACCTACACTGATTAAAGTAATCGAATATATATTATTGTTTTTGTTAGGCAACAGGAGTCACAGTTTCAAATGTATATATTATTTTATTACTGTTAGCAGGCTGCTTGTACATAACTTTTTATTTAGTTAACAGGAGTCATTTGAATTATATATGAATATTTATTTTCTCCTGTAAACAGTCTGACTGTTACTGTTTCAAAATAGTTAACAGATAATGTTCTTTAAATTAGAAACACTTTGATTACTTTAAATTTACACAGGCAATACTACTTTAAAAAATTGAAATTATTAATGATTCGATAATTAAAATGAAAAACAAATTATATTCAAATATAATATTCACCTTATATTCCACACAGTGGCTGCAGACTACCGCTTCTGTTTGCCGAAACTGAACTCAACATTGCCATTTAAAGTAACTACTCAGCTTCGGGTAGAAATTGCCCCGATCACACGACACGTTCCCAGTTACTCAGACTATACTCCGGTTTGGATGGGTGTCTCATTTGGGGTCGGGAAATGAATGAAAGCCGAGGTGGTAAAACCTCTGCTGCTGGCATTCTGTCACACACGACGCTGCTCGTATGTTATACACGTATATAGGCCGTTCACGGTAAAATGAGCACTCTTGAAAGTCCTGCTTAGAATCTACTTGTAAACACGTTGTATATTATTCCGCCTTATGTAAAAGTAACATTGCAATGGGCATACATGCGTCAGCCAGGTGAAACTCTGGAATTATTAGAAAACTAAATACTTTACAACTCTGGTCATTTTTATACTTCGATACATTAAAAAAAAAAAACAGAAAGCAAAAGAAATAATTTTAGTAATCAGAAATCGTTACCTAGCACTTTTTATTCGACGTTACGAATTGGAACTACTTTCCTTCCATCATTGCCAACTTTATTGGGTGCATGTCACTCGGTGCGCCCTTCAATATATATGCAGGCAGGGGCAGTGATTTTTCTCTAACGTTGATTTCAAAGGTTTTCACTTTATCATGAACAGCTTTTATTTATATTCGATACGTTACTTTCCAGGGAATACTAGTCACCGCTGCGTCGTATGACGTGACGGCATAGGCGTATGTTGAAATACGTACGTGCAGTTCGAGGACTTTTATTAGACGGCTAATTACTGAGCGAGGTGGCGCAGTAGCGAAACAATGGATTCGCATTCGGGAGGGCACGGGTTCGATTACCGGTTCGACCAGCCTGATATTTCAGTTTTCGTTATTTTCGTGAAACCACTCCAGGTGAATGCTGGGATGGTTCCTGGCCATGGCCGATTCCTCTTCCTCTGCTGCTGCTGCTGCTTGCTCCTTCCTTTCGACGAGACGTTAAGTCCTGTCTGCATGCCTTATATAATTTTTAATATAAACATTGCCATGTGGCCAAGAAACATAGTGTATACATTCCACCACTCCCAAAAGTTAACGTCTGAAGCTGCCATAAAATATTTTGATTAGTTTTTAATGCTTATTGGAAGGGCCTTAAAAAGTGATAACTGTACTATGAACGGCCTTTACCAGATTGATATCGAACGCCCTTAATCAACCGTGAGCAAACAATACTTGTTTATGCAGCTCTCAGATCATCACAGTATCGCCCTGGGGCAACCAGGGCTGATTAGGGACATTAATTTATTACCAAATTGTACACTGGAATTCTCCCGGGGAAGGGGGGTGGGCGGCGTGGAAGTGAACATTTCATAGGACGATTTGAAGTGACTGTCCAGTGTAGTAGATAGAAACCTACGGAGTTCACGTTGTTATTGAAGACATAATACACTTCTAACACGTGTACGTTTGTATTACTCTCGTCATTGGACTAAAGTTTGTTTGGCACGCCTCGTTAGGCTTTAAATCAGTAGGAAACAGCTAACGACAGTGTGACCCATTCACGTCGAATCTGATAAAAACGGAAAATGGGTTTTCACAGTATTACGATCAAATACTCAAATGGAGCAGACTAGAAAACCTACGAAGGAAGAAGCATCGCGTACTGCCGGATAATAAGACTTTTTTTGTTAGGGATTCGACACTGACATCTACCGAGATTACACTTCTGCGCGCGGAGATTAAACGAGTTAGTTTCAGTATTTCGTGGCGCGTATCTGTGCGCAGGAAGGCTGAAGACGACATGATACTCTTGATTTCTAGTGAGCTCCGAACCACATGATTACATAAATATAGTCATGCCGAGTGTCACCAGTTCTGCAAGCATCCTCTCTGCACTAGCGCACTGCCTGAATGGCGTGAAAGAGTCAAAATTATTTTCAACTATTTACAATTAATATATAATATTAAATATTATTTTGCCGTTATTTTAAATAATGGGGGGAAATGTGACAATGGTGGAAATAATTTTTTATAAACTATTCTAAAGAACTTTCATCGTGCAAATCTCAAAATTCAACTACATTTATACACCAGGCTATAAAAAAAATAATTTTCCATGTCTTCTTAATGTAACGATGACTATTGCATTGAAAAATCATGTGATTTTTCCCATATTTCAGTTTTAACTTTTGACATAAAATTTAAACTCGACATATCTGCAAGTTACCGCAGGTGAATCAGATACCGGATTTTAAAGAATCTAGAACATGCAACTTTTCTGACTTCAAGAAGCGCTTTAGCTGAATCCAAACTTTGCGTTAAAATAACTTTTCGAAGTGTGTACGAATCAATCATTTATGATATAATTTTCAAATACCTGCAAAAAAAGGAGTTATTTTGTAATGATTCGGTATTTGTTTTCAATTTACCAGTGATATAATTTCACAAAACTACTACAGTGTCTGGTTTGACCACTTCCTGTTACTATCCTAGTAAAAAATTAGCTACTGACGTGCACTGACTTTCGTTCTACCACTTCAAGCCCTTGCGGTGACTAGTTTCCTGTTGCTGGTTACCAGCTATGGGCCGCCCGCTAGCTATTGCAACAGAAGGTTGGTGAGAAAGGAAATGACGTCGTATTTGGTATACATGTTATAAATATGATGATAACGGGATCTATGTGATAACAAGTGTAGTAGAGTGATTTGAAGTACTCCCCTGTGATAAGATTAATATTTTAATTATTCATATTATAAGTATTATCACCAAGTAACATTCTATGGTCCGACTTTCAACAGTGGCATTTTCGTTTCGATAATCAATACGCGTTTTGAATGTTACTGTTCTGCTATCTTGTAGTTAGCCGTAAACCATAGAACATGTAGCACAGCGGTGGCACCATTAATCATGATTGCTGTATTGTAAATAAAGAAATAAAATTTAGATGTTGCGAGTGTCTAAATAATAAAAGAAATGAACTTAGATTACGTGTAGCCCAATTACAAATTCTTATATTACTCATATAACATTTTATTTGCAAGTGGTACTTTTTTAGAATGCAGATGAAAAATTTATTTTTTCACAGTTTTACACGTAGTGCGAGAATGTGCTGCTATCCATCGTGTGCGTAAATACAGCATGTCAACAGAGACGTAAATATGGAAAATAGCATTTGATAATCCTTTATTTTAATTACGATCAACTGAAAGGATCAGACATAAAACAAAATATTATTTTTGTAAAAAATATAAACATTTCAGTTTTGATCGCCGATAATGAAAGCCGAAAATACTAACCATCCACTTTCGATATTATTAAATAAAAATTGGCAACTTATAAACACTTACCTAACGAATAGCATATTTCCTATACAGAAACCATAAAAATTAATTTAATCGATTTGTTTAAATTAGTTCTTAAAACCATAAAAACTCGAACAGTCACAAGCTTTTAGTAACTCTTGTTACCAACATCTACAAAGTCAGACCCGAACATTCTGATTACAAACAGGAGGCTCTACAAGAGTAGCGAATCTCTCGCGTATGTTTAGCCGGCAGTCTAGTACAACTCCCAGCTGACTGTACTCCTGTTTTAGCGGGAGTTTTTATAAACCCCACCCCTAAGTATCCTCAAAATCTATAAAAAAAATTCTTGAATGACCCTAAAGCCGATTCACAAGGAACTCGTGGCTTCAACTGCGTCTAAACGTTATGTTCAGTTATAAGCCCCGTAGCAGTGTGTTCGCATTGAGTCATCAGTGGCATAAAGTAAAGTTTTAACTTGAGTAGTTGAACCCAACTTCAACATTACGGAAATATAAAGTAGCGTCAGCCAATCAGATTCAAGAAACGACTTTTCCTTTTACGCCTTCTGTACTCATTTGTATTCCTGTCAACTACCGCCTGGTTCATATATTGTGTCGGCACATTCTATTGTAACGGACGATGAAATTTGAGTTTCGTTTGTGCGGGTGTGAATGTTAAACAAAAGCTGCTGAAAATCTGTGCGCACAAATAGGTGTAAATTCAAGTGACAGATAAGGCTGTTATGCAAAGTTTTACAAGTTATAATAACTTTTCATATATGCGTTTGCTATATATCACACAAGCTTCTTACAGATCCCAGGTACAGCATGTTTGATAGCCATGCATTACAACCTAGCAAAGGGGAGCTATTATTAACTTCCATGTAAACATAGCCACGATTCTGTAAAAAAATAAAATAAATAAATAATACAAC